>ML675655.1:12766574-12930194 GCA_007922155.1 Mesoclemmys tuberculata
GGGGGGCAGGGCTGCGCGGGATTTCCCCCCCTATATCTGGCTGGGGGATTCCCCCCCGACCCTGAACCTGCCATGGGACAGGTGCTCGCGCTGGAAGCCCCCCAGTGCCCTGAGTCCGACCCTGTGGGGGAGGTGGCTGCTGCCGAGGTCTCTCACCTGCTCGGCTGCCACCTGGCTCCACTCCCCTCCCTCCCTGCCCCACCCTCAGGCAGTGCGTGGAGGAGAGAGACGGACTTTCTGTGAGGTTTCTTAGCTGTGCAGCACTGAAATGCCCCTTGTCTCTTTCTTAGCCTCAGTGTTTCCCAGCTGCCAGATCATGTCTCCAGAGAGGAGCCTCGCATTGGCCTGGGAGGTAGTGGAGGTAAGGGCAGCCAACACCTGGGGATGAAGAAGAAGTGGGCAATTAACACTGGACTCCGGCTGAAACGCAAATTTTAGGAGGCAGCAAAATTAGGTTTTAAAGATAAAAATCTTATTTTGCAGGGACATAAATCTACAGCAGCCAAACTTGTTCTTACAGCATTGAAGACCAGTAGAATCATAGAAGATTAGGGTTGGAAGGGACCTCAGGAGGTCATCTGCCAACCTCTGCTCCAAGCAGGACCAACCCCAACTAAATTATCCCAAATAGAAACAGTTCAGTAATGTCCTAGAAATATTACAGCTTATTTGTAACAACAGCTTATTTTTCCAAACCTTAAACATCCCTACAGCATTTACAATCCAAACATTGCAGCACTGAGAGTCTGAAAGTGAAACTGACTACAAAGTGAAACTGAATTAATTACCCTGCTGGTAGAAATCTCAAAAGTTAACAGAGCATAAATAGTGAAACGTAAACATGATTTTTAAAATCTTATTCACTTTCAATAGATGTTAGTAACAGAGGTAAAGAAATCTTTTTATTTGCAACATATGATTTTTGTAAGTTGAATGTCCCTTTTAGAAAACCAACAGACCTTAAAAATTCAAGCTACTGCATCGGAAATTGATATTAGTCCAAGATGATACTGTGTTAAGTTTCTGTTGTCATTAAGATCCTGATCCTGCAAGAAACTCAGCAGCCTTTAGAATCAAGCCCTAAACTTCTTATACTAATGAGCAGAGAAGATGAAGGTGGTTCATGTAGTGCTTTGTCTTAGGGATATCACATGAAAGCCTCTCAACAGACTTTAAGCATTTCCATCAAGTATTACTGAACTGTATTGAGCAGGGATAGTAATTCAGCATGTTTTGCTTGATGGTGGATCTTGTGGTGGCTCCATGTTCATTTTACCATAGGTTAGGAGAAAATACAGCCCGAAACATTTATTTTGAAGTAACACAAATGAATTTCATTATTTTGAAAACCAATAATGCACAATTATAGCAATTTTGGGGGTTCTGGTAGCCAGTTTTCTGGCCTTGTATTTTGAATGTTGTTCTGCCCACTATTCTTTTGTGTATTTAGCCAATATATTGTAGATAGAATTTCAACTAACTTCTGCCATGCAATAATGAAAGCTATTTACATATACCTTCTATGGAAGAATATTGATTTATGAAAACAAGCAATTATAGGAAATATACCAACACTGCAGTATGGCTGCGATCCTGTTATTGTAGGTCCTCTATGAACTATGCATCTCATCAGGTTAATCAAATCTTCAACATTTGAAGACTTCTGTTTGGCATTCCTGGGAATATTGAAAGTCTGTTTAGTGTATATAGAATTATTGTACAACTTTAGAAGTACAGTAGAACTTCAGAGTTATGAACACCAGAGATATGAACTGACTGGTCAACTACACACCTCATTTGGAACCGGAAATACGCAGTCAGGCAGCAGCGACAAAAATAAAAGCAAATATTGTACAGTACAGTACTATGTTAAACATAAACTTTCCCTTTTTTTAGTAGTTTAGAAAGAGATTTGACAAGGTAAAGCAACTGTTTTTGTGCTTATTTCATTTAAATTAAGATGGTTAAAAGCAGAATTTTTCTTTTGCATAGGAAAGTTTCAAAATTATATTAAGTCAGTGTTCAGTTGTAAACATTTAAAAGAACAACCATAAGGTTTTGTTCAGAGTTAATGAACATTTCAGAGTTACAGACCATTCCTTGATTCCTGAGGTGTTCATAACTCTAAGGTTCTACTGTACTTACTTAAATATTTTCTCTAAATTGTCAGAACTCTGACCTTGGTACTTCAACCTTCTTTTCCTTACTCTTTCAATTCTATCTTTTCCATATATATAATGTGATGTTACATTTTGTGTATTATTTGGCTTCTTGAAATCTTTTACCTAGAACTTCTTCTCTCCCTCCCACCCTCCTTTTTAAAGTTTATGTATGTTTGCAGTAACCTTAATGCATCATTTATATTCCTTAATAAATCTGGGCTCTTGCAGAATGAGTACATGGGAGGGAAACAGGTTTTTTTTATTTTTAATAATATACATAGAGAAGTAGTTAATATTTCTTTGTTACGTCTTCCATGTATGCAAGTCTTGGTCTTATGTGGCACAGTGCTGTTCAGTGATGAGCACGCTCAACTTCCATTGATTTAAATAGGTGTTGAAGGTGCTCAACACTTTATACAATGATGCTTATGGTACGTATTTTGTGGATTTCCTTGTTTTTGTCACAATAACTCATTTGGGCCATAGTGTAAAAAGGCTGTGAAAATGCATATGTTTTGAATGCTTTTAATGCATTCAGATGATTAAAATAAGCGTTTGCCTCTTCCAAATAAAATTGTAACTTTTCATCCTCTGGTATTTGAATCTATTTTAATTGTTTTCTCAAATGTCTAGTGCTACTGGACGTGACGGAAGATACAGTTTCACCAACCAGAGCTCGGACCATGAAGGATTATGAAAACGTAAGTACGTTTGTAATGTAAAATTTAGTGACAGAGTTGGTTATTAAATCATCAGATTTACTAGTCAAATGTGTTTGTAACACAAATAAGGAAATGCATTTTTGGCTTAATGGGCAATGTTATTTTAATTGATAGAATAGATGGAACAGAATTGTACCGTTGTCAGATTCAGTTTGGAAAATTTGTTACTGGAGCTTGTTGCAATATGAACATTTTTGTGAAATTGAGGGGGTGCGGGTTGCTACTTTCCAAAACATTAGGGATTTCAACTGAACACATTATTTAGCAGTTTTAAAAAAGCTGGTGATTTCTGATCTCTGAATAGATGTGACATAACTGAGCCATCATCTATGTTCTAGGATCTTCCTGGTATCCAAAAGATGCACACTAAAAACTAATTAAGTCTTATGATTTTAAAATGTGTAACTTGATAAAAATTCAGCATTGTTTGTTGGCATTTTGTGTTAAAACTTCTTCAGTCAAAGTTCTCTCAAATCTCTAATGTCTACAAAAGGCAGCTTTCCTACAGAGGGGCGTTGTGGCCTGCTATCCCTATCTTTTAAGATGTAAGTGCGTTGCTGAAATTTTTAGTGTGGTTCTGTAGTTGCTCATAGGTTTTGTAGCATTGTTATAGCGGAGTATTTATCTCCATTCTAAATCCTTTCTGCTTCGTGTAGCCTTCTTATATTCTTCTGAGAAATTCACGTTTGATGAGAGTCCGAAGGTGAATTGTTTTGGAAAGCTTTGGCAAAAGCTGTTGTAAACTACTTGTCTGTCTGGCTCTCTTTTTGATCTAGCGAATATTAGATGGGGTAGAAATAGCCTGCTGAAAACAACTGTTACCTGTTTTTTGTTTTCAAATCAGCGTAACATTTTAAACACGGCATGTAGCTAGACAGTGAGGAGTAGTCACTTTGCTAAATTTGGGATGGGTTTGTAATTTTTAAAAATTCAGATTTTCCATGCTGTAGGAAAGTTGGAAAACTCTGTGAGGTTCCCAGTGTGGAGTCTATTCCAGCTTGTTCCATGCAAGCAAAAGAGGGTTGGGTTATGTTTCCCTCCCTGCAGAATAGGCACAGGATTTGCATCCTTCCCTCCTCCCTGTGGTTCAGACCCTTTCAAAGTCCTTCCTCATGAATGTTGGGTTATACTAAAAGGCTAGGGCCATCTCTGCATGGGCCTCCATGCTGGCTCCAGGAAGCCCTCCCTAGAGTCTTTCTCTCCTCCCAGTTTCCTGGCAGCTACAGGCCTTGTGTTTAGACTAGGATTTGAAAGTGTGATGTTCTCATCACACATTTAAATCCTAGTTTAGGCACAGCTATGGATAACACTTGCTGTTGCTGCTTCCCAGGATGTCCCTGACAGCATTAGAGAGGGAGGACAGAATAGAAGAGGCAGTTGACCAGTGCATGCGCAGTGGGGAGATCCATGCACAGATGGTTCCCTTTGTGTGCAGGCCCAGAGGATGTGCTGAGGCCATAAGGAATTCAGGTGTAGGGTTTGAAGTGTGAACATGCATAGAAATAGGAATTTCAGTGCTTGTGTGCCCCGCTTTTTTTGCAGTAGAAAGAATTTTTGCACCAAGCTTGCTTTTGTATGCAACTGGAAATGCAGTTTAAATGAATAAAAGGAAAAAGACTTTTTAACTGTGCCCTTTTCCCATTTACTTTGTACTGGTAAGTGGAAAGGAGAAATGTGTGGTTACATGGCTGAGGACTTTTTTTTTCCTCCTCAAGCATTTATCTACAGTTCTGTTGTTATAAGATGGCCTCTGCTGGCAGACACTGTTACTGTGCAATGAAACCACAGCCTGTGGTGACAGATGTCATTTTGTATACAAGTGGCTTTATGCAAAAGGGGAATTACAATTCAATTTAAAAGGACAAGTATGATTTTCCCTACTGACGCTGTCCTATGGACCCTTGCTATATAGATTGTACTTGAATCACAGAGTCAGTTTCTCTCAGGAAATCTGTTGGGTTTTTATTTCTTTGGTTTACATTTTGAAATACGGACACTTAAAGAGAAATAAGTTAAAACTGGAATTAAAACACAGAAGTTGGAGACTCAAAGTTAAAATTCCCACTACTGTGACTTGTTCACATTTTACATAATGGCTTTATTGAACTATGATTTGCATTATCTGAGTTTGTTTTGGCATTTCTCTTTTTAAGTCCTTAGTTTTATTATTGCATTTTAGATGATGTTTGCATTTAGGGTAGGATTTTCCAAAGCTTTCAATATTGGCCTAGCTCTGCTCCCATCGAAGTAAATGGGAGTGTTATAATTAACTTCAATGGGAGTAGAATTAGACCAGTACTGAGTATATTTGAAAAAAATTATCCTTAATACGGAACTGTGCTGCAGATGTGATGAACGTAGGGCTAGGAATATGTTCCACTAACATCACTTACGTTCTTGTATTCTTAACTTCAGTATCTTTGTTTCCTGAGCCATTTAAAATACTAGCATTGTGGAATAATTTGCTAGTGGTTTAAACAACTGAGTGATGAATATTGTTTGTATGATTCATACATATAGTCAAACTGAACTCAGTGGGATGGCTTCAGGTTTGGGGCCTCAGGGTGCAATTCTGCATCCTTCACTTATCTGAGAAGTCCTTGATTTCTGGAATCACTGTGAAAAAGGGTTTTCGGGTTGGGCAATCATTCAGTATCTTTGTATGCTTCTAGGGCAGTGGCTCTCAACCTTTCCAGACTACTGTACCCCTTTCAGGAGTCTGATTTGTCTTGAGTACCCACGAAGTTTCACTTTACTTAAAAACTACTCGCTTACAAAATCAGACACAAAAATACAAAAGTGTCATTGAATACTATTACTGAAAAATTGCTTATTGCTCTTACATTTCTCTTGCTCTCTGTGTGTGTGTGTTACAACAGTATAAACAAGTCATATGAAATTTTAATTTTATACTAACTTCGCCAGTGCTTTTTATGTAGCCTGTTGTAAAACTAGGGAAATATCTAGATGAGTTGATGTGCCCCCTCAAAGACTTCTGCGTACCCCTAGGGGTACATGTACCATGATTGAGAACCACTGGGCTTGGTCTTCACACAAAGTTGCATTGGTTTAACTACGGTGCAATTTTGCGCTGATTTAATTAAACTGTTGCAACTTTGTGTGAACACTTAAATTGGTTTGTGTATTGCACTATTCTAACTCAACTGGTGCAATACCACATCTTCGTTAAATCAGTGGAATGTGTGCATACACAAGACTTAGCTCTGTCACTCTTCATGATCATTCGTTTTGCTTTGTAGTACTGTGGAGTGAATGCTTCCAAAGTCTGATAAATTAGATGGCCTTCCTCATGTTGCACCAATGTGTGCAGACTTGTGTCCTGATCCTGTAAACTCCAGCTTACTTGTGGAAATAGTGACGAGGGTAGTCACCGAGCAAGAACAACTCAGCCTAGAGGAAGAGAATGTATTTTTGGGCTCTGAGTTAATTATTTTTGGGAAGAAAACTCTTTAACTTTCACAGGCCAATCTTTTAAAAAAAAATTGTATTGCTAATAATGTTTACAAACTGCTCAACACTGTCATTCTAGAGAACCTTATATAAATATTTTATTAGTAGCTCAGTTACATATTAGATGTCTTTATCCAAAAAGCATCTGGCAGGAGGCACTTGTTTTATTTGAATGAATGTTTCATGCTTTGTCTCTTAAAAAATTTAAAAGGAGTCTTTCTCTTTAATGAAATCATTAACTAATTTGCCTTCTTCCTATGGGGAAAGTTGTCACAGTTGTTGAAGGTCATATGAACAAGATGACTTTTTTAATACCCCGTGTGTATTTATATGCAAACAGTTGTACTGTAAAATATGTGACTGTGAAGGATAAAGCTTTTATTGGCATTTGATTGGGCAAAGCCTTACACACTTGTGGTTTTGCCTCAAGATTAATGCAGAGACATCACAAGCTTTTGTCAGTACAATTTTTCTACTCCACCACACTTTCATATATTTTGTTCAAGTTGTCTTTTTATAGAAAAAAGCTACTTTTAGGTTTAAAACCTTTTTTTGTATCCTTTTGTCTGTAAAGCCAGGCTGCTTTAATACTTGATTTGTAAGCTCTTTGGGGCAGGAGCATTCCCTTCTGGTCTGCAAAATGTCATGGTAAAATTATATATTGTGTATAAAAAGCTATTTTATAACTGGTTTTTCCCTAAGAGCCAGTGTCTCATGGCCTTGGGGGGAACTGTATCATTAGAAGAGGTGTGGGCAGGATAGATTCCTACCAGTCCATTGGTAGGCAGAAAGCAGGTGTTTATAGCAGAGAAAGGGTCAAGATACTGGCCCTTATCCAGTCCTGAATCATAGCAAGTGCATTCCACTGGCACAAGATCCAGAATAGGTGATTTTTTTTTTGGGGGGTGGTGGAAAAGGGAGGGAGTGAAGACGAGCAGGAGGAATTCCACATAATAAGAGTACACTTAATAAGTTTGCGCACAATACCAAGCTGGGAGGGGTTCCAAGTGCTTTGGAGGACAGGATTATAACTCAGAATCATCTGGACAAACTGGAGAATTGGTCTGAGGTAAATAGGATGAAATTCAATAAGGATGAATGCAAAGTACTCCACTTAGGAAGGAACAATCAGTTACACACGTACAAAATGGGAAGTGACTGCCTAGGAAGGAGTACTGTGGAAAGGGATCTGGGGGTCATAGTGAACTACAAGCTAAATATGAGTCAACAGTGTAATGCTGTTGCAAAAAAAGCAAACGTGATTCTGGGATGTATTAGCAGGAGTATTGTAAGTAAGAAGTAATTCTTCCACTGTACTCCGTGCTGATTAGGCCTCAACTGGAATATTGTGTCCAGTTCTGGGTGCCACGTTTCAGGAAAGATGTGGACAAATTGGAGAAAGTCTAGGGAAGAGTATCAAAAACAATTAAAGGTCTAGAAAACATGACCTATGAGGCAAGACTGAAATAAGTGGGTTTGTTTAGCCTGGAGAAGAGAAGACTGAGAGGGGACATAACTTTCAAGGGCATAAAAGGTTGATGCAAGGAGGAGGGAGAAAAATTGTTCTTCTTAACCTCTGAGGACAGGGCAAGAAGCAATGGACTTAAACTGCAGCAAGGGAGGTTTAGGTTGGACATTAGGAAAAACTTTCTAACTGTCAGGGTAGTTAATGACTGGAATAAATTGCCTAAGGAGGTTGTGGAATCTCCATCATTGGAGATTTTAAGAGCAGGTTAGACAAACATCTGTCAGGGATGGTCTAGACATTACTTAGCCCTGCCATGAGTGCAGGGGACTGGACTAGATGACCTCTCGAGGTCCCTTCCAGCCCTATGATTCCGTAATGGAGTAGAGGGAAAAGGTGGTAGTGTCTCTCTCTCTTTGGTTGTATGTAAGGGGTATAGCATCTGATTTGAAAGCTGTTCAGAGATTTAGAAAGTCAGAAGTAGCCTAAGGGTGGATATTTAAGGGGCACTATGCATGTGAGATGGTCCCATGATTCTGGTGTACTTGCAGAATATTAATTTATTATCTTTGACTTGGATGGTGTCCAGGTGACTATCCACTTTCATTGATGGATGGCTTTTTAAGTAGGGCCTTTTTTTAACCATGTTTCACATCTTCATGATCTGTTAATTTGTCATCTGTACTTTTTATTTGTCTTTTGCACTGTGAGGAACAAAAGCAATATTACAATATTAACTTGCTTTGTTGTGAAACATGGCATAGTTTACTTATTTGTTGTCTTTAACAGCAAATAACTGATCTGAAAAAAGAAAACTTCAACCTAAAACTTCGAATATATTTTCTGGAGGAGCGAATGCAGCAGAAATTTGATGGTCCCACTGAAGACATCTACAAAATTGTAGGTATTTAAAATCATTGCAAGTAATTGTGTATCTTTCCAAACAGTTTCTACTGTCTGAAAATTCCCAAACTGTTGGATATTCATCCTTTGTTGGAAATGTCAGTATTGCCAGTTCTCTTCACTTCAGTCTAATTAAAAGCAATAATAAAGGGATTAAAGTGACCTTTATGTAATGTGAACGATTAATTTAAATTTTTCTGTACTAGCTAACAAACAATTAAATTATTAGAACAATAAATCAGCGCTTCCTTCTTCTCTGCAGTCTTAATTGAAATTATTTGTTCTTGTGATTATTGGATTCTTCTCATTCAGTTATATCACTGATGGCTAGTGTTCACAGCGTAATCCTTCAGACCAGTCATAGCAGGAAGAAGATAAAAGTTTGTCAGGCACCCGATACTTGCACCTTCTGAATGTTAGTTATTTTTCCTGCTACACTGCTTAGTAAATGATTACATCAGTGTTGGCAGCTGTGGGCCAAATTCAGTGATGATATATTTCAAGCAAGTAGGTCTGAGTCTCAAGTAGTCATGAGATATAAATTATAGGCTAAGGGACATGGAAGAAGGAATAAATTTCAATGACTAATAGATCACTTCTGAACCTGGTGCAAAAACCTGACACTGCCTCCTAGTACCATTATGGAATTGGGCTCCTCATCGCTCCCATCCTACTGATAGCCCTGAAGTGGGACCATTTAGTTCTGGCAATCCTTGTATGGTCTTTCTCACCAATTTTATTTCAACCTGCTGATTAGAGCATTAGAACTTCCAGTCCATCTGTGGCTCTGTATTCTAAAAAGTAATCTATATCTGCCATTGTAAGAATCTTTATAGGTAGTTCTGCATTCTGTTTCTCTCCAGCTATTACTTGTTGCTTCATACTGAAGCTGAAAATCTTTTCACAAATAATATAGATTCTTACTGAGGCCAGGGAGCCATTAACATAGGTCATATGCTAGCAAGTGGGAAAGGGGTTTCTTTATTTTGCATCAAAGATGTGAACCTAGTATAATGTCTTGTGTAGTTGTCCTTCTGGTTTAAACTGGCTGTGATAAAGGGCACTTGGTGGTGGTCTCTGCTTGCTCTGAGGAAAAGAGCGATACTCACTAGAGTGTTACTTTTTCAGTGGTTTGTTCCATCAGTTCTCCCCTCAGTTTCCTGTTTCAGGATGAGAAGTTAGCTACCCTAGCCAGTATCAATACCAAGTTAAGTATATGTATTATTATACTCAGTTAGGACATACCATGGATTGGCCTTTGCTAGCTGATCTCTCACCAGTCTTCTAGACGTTCTCTCTTTCACCCATTATCTTTTAAAATTAATGTAATGCTGGTGAAAGATGCTGCACTGACTGTTCCAGAGAGTAAAGGCCTCTTTATCTAAGTATTTTGTGTAGGCAAAATTTACTTGTATGACTGTGAACTACTCAAGGTAACTGCTTTGAACTGTTTTTTAAAAAAATAACAAAATTTCTTGTAAACATAGTAAAGGGCAAACAGTCTTTAACATTGTGTTATGTATGTACGTTAGTGCATTAATATTATGATTTTTAAGAAGCTTTGGAGATTTCTGAGACTATTTTCAAGTCTTGTAAAATAAGAACGCTTTTTAAGGCGAGGCATCGGAAGCAAGTTCCAATTTCCATAATGCTCTGGGCCTAATTAGTTTTTGAATTTCCTATTGCCAATTACAAGACAATGTAATCAACGTGCAGGATACCTTTGTGTTGCATTGATTTGTGTGGCATCTTGTCATCTAACTTTATCTTGTAGAATATTGAGCTGAAGGTTGAAGTAGAAAGTCTGAAACGTGACCTGCAGGAGAGAGAGAAACTGCTCATCAAAGCCTCGTAAGTACCATTGCCGTTTTAATAGTTGCAACCTTTCTAGTACTTGGAACTGCCAAGACCTTGCCATCTATATAATGAGTCTTGTTGGTATGCTTATAAAATAAACAGCAGTTTTGCAATTCTCCACCAAAATGTTATGCCTATAAAATAAACAGCAGGATTTTATTCAGGGGGACAAAGTAATATGCCACGTTTTGTATGGATACAAAGATGTAAAAAAAGCAATTGCCTGCACACTTTTACATGCACGTGCGCGCTCACACACACATACAAGGTTTTACAGAGATGAAATGTAGTTACCGGCCTTAGCTGCTCATGTTAGTCCACTGGCCAGGAGGCTATGACATGAGGGAGAGAGCAGGGGTCTGTCGGAGTGCACTGATGCTCCTGGAGGATGATTGTAGAACCCAACCCAAACTTTTTATTTATTTATTTTTTGTTTATAGGGTAAGATTTTATGCCATTCTTATGCTGCATCTGCATTCTGGTGATCATTAATCACCCATGTTTTGCAGGCATGACCATTGTTATTTTTCATAGTTTATTTTGTTTTTGGTTTTTGAGGTAGATTTTAGAGTTGTTAGGGTAGGCAGTCTGGCCATCTGGGTTGTAAAAGTTTTTATTTTTTTTAATATTTCAGGCTTGCACCTTTTTTGTTTTTTGTTTTTATTTATAAATATATATATTACTCTATTTATATTTTAATTTTTTAATATTTACTTAAAGTTTGTAACTGGAAGACACAAGTGTTTTTTAGAAACAATTTTTTTATTTAAAACATTTATTATTACAAAACATTTTTATTTAATATTGATTTATTTTGTTTTAGAACATTTGCTGATGGTACTTTTAAGCAGTGATTTTAAAACGTGTACTTCAATAATAGCAACAGTTTCACTGAATGATCTTTGGTAACTTTACAAAAAGGATAATCAATTACCAGATATTAGTTTCGGACAAACAGATGGTAATTTCAAACAAGCTTATTAATAATGAACAGATTACTCTACATACTCAAAATGCAAAGCCTCAAAGAAACTGCTGTGGTGGTTTGTCACGTACCAAAAGAATAAGGGTATTTTATGTAGAATTAATATAACAGAATCAAGCTTTGGGCCTACATGATACTTGAGGATCCCTGAGTATTTGCAATCTCATGTTTAAAAATTCCTTCACCTATTTCTGGAGTGAAATACAGTAATTGTTTAAAAGCATGAAGGAACATTACATAATTAGATAAGGCAGTGAAGAATGCCATATCAAAATGAACCTCTAGCGGTGTTTCAGGTTGATAGAATGTAATTGCTGAAATTTGGGACTAGGTTAACATCCCAACATTTGTAAAAGATGAAAATGTCCTCAAAGCTTAATGGCTACTTGCCATCAGGGCATTTGTTTTTATATCTCATCCAAATGTTGGCACCTGAAACGAACAACAGTGGTGGGGCATTAGTTCAGTACTGATTCAGAATGAAGCATGCCTCTTACTTTTCTTCAAAAATTTAAAAATTGTGTACTTTTAAAAAAACCCAATTTGGTTTGCTAGTAAATTTGATTATAAGAAACTATGCCAGTGGTATTATCCAGTGAATATTTACCTTGATTCTGTTTTTGTCAGCATGTTGTTCATGTTCTTTTTGTGAATGTTATGGTATCTAGGTCTAAACTGGAAGAGATGTGCATTTTGGAAGAACTAGATGGCTTAGGAGGACTGGTAATAGGATATAAACTCTTCACCTCTAGGTGGTTGGTTGGAAACCAATCTAGGTCAGTAGAGACTGAAAGCTGTTACCATCTAACAGTTGCTAAGTGACATCTGTTAAATGAATTTAGGTCTCTGTAGTTCACCTCACAAAGTATCAGATTGTCACTAATTAGTCCCTCTTTCTGGCAGCCTGAGGGAGGGCAAGTTTCAAATGGTGGCCTGAAGGCTAAATTGTCCAATTACCCTTAAATGTGGTCCTTTGAGATGGTTGTCAATGTAGGGAAGCGTGCTTTACCCAAGCTCAGGATAGGAAGCAGAATTGAGGAAAAATAACAAGTAAAGTATAGTAAATGTAGAATTGCCACCTCTTTACAAAAGAAACAAACAAAATCCTGACTTTTTTTTTAAAGTCATTGGCAACTGGGGAAAAGAGAATTGGGTAGGGCTTCAGAAAAATCTTTTTTTATATCTCTACCCTTCAGCTAGTTCATTTTCTGTTGTAATGCTGCTTTCTGTGGAAATTTAACTTTGCCAGAGGCTTGAGAGTATTTTTTGAAGCTTTAAAAACATGAAGATAGTATCACATTTCTATATAATATCATATTATCAAAGAAATGACAAAAGGCTCTTTCTTATCAACCGTGACAAGACTTGTGTGGAACTTCCATTGCTTTACATCAAGCAGAGACAATACTGCAAACATTGTTATATAAATGTCTACATTTACATTTAATCCATATAGTAACATACAGGTATATTGGAATCTCTTTGCCTATGTAATCTGTGCGCCTCATGCTTTAAGTGTTATAGTGTGCAGCAATAATTTGATTGTGCTAGTACAGTGTTTGTACCCTGTGCAAGAATAGGAAAGATGCCCAATTACCTTCTTACTTCTCATAGGTGTAAGCACTAAGTATGAGCATGATCAGTGCTCTTTACTCTTTTTTTTAAAATGCTGAGGGTTTCTATACTTCGTTCTTGCAGTAAAGCAGTTGAAAGCTTGGCTCATGGCGGTGAGGCTGAAGTGCAACGGGTAAAAGAAGAGGCTCATAAGAAAGTACAAGAAGTGGAAGAAATCCTCACCAGCAGAATAAACCTTTTGGAAAAGGCAAGTCTCCAGTATCGAAGAGTAGTTGAATTAGTTATTGACTGTGCTGTGTAGAACTCCCTTGTGCCTTCGTGCTGTCAGCTGAGATATTTAGCATTGTGACCTGCTTAAATGCTGCTTTCAGAGCTGCTGTTTCAGCTTCACTGGAAAATTAGCCAGTATAAAAATAGAATAAATGCCATGAATGGGGAAGCTTTGTCAAATATTATTAAATCTCGGAATGTGGAAGGTGGGCTGATCCCGTGAAGTACTTACCCAAAATCCACTAGAGAGGAATGTTCAGAACAAGGCATATTATTTCCTAATTGGGGCTGGGGAATCCATCTCTTAGATGGTAGGCTTTTGCTTGGAGAAATGGCTAGTAAAAAACCATGATGCTTTGATGGGAGGGATTGGGCTTTAAAAGGTCTTGCCAGCAAAGTCTCTGCTTTGTTAGGCAATTGAAACCATGCTGCAAGAGGCCATGTCGTTCCACATACCCTGGATCCTCATCCTGGAGTTAGAGACCTTTATATACTGGTATGAGTTTGTGACATGACGACTTCCAAGGTCTGTGCTTACTGGATGTAACTGGGTTGTGAGAAGCCACCTGCAAGTACCTATTTCTGGGAAGGTGGATTGAGGGGTACTTTCCAGTATTCTGATCCCTCGCCTTCCACTCCGCTATTAGTTATGGTGCTGGTGGGAACTGGATAGGACACCCCATCTGCCAGATATTGGCTGCAGCAGGAGTCTGGTAGCACATTAATTTTTGTATCTCTCAGAAGGAATTTTAGCAAAGCTTTCTTGAACTCCTCCAGGTGGGTGGCTGGGATTACCTGTGGCAAATATTGGTCATTGATATGCTTCTGAAACATTAACAAGGGGCTTCCCCAAGTGTTCCCAACTAAGTTCTGGTACAACCTGCTGTTCTGGGATATGTGCTCACAGCTGAGTGGGGAGACAATTGGAGCTGGAAGATAGTTGTCCCCTACCCCCCATATGAATGAAAACACTTTCTCAACACTAAGAAGAGGGGAGGCAGCACTACGCAGCGAACAAATGTACATGAAGTGCCCTTTGCTGGAAGTGCATGTACCTAGTTCCAGAAACACCATATCAATATATACTGAATATATATCACAATCTTGAACTTGTATAATTTGCTCAGCGGTGTGAGATTTTGTGAGTGGGTGGGAGTGCCTTCTCTGGGAAAATATTTCCCAAAAGGTACATATTTGATGCAGTCTGACACATTCCAAAGATGTACTCTCCCACTCAGGAAAAAAAGCGAAACTTTCTTAAGAGGCAGTGTTATGAGCCTTGGGACTGTGTTCTCTGTTGGGATTACTTAGCAGTATCCCTAGAAGGGGAGGGATAGCAGTCACCCTAACTTTCCCTTTAGTTTGCTGGAATCTTAACATGGCACTCTTGCACTTCGCTGGTGTTAATAACAATGCCAGTGGGTGGAGAGAATCCTCTGTTTGCCAAAGGGATCCATCAGACCATTGTTTGCCTAGAACTTCATCAAACAGAAGATGAGTAAATAGTTTAATATCAAGGTTACTTAGTGTTTTCCTACAACTTGGAAAGAATAGTGTAGGCCTCTGAGGTTAATTTTCTTTATGCTTCTGAATTGGACACAAACAGGAATATTATTAGTTGTATGTTTATATAGCAGCATATATTTACATGTCTTGAGGATGTCCTTTGAAGCTATGTTCTCTGTCCTGAAGAAGTATTGATTTAAAGGCAAACACACGCAAGACACAACACAACTTTTCAGGGGAGGAAGGCTCTGGGCATTACTAATGATAAATGATTTCCTAAAGAGGCATGATTTTTTGTTTGGTTGGTTTTTTTGGAGTAGTGATTTGAAGGCGAGTTTACTTGGTAGATGACAGGGAGACTGTTCTAGACATAAGGACCAATGATCATAGAAGGCACAAAGGCAAGAATGGGAGGAGTAAGGAAGATGGAGAAGTGTGTAGGGAGACAAAGGCTCTATGGGGGAAATGGCTGCAGATTAAGTTGGAAAGCAGTCCAGCCATTTAGTTAATTATTTTCAACATAACCACGAAGATCAGTTATTTCGTGTACTCTAGGGAGAATGTCTTCTCTTTATCACAGCCAACATCCTCAGAAGATTCCTGAAGAATCTGGCTAGTATTTACAGATCTTGCCTATATTTTCGTTTGTGTTCGGGAAGAAAAATGTCTCTGTGGACGGTGCATGTTGATAACAGTTCTTGTTGAATACTGTGGACAGTGTATGTTAGAAAGGGTACATCTTGCTTCCATTGTATCCATGAATATCGATTTGATCTTTTACAGAATAAAAGGCCCTTTAATATCTCCTTGATTTTGATTGTACATATTTATTTTTCAAGTTCAAGAGTTGTAGGATAAGCCTGCATTGTCTGGTGGAAAAAGCAAAGTACTGCAGTTGGGAGAGCTCCATTGTGTTTCCAGGTCTGCTTCCTACTTGCTGCAAGTCTCTTCACCTCTTTATGCCTAATTTACTGTATCTGTGAAATGCAGATTCTAGACTCATTACTCACGGGTGCATGGTGAGGGTTAATTCATTAATGTTTATAGAGCACTTGGAGATCTTAGGAATGGTGTGCTAGAAGTGCAAAGTGTGTTAAGGATGTTAAACTTAATTAATGACTAACCATATACAATGCTGGGCAGGGAAATGTAGCATGGAGGAACTTTAGAAACATTTTATGTTCCAGTGCATCATGCTTGTTTGTTTTGACTACAGAATCTTAAAGCTGCCCAAGAAGAAGTGGAAAAAGCCTTTGCAATTACAGAGAGGGAGAAAGTTCTAAGAATGACTGTTGAACAAAAACTCGGTTCAGTTGCAAACACACATCCAAAGGAGCTGGATAGTATTACAGAACTGAAAGAAAAAGACAGGTCAGACTTTTATTGGTAATCTTTCTAATGAATGGAAAATATTAATTGTTAAAAGGTGATTAAAAAGAAACCAGTCAATATGAAATAAATTTTAAGGGCTTGATCCTACCCTCAAATATATCTTATCCATGAGTGTTAATACATGTCTGGTCAAATCAGCTGTTGAACAAACACAGCCACCAATTTTACAAGATACATGTTTGATAGGAAAACTGAGCCTTAAATGTGGTTTGAAAATGGAAAAGAGTAGGTAAGGGCATGTGACACAGAAATGCATGTACTACTTCAAAGCATGTTCATGTCCACATTGCTTTTTTATCTGGGTCCAAGAATAATATGCTTATTGAGCCATTGCTGAAAGGGGGCTACAATTTGTATGTTTGTACCCATTTCCTGCTTTCATGGAGTTCACATGCTGTTCAATCCCATTGACATGTCCATTGAGGTTAGTAATTCTAGCAGGAATAGAAAATATTGTGCAGCGGTTTGGACTGTAAATGCTTTGGTTAGTTATTGGAGGGCACCAGCCTGGAGTTTTTGGGAGGTGAAAAGGTGCATAAATCATGAGTTGGTGACCATGAGGTAATTTGAACATGGGTATAGATTTGGGGCAGAGGGGGAAATATCTGGTCTGTGTATTTTTTCTCTTTAGAATTAAAATTTCAAAGGTTCTGTAAATATCTCTGACAAAAATGAATATCCAGAGGTCCTGGCAAAAGTTGATCAATTTGTCAGTGAGAGTCTAGAATGGAGTTCTTAAACTCTGTCTTCAGAGGCTAGGGATCCTTTAACTGAAGAGAGTGACTCTTCCTGTTCTTGTACAGCTGCATCTGTGGATTCTTGGGTGCTAAACTACACAGTTGGTCCACCATACTAACAGATAGGTTACATTTGTCCGAGTCCTTTAATTTCCTATGTCTATTCTTGGACTACTGTCTAAAACAGACTACTAGACTAATGACAGGTTTAGGTGGGATATTTAATAAATTGTCAGATATAAATGTTTTATACAGTTGGAAAATTGTGAATCTGAACTCTCTACTGGCATAAATGGTTCACTTGTCCTAATAAGTCTTGATACGTTATCTTAACTATCTCCACCTCCTAACTTCAATTCCATCATGATTTTACCAGATACGGTCCTGAATCACTGGAGTTGGAAACAAATGCTTGATAATTCCTGAAATGTTTAAATTTCTGCTTTCAAATGGGGTGAAGCACTAATCTATAACTCCAGTAGCTTGTGTGAGAGCATCTGCTAAAGTGTGGGAGAGCAAGAAGGTGATCAGAAAGTTTGTCTCAATTTTTATGGTTCAGTCTTGCCTTGATCTACCATGGATAGACGCTTGGACGGTGGATCAGCACAAATACTTTCAGGACTAGAAAATTGAGAACTAATGGAGAAAATTTACTGTAAGAATTGAAATATTCACTATGCATGGGTTTGGCAGTGTAAGAGTTAGTCTAGGAGCTTCAGGCTTGAAATTATATCCACAAGTGTATGAGGATACATTTCAAAGTATTATACCACCAAATACTGGTGGTGATCCACTGGTTTTGCTACACAGGAGTGGCTCTCTAGCTCTTAAACTCTGCAGATCACTTCATGGACCTAGCTATACTCCCAATTCCTCTGCTATTTGATCTGTAAAATTAAATATTTTGATCATCATCGGGAAGGACTGTATGGACTCTTGGTGGTTCCTGGAGAGTGGTTTGGGAACTGCTGTTACATGGGGATGAAAATTCAACTAGGGTGTTGTTTTTTTTAAAATCATTTAGATACATCATTCTTCATGTAGAAAATGTTAGGATGAAAGGTTTAAACATTTTGATTTATCAGTACTTGAAGAGAGTATTGGTTCTAAAAAATAAAATAAAAATCACTTACACAATTTGATTCTATTAGTTGCTTGCTTTAAACTTTCTGGTTACTATGCAGGGAGAGAGAGGGATTGATGTTACCGCTTCTGTTTGGCCTTTGAGCCTAGGGAGGCTGCCCATAAAATCTACCACAATGGCTTGGGATTTGATGATGTAAAATTAATATTCACATCTTGTAATTTTAGACATATAGAGCAGCTGACTTTGTCTTTGAAAAGTAAAGAAGCTATAATTCAGCACCTTGAAGAGGAAAAGTCTCAAAGTGAATCTTGTGATGGGAACTTATCAGCAGAAAAAATCAGAGAACTTACAGTTGCTTTGAGGCATGAAAAAGATAGTGAGATAGAGGTGAGGAAACTGACTGAAAAGGTGAACGTTATGACTCTGACATGGTTTAGGATTTTAAAGGTCTTGAGGATAACTGTAAATAAGCAAGTTAAGCTAACTTTTTAGTGGCCTCCTCCACCTCCACCTCTCAACCCTCATCCTACATCCCTTTAATTGGTTTCATTGTAGTTTTGGCAGCCAGTATTGATTGCTACACTTCATGTTTATCATCCTTTAGATGTCACATCACAGATTTTAATTTTTTTGGTAATTTTACAGTTTCTATACAATTCTGTAAAACATAATATGTACTTGTGGTATAATAGAAATCAAAAAATAATCTACTAGATGTTTTGAGCTGAGGCTAATAGGCATGTCATTCTTATTAAGACTTTTCCTCTTAATAGAGAACTCTCTTTCTGTAATAAAGAATATCATATGAAAGTTAAAATGATTTCTTCACTGCTGAGGTCTGGACAAGAGGATTTGCTAGCAGAGACAGATGTAACCAGGTTTCATGAAAATAAAGAGAAGGCCAACCCCCCACATTCTACAGAGGGAATTTATCTACCAGTCATCTGTCTATTTTATTTGCCTTATGGAGACAGTCAGACATTATTCTGAAGATTGGAAAGTAGAAGTGAGTCTTGAGGCTAATTTGATCTCTTCAGGGCTCTCTTCAAACCATAAATGAGGACTGATGGTAGAATCCAGATGATAAATCATGGAAGCTAGAGAGCTTCTAAGAAATCTTATCCATGGTACATTTTGGCTTTTTCTGCTCAAGATAGTGTCTTCTGTTTTATATTTATTGGAACATTATCTTTCTCTCCTTTCTTCCTTAAATCAAAAAATGGAAAGGAGAGCAGTTCTCAGACTTGGTTTGAGCAGTGGACTTAAAAGCTCAGAAAAGCGCTAACTCTTTATAGAAACTCAGTGAAAGAATTGAAACCTTCAGAAAATCTACCCTGGCTTGGTTTGATCAGGAATATCATTTTTGAGGCTTATCAAGTTTAACATAGTTCTTTTAAAAGCAGTTTATGGGATGTGGGCCAAAATCAGTTCCTTTATTATTAGATTATGGTGGCTATATCCACCTTAGAAACAGTATTCTTCTGTTCTTTTCTCGGGGTTTAATTGTGATGAGATATTTGATTACTATTACTGGTATAATAAATAACCTTTACTGCAGTGTCCTCTTACACATCTTTAAGGAGTGTGGCTGCTGCTGCTTCTATGTTTGTTTCTTTTCTGGGGAAAATTACCAAAAAAACTCTGCCTTAATTAAAATCTCCTTCATAAATGTTCCCTGCTGTAATAGATAACTGCCCCCTTTAAAAAGGCATTTTTATTAACTTGTCCAGCAGAGCTGTCATGTGTCGTCAAGGAGTGTGTCTTTCTTTAGCTTTCCACAGTACAATTCTGTAGAAAGATCTCATTTTGAGAGAGGAGTTTTCTAGACGTCTACAATATATTCTTTTCATAATATTGGAGTACTATAACTGTCCATTTTATTAGAAAACTTGATTTGGAGGCATACTTCTCTTAACAAGCTCCAAAAGAGAGTCTATATATGAAGTAATAACTGCCTGATTTTTAATGATGGTACCCATAAGCTTAGAGTATTTTTACTTCGGAGTGACAAATATTCTGTTCTTATAGGCTGTTAAAATGAAACTTACAAATGAGAGAAATTGCTTTGAAAAAAAAATACAGGTATGTGTAAATCTTGTTTCTATTTGAACATTTATAACCTATGTTGGGGAGTCTTTTCTGTTATGCGTTCTTAGACAAAGAGTTCTTAATTCAAATTCGTTTAATTCAGATCCTTTTGGCAAATTTCTTTTGTTGTATTAGGAGACAAAGCAAAGGCTTAGCCTATTTCCAAACAATTTTCAGCCAAGTAGGTAGAACTCATCAAATATTGAGACAGTATGCTTGATGCTCATGCCTGCCCCAGTAGATCAGCTTTCCTTCATCATATTCCTGTCACAAATCTGTAAGGAGACATCTAAGAGTTGGGTCTATATTCTGCTTTAATGGTTTGATTAATAAGATGTGAGAACTGCATGACCAAATGCATTTAATACATACTGCGTACATTTTAGCGTGAACTTTTTAATTTAGTGCAACCTAATGTAATCTATTTAGTCTCTTCAAGAAGAACTACGAGAGAGGGAGAATGAGCTCAGTGTTGAAAAGAAAAATGGTTTGAAAAGGGATAAAACAATTCAAGGTCTAACTCTTGCATTAAAAGCAAAGGAAAAAGAGGTATGTTAATTGTTTCTGGTTAGAACTATCCAGGTCATTTAGGACCTTATCCAACTGAAGTCACTGTCTTTCAGGCGATTTAAGTAGGTCTTGCAGCCGGCCGGTAGTGCAACTCTCAACAGTTGTGTAAAGACCGTATGTTATATTTGTCACTCAAAATGGGACCGTGATGGCTAGAGTTTTGATTACTGGGCCATGGAAAAAAAGAGACATGACTGAACTGATGCACTTGCTCTTGAGTGATGGGAAGTTAGAACTTCTTACTGAATCCTCTTTAGAGTTGTCAGAAGGGTACAAGCTGTAACACCTTACCTGTGATGTGAATGAGCTTAATATTAACAAAAGCCAGTATTGTCTTCACATGAAGGTCGGATGCTTGTGGAACAGTTGGGCATAGAGCACAAGTTATTGAACTTGTTTGGATGGTTATTGCAGCTCAGTCAGGCATTTTCAGCGTTTTATGAAGTACTTTTTTGTTTACCCTTGGTTGAATAAATAAATAATTAGATAATTTATTACTCAAGTGTGCCCATTTAGAAAAGATGTTTGTTTTGACACTGTCACTTTTGATACCTGTATTCATGCATCCATGAGTTTTTCTTTTGTTTAAAGAATGAAGAACTTAATTCTGAAATGGAAGATTTAAATATTTCATTGGTTAAGGCAAGAGAGGATACCCACAAAGCTCAGATCCAGAAATTCAAGGTAAGTTACAGTTTCAGTTGCTTTTCACTATTTTCATGCAGGAGATGCACTGGGTGAAGAAACTAAAACTAATTTAAAATGTTTAATTGTTCTTATTGTGAAGCAATTTGCTTAAAGTTGTTCAGTTTAAATTATGGAACACTGAAAGTACAGATGTCTCACTACTATCTTGTTCCTCAATTTTTTTCTTAATAGTAAGTGTGAGAATGAATAATTAAATTAAAAAGAGAAAGAGAAACCTTTTAAATGTAAAATAAAACAGTGGAAGTTAATAACTTCCATGTGCGCAGATGAGAAAGGACTTTATGGTAGTTTGCAATATAAAGGCCTCATTTTATGGAACAAGAGTATTAGATTTTAAAATAGTTCACAGAACCAACAGTAACATCTTATCTTTTTATTGGTGCATTTGTCTTAAAATCCAAAAACTGATAAAACTCAGATTCCCAAAGTGAGTAAATAAAATACTACGGGTTAAAAACAGAAAATGATGTCATTATTTTCTTTCACTTCTTGATCTCTGTGGATAGAGTCGCTGGAGTGTTATGCATGCTGATGTGTGTGCATCCAAACTACTGAGGGTATGTCTACGCAGCAAAGAAAAAACAATGGCTGACCCATGCCAAGCAACTTGGGCTTCCGTGCTGAATCCAGAAGTCTACACAGCAATGAAACAGCCCTGCAGCCTGGGCGCCCTGCAAGCCTGACGGAGGCCAATCATTTTTTTTTCTTTGCTCTGTAGACATACCCCAAATAACCTAAATCTTAGTGACTGATGGCATTTTTGCTTTGAATTGAACTGAAGAAATCACAATCTAATGAAACAGGAGCTTTCAGCTAAAAAATTAGCATTGCTTTCTAAATGATCTCAGAAATGAAAAACCACCACTTTAGTTTATGGGGGGAAAAAAAGCAACACGCTAAAATTGGTGTAAATATAACCTGCTATCGCTAGTTCTGTTTCAACTAACTTTTGGCCTCTGAGTGAACATGTGGCTTAAATGTTGGAACCCTTGCAGATTTACACCAATGGAGTTCTGTTTAGTGAAATACAGTTGGCCCACCCTTCCTTTGTAACCTTGGTCTTGTGAAAGTTGAGAACTAAACTCTCCTATCCACAGAAACAATGTAGCATGGTGAGTTACAGAGCAAGCCTTTCCCTCATTATCCTGCCAGTTAATTTCAACCCTGAGTTGATGGGATCCCTGTTCCGGGTCAGTGAGTACATCAAGCTGGATGGCCCATTCCTTCGTTATCATCTCCGCTCATGGAGGCCAACTACGGTGGTATACATAATCTGAAGTGAACCGTAACTGCCTTCCAGTTCATATGCAGAACATGCTTATGACTTGGTCACCACTGAAGAAACCTGGATTTAAATTAATGACCTGGGTGTGAAAAGCTTTATGTAGTATTATCCATTCCAGAAGTCCCAAACTAGTCTCATTTTCACTCGAGTCCTTTGCAATTCAGCTTTTACTGTCTAAACTTTAATTAGCAAACTACTTGTTATCCCAATCTGGATCTCATAGAAGGCTTTTATTACCCTGCAAATTCTCTTTATTACCCAAAATAAGGTTATGGGCCTTTGCTGATTGAAATTATGCTGAATGATTTTGCAAAATGAGTGAAATTATTGAAGGGAGGGAGAGACATAGGCAGGAATGTAGACTTCCAAGCTGCATGAAGTACATGTAAGAGACTATGAATGCTGCTTTCTCTTCTAGGGTGCTGAGGATTATCAAGCTCTCTTGATGGAAAAAGAAACCCTCCTAGCAGAGCTGCGTTCAGAAAACCTTACTAAAGATACAGAGAACCGTAAACTACAAAGGAGGATTAAAAGAACTGATCAAGAGCTAAATGATTTGAATCTAGAGAGAGAGAAAATGGAGAGAGAACTGGATGAAGCACAGCTACAGAAGAGTAGAGGCGACAAAACCATTAATGTTGTTATCATATTTTTTTCTATTTTTAAAATAGTGGATGAAGTTTTATTTAGCATCTCTCTCCTTTCTAATGTATTCACTTCTTCACTCTAAATTTCATTTCAATCTTTTTGAAAGTTAAATGCAAATGTCCAAAGTCAGTCTTTAGAAGGACATATATGAAAAGATTAAGACAAGTTTTGGGTCTATCTTTAAATTGTTCTAACTGACTGGGGCACACACTTCAGATCTCATTTTTATTTACTTATTTTTAATTAAAAGCTCTGAGTCCTATATAAAATCAATTTAAAAAAAAAAAGTGGGAAATGGATAAAGTTAACTTTTAGAAAGTCTCAATCTTCCTGTAGGTAGAATCTCTAATTTATCTAGTAGTCTTCATTTTAAGATAATCCTGTTGAATCTGTCAGGCTACATATTTTGTAATTTCTCTTAAATTACACTACTTAAACTTTTCTTTTCAGCCCTGATGTAGTATGATAGCAAGGCATTTAAGGGTTACAACCGTGAGCTGAATTCTTGCTTGCTTTTACCATCACACCTAGTTCCCTGAAAATTCTGTACTTTTTTAAATCTCAGTTTCTGTTCGTAAAAAGCTCATGAACGAAGGATTGCCTGATCATGATCCAAGGGCCCAGTCTACACTTACCTGGTGATTCGGCTGCAGTCAATAGGAGTTAGGCAAGCTACACAGAGTAGCTTGCGTAACTCCCATTCACTGCTTCCTTTCTGCGTGGCATCTTCACTGCACTGTGCCAGCGGGAATCGCGTTCCCCTTGACACAGTGCTGTGCCACTTGAGGGGGTGGTTTTACTGCGTTGACTTCTGGCAACTTGTGGATCGATTGAGCGGGTCTTCGCTGACTGCTCAGTCAATCCAGTTGGGTCAATCTGCCGCCATCACTGTAGACGTATCCGAAGTGCTTTGTTTGTTTGTTAATTTCTGTGCAGCTTCCTGCTGTAGGACCTTTCACCTTGCTTTTTCTGTCTCGACTACCACATCGTTTCAACAAGCAAGGCTCCTGCAATGAAGTGAAAGAGCAGGTTTCCCTCTCTCCTTATTTTGAGTAAAAGCTGTGCCTCATGCTGAGTGCCCATCTTAAAGCGCAACTTTGTGCATTTGCGTGTCTTCTCATGTGGATTTTATTTTAATCTTCTCACCTGCTGCTTCAGTGTAGACTGGTTCTTCTGTTCTGGCAACAGCATAAACAAAGGGGATAAGCGTTCTCAGTTTGGGAAGGTCAAGTACTAAAATCCTTATTCCTGCTTTTAAGCAAAGGACTGACCTTGAGCCATGTTGAATTACACAGAATGTAGAGTGAGTTGCATCTGTAGAGGGAAAAAAGATTGCACGGACAGACCGAACTGTTTATTATTAAAGGGTGCATAGTTATATAGTGACAGACTTGTCTAAGTTGTCAACAAGATTATGCTCTGTATTAGAACGGCTTTTGCCATTGTTAATTGGATATATTAAAGGCCTCTCAATGTACCAGTTAGGTACAAAGCCTGCAGCTGACCTCTTGCAATAATGTCTAAATCCAGTAGAGGGGTCTCTTTCCCTGTAAACATGTATATTTTTTCTCTCCAAGATCCATTTATTCTAGTTATCCTTTTAGTTGGATCTCAAGAGTGGTTCATTTGTTCTCACAGAATCTCTGTCCCTGCTATTCCTTGAAATTTCTTCTGTGTATTGAGGTTAGGAAAAAAAAAGAATGGATGATTCCTGTCATTAAAACAGTCATAAAAAGCACATTTTATTGATTTTAAAGTATTTTATCTTCAACTATCTTCTCTATCTTCTCTTAAGGGAGCTAGAATATAAATGTGTACAGAAAAGGCAGGCTTGTGTTGGGGGGGGATTCGCATAGTTACATCTGTTGGAGAAGTCTGACTCCATTATGGCCAAGTAAGTGATTAAGTTCCTTGGGGAAAAGTGTCCCTGCCAAAAGATGAGCAGTCTTCTTAAAATTGCATCCCTGATCTACTCCTACTCTTGTGTAGTTGCACAATCTCTGCATCAGTTTCAGAGCTGCAAGTATATTTGGATATAACATTGCCTGTGAATTGTGGCCACTGAGTAGTAGGTACGTAGAAGTAAAAATGTGTGCTATAATGCCCTCCTCTTTGAGACACAGAAAACTATTTTAGTGATCGGATGAAAACTTTTTATGTGAGCAGTCTTAAAAAATAAATAAATAAATAAAAGCCGTTCTATTCATATGTC
The DNA here is from genome assembly GCA_007922155.1 of Mesoclemmys tuberculata. Taxonomy (NCBI): domain Eukaryota; kingdom Metazoa; phylum Chordata; order Testudines; family Chelidae; genus Mesoclemmys; species Mesoclemmys tuberculata. The sequence continues at coordinate 12,792,218 of ML675655.1, forward strand.
TATGTCTATTTAACTGTATGCCAGTCCATAAAACTAATAAAATGGACCTGAACTAGAGAGGAATCACCATTCAAATTTATAGTTAGGTGTCATTTCATCTCTTTCCAGGTTTTATTTGTTTAGGTCATTTTTAATGACTTTTCACTCAGAATAATCATCTATTTCTGTGAATAACAATATCAAAACAAGATAGTGGGGTTCTGTGTCAAGGAGAGAGGCCCATGAGGGGAGCCTCCACTCAACTTCTGATCTGGCCAGTATGGAATGGCCAAGGAAATATTTTGGTAGAGTGTGGTAGGCTTCTGCACTGAAAAAGTGGAAAAGATTAGCTGTTCAAGACTGTTGGGATCTGTTCACGCAAATCATCAACCTGCATCATTAAGATCTTTCCCATGATTAACAGCAATAGCTACGCTCATCAAAATGGCTACTCTGTCCTACTTTCACATCATCTTTGTTTACTGGATTTTTAGCTAGCTTCAATTAATTAAAAAACAAAACAGGAACATGAACAAGAAGAGAACACACTGCCCCAGCCCTGGATAATAGCTGGCACTGAATCATCTACTATTTTTTGTCTTTAAGAGGGACATGTCTTTAGACAATAGCTCAACATTATCAGCTCTGGCTAGTTTGGTTGCTAAAACAACCAACTAGGGCGATACAGCTTGTGTAACAAAGTGTTTCTTATAGAATGACCAAGAATAAAGATCAACACATTTTAAATATCTTAGGCATCTACTGTTTCTGCATAGATATATAATATGGTCTCAATATTAGGTAAAATTCAAAATCCGAGAGTTTGTTCAAGCTCTGTAGGTGAAATATATTAAGTAACTATTCTACCCTGGTCTAAATACAGGCAATTAAACTATATTTCCCAGTTAGTCATACTTGATCAGTTGGTTGGGAAGTGAACAAGAACTCATTAGCCAGAATTTAGTACATGTTCTTCTCTGTAGAAATTATGCTGAAAGAGAGGTATTGGAGCTTCAAGCCTTAATTATTCACCACTCTGTTTTCCTTCTGACAGGGAGGGGGAGGCACTCCTGTGTTCAACCAACACTAGTTACAGTGTTTCAAATTCATTTTTCCAAGTTGAGCTATCATTAATCATAGGAAAATTCCTTTGAAATCTAGGTTGGCAGAAAGCATTGTAAAGCTAAGGCACTGAGGGCTGTAGCTCCTACATTATCCTTGCAACTCAATGTATAGAAACCAATAGACTTTCTCCTAGTCTAGCTACTTTGAGTGGTCAGTGAGTTCAAGCAATCTGCTCTAGTGATGGATAGTTTTGTGTGTTATATAATCCTAATCCATGCAAAGAAAATAATTTTCAGTCCCAGTCACAACGTATTCAAGCAGGGATTTGGGAATCTGATGGGCTGCATTATCAGCTTTACAGATGGAGAGGGACACACAGAATCCTTTACATTCTCTGTTTAGGAACCGCTACATGGCCATTCAAAGTTTTCTCCCCCTTAATCATAATATCTATTACTCAGAGGAGGAAGCAGTCTCTGTGCCTTCCTTGACCAACTATTGCTTTTTATAGCCACATCTGGGCAGAGATCATGTAAGAAGGAGGAAAAAGCAACCTGTTTTCTATCCATGCCTGCTTGCAACTTTTCTTCATAAAACTATCTCTGACTTCTCTTTATCAAAGCTAATAAGTTCTGGGCTCTATTGGACTTCTAGGAGCGGGTCAGATTACAAGTGTTAAATAAAGTCTTAGTTGTCTGAAAGTAATTTATTCACTTAGTCGCCAAATGTAGTGGGAAAAAATGCAAAAATAAATATCAGTCAAGGTGTGAGCTTTAGAAGGTACCACTGAAATCATAGCTCTTCAGTCAGGCTTTGAATGCCAATTTACATGTTGCTAATGAATATGATTGATGTGACCCAAATAAGGAATTCCATAAGTTGGAGCCAAAGGTAACTACACCATGAGATTTCATACCACCTTCAAAAATGTCATTCTGTCCCTACCCTGGAATCTATATTACTAGTCAGTAACTAGGTAGGGTTAGTGTAGGTATGAGAGTGATGGTGGCAGTGCCTTCAGCAAACACAAAGCTTGGGTCTGATGCGGCAATCCTTATTTAAATAGTCTCTGCTCCAAGCAAGTAATCCTACTGTTCTTAGATGGGCTATTTGCATTAGTTAGTTTGCAGATTTGGGGCCTGAGCTTGCTTGGGTCTTTCAAACTTAGCATCATATGATCTTGTTTTAAGAACTGAAGTGGCTATTAGTGATTTCTTAAGTGAGTGCCAATAATAAGCTCCATAAAGTAAAGCAAAAGGCAGTGTAAATAATTGGTATTAAATGCACAAAGCAAATGGAAGTAAAACACCAAAGCAGTTAAAATAATAAGGGTCTGATGTGACCTTGCATATAAAGCAAGGTAATTAAGTCAAGAAAATCACATAAAATTGTTAATGAAGAGAGTGCCATTAAAGTTTAACCATCATTATTTCTCTATACTTAGAATAGGAAATATCTAGGATGTATTAAATACCAGTATGGGTAAATATTAACTTCTTTAAAAGCGTGACTAGCAATTTTGTAATGAAAGTCAAGCTAGTGTTCCTTAAAGCTTGTCTGACTCTATGGGGATTTAAAAGAAGTTGAAGTAGTGCAAACTAGTCTATATTTTAAATGATATCAAAGCAACTTTTTGACAACTGCTCTTTTGTTGTATGTATCTTCTTCCATTTGACTATACAGTCCTTGCATTAAGCATTTTAGCTCTCCATGCTGTGAAATAAGAGTTGTGAAACAAGCAACCCCTCCATCCCCTCTTAGTCTTGAAACTTCTAGCAGAATCACCATAAACAGATAATTTTACATGGAAACAACTAGTGAGTGATGACAGGGAAGAGGAAGACACAGTTATGTTTTGTTTCCTTGTCCTGTGCTGCCTTTTTCTTCCATCCTGTGACTGAAATCTGTCTAGTAATAAGATATAATGTGTTGGAGTTTGATTCTGCGAACACTCCCATACATAGTTCCACTGTTCGCAGGATCGATCCCTTTAGCACTCAAATATTAGGAAGTGGACTTGTATCATTGCATGAAACATAATTTATATAAAGATTTCTGATGGCAATGCGCCCTCTTGACCCCGTATATAGACTCACCTGTAGATCAAGGACTTCAAACAAACAGGAGAAATGGTTGGTAGGCAAATTAGGGAAGTAAATAGGTAGAACACGTGGAAGTTTGTGACTGTCTCTCACTGACAACGGATTATTATTATTTGTATTTAAGTAGAGCCTAAAGGCAGCAGCCAAGATGAATGTCTCATTATGCTTGACACTGTACATGGATGTAGTAAGAGAGAGTCCCTACTCTAAAGATCTTACAGTTTGAATAGACAAGACAAGAATTTTACAGATGGGGAATTGAGGCACAGAGAGATTCAGTGATTGTGGGTCAAATGGAGCATTTGTGGAGCCCACTCCAGTTCTTTAATTGCAAGAATAACCTTTCTTCCCTGGTTGGTAGTCTAAAGCTCATGCTATTAAGGAAGAGAAATGTTTTAACACTTCTCCCTTTTGCAGCTGGTAAAACCACCTTAGTGCAAGGATTTCCATGGTGTGATGGGAGAAGAAAAAGACAACAAAATGAATTACCCCTAAGCCATTTTCTCCTATTTCTGGCAAAGGAGTAAAAATACTTTGAATTAGGAAATAAGTGCATGCTTACTGAGTGACAAAATGTGTGTGCGTGTGATGTTGTCTACTGCTTTTGGGTCCAGTCATTCTGAAGGAAAGGCCCTAAAACAATACCACAGATTAATGTAAAACAGTATTGACACCTCACTCTTAAAGTTTTATTGCCTAAACTTTATTCTTAAGATGCTAAGAGGAAGACAGTGGGTTAGATACATTCTTTAGAACATTCAGTGATAGGAGTAATTTAAAGCAATGGAAAGCTAAACTAATAACACTGGTTGTCACTCAAGATTTTTGTAAAGCTGATTTGCTAAATATTCAGTTTCATCTTTTTGTAGGACCTTAGAAATCAGCTAGAGAAATTACATGGTGAAATGATTGAAAGAGAAAAAGCAGTGGAACATCATTACAATATTCTTTTGAGTGAAAGCAATCAGAAGTTGCAGAGTCAAGAACTAGTTATCAAGCGACTAACAGACAGTGTCAATCAAAAGGATCTATTAGTTCAGGTAAGTAGACTTACGCTGAAATGAAAAATGAAAATTTATCACTTGATTTTGTATGAGGAATGATTACAAATTCCCATTTTTGTTTGGAATTACTGTTGATTTTTATGATAATCCTTTACTTTTTATAATATTGTATTTGCAGAATAGATACGTGGCTGTGTGGCTTTCAACAAGAGTTCTTATTAGGGCTTATGAAGTTCACGGCAGGGGAGGGAGGAAGCTTTGCCAGTGTTCATGTAGAGATTTTGCTTGTGTAACAAGATGCTTGAAAAGCTTCCAAAGCATCTGTGGTGTTCATAGAACTCTATTGCCGGAAGACGTCTGGAGAGGTCACCAAGTCTATCCTCTCGCGTTAAAGCAGACCCAAGTAAACCCAGACCATTCCTGACAGGGGTTTTTCTATCCTCATCTTAAAAAACTCCAATGACAGGGATTCCACTCTCCCTTGGGAACCTGTTTCAATTTTCTGCCCAGAAACTAGAAGTTAGGGAATGGGTACTGATGCTGAACTGCTCTCTCATCAATCCTTACAAGGGTGTCTCTTCAAAATGGGGCCAAGGTACATTGATGGGCAGCTGTGGGGATGCCTCTAATACTCCTGCTTAAACCTGTTCTGTGGAGAAAAGATGCTATCCAGCAGTGACTTGAATGGCCTTAACTACTACTGAAGAGTAAGAGTTGAGGGTGCTTGCTCCTTGCAGAACTGAGCTCAAACTGAGGGCTATGCTTTAGTGTATCCGTGCTGCTAATTTGACATTTTCTATGTTCTCTAATTTAACTGTTTAAATATAAAAGAATTTAAAACATTTGGGACATATTTGGGCAATCAAAGAGGGCCAATATGCTGCCTTTTTCTCCTTTTGTGGTCTTATGCTGGACCTTTTTTCACCAGGCAACAAAGAATATACCTGAAATAAGTTGCTTTTGAAGTTTGCATTACTTCTTGTACGTTTTTTTTGCAGTAGTAATGCTAAGCTTTGCAGAATTTTCATTATATGCATTATTTTGTTTCACTAGAAACTTGATGCAACAATTAAAGAAAAGGATGTAGAACTTCAAGAACTTTTTAATAAGTATAAAAGCCTTTTAAAAGCTAAAGAAGATCTGGAGTTGAAGAATGAAGGCTTAATAAAGGAAAAATGTGCTTCTCAGTCTCAACAGTCAATCATCAAGATAGTCAAAGAGTTGGAGGTAAGTTTGACTCAACCACGGCCTCTACAGAGAAATACAAACATTGGGCCTAATCTGCTTCCTGTTTAAATCGATGGGGATTTTCCCATTGATTTCAAAGAGATGGGATTGGGTAAATTGTTGTTAGCCCCTATAACATAGGGTACTGTTTCTCAGTATTTTCAAATTGACAGACCCTTATTTTGGAGTGTTTTTAAAAAGAAAAAGGAAAAAGACCTCTTTTATAGTATATGTACAAGTAAAACGTATCATTGGTAACAATGTCTGTACTTCATTTGTGTGTGTTTTGAGGTGTTTGCAGTGTTTTTGTAGCCATGTTGGTCCCACGTTATTAGAAAGAGAGAATACATGATCTTGAAGGATAAGGGAGTGGGGGAATGAGGTTTTCTTTGCTTTGAAACCATAATAAAATTTTTAATTCCTTCTGACCTCCTGGGGGTTGTGATCCACAAATTGAGAAACACTGATGTAGGGTAATGTAATGTAATTAGCCACTGTAAACCGGGATTAATCCATTAAAATTAACTCAGATCAGATTGCTATAATTTGTACAACTGATGAAACTTTTGTGTGGGAGGAGGAAAGAAACCAGCACTTGATAAATCATTTCATCATGAATCTTCTCTGGTAGTTGATTTCAAGGTCTTAAAAGTGTGTATTACTGTTATTGTTTATATAGTACCATAAGCATAGTGTGCACTGAACACCATTGAATTATGTGAAAATACAAGTCTGTGCCCCAAACTGTTTACAATCTAAAGACACAAGCAGGCAAAATACTGTATAATGCAGAATAGAGAGTTATATGGTCATTATGGCTGGACCATTTCACTGTACACTTTGGTTTTTAGCGATGTTACTGAAGAAGGATGAGAAGGGAGCTTGGTGTACTTCTAAAAGGGAAGAGGAAAGAATGTACAAAATTGAGTGAGTGAAGGAGACAAAAGGAGCAGTTAAGAAAGAATTTTGCGTATGGTTGGGGACAGAAGATGTAGGTGGAAATGGAGGTTTAAGGTTAGACTACTGTATTTAGGCAAAAGAAGAAGATAAACTAGGACAGAGACTTGAGAAGTAGGGGACACATGGGGAGAACTGGAGGATCAGTAGATGACATGGCTATCCTTTTAATTTGACAATATAAATAAAGGAGAGCTGTTTATACATGTCACCATGAACCTGAGGTCAAAATATAAAGTCACAGCACTGTATGTACATTTTGGTTACTATATATAGTACTTTGGTACTAGCAAAACAATCATATACAGTTGTGAAGATTTTAATCCTATTGTGAGACATTACCTACTATCTCTGTCAATGTATGTTTTTGTTCTTTTAGTGTTTGTATTGTATGCAGAGGTAGTGAGCGAATTGCCTACATTTGAAGGCACATGCTATATTTCTTGTCTTTTTCCTGTTATTTCCAAGAACTGTTTGAAGTTCAGATCTTCAAAAAGGCAGTTAAATAGATCAACGAGAAATGCACAGCCACTTCCAAATAATGAAGCAGTAACCACTTCACTTGTTTCACAATGTACCATTCATTAGTGAAACCTGCTCAAGGACATACACCTACTGTGCTATGTAGGCTATTGAATTAATTCCCTGTGAGGGTAACAACGCCATTTGCCCTAGGCAAACCCAAAATGAATTAACAGGGGACACATAAGCACAAACTGAAACTTAGTGGATGCGTGGTAAACTCACATTTGAGGAAATGCATCCATGTTGGCCATAGAACCATTACAGTATGCAGCAAACTCATAAGCAAAGAAAATAAAACCTGTGAAAAATCAGAGATTTTGCTTGTACAGTTCTGCAAAAGAAACACATCGAACAAAACAAGCCACAGTTCATTCACATAGCTGCCCCCATAAGGAAAAAGTAAGATGCTACAGTGATAGAATCATATCGAATTAATAAAAATGGAAAAGAACTGCCCTCTCTTGAACTCTACCCTTCTATCCAGGTGTACAGCTAGAAACGAGAACAACAGTGACAAATCAAGCGATGCATAATAATGACTCAGCGCCAGTTTCTAATCTCAGTCCATTTTCTTGCACTAGTTCACTTCTTGACTGAGAACAATACCTAATCAAAACCCATTCTCCTCTCAGCTCCACTAGCATCTAAGATCAAACCCTGGAGGAGTCCATAATGGTATATTAATAATACATCTTTGGACACTGATTATCCAAAGCTGCATTTTGATTGGCTGATTGGGCCTCTGATGACATTACAGTGCTGCACCATCTCCCAGCAAGTGCACCGTTGCAACCTCATCACCAATAAAGACAAGAAACTAATCCCATATTTTAGCCTAGCTGCTGCTTTAAAGTTTAAGAAACTAATTTGGGAGGTGCTGAAATTTAGTTCTTCATACCGTATTACTTTTTTAAAGTAAAGATACATTTTAAAGCACCCCATCTGAAGTACTGCTGGGTGCCTTGACCAGGATCGGGCAGATAAAAGATAGTTTCCAATTGAAGTTTGGATTCATGAACTGCAGTAGTGAGTTAGAGGAGAGAGAGAATGTGTGCACTGGTAATTAGTTTAGTCATGCAACTGCTGAATCTTCTGATATCTGTGAAGTCTCAGAATGATGCATTCTGGGGTTTACCACTATCAAATGCAGAAATGCAGTAGACTCCTATGTAATTTTGAAAATATTTATTTCTGTACTTAATGCCCTTTTCCCCATTTTCTCCACGCAGCCTTGTTAGTGGGGCCATTTGTCACACAAAAGTATTTTAATTCAGTTGTTCATACTTTGCAGTTCATTTTGGTACCAACAAAAGCAACAGAATTTGAGGCGAGGCTCTTGCTCAATCCTTTAGTTATGCTTTTGGGCTCTGGTGTTAAAACAGTGTGCCCACTTTGTAAAGCATGTTCTTCAGTAACTGGGCACAGTGGTATCCGTTTTTAACTCTAAATTGATTTGGTAGGTGTGAATAAAATCCGTATAATTATTGTAATGTAGCTTTTCTGTGCTAATACACCTTTCCAAGAAAGTGAACTACTGTATAAACCTGCTTGATGCTCAAACAGGAAATCTCGTTAGCTGATATTCACATGGTAAAACTGACTTCTCTGCCCAAGCACATCACAAATACTGTCATCAGCCCATTGTCTTGTGTTATAATTACTCCAGTATTTAGGGAGTTAATACTGTGTGATCAGGGAATTGAAGAATCTGGTGTGTATGCAACTGTGGTGTTTAATTCCCTAACTACAGTAAATTAAAGTCAATGCATCAAAGTTATTTATACGGCTATAGGATAGCAGGTGATGTATGCCTTAAGAGTTGGAATTGAGACAGTTGTTGCCATATTGCAGAGGTGTCTCAACTATAGTGAGCACTTCGTTGCTGAGTCACGATGACTATGGAAGGTGATGCAGTTGGTGTGTTTTTTAAAACGTGTGTCCTATCTGTTAAATTGTGATCAGCATGTTGTAGTCGTTGCCTTTAGCCTGCTGAAGCTGAAGTTGTAAATGCATTACCAGAGAAATTATTCAGTTCCTGATTTTGGTGAAGTGAGCTTATTGCTAAAAATAACCTACTTTTTGAGGTTAGCGTCCTTGCATCATCACACTTAAATGTGGTGCTGTTTGTTCAATACCCAGTACGTGACCTGATGATTGAAATGGGCGCAGCTAGTGCATTTACACATTGACAACTCCCGCATACAGGAATTTCTGCCAGTGGAGTAACCCCTCTACTGCATATATAGCGCACTTCTCCTGCCTTATAGGGCAACAAGAGGAGACTGGTGCTTCAAGCCATCAGCCTTGTGGCCTTTCCAACTCTTGCAAATGTAACATGTACCAAGAAGCGTCACCACTAGGAACAGTTGTCATGCCTCTCTTCCTTTCTAGACAGAGGGTTCAGTGATGTCTGGCAGCGCCACTCTTCCTAAGGGCTCCACACAGTGTATGGCTGAATTCATAGGTCAGAGCAATCTTAGAGGAAGCTGCCAAACTCTCGGATGTCTAGTCACGTAGGAGTTAGTCTATGGTGAAGTGTGGGTTCTGGTCTCTTCTCAATTATTCACACTTCAACCTGCAGATGTTTCCAAATGACCTAGATTTTGTTAAAAAACTCTCTTGCTCATATGAAGAAAGTGGATACTCATGTGACTATGCTGTTGTCTTACGTACTGCTGAAATGTATATCCTTTCCTTCCATCACTTGTCATTTAAGAAACCTTTAGATGGAAATAGCTTTCTAAGTCCTCTAGCATCGATACTTAGCAATGGATTTTCAAACTCAAGTTCCGACTTCAGTGGATTAGGTTGCCTCTTTGCCTAGAAATATTAAACTTTCACAACAAGACTATCCTAGATGTCTTACAGCTATCTGCCCTAATATCTTTGCCCTAACACTATATGTCAAGAGGTTTAATGTTTCATTAACTCCCATAACATAGAGGTCTAGGCTGGGATGTAGGTTACATATCTGCCTTACTCTTTGGGGATTTGCTCGGAGTAATTCACTCAGACACCTTGCATAGGAGTGACAGTAATAGCACACAGAAAAGGAGAGAGTGGATCATGCTATCTCTCTTCATCCTTGTTGATTATCAGAAATGTAAGAGTAACAACATTTCTTCACATTTTTGTACATTTTCATCTAAATTCAGGTCGTAACAAACTGACCACAGTCCTAACTGATGCCACAAGGCTTGTGGTGTTCATATCTTCTAAGACTATTCTAGTCTGAACTGCATACTTTATTTCAGTAATAAAAAATGCTGTTTAGGTTTCAGTTCTCTAACTGCCTAACATAGACCTATAAGTGGTGGTTTACAGCAACATACCTGCAATTCTTGCTCCCAAAAGATAAATAATGTGTTTTTCTGGAACAGATATTAAAGTCACTGACTCATAGTAATCAGGCTGATTGTTCAGGAAGTTGACGCAATGGATGCATGTTTCTGACACGTTCAGCCTTTGTCAGCCATTTACAATCCCTTTTCTACAATAATAGACCATAGTTTGTTACTAGAGTCCCCTACCAAGAGAAAGTTAATTTTATCCAAAATATAGAAAGTACTCTTTGAGTGGTGTTCTGGAGCATAAAACCCTCAAAATACCTGCCTGCTGGATCATTCCCTGGTTTGTTAATGTGTAAACTTTTGGAAGCGAGGAGGCTAGGGGATAGGGGAGCTTATCTTGTATGCTGTGATAAAAATAATGGACCACTGCTTAGATAGGTGACTGTTTCATTGGTAAGTAAATAACAGAGCACTAGTAGCCTTCTTTGATAACAGTTCTTCTTTGAGTGATTGTATGTATTCCAAACATGGGTGTGCATGCACACCATGTGCCAGTCGGAGATTTTTCAGCAGCAGTGTCCGTTGACCCTCACAGCCGCCTTACATCATTGCATGCTCCATGCGAGGTTATAAGAGGCTGCGCAGGGTGACATGCCCTCAGTTCCTGCTTACCGCATGGTCGAAGTCAGAATCCTCTCTTTGCTCTCAGCCTTCTTTAATAACAGTTCTTTTTAAGTACCATGGATAGCTTTCAGATTCAGCTCTGTGATTTGTGATGGGCAGTCCTGTTTTGCAATTCCAGCTCTAGTTGTTCGTTTGCCTTCTCTCAAAGGCAGACACTGATATAATTGTCATCTCTAGAGAATATTCTCATGCACGCGCACACACTTAAAAATCACTTTATTGGGTTAATATGAACTTATTTTTAACTCAGGAAAAAAAAGAATCTGAATATGAAGAATTGATTCTTGCTTTAAGAAAAGAGCAGCACATTTATTCTACTCTAGTGAAGACTCTGAAAGACTCAGACAGGTAAATGTTCTTTCTTCTTTGCTTGAACATCATCTGTGCTAGAAGTTGGATAAGATGGTGCCATTCGGCTGTCGAATCAGTGGAGTTTCCTTGATTTACACTGGGCCTGAATTGGCCCCAAATGTCTCCTTTAAAAAGGAGTATGCGTGAACTAATCTGTATGGTCCAAAATAGACCAACTCTGATGATTTTCAGGGTTTGTTGGAAGGCTTATTTGCTCCTCCTAAGCACTTGAAAGTAGAAGAATTATAATTTGGGATTGGGAATTGCTCAGAGGGCTGGGGGATTTATGGGATGTTGAGTCAAATTAAAAATACAAGTACAGCCACTTATTTCAGGGGCACCTCAATCATGTGTATGGGCCTTTTTAACATTTCCATAAAATGACATAAATCAATCACGAGAGGAAGCAGTGTGTAGTGGCAAAAGCCTAGGTGTGGAAGACATGAGATCTGGGTTCTATCCTTGGCTGTGCCACAGATTTTCTGTCTGACTCTGGGCAAGTCATTTAGGGTAACATTTTCAGAAGTGACTTAGTCGGTTAGGGCCAGATTTCAAAGGTGTTTAGAAGCCTAAAGATGCACCCCTGGGATTTTCAAAAGTGCCTGTGGTCTTAAATCCCATTAAATAAATCACTTAGATGCTTTTGAAAAATTTACTCGTCGTCTCTTCGGGCACCAAAATAAATGACTAGATTTTCAAAAGAACTCAGCCCCTTGAGTGTTCAGGTCTTTTGAAAATCTGACCAAAACAATCACCCAGTGATCTGGGTACTAAGACATCATGAAAATCTGGCCCAATGTGCCTTAGTTTCCCCTTCTTTAAAATACAGTTAATAATTACTTCACAGTGGGATGTGAAAATGATTTCATTAATTTAAATTGATAGCAAAAGAGGTAAGTACATTTTAAGGGAAGTTTAAACAAAGAACAAGTTGATTGTGTTTTTTATACTGTGTGTTACGAATTTCAGGTATCCCAAAATATGTTACAAAGCATGAGTTAGATTAAATGTTGCTGGTGGAGTGAGTGTGTAGCAAAGCATGGTAGCCTTTATGTACTTCACAATAGCTCACATTCATCTTCAGACAGTAGGATCTGTTTTGTTGAGGAGTTAGTGGGCAGAATACAGGGATTATTCCCTACTGCAATGGGATTATTGATTTCTTTTTGAATAGTCACAGGACACGTGTAGAAGAGAGTTCAGTTTGACATCTCATTTGAAGGACTTTTAACACTGAAGCTCCCTTTCAGTATGAAGACTGCAGGGATTAGATGTAATATTAATAACCACTACTTTCTCGTAGCTCTGATATGGCACTTTTCAGCTATAGATTTCAAAGCCCTTTACAAAGTTGAGGATCTATCATTTGGCTTGATCCTGCCCCATTCAAGACAAAAGGAGTTTTGCCACTAACTTCAATGGGAGCAGGATCATGCCCATTATATAGATGGAGAAAGTGTAGCAGAGCGAGAGGAAGTGACCAGCTCACACTCATAGACTCATAGGTCAGAAGGGACCAATATGATCATCTAGTCTGACCTCCCGCACAAGGCAGGCCACAAAACCCTACCCATACACATTTATAACAACCCCGAACCCATGACTGAGTTATTGAAATCCTCAAAAGTGAGATTTGAAGACCTCAAGCTGCAGGGAATCCACCAGCAAGCGACCCATGCCCCACTCAAGAGGAGGTGGTGGAATGGCGTGGAATAATAGGCAGGTCTTTTGATCACCAGTCCAATGCTGTGTACATTGGATCGTGCTGCTTAAATCCTTAGGTAGGGCTTGAAGCCATAACCTGAGTGTCCAGTGTGCTGCTATACAAGCCCTTTAAGTAATGAAGGTCAGTCCGTGACTATGGAAATTAACTAAATGGGTTTTATACAAAGAATATATTTGGGTTTTGGTTGATGTGTGTCCCTTCTTTAGTTATTTATTGCAAACCACTTTAGTGGTTACATTTTGGAAGAGTCCCTTCCTCAGAGCCAGAACCATGATCTCTCTTTTTTTCTCTCCACAGCAGGGAATCAATGCTTTTTCCAGTAAAAGCATTAAGTTGTGGAGAGGAGAAGGAAGTGTGCTTACTTAGCTTTTAGAAGTGTGTTTTATTTTTGCTGAGCATTTAATACTATTGAGACCTTTCTCTTCAAAGATATTCTTGAGTGAGGGAGAGTTGGTTAAAGCAGTCGTTGTGGAAAAAATACTGACAGCAGCATGCTTGTCATTTTGTTGGAAGATGGAATGAAAATCTTTTTGTACACAGGTCCTTAATAGCATGAGTTTAGCTGAAACAATTTTATTTACTATGCATTTATATGCAGTGCTGTTGCACTCATGCAAGTGTAATGTGCCCCAGTGTAATTCCCAGTAAGATGGACTTTAATTCTGTTGAAATGTCCCTGGATTCCGAGCTACTTTGGTGCAGTAGGCTGGAAATTCTGCAGCAGCTTCATTTTATATTCAGATATTGAGGTTCTGAATGAATTAAATATGAAAATAAATATATAATCAGTGTAGTAGCACCTTGTTATTTTAATATCAAATTCAGATTATTTTAAGCTTTTTCATTTTCAGTTTTCCATATACTACAAGGTGTTTTTAATTCACGATTCATACCAACATTACTGAAATTACTGAGGGGTGTGGTGGAGTAATGAAAAGCTTTTGTCAGGTAGGTAGGGGACAGCTGGGTCTGTTGACACCCAGGAGGAATGGGAGGCAGTTTGGAAGTCTAGGTTAAGCACATTAGGTGGATGTTCCTGCTGAAATACTCTACAATTAATTTAAAGATGACACTTAACTCTAAAACCTAAAGATGACAATTTAACATCCCATTGAGATAAATGAGACAATTTATACTTTTCAGAGAAAGACAACACTGTCAATCTACATTTGGGTCACGTTTTCAAGATGATCTTTGTAATCATAAAAGGCTAGATACATTTAAAAAAAAAAAAAAAGCTTAGATTATATAGTGCAATTCTATGGCAAGAGGCGGATTTTGTCACAATTTCCATGACTGAGGTATGATGAAATACATAGAGCCATCAATATAGTACATTAGTGATCTCTTCTGGATGTACGTTTCATAAGCCAGTCATTTTGATTATCCTGGAAAAAGAATTATTTAGAAGTTGGTCTGTAAAATATATCTGTCCTGTTCAGGCTGACTTGCAAGTGATAGTTCTCAAAACAGCTAGGAAGGGGCCTACTCATAACCTTACTATGTACCTTGCTATGTAGGGATTAGTTTATTGTATGCATCAAGATAAGAAAAGTGTATGATGAAAAACAATGATTGCTATTGTGGAACTGGGTCTTTATGGAAGCCTTGATGTATAAAACATGCTGTGGTAGGGAACATGGGTTCGGGGTTGTTATAAATGTGTATGGGTAGGGTTTTGTGGCCTGCCTTGTGCAGGAGGTCAGACTAGATGATCATATTGGTCCCTTCTGACTTATGAGTCTATGTTTCTATGTAACACAGCAAAATGTTTTAAAAATTTTTATTCAAAATCTAAAAAGTCTTTTAAAAAATTTGATTTCTTCCTTTTGTTTAGTATAAATAGCCTGCAAACAGAGTTGAATAACATTTTTTTGTTGCGAAACCAACTGGAGGAGGATATTTTAGCTAACCGGAATCTACGGAAGGTGCTGGAGGATCAAATTAAGGACATCAAAAACAGAGGTTTGTGTATATGTGGTAACATGGCCCTGTCCTTTATCTTTCATACACAAGACTTGACAAAACCCTCGCTGGGATTATTTAGCTGAGGTTAATCCTCCTTTGAGCAGGGGGTTGGACTAGATGACCTCCTGAGGTCCCTTCCAACTCTAATATTCAATGATTCTAAGAGACCTGTTTTTATTACACTCAGGTTGTTGCAATTGTGTAGAAAACGTTGAAAGTAGATAAAGGTGTAAAAAGATCTTTGGTCTGTCTTCTTGCATTGATGATCATTTTAGGAATTTGTAAGTGCGTAGTGGCCTTGAGCATTCAGGATATAGGGACAGCATCTATCTTCCCCTGCAGCCAGTGTTAGTAATTCGGTGGCAATTTTGCCGTAGTGATCATTTCGAGTTGCCTACAATTCCACATCCACCGAATGTACTGTTTTCTGCAGAAGTCAAGGATCCCTGTCTTTGTATAAGTTCATGGGCATGGGATCATTTCCTGAGATGGAATCTAATTCTTTCACCATATTTGATAAACAGCCTCTGTCTAGAGAAATGGATATAGTCTTCATAACATGACAGGCATTTTCAGAAGCAGGACAAAAATGCAGTTCTATTATGTTGGAATTTCCTTCAGGCATGATAGAGCTTTTTAATATAACTATCCATTAGCTGTTTAATATATTTCTGAATGTAGTTTTTTAGTAGATACTTACCTGTAGAAAAAGAAGAACGTAAGCTATCTTCATTAAAAGTGGCATTCTGAATATACAGAAACTCGGCCACTTTCCTCCCATAGGGAGTTGATAATATAACTATAATGCTTGGGCATTTGTACATGTCCTCTGAGGATATCAGAGCTTTAGTATCATCCACGTTTTATAGCTGGAGAAATTGAAATGCAGAGAGGTTAAGCCCATTTTCTAACGTGACCACGGATTTTCGGTACATCGCCTTCTGGGTGCCCAACTTGAGCCACTGAATAACTGATGTTTTCAGTTGAGCCAAAGGGAGATGGGGGTGTTCTTGGATCTGATTCTCAGAGGTAACTAAATCTCAAATTGGACACCCAGAAATCGAGGCACCCAAACCAAGACACCATATTTGAAAACTTTGGGCTAAGTGACTTGCTCTCATGTGTCATGTTGAGTCAGAATCAAGAATAGAACTTACATGTCTCTTTCCTATTCTGACTGCTAGACTACATCTCTTTATATAAATGGAGTTTTTTTACTGTGTACTGTTGAGAATGTGAGCTGTATTGGAATTGAACAGGTGTTTCATTGTTTGGATAAACAAGACACTTAATGCAATTGTATAGGAAAGAGAAGAAGCAGCTGTCTTCTATTCAGTCTGTTGAGCCAATAGCAAAATAAAATTCAGTAACTTTATTTAACCTGGCTTTTACTCTTGAGACTTATAGTTCATGTTCATGAAATTCTGGCTGAAACAGAATAACTGTTCAAGCCTTACTTTTCCTCCCTGAAAATTATTTCTAAATGTAATGCTAAATATGCAAATTATAATTGAGAATTAGATTCACAATGCATGCTGATAACCACGGAAAATACAGCATGTCTTGATGCCAGAGGCACAAAGGAACGTAAAGGGAAAGTTCTTTCAATTAAACAGAAAGCTTAGTGTGAGGGATGAAACATTTAACTCTGTAGTTCCTACAGTTTTACTAGTATGTGCTTATTTTAAAATGTTCTTATTTTGCATTTCTATGTTGTATTCTCATATAAAGGAGTTTTGTATCTGAAATGATACCCATTCTTGGTTATTTTGACAGATGAAACCTTTTCTTTTTGTGGAAATCAAACATCTTATATGAGTATTTGCCTAGGAGAGCAAGATCATTTAAGCCTACAGGTAGACCATCTGTCTCTTGAAGAACTTAAAAAAAAGGTATAGATTTTATTCTTTACTGTTTTTAATGGCTTAACTCTCCTGCATATATAGTTTGTTTCTGTCTCTCTCACACACAACAATTTTGATCGTTTAGATACAGTTGGAGTATTCTGAAAGGATTTAAAAATTCTCATCTGTGTATTCCTTTTATGAATGTCTCTTTTCTGTTATAACATGTGTTGCAGACTAAGCTGAACGATAGCTGGGTTACCACAAAGTTATTACAGTGGCTAGATATCTGGATCCAAATTCCAGAGCCAGTGACACCTTTTTTTCAATAACAAACACAGAATTTAATCTCCTGAGGGCTGTATTGCTTTGGTCAAATGTTGGCTTGGGGTGGGGATGCTTGTTTGTTGTTTATTGGCCAGTGGTGTACAGGTATGATTTGGTGATGCCTTCTGGCCTGAAATTCTATGGCCCTATATCAACCCCAAATACATTCTTTTGTCTGTAAGCCTCCCAAAGAGCAGAACATTTCCCAAGTTCCTCCTTAATAATAATAAACGACGATGATGAAGATTGTTCTATTGCTCATTCCATCCAAGGATCTCAAAGTGCTTTGACAAATGTAATGTATTAAGATTCACAATAACCTTGTGAGGTAAACTAGAATTATCATCCACATTCTGGAGGAGAAACTGAGGCACAGAGAGATTAAGTGACTTGCCCAAGGTCAAGGTTGCAGCAGGGAACAAAGACCAGATCTCCTCTCTCTTCATCCTGTGCTTTAACCACTAATCCATGGATGAGTTCTTCATAAAGAATGTTTTTCAATATCAAAATATTAAACCTCACATTACTCATGAACAATGAAAGATTAATAGATTTACCTTTAATATTGGTAAATAGAAGCACAGAAAGATGAAGCGAATTGCCCAAGATCATACAGGGAGTCAGTGGCAGAATCCAGATTGACTACTAATCCTATGATTAGACCATTAGACCATGCCACCTGTATCTCTAAAGTATATATGTGGCTCTAAATTTGGCCACATTTATTAACAAAAGGTGTTGATATACTAGGTAAGTATGGGTTGCTATTTCTGCTGAAGTGTTTTGAACCTGATTCTGCACTCTGGTTTGCTGCTTTTACAAAGGTGCAATTCCGTGGAGAGAGATTGTCATAGAAATGGTAATAAACTGGAGAATCAGACGCCTTATTTTTTAATGTTTCTCAGTGAATGCTGCTGCTCTGTCCCTGTAAAATAGCTTTCATTTTCACCAAGTATCTTTTTCCCCAGTCAACCTGCAGGCGTGACAGACCCTGATCTTTTTTCTTGCTAGTGAATTTTGAAACCTGAGCTTCACGATTGAAGTCTTCCAAATTGGCATTCCTTGAACACTAGCTTCTAATATATTTGTGGAACGTTACTGGTTTCAAATGCATACAATCCCTAGGGCAGCGATGGAAGTATTAAGCTTTACTGGAAGTAACTAACGTCTTAATTCTGAAGTTGCATAGCATTATTTATATTGCATAGCATTATTTAAAGAGATTTCTCTCTCTCTCTCTCTCTATGTATTAGGAAGAGCTTTATAGTTTCTGATTGTTTCCCTGTGTATATTTAGGTTGCTGAACTCATCTTAATGGTTAAGGACCTGCATTCAATTAACCAAGAGTTAAAGAAAAAACAACTTGGACTCTCCAGATCAGAGACTCAGGGGCAAGAAACACTGAAAATACTAAACCAGAGTGAGGTAGGATCTTTATATGTTAAAATATTGGGCCTAATTCTCAGTTGCATTGCTCTTTGTGCTATAATTTATATCAGTGCAGAGTGGGTGTAAAACAGCGCCAGATCAGATTGCTAATGTTTTATACTCCATTTTTTAAATAATGTAAATAACTGTACAAGGTGCAGGGCAACTGAGTATCAGCTCCAAAGTGTTTGGCAATATTTTCAGTTGATTTTTAAGAAAACAACATACATTTTACAATATTAATTGACTCTGTAATCCATTTATTTTATAAATTTACAGGTAGGAGAGGTTGATCTTATTTTTCAAAGAAAGCTGCAATCTCCATAACATTTAGGTATCTCTCAGTGGTTGCTTTATGTGTTCCTCAATTATCTGAGAACTGTTCTCACTTCAATGTGTAGTCTTATTAGGGTTTAGCACATATCTGCTCCATGTCCAAGGCCATGTAGGTCCCCCTGGTAACAGAACTGGGATATTTCCAGTATGCATAGAGGAGGGAACCTGTGGTCAGTTCAACACAGAGCAGCATACAAAGGAGGGGACAGAGTTGTGGCGGGTTGGGCTGAGAGAGGTTCAGAAGAAGGACCATTGGATCCATTGATGTCCTCTGTTCTTTTGTTTGTGGCTTGGGTATATTAGGACTAGATCTAAGGGGAAAAAAATTGGCAAATAGTAAATTCATCAAGTTGTGAAAACTATTTGTGAATTTGGGTAAAATTTAGCAAATAGTTTCTGCTGAAAAAAACGTGAAAACAAAAGTTTTAGAAATGTTGAAGTGGTTCATTTTGGCATTTTGTTTCAAACTGACATTTCAAACTGACATTTTTAAAATTATATGTCATTTCAACCCAAACAAAAATATTTTTGTTTTTTGTTTCAGTGAGTTAAAAAAAAAATCCAGTTTCTGTTCAAAACTAGTTTTTTTTTTTTTTCTGTTCAGCCATCAAACTGAAAAATCCATTTTTTGCTCAGCTCTAATTAGGACTGCTTCACCAGTGGAGCTGACGTAGCCTCTGCATAGCAGCTTCCCTATCTGATGGAAAAGATTCTGGGTATTGGATCCTATATTTGTCCTTTTATGCAAGAAGATAAGGGAAATACTGTACATGTCCAGTTCACTTTCATGGCTTGTCATAGGTTATTCTTGCTTTAAATGCTATTGCTAATACCTTTCTTTTGTTTCTTTAATTTCACCTCCCTTGTGTATTACATGCTGAATGATAATGAGATCAAGAGCAAAAGGAACAATTAGGATGACCAGCATGTTCCAGCTTGAATTTCTAAATCTGGTTAAACCCAAAGAACAGAAAATACAATGTTTAAATAATACGATTCAGTTGTGTTCAGGTATTGAACTCTTTTGTGGGCTGTGTGCCATGTATTTTCTAGATGCTGCTCAGATCTCTTGGTAGCACAGGATGGTTTATCATATGTGCTGCAGATGAATTATTAAAGACAATTGTCAAAATTCACACTACATTTCCTAGGTTTTTGGCATTTAAGTCAGGCCTCTTCAGTTACTTTTACTTTAAATGTATTTTTAATTATAGATTAAAGGTACTGCTTTAGGTATTCCTGGGATAACATGCATTTTTAAAAAAACAGTTTACTTACAGATTTATAGAATATCTAGGTTTGCACTGAAAGTCTAGTGGGTAAAATATACATTCTAAAAACTCACATTCATGTTTCCAGCAGTTTGCTGAGCAGGCCTGTAGAGGGCACTGCATCCTCACTGATTCTACATTTGCTACCAATGGCACAGCCAGGGACTGATAATATCATGGCCAAGAATATTGTGCTCTCTGCACTTGTCTTGGTGTAAATGGAACATGAAAGGCCATTCACTAAATATATACACGGACCTAGCTTTAGAATAAATAAGAAAGCCATTGGTAAAATAACCTGTGTATAATGCTGGTGAAAGGCCAGGAGGTAAGTCAAATATCCTATTCAAGCCTGTGCCAAGGTGACGAAGGTCCTATTGAACCCCAAAGATAAAGGCTTAGCAGTCAAATGTGTTTCATTTTAAAGATACTGTATAATCAGTCCTGTCAATAAAAGCCCTGCTTCATGGTTTCCGGCTCTGGACTATGACGGGTACATTTTAGCAAACTGAAAATAAATGTGAAAAATGCTGGAATCCGCTGCTCTTGGTGGTGCAATGGAATCTGTTCGCATGCACTGCTAGAAAGACACCAGTGTCTGTCCTCCATATGAAATTTGGCAGGTTATAACAAGATATAGCTGGCTTGGGTGCTTCTTAAAATGTACAGGTCTTTCTTTTCTTTAATTGGAATTCAGACCAGATGAATCTGCCCCTGAAATCCTCTGCAAGGCATCTCACAAAAGACTGACAGCCCTAAGTAGTCTGTTTCTTGGCTCCAAAGTGGTGGTGGTGTAAAGATAAAAGAGCTGTTTTTGCACTGTCCTCTGAACATCTGCTTTTTGAGAGAGAAGCAGCTTCACTGATTCTAGCCTTCAGGCTCCAGGGATCTTTGCAATCCAAGCATATCAGTGGTTCATTTAGGAAAAACATTCTCAAGGTTTTCAGTCTCTAAGGAAATATTTTAAATAGGCAGCTTATTCTCAGTAGGTTTCCTCCTGGCGTTAAGCCACTTATTTTCTTTTAATATTTTGTTGAACATTAGATTGTATCCCTTAGAGCACAGAAAGTTTCTTTTCAATCTCTGAGACTTTAGCAGCAAAGATTCAAATTGCAGCCAGTTTCTATAGTGCTATACTATTATCTGTTTAGTGTAAATGTTAATAGTTTCATTGTGAGCAGTGTAACGTATGGATTTACATATTGGCCTCAAAAGGGGATGCACCAGAAAACGAGGGTGATTAGTAAAAGATAGTTGTTCTGTGGTCGGGAGCTATGTAGATCAGGTAAGTATATGAGTTCAACTAGCTTTAAAAATAAGCTTGGTCCTACAGCCTCATTTTGAAAATCAGAACCTGGCTATAAATTTTTGAAGACCACAAATAGATATTCCCCCCCCCCCTTTTTTTTTTTTTTGCTTTAAATAATCTGTGAGTAATCTTAGTGTTCACTGAAGTCAGTGGCTACAGTCAGGCAAATGATAAGCTTTTCTAAAGCACAACTTTGCCAGTACATCACAGTCCTGATAGGTAGCATCCGTTCTACTCCAGTTCTGAGACTGCTGAAAATGGGGATTTGGATGAAAATACCAAATGAATTCAAATCTAAGACCCAAACCAGGATTTGAATATAGAGTTCTAGAGATAAAGGGCAAATCTACTAATACACTGTACCGTCCAACTCCCACTACTATTTTATTTTTATATTAATATTTAAAACTCATGCATTAAAAAAATGCAATGGCTTACGTTTCTGGGAAGTGGAAGGCAAAATTACTTTTTTCATTCATTTCTAGCACACACACGGCAAACAAATCACAGTAAGGAAACCCACTTACACTCTCCCCACTGCTCTTAGAGAAAAAGATTTACACACATCCCCACTAAACCTGCAGAAATCTCTTAATCTGAGATTGGATCCACATACCTTGAGCCTTATGTCTTCAGTGTGTGACATCAGGGAAGCAGGTTTATCTCTTTACGTCATAACCATTAGCACTGCCTTGTGCATGTGTTGAGGCTATAAATTCAACATGCTCTACTTTTAGTCATCAGCTTCTTTTCTCCTAGTGCATCACTAAAATGCTGTGCGCCCAAGGGCTCAATGAGCTACTGCTCCCCTGGCTATGCTTAAGAATCTGCTTTTTTGTCTTTATTTAACCTAGAATAATTTTTCTTTAGTCTAGGTCAGAATGGAACTGACTGTTAGGCACACTAGTGTGATATTATTGCCTTTAAGGCATGTACATTACGGTCTTGATCCAAGACTAAAATCCTTTTCTAATAGAGCTGTAAATCTAGTCACACAATACCATGTATTGTCTGTGGATTAGACAGACAATACGACATTCAAAAAATGCTACTTATACTTAATAGTCTCACTTCCCTTTTTTAATGAATTTCTAGCACCAAAGTTCCTCTACAAAAATCTCTTTATCAGGTTATTGAGAGGTGTTGTTGTGGAATAAGACTGTATAGATACCACAGTATGGGCTAATTCTGCTGAAATGCCCTGGACATTTGATGTGTATGTTGCAGAAGCAGCATTATTGGATACTTGTAATGTGCCCAATGTTCCTTCTTCCCTTGCCCTGAAAACCATTCTAGCCAGGAACATTAACTATGTGAAGGTTTGTGCATTGAAGCCATTGTTGTACTTAGATGTATAGGAACAAAAAACATATGGGCCAAAGGCTCTCCTTGGAGTGCTACTCTGGGGCACTGGCCACAGAAGACAAGTGGAATGACTTCACTGTGGTTTCAGGGGTGCCAAGTTTTTGGTGAAAAACTCATTTCCCACTTTCCAGCTACTGTGTGAGGGTTTTCTGGAAGGAGTTTGCACTTGCTTGAATGTGGCCCCTTGATGTAATCAGATTAATCGTTTTAAAATTAGTATTGTTGTCATTTGAACATTTTTAGCTGCTTCTAGACAAAGGATTACATTCCGATGTCTTGCCAGAGGCAAACTGGCTTGGGGAGCTGAGCTGTGGTGGGGGAACAGATGTTACCCATGCATTCTGTCTGCATGCCTCTGTCACTCCTGCTGTTGAAATTCTAGCAGGCACAACATAAGGGGCTCCTGACCTTGCTCCCGGCTTGGCTGGCCAGCCCTGTTGGAGTGCTGCTGGGTACACTAGTCTGTGACTGTCCTCCCGTTTTTCTACTCATGGAGTACTTGTAGCAGTGTTTTGTCTGCGTCCTGAGGAAGGTAGGAAATGGGGAAAGAAGATATTCCTGGCACTGTCATCCTCCCTTCTTCCCCATAGTACATCAGCGCAGGACAAAGCAGTACTTAGCATTCAGTGTAATAGTAAAACTTTTTATTGTCACACCAGATGGGGTCTGCCCTGCTTAGCAAGTGGTTTTTTTCCCCATGAATTCAGGAGATCATACAATTGTAGGAAATAAAAACAATAAATGGAAAAATACAACAGGCACAATGGAAATGTGGCTTGGGGAAGGGAGGGAAAGGTGTTGGCAGAAGAGGGCTAAACTAGCATTTTTGTACCGTTCAGAAGGATGTGCAGAAGTGAGGGAATGTAAAAATTCAGATTTCAATGTACTGTGTCTGAATAATACCTGTTTTTTATATTAACTCCCTTTTGATCTTACTGGATAAATCTAATCTACTGTTTGTTACTTTGTATTACAGGCATTTTTTATTTTTCTTTTAAGATATGTCACTGACTTATTTATGCATGTTTCATACCACATTATTTTTGTGCTACATTTTCACATCGTTCCATACTTTGTGTAGTTTCTTGAAAGAACAGAGGACACCCTGACGCAAGCTGGAGATTTTGACAATAAGAATGCACAGAGCTGTCAACATTCTGAGAGGACCAGTGAGGTAAGGTTGTATCAATATCATGGTATAATATTTTTACCAGAGAGTTACATGTTCTTGGTGCACAATTACAGCTTGATACTTACAGCTGGGTTTCTTTTTGCTGTATGATTCAGTATACAAGACTAGCCTCTGCAACTCCCTGGAAGCAGGTTGAGTCCCCTCCATTCTCTGGACAGAAGATACTGTCACTGGATATAATGCAAACACCGTTTCCTGTCTGATTTTTTTCTTAGCTTAAATAACTACAAATCATAAACATCAGCCTAAGTTTTCTCCTCAAGTTTGTCTGTTTCTAGGTTTATCCCTGCAGGATGTCCTCTGTCCCAGTCCCTAGTTCCCTTTGATCCAGAGGGAAACTCAACCTCTCTTATATGGCCTGATCCCAAACCTCTTAAAATAAGTGGGAGTCTTTTGATTCCCTTTAGTGGCCTGTGTAATCAGGTGCAAAGCTTGGCTGGAGTTAAGATCCACCTGCTGCCATGACTGAGCAAAAAGTACTGTGCATTTATACAGGATTCAAACACCTCATGTGAGGGTGACTCCACAGAAAGCTTGCATTCCTCTGCAGGATCCTAGAATCTGCCATGCTCTTATATCAGCATTCAAAAGAGAGATGTTATATGGTGAAAAACATATAACTAAGATAAATATTATGTTTTCTGATCAGTTCAAGATGGTAATATTTTTAAAAAAACAATGTGGTGTGCCTTAAAATTTATAACTTCTGCATATCCCTACTTATATAGGTATGTCCTCAGTTGCCTTTGGATCATCATCTTGATCTGGATATGCAGGTAAATGATACAATATAAATAGCCTCTCATTGTGTATGGAGAAGCTCTAGTAAGTCTGTACTTAAATCTCTCATTGCTAATGGCTCCAGAGTCAACAGGGTTCATCATGGGCCTAATCTATATCATGTTGTAATAAATGGAAAGACTCCCATTGATTTAGATAAGAGTTGCATCATGCCCCATGTGTGCATCCTTGAGTTTGAACTGCAGAGGTTATTAATTCAGAGAAAAATAGTTCTGCTTCATGAAATAGTCTCTGCAGATCTTAATTGTAGGAATTCATGTGCCATGTCTTATAAGCTGTGGAGCTATTTAAAATACTAAAAAGTTCTGAGTGTACATCAGAATGTTCCAAATCATAGTCATGAAATGGTCTTTCATAACTTATCTTCTAAGTAGTTACAAAATCAGCTCTGATCCTTATTCATTCCATTTTTGCTGAGTTCGTTAACTAGATTGCATCTGCAGATTTGCACTGGCTCTCTATATTTCCCATTTCTTCACCATATTATACTTAGATTTCATCAAGGTGGAAAGGTATTGATCAATGAAATTGATTGGGGGAGTCTTTATTAACTGCAGTTTGGAGTCATGCGCCCTCTAATTGTGTCTACTGCTTTTTGTAGTTCCTTGGCTTCTAAGATAGGTTGTACAGCCTCCTGGTAGCATGAATCAGCAATGGCAATATGTATGGAGAATTTTAGAGGCAACTAACCCAACCTTACACACACAAGAATGGTAATTCTAAACACTTCAGACTACATTCTGCCCTTGGACATTCATACCAACTGGGCCAGCATATGAGTATCTGAGGGCAGAATTGTATTTTAAGACTTGTGATTCAAATATGAACTAATCATGGAATGAATTACAACCTGGAGGCCACATACCAGCAGCTGCATTACACAGGAGAGCATTCATAGATAAACACCTTAAGGGAAATCTACTTACTACTAAACAACTGATCTTTAGGAGTTAACCATATCAAATTGATGTTCATTAATTCCTATATTAATAAACAGTAAATTGGATGTCTGTGACTGCTTTATAATGTAGATTAAGACCATCAAAGATTACAAACCCTGATTATGAAAAGATTGCAGCCCTGAACGTAATAGAACACTACATACCTGCATAATAAGAAAACATTTGCAATTTCTTCCCTAACAGATAGCTCCTTCAAACTATTCAGATGGTTTCTGCAAAGATAGACATTATAGGAATCCAAATAAGCATCGGTTTGAACATGATATAGCTGGCAAGTACTCTGGCAGAATAGAGATGGGTGAACATGAAGCAGAAGAGATGAGCCTGCTCACATCTCTTTTAAATGAAAATGGAACATCTGTACTTGAATCTAGGTAAGCCTGAGGGATAGACACCACTTTTGACAGTATTTCTATTTGAGGAGAGAATAAAGTAATTTTGCTAAAGTGAATTTAGATAATGGCACTGTCTAATTTACCTGAGAGATTGGCAAGGTTCCTTCAGAGCCATTTCAGTCTATCATACAATTAAGTAATTACGAAACATACTATCAGTAGGAAGACATCCTTATGAAAAATCCATTACAAGAAAAGTTTCTCTAAAGGTATTGCTTCATAGAGTCTTACTATGGGAACTGATCTTTTTCAGCATGAGGTACTGGTAGTGTTAAATGGCTAAAATAATAATAATGATACATTGTGCTTTTTTTTTTTAAATCCAAGTATCTCAAACCCCTCTGCAAACAGTGAATTAAATGGGGGGGAAAACCCTGCATTGGTGTAAGAAAGTTATGAAACTGGGAATAGGAGTTACAATGAAAACTGTTTTACAGTGTTAATTATGGTGGGTGCTACCAGTATCCCTTGTGATCCCAGTTCTACAATCTGATCTGTTTGAGAAGACACTTCTTCCCGAGCAGAATCCCACTGAAGTCACTGGCACTCTCCATGAGTACATAGGTCTGCCCTCTGAGATAAGATTGTGGGATCAAGATCTATAATTAAATCTCGTAACTCCTTTCGGAACTTGATACGTAGCACAGCCATTTACAGACTGGTATACTGAGGGACAGAGGAGAAGTGACTTGCCCAAGATTATGCAAGAATGGTAGAGCAGCAATTATAACCCAGTAGTTCTGATTCTCTGTCGCCTAGTTTTAAATATGCACTAGACAACTTTGCCTTCTTCACTAGGAATTTCTTCAACCCCTGTGGCCTTAGGTTGGAAACGGTGGCTCTAGATATGGTGGGAAATAAAATAATGCCTTTAAGCGCAGGCGCCTTTCCCTGTAGCTGACTGATCACTGAGCTTGTTTTCATTGCTTGTGAGAATGCTTGTTTTTGCTGACATCACAGAAAAGGAAGTTTACAGTTCTGGCCGTTTTACAGCAGCCCCTTAGTTTTTCAACAACCCATTCAATCTCTTTAACCCCTGCTCCCTCCCCTTCCCCCAAAAGCCAGAGTTTTAGAAGAGGATATTTACAAAAAAAAAATTTTTTTTCAAATATATGGAATTGAATGTTGAATAAGAACGGATGGCTCTCTAATAGTTCTCTGGCTGCATTCGCTCTCATAGCTGAGGTGAACTTCGTGAGGCACTCAGTCTGCCCTTGTGCAGTTCACTTCAAATCGAGACCTCAAGTGAGTTACAGCTTTGAATTCATTCCGCAGTCTGACAGTGTTGTATATAGAACACTCCATGCTGTCCTTTTACTGTAGTTGGTCACACAGGAAAATCTACAGACAAAAGACTGCTGGAAATAATTACCTGTTGCTCAGCAGGCACTCCCAAAAGAGCAGGAAAGATATTGTTAATAATACTGTTCATGTCATCTAAGGATTTCAAAGATCTTTACCAATGCAATTGATTGATAAAGGTTCACAGCATCTTTGTGAAGTAGGTAAGAATTATTAACCCCACTTTAAAGATGGAGAAACTGTGCTACAAAGAGGTGAAAATGACTCACTCACAGTGAGTGGCTGAGTTGGAACTAAGGCCATGTTTACAGCAGGAACATTTTACAAGTATAGGAATACCAGTATAGTGTACAGACACAGCGCTCCTCCTGTTGTTGGAACTATACTGGCAAAGCTTTGCTTTGTACTGGTATAGTACAACTAACCCCCACAAGTGAAACAAGCTATACCTATAAAAGCAATAGGGATAATAGCTGTGTCAACAAGGTGTTGTTGAAAAAGCTAAGGACTTCTGCTGGCACAGCTATGTCAGTCAGGGGTCACACCTCTTGGTGCCGCTGACCAACATAGCTTTGCCAGTAGAAGCCTGTTGTGAAGGCCAAGTAGCCCTTCTTCCCAGTTCCTTGCTAGAACTGCTAAATCCCTTTGCTTGTAAGATATTGAGTTATAACTTCTTCCTCTGCACTGCATCCTGCTCTTTTGAGGGTCCCCCCTCATTTTCCCCTGCTCATAGACTCATAGGTCAGAAGGGACCAATATGATCATCTAGTCTGACCTCCCGCACAAGGCAGGCCACAAAACCCTACCCATACACATTTATAACAACCCCGAACCCATGACTGAGTTATTGAAATCCTCAAAAGTGAGATTTGAAGACCTCAAGCTGCAGGGAATCCACCAGCAAGCGACCCATGCCCCATGCTGCAGAGGAAGGCGAAAAACCTCCGTGGCCCCTGCCAATCCGCCCCGGAGGAAAATTCCTTCCCGACCCCAAATATGGCGATCAGCTAAACCCTGAGCATGTGGGCAAGACTCACCAGCCAGCACCCAAAAAAGATTTCTCTGCAGTAACTCAGTTCCCATCCCATCCAGCATTCCCACAGACCATTGAGCAGACTTATCTGCCGATAATCCAAAATCAATTGCTCAAATTAAACTATCCCATCATAACATCCCCTCCATATACTTATCAAGCTTAGTCTTAAAGCCAGATAAGTCATTTGCCCCCACTACTTCCCTCGGAAGGCTATTCCAGAACTTCACTCCCCTAATGGTTAGAAACCTTCGTCTAATTTCTAGTCTAAATTTCCTAATATCCAATTTGTACCCATTCGTCCTCGTGCCTATAATAGTACTAAACTTAAATAATTCCTCTCCCTCCCTAACGTTAATCCCCCTGATATATTTATATAGAGCAAGCATATCCCCCCGGAGCCTTCTTTTGGCCAGGCTAAACAAGCCAAGCTCTTTGAGTCTCCTTTCCTGGTCTTCCCCAGGTTGTAATGACCTGTGTAATCAGTTAAGTGTGACTTCTTTCAGAGGTCATCAGTGTCATTTCTTCAGCAAGCCAGGGACAGTTTGTGGAGAGTGATGTGAACTGCCTTCCATGTGCAATGTCCTCGGTGCTCCCAACTCCAGGAGCTCGAAGCCCAAACTCTGATCCTTCATGTGGCAAGGCATTAAACTGCCTATAGGCAGCTATGCAAGCTCCGGTTGTGCCTTCTGCATTTGAAATCAGTTCTGCAGTTGGATCTACTCAACCAGTTCTGTGTTTCTACATTACTATTTAAGCCATCCAATAAACAAATTATTTTAATCATCAAAAAAATACTGAGTGGCATATGAGGCAATATTACTCTTTTAAAAGAGGAATATATGATGTTTTATTTCTTAGCCTTACTTAAAAGTCTGGTAATGAGCAATTCTGTCACAATCATCTTTAGCACTCTTATGTGTAATCTTTACCAGATTGACTAGCGATGAGTTTGTGCTGTTGGGTAACTTAATTCTCATTAATGATATTAGATGCCAGAAAGAAGAGACATAAAAAGCATAGTTAGCAACTTCCATTTCAAATGCCAGCTGTAAAAATGCAGTTGTTTTTAAATACCTGTTTATATGTTTAGCGGCACAAACAGTTCTTTATTGGACACATGAAATCAGCCGTAGAATTTGAGGGTTTGTTTATAATTTAATGTCCCTTGTTTAGCTTCTGTTTCATTTTAAAATATTGCTTTCCAAACTGTGCCTCTGGTTATCTGTGGAGTACATGCTGATGGTCTGTGGAGAGCAAGACTGTCACATTCTACTGGCTGCTCCTGCTTGTTTCCAGCTTCTACATTGTTTTAAAAGACAGCTAACTATATATTAAGGCCCAGATTTTCAAAAAAATGCAACACCCAGCACTTGTTTTCAATAGGCACTTCATTAAGATGCTTATATGGGAGGGGTAAGATCTTGAAAATCTGGCCCTACCTATCTTCCTGATGTTATTTTATGTAAGCAATTGCTGTGGTTTCCACAGGTTTGTTATGCGATCATAAATGAGAGGAGGGGGTGCAATCTACATGGTCACAAATGGGAGGGGGAAGTGTCTACAAGGCAATCTATGAAAAAGTTTGAGACGCTGTCCTCTGATTATGCTGGAAAGTAAAATGGTATCTCATAGAAGTCTACAGTATGTCAAGTCTCTACAAAAGTGTTCGTTAGGAGGTGTTCTTATTTTCTTAAACAAAAAAGCAAAATGCATGTTTTTTTTCCTCTCTCTGGATAAAGGAGACAAGAACAAATGAAAATTGTAATTGCACTGTTAGATCATCTGAGCACAACTGAGCAAGAATGTTCAAGTGACGATATAGAGAAGAAGGATGAAAAGGATCTTAGGCAAATGATTATTCAACTAAGAGCTGAACTGAGACATTTCAAGCAGGTCAATAAATTCTTAAAGCAGCAAGTAGAATTGAAATCAACTATTGATGGAAAAGAGAAGCTTTATCCAGATACAGCTCCACAAGTTAATAAGGAGATTGAATTGTTAAAAGTGGAATTGAAAGATACAGCTACACAAACAATGACTATAGAAGGTAATGTCATGAGACTCAAACATGAAGGGAAAAGAGGAGCCTCAGAAGAAAAAACAAAATACTCAAGATTAAATGCTGAACGAGAACATCAACAAGAAAATACGTATAAGAAGGGTGAGCAGCATGAGAGACTTTCTGTTACGAGTAGAACAAATAAAGTAAGTTTATTTAAGATTCCCTTTTTTAACACTTCAGGATAGACAGAGAGATGAAAAACAAGATTAACTTTAGAAATGAAATACTCTTTTCTCATGTAATTAAAAAAATCAGTAGAAGGGATTTCTGCCGAATATATTTAGGGTAATTGTACTTACTGTACAGTGGCTTTTATCATATACTTCAGTGTGCTTTAGAAACATTAATTAAGTCTCAAGCCTCCCAGGATGTGGTATCCGTAAATATTGTATCAATTTTACAGGTGGATAGATTATGGCATATAGGGCTTGATTTTCTACTGCCTCTTAATTGTTCATAAGAGTGTAAAGTGTGTGTGAAATCACACCATTAGACTTCGAAGTCCAAGCGGAGAATTAGGCCTGGAGAATTGAAGAGACTTGCCTAATATCTTACAACAAGCAGCCCACAGTGCCAGTCCTCTGGTTGAATTGGACTCTTTGCATTGCCTTTTATTCTTAGGCAAGTATGGTCACGTTTTCAAACTGGCCTCCAAACCTGGGCACAGGTTTTCACACCCATGTTTGTATATGCCTACCCAAAAACTCTAATTTTGGAGCGCCGTTTACTTTGCATGTGTAATTCAGGGTTGGGCAACTAAGTACTGATCTGCACATGCATATAGCTTAGGGTTACCAAAATCGTGCATACGTTGATTGGTGTAAAAAATTGTGTCTACAAAAGTGTATACATGCATAGTTGCATCAACAACTTTAGAAACTGTGTTGAGGCCACTTTGAAGATGTAGTCCCTACTCAACAGACAAGGACAGTTTTTGGTA
Source organism: Mesoclemmys tuberculata (assembly GCA_007922155.1). Taxonomy (NCBI): domain Eukaryota; kingdom Metazoa; phylum Chordata; order Testudines; family Chelidae; genus Mesoclemmys; species Mesoclemmys tuberculata. The sequence goes on from ML675655.1 coordinate 12,823,666, forward strand.
TTGTGCACTACTAATAGAGAGTTGTAGCCTGCTCTGAATAGGAAATGGCCTGCCTGTGTGTTTGTATTGATCAAAAGGTTTCTGTGGGCTAGCAGTAACAGCAGCTCATTATATTTTTCTGGATCAAGCCCTGACATGGAACTGAAAGAAGTTCAGGGTTATTAACACATTTTAATAAAAGAATGAGGAAGCTATCAGCATTGGATTTATTTTCCAACCTCCCAATGATACTGTGTTCATATGTACCAAAGGAATTGAGTATATCATTAGGAAAACGGAACTGGCTTTTTATTATTTTAAACTGTGGAAAGACTATAATTGCTAGGAAATGAATGTGGAAAAATATTGCAGAATACAAATAATAGAAGAAATTGCAGTACTTATGATGCTAGTGGAGCAACGATGTAACAAAAGAAGTAAATCAGATCTATTTGAAGATATTATTATTGATTTTTAGTATTATTCCATGCAAGCCTGTAGCATTCATCAGCGTAGTATGAGAATTCTCAATACCGAGATCTCACTGTTTCTTTTCTCCAATTTGGACAGGTAGGACACATTTAGGGGAAGTTCCCAAAAGATGCCAGGGTGAAAATGTGACTGTTGATTATTATTTATTATGAGACTTAAACCCCCCTCCCCACTAACATTACTACACCTGTGGTAAATAGGAGCCTTGCTGAGGCAGCCTGCTCATCATCTTCAGTACGAGTGGGGAAGAAGCTATCTTTATTTTCTAGATTCCCTCTGTGGTTGGTACAAAGAACCATGTTGATTGGATTGAAAGATACCAGCAGGCCCTCACTATGATAGAGGGAATACTGCTGCAAAGCAAAGCCTGTTGGAGTGAAGAGAGGAGAAAATGAAGCAAATACCTTCAGGACTTTGTGGAGGGTGGAGAGGATTTTTTGTGTAAAGAAACGAGCTAGGGAAGAGGCACAGAGATCCAAAAGGAATTAGTGGTTAGAGAAGACAAATGAAATGAGTATATGTTCCCTCAAGGCGCACGCAGTGTAGATTTAACTGATAAACCTGTAGATTAAAAGTCTTTACCCGTAGATAGTGAATCTGCTGTCTTGGTTCCATGCGCTAGAAGACACATGGCATAAGGCTGTGGAATCATAAGCAGCACTTACCTTTAGAAAATTATAAGAGGCTGGGTTGGGACCAGGAGGATATTTCACTTCCCTGCGAATGCTCACATTATTTGCAAGGATATCGCTCTCTTGTTTCCGATACTACATAATGTAGCACCTAATTGGTATGTACAAAGATTTACTAGTTTTTTTTCCTGGTGATCTTGTTTATTCCTCCCTTACCAAGTATCTCATACCCATGACCAAAACCCATGTTTTATTGCATCTGTCTTTCAGAGCGATTTCATTTATCCATCCAAGAAATCCCGTTTACCCATTCCATTAAAATCATCTAGATCATTAGGAAACATTCCCTTAACCTCCTGTACGCAGAAGCCAGACATACATTTGCAGCACCGACTCAGGGTACTTGATGAAGGTCTGAAGGAATGTAAAGTACAAAACAAACAACTTCACAAAGAGTTATCTTTGAGTGGATCTGTAATTGAAAATCTGCAAGAGAGGCCCGAACAAGAAAGAATATTGGTGAGAGGTAAATAAACATTTGCATTTAAAGAGCAGATAAAATAACATCTAGTACTGCTTGAAATACTAGCTTCTTTTCTTACAGTGGAAATAAAATATAGATCACTTTTACATACGTACAGTACTGCTTAATCTTACAGTTTGATTGGGGACAAATATATATCCTAAAAATCCTTAGTGTTGTTTTATAGTTAGATTTGTCTTTGCAGCCAAAACATAATACAACTTGGTATGCAATGAAAGTACATGGTATATGTGGCATAAACTACATAATAAATAAATGATAGTCTCATAGCACATTTATATAAACATGAGTTAACCAAAATATTCATTTATAGGATTCCAAACTTAATGGAAAACATGGAGAGATGAAAGTGTGGATGCCCTGTGTTTGTTTGTGTTGCATAAGTAAATGTACCTGGTTCTACCATTGACCAGCCAAAGTGTCAATTGGCTTTTTCCAGTTTAGTGAGATTTAATTAAATTAATTAAATTAGTTAAATAACTATATCTGCAAAGTATTACAAAGTGTAAAATAGTTGACAATATATATTATATAAAGATACAGAATGGTGAAAAAGTGCATTTAACTGTAAGATCAATAGCTCAGGGGTGGGAAGGGAAGGCTAGAGGGGAAGAGATGTTTTCAGGATGTGAAATGAGAGTCAGAATTATGAAGTGTAGTGTTCTACAAAGAGCAGCTGTAGAGCAGAAGGCTCTCTCACCAACAGTAACAATGTTGTGGAAAAGGGTAACAGTGACCCAAATGCTTAAGTTACTGTAAAGGGGAGTAGAATTGGAGCAAGGGACCCAATTCCACTCTTGTTAATAATAATAAATAATACTTCACTCTTACCTTGCGTTTTTTAAATCAGTATATCTCAAAGCACTTTAGAAAGGCGGTAAGCATCATTATGCCCATTTTACAAATGGGAAAACTGAGGCATAGACAGACAAGGTCACACGGCAGGCCAGGAGCCAAGTTAGGAATAGACTCCATGTCTCCTGATTCCCAGTGCAGTGCTCTCTCAACTAGGCCACTGTAGTACCATCTCCACAGTGCTTCCCTTAGTATTTATTTGGTTTTATTAAAATGGATGGAAGTTTGGTCATTAACTTCAGTGGGGGCAAGATCTAGCCCACGGTCTGTGAAGTAGGCAAGAGCTAAGTTCCATGGAGAATTTTAAGAATCAAAGTCGTTTTATACAGGATTCTGAAATTAAAGTGTAGCTGTTGGAAGGTTGCAGTTCTTTCACCCCTATCATCAGTTATTTTGGCATGTATGCCAAGATGGGTAGCAGCATTGTACAGTTGTTGGAATCCTGAGATCAGGGCTCACAGAGGTTGTGGAGAATGAAGTTAGAATCATGGCTTAAATTATTTATCTTTATTGTAAACATACACAAAAAATGAAAAATAAAACACTCAAAATCAATTGAGTATATAATAAAGGTACCGATGGCTGGCATGTGTTCATCATGTAATGCAGAATTTTGTGTTAAGAACTTCATCTGGGGAAGGAAGCCTTTGACATTCAAATTTATTGTAATTATCTTGATAGTTAATTTAAGTATTTGAAAAATATGTGCTTAGACTATTTCACATGGCCAGCATATTTGTGTTTTTGTGTTTACTACAGCAGTTCTTTATATGACTTCACCATTCTGAATTGTTGCCACATCAGTTGTTTTACTATCCTACTTTTTTCTTTTCTTTTCTCTTTTTTTAAGTCACTTAGGTAAGTTTTCTTTTCTTTTTTTTTCCTTATATTTCTCTAGCTGAATCATTGATCAGATTGGATTGCGAAGAGATCCAGGTAGAATCGCAGGGTGCTGGATTTGATACTTGTGGCAAGGATGAAAATAAGATGGACATGGATCAGAAAACCAGTGAAGGTAGAGCATGGACACAAAGTCATAATGAGAAATCAGCACTATGAAAACTACTAATTTTACGATATATTGTCTTCTTGTTTTCTGTAAATAATTGTAGATAACTGTGACTCGCCTGTAGATAATTGCCCCTTTTCACAACTACTTGTTAGGTTAAAATATTGTTTACTTAATTAGTATAGAATAATTGTCCCCAAGTTAGTGTTTTAAGGGTTATATTTTCAGAAGGATCACAAGGATTTCTGAGCACAGTTTCCAATAAAAATAATGAGTTGTGTACCTAACTCCCAAACACTGTACTGCAAACCTCCTCAGTTCCTCTGTTCCATTCTGTGAATTGAGTATGTTCATTACAGTTTCTTCGCCACACTGTGATGAAATGGAAGGAGGAAACAATAGAATGATAACATTCTGCTTATCTGAATTATTTGAAGATATTTGGCTTAGTTGCAATCTAACTGCATCATGTAATGAAAATGTAAATGGGTTTAATACCCTGTACTATGTGCTTCTACATAATCCATTTGTCTTTTGAGAGGGCTTGGATGACCTTTTTATCTAGTTGCAGTTTCAGTACTGAATAGGAGACTAATTCTGCGACCCTTGCTCACGTTGACGTTTACTCACGTGAGTAGTCCTACCGAAGCCGGTCAGGGAGAGTTTGCAGGATATGTATGTATTGTGTGTGTGGTACATTAAAGCGCACTTACAGGTTCTGCTTTAGTTTAAAGAGCAGCTAATGCCTTATGAAAAACCATAACAAGCATTCTAATTAGAAACAATACAACTTACGAATTTTCTCTTTTTTGCCACCTCTTATTCTTTAGTTTGTAGGACATACTAAATAACAGTGAAAACAGGATTGTTGAGTATAAGAATTCATCTAGTTTCACTGTTTGTTCTCACCTGAATCCACAGCTTTCTATGATGTCTTAATCATTACAGCAACCAATTCCAAAGTTATAGAGGATTCTGTCTGTCTAGTGGAGAATAAGGAAGAATAGCCAGTGAACTATTTCAGAAATGTATCTTATTCTTCTACTCAGGATCCCCCCATGAATCCTGGTGCGATGGAGTTTTCTCAAGAGTATTCCTGTCTTGTGTCTCAATAGCATTTGGAATGTTGTACAATATAAGTAGGCAGGTGCAGCAATCTATGTATTAAGAAGAGCATCTTTGCACTCTTCAATACACATGGGATAGATAGCGTAACCACTTCATTTCTTTCCCAACCTTTGATTTGACTTGCGGAGTTACTTTTATTCGCTTGTGCTCGTTTTTGGCTCAGGCATCCGTATCCACCGAACTCCATTCTTTTTCGGAATCCATTGAATCAGACTTGGGATTGATTTAAGGCTCAATCCTGTGAGATGCTGAGCATCCTCAACTCCCCTTGAAGCCAGCAGTAGTTGATGGTGTTACGCACATTGCAGGGTCGAGCCCTTAACGAGTTAGAACGAAAGCTCCTTTTTGAATGTATCCACTGGGGAATGTTGGCACTTTACAGTGCCATTCTTTCTGCCAGCAATGCCTGTTTCCAGTCCCTATGAAGGTTCAATGGGGAGGCTGTTGAACCTTCTTGTTCTCTCCTTGAGAAAGTAGACAAACTATGATAGCCGTACGCCAGTAACAAAGGTAGACAGGTTCCCTTGCAATAAATGAAATTACAATGAGGTCTTCACAATACATTGTCTGTAGTGGCTTACTACAGCCAAAAGGCCAGGTACATACTATCTAAGGAAAACAGAACTGATCTGTCACTAGTCCTCCAGAATCCTTTATAATTTTATCAGTAATTTCCAGTTTTAGTTTTTTCTTCATTTCCATCTGACAGCTGGCTACAGAGATCATAGGGCTTTACCAGTATGCTATGCTTGTCTAGAATATTAAGGGTCCCTTGTCTTACTTCAAGAGACTCCAAAAAGAGAGAGGTAAGCAATCTCAAGAATTGGCGATCTTTCGCAGATCTAGCCTGATGATAGGACTTTCTTTCTTGGTAACAGGATAACTCCAAGTCCCCTGGCTACTTACTTATGCATCCCCTTCCCCACTCCCCTCAGTAATGTAGACTATGTGGTGTATAGAAGTGTAAAGCTTTTACTGGCATGAATCTGAGGTGATGGCATTACTCGTGAGGGGCTTAGCCAAATGTGAATTGTGTAGGGCATCCGAAATGAGCACCAATAAAACCTTTAACATCACATGGTATTATGGATTTTATTTAGGCCACATTTTAGAGAGAACTTATTAGAGCTTCTTTTTCTAACTTTACTATATTTATTAGTAATCTTTAAATTCCAGTTGGCTGTGTATGAATATTGGAGCTAGAGAGAGAACAAAATTCATTTTTAGAAGTTTTAAAAAGTATTTAAATAATACGGTGCACTGGTAAATCAGTGGTGTTATGCCTTGTGTTTGAGGGCTCACCTTGGTGAGTTGAAACTGGTCTTAGCAATGGCACTGCTCTAGCACCGAATATAGCAAGTGTAATTTTAAATCCTGACTTGGGGAGAAAGCTGGTTTTATGAAAGCTGGTAATGAAAATTGGTATTTGGAAGCTGATTGGAGGGTTGGAATGTTAGAAGTGTTAGATGGATTAGTGGGTGCAGATGACGAGGTCAAAGATACAAATTAAGCAGTTTATTTTATTGCCTTGTTGAAATGAAGAGATTTGTTCAAGTTCTGTTTTGAGCTGAGAGTCAAATAAATATTGATGCTGACATACACGTCTTTTATTTTCAGAAACAAAAACTCCTCATAACATTAGTGACATGAATATTCTACATTCACGGAAAGAGCGAAATAAAGAGTATTCCATGGATAACCCGGACATTGATTTAGCTACAACATATTCAGGTTCCAAGAGTTTGCTTTCTCTCAAACTGAGTGTAGCAAGTACAGATGCATTTGATGACTATGAAGTCATAGACGACCTAGAAGAATTGAGACAAAGAATTAGGGATATGAAGTCTGAGCTTGAAAAGTACAAAATGTTCCTATTTCATTTGCAGCCTACTGAACATTTTTTGTCCAGTGATATTTTCAATATAGTTTTGAATGATGCTGAATTCCCCATGGACAGACAGGTTATACAACTGCAAGATACTGATGGACAAGAGACCAAAACATATTCGAGAGTACATCAGCAAGTGGATTATGAAATCCACATTGAAAACCTAAATTCACAGTCTCCAGAAACACCTGGTGAACAAACATCACAAAAGCTTAAGCAGCTATTATTAGAAAATGAGGCTGAACTTGAAAGAGAGCAAATTGCAAATATGCATCTTCTCGATGAAGTATATCGTCTGCAAAACAAACTTAGAGAAACATCACCATCCAAGTGAGTAATACTAACACATTTTCAGCCCCTAGGAGTAAGGGCAAGTACCAGTGTTATAGGAGGTAATTCCAGGGATGATCATATTTACATGTGTCCATAGTGCAGTGAGGAAGGCTAAAATTCATTAACGTTAATGTAAAATGATAGAGATTTTAGTTAGAGGTTGCCTTATAAGTACAAAATATTATTTCTGCTACTAAAGAACTGCTTCTAATACATCCATATCCTCCTCCGATGATGGTTTTTATGCCACACGGCTTTCTCCCTGCAGAGGCCTATATAAACATGTTTGCTGCAGGTTGCTGTCTCCTGTTTGGTTTCTTAAGTGAGGTTCTCCCTTGTGCAGGTTTCTTTGTAGGTGGGGATGACTTAAGCCAGATGAGACTCTGGGGTTTTTTCGTCCTCTTCTAATGCATGGGGCACTAATCACTTGCTGGTTTAAACTAGAGTAAATGGTGGATTCTTTGTAACTCTAACGTCTTTAAATTATGATTTGAGGACTTCACTGACTCAGCCAGAGGTTATGGGTCTCTTATAGGAGGGGGTGGGAGAGGTTCTGTGGCCTGCAGTGTGCAGGTCAGGCTAGGTGATCACGATGGTCCCTTCTGGCGTTAAAGTCTCTAAGACATAATCAGTGCCTCCAGAATTTTGCCGCACTCACATTTCTAATTTTTGTGACAAGGGTAAGGAAATTCTACCTCAGATCTGAGATCTCTGAAACACTTCTATGGGTGCCAAATTCCTGGGAACCCCCTTGGGGGCGTGTCTACATTTATGTATGCAATAGTAATGCTAGCATTTAAAATGGCAGCATGTTGCAGTTGTATACAGTAGCGCCTTCCATTCAAGTATCTGAAAGCACTATACATTGACAGTAATGAACGAAGCCTTATAGCAGAAATGGACAAACCAGTGAATCCTGCCTGTGCGTCTAGGAAGAATCTGAGGCAAAGAAAGCTAAGTAATTTATGCACATATCAGAACAGTACTCCCCAGCCTAGAATCTGGATCTCCTGGTACCCAATCCTGTAGCTTAGCAACAAGATCACTCTTCCCTGGAGGGAATACTTAATGGCAGCAGGTGGAACACACACAAGTCTTCAACCCTTTAGGTTTCTCCATAATTCATGATTAATGATGCTTGCAAGCCCTTGACGTGGCCCTTTAATGTTAGCTTAGAAAAATACCCAACTGCTCCATAAAAGATATGAACTTGCATGCCTTGAAAATACACTTCATACATATTGCATACATAGGTCTATGTCATGTAAGGGATGGGATGGTATTAGCTGCTGTAAAGTTTTAGTGTCACAGGTGTTGTATCACTGCATGATTCACAAGTGACAGAGCCACAAGTGAGTTATACATCTCTCCCTAAACAAGTAGAAATAAAAATGTAATAGCAATCCACACTGTCATAGATTTTGTTTATGCCCCATATTTTGTTGGGTTTTTTTCCCCCCTTTTTCAGTCCCTTCCTCCTCCCATAAGGTACATGCATCTGTAGAAAGAACCATATCAGTGAAGGAACATTTGCAATATAAGGTGGACATCTATATCCACAAGTGCAATATATAAATTCAGTTATTTGGAGTTGAAATTTATATCTTGGCTTTTGATATACAAGAATTTAGTCAGTAAGTTGGTTGTCGTGATCACATCTGTAGTAATAAACATACCAGACAGAAACCTAGAATTTGTCTTAGTGGATGTGAAACCATTAGTCCACAAAGTCTAGAATCCAGCCTCTGCAGTCAACAATACATAATGTTCCAGGGGAAGGGGGACCCCATCTGACTGCCTTGGCCCCTCAGAGACAGTAATTGTAGAGAAGACATGTATATTTTTTATCCTCTTCACTCCTTCCTTCCCATTTATTTCACTGTAGCGCCTTCAGGTGCCATCTGACTCACATGTTTGTCAGATTCTAAGAATCAGGTTAATGCTGGGTATTTTGGTGATCTACAAGCGAATTCATCATTTCAGTTCCTGCCTGTGTAAGGAGTTACATAAAGTATAGTAACCTGCAAGTTGTCTGCATGAATACAAAGCCTAATAGTAGGGGCAAGACATCTGTGTTGCTGTAGTGTACTCTTAAAGATACTAGATTTACATAACATTCTGTTCTAGAAATAGACCTTGAATTCATTTTTGGTTTTTTTAAACGTTTAGTTATGGTCAAAAAATTCTTTTCAAAGATAATTTCATTTCCTCAGATATGATTCACTGGTTCATTCCCAAGCTCGAGAGCTCTCCTTTCAACGCCAGCAAATTAAAGAGATCCACAGCGTTTGTGTCACTTATCATCAGCATCTGACCAGCCTTATTAAAGCTTTTGAGGAGCTGCTTCAAGCCAGCGATGTTGATTATTATGTTGCTGAGGGCTTCCGTGAACAGCTGAATCAAAGTGTGCAACTTTTTGAGAAGCTGGAAAAGAAGTTTCTATATGGTAACTAGTTATATTTCACAGCCCGTTGTCTACAGTGCATAAACATTTTATTGAAATCTGAAGAATTTTTATTATATTTTTGCCTTGGAAATCAATTTCTGTGCATTTTTCTTAGGTCTGTCCTCATGTGACTCACGGTAGTATGTTCCCGGTACAGTTCTTTCAGTCGGAAGGGCAGGTAGACAGCTGCTCTTCCTGCCACTGATGGCAGATTTAATTCTAGTGCTCATGCAGTGCTTGATTTTTAACTTTGTAATTGTCATTGCTGTTGGGTCCTTCCACCTCAACTTGTTTCTGTGTCACAAGACAAACGCACCAGACAACCAACACTACTTGGACTAAAGGTGCAGGGTACAACAAAACCAATGACAGTTTTAACAACACATGGACACCAGGATTTTTTAATATGGGGTCCAGTCCAGCTCCCATTGAGGTTAATGCAAAAGCTTACATACTTTTGATTTAAAGGCTTTCTGAATCATGCTTACATGTCCGATCAGCTCCCGTTGCAGTGTTCGTAGGAGTTTTTCCATTGATTTCAGTGGGAGTTGGATTGGGCCCAGAGGTTTTAGAAAATCATTGAAAAATATGGCTTTTTCTGTTTAATTCTATAAAAACATTAAATCATAAACAGTTATAAATGACAATCTATATTAAAAATACAAATAAGTGAGGAAAATGCATTACATTGAGTAGAGCTTTTCCATAGCAATAAAGGAATTGCCATATCATTGGGCCACCTAGTCTCTGACTGTGGCTAGTATCAGATGCTTTGTGAGAAGGTGCAAGAAATCCTGTACTGGACAATTGTGGAATGACCTGCTTGTAGGGAAAGTCCCTCCCTGACTGTCATCAGTTAGAAGGTTGGATTATACTCTGAAGAATGAAGGTTTACACACCTTCTGAGAAATGTTTGTCTTTTTGGGGTTGATATTTTTTGGGTGCGCTAAGATCTCTCTCTCCAGTCTCTGTCCCCATGCACGCAGAATGTCATAAAACATTAGGCTGCAGAACAATTGCCTTGAACGTGCAAGAAATAGGACTCTCAGAAGCTGTCAGTCACTTGTTAATTGTTCTCTATATTTATAAGCTATTTTAATCAGGAAGGTCTGTTGAGATCCAGGATTTTGTTGTAGAAGGGGCCCTGGGGACATAAGCATGGCAACAGCATGGTGAAGGAAAGACAGATTTACACCTTAAATCATGGCTATTTAAAATGCAATACAGTTCCCTAAAATAGTCATTGAAATTGTTATTTATCACCCAAAGGAACAGTGTGCCATACCCATTATCATAATCTTCACGCTTTGTTACTGAGGAAGTTTGAGTGACAAAGTGATGGCAAAGAGAAAAAGGAGTACTAAGATGAGCAGAGTCCAACAAGAAAGCTCTTTTTCCTAGCTTCTCAAGGATGGCCTTTCCCAGCATGTCTCAGTCAACTGACAGCATTTTTGCAGGTGTCAGCTGCAAAGTTATCTTCAAGCAAACACTTGAGGTAGTCTTTTAAAATGGGGACACTGACCCCAACAGCTTCATGTAATTGCTTCCAGAAGAGTTTCTTCTGAAACATTCAGTGGGGAATCAAACAATGGTCCCTGTCCTGTCTTCCTTTAAAAAGCTGCAGCATGTTGTAGCTTTGATTACTCATACTAAAGGGGCTGTATATTTGAAAAAGATGCTATGACCAGTGTGTCATACCAATGTAACAAAAGATTGAGTGTATTCAGTGATTTCAATGGATACTTGCATTACAAATAAGAAGATTCTGTAGTTCATAACCATTAACATGTCTTAACCCCCTTCCTCCCCCCCTAAACCAACAGATGGTATCCTATATACTATGAAAAGTCACTGACAACTGAGACAATTCAATATATCTAACAGCATGGTGTTGCACTGAACCACACATTAAAATAAAATGATGTGTATAGGATTATAAAGAACATTTGGCTTATTAAGAATTGACTGTAAAGCAGCAGCATAAACAGCTTTCTGCCTGTGCATTTCATTCCTGACCTTCAGTACATACCTCTGAAATTCAAAGTTCTGGCCTTTCTTGAGCCAGGACTGTAAGTTGTGCTTGATCACACGGAGACTTAGCACTGTGAACAAGTGAGGGGGACTCAGATGATGTCACCAAACTTTTGTTCACTTATGATCCAAATTAGAATTTGAACCCAGATCACCAGAGCTGAAATATTACTTGGAATGCAATCCACTTTTCAATCCAGAATACCAAAGGCAAAATCCTGCACTTACCTGCTAGAGGCAAGGGGAGCAGTGCTCCGCATGCAATATATATTAGACGTTCTGCCAGCATGACTCAAGGTGGCCAGGGGACAAATGGGATGGAATCTTACTACTGCCTCATTTTCTTAGCATGCAGTCTTGGCTTTCTTATACTGTACACCACAGCAGATGCAGTGGGGCCTTCGCCAGGACCCTAAGGCTGTGAAATTCTAAGAGGAATGGTAGCCAGTCACCACACCTATCATTCTTCTGAGCATCAGGTAGGGTTAATGCTCTGCTGCTGTGGTAGCATGGGATAAACTCATGTCTCATGCTCTCTTCCACACATTTCTCCAAGGCACGTGCATTGTATTTGGCATTAACACATTAATGTGCGTCTTCTGAGTGGTGAGTGCACACCCTATACTGTGTGTGTTTCTGACTTACACTGGTAACTACTTGCACTTTCCAGATCCCTGTTCAATTAGCCCTTAAGTTATTTAAATATGTTAATGCAGAGGAAAAGATTAGGTAACCAGCATTGTTTTGAGAACGTCCTTTTTTAAAAAATATATATATATGTTGTTCTTTTGCAGGAGAATCACTGGATGCAGAAGTTGCCAAACTTTATGAATTAGTACAAAGGTAAGAATACCATTGAAGGCTAGCATTAAACTTGTTGTAGTGCATCTAATTGATAAAGAGCCTACATGTTTTAATAGTACAGCTTGAACTCTATTGCTCTTTGAGCTGGCTGTTGTTTATGCATCACAAGTTCCATTAATATCTGTTTTGTTAATAAAATATTCATAGAAAACAAACCCAGGCTTCTCTCCCCACTTCTCAGCAAAGGTTTAACAGCAGAGCCACTAAAGTGAGGTGTCAGGTTACTAAGACTCTGTTATATTTACTAGCATACATAAAATTAAGACAGTGTAGTAGGACGGATTAGCATAAATAGGATGGATGCTTAGCACAGCTGAGAGAAGAGGGTAGGCAAAGGTGTCTTTAAGCTACCTTTTGGCTTCTCCTTGCCCTGGGACTGAACTGTAGGGACGAGCTAAGGAACTTGTTGCCTTGGGGTGTTGCCAAGGCCAAAAGTATAACTGCATTCAAAAAAAGAATTCTAGAAGTTCACGGAGGATAGGTCCAGCCCTGGCTTTTAATTAGGATGAAACCCAGGCTCTGGGTGTCCCTAAACCTTTGACTTCAGAAGCTGGGCCTGGATGACGGGGGTGGACCACATGAGTAATTTCCCAGTGTTGTTCATTCCCTTTGAAGCTTCTTGTATTGGCCACTATGGGAAGACAGAATACATGGCTAATTGGCCCCTTGGTCTGAGTCAGCATGGCCGTTGTTAAGTTCTTAATACCCAAATGCATTGCTTTCTGACTTCATTCTCAAAACACCCTTACATTAGAGGTGTGGAGAGCAGGTGCTGTGAAGTTACCTAAATTGATTTTATGCCTGCCTAGGAGTCTCTTGAGCTGGTACAATCCTCAGCTGCCTTTTTAAGGCAGTTGCAACTCCCCTTGCCACAAAAGGGACTTAAAATAGATCCGTTTTGGAAAACGAGCTTCAGGAGTGAAATCCTGGCTCAATTGAAATCCATTGATGACAAAATTCTCCTACTGTACATGTATTCTATGAATTTGACGTCAATCTTTATTGATTGTGCTTCTAAAGCAATAATTAATCACTGTACATTTAAAAATATTTTGCTTGACACAAAAGGCATAATGAGAAGACCACCACAATGCACCAGCAATTTAAGGATGAGTCACCTCTACCATCTGCTTTTCATAGCTTGTCTGACTTTGAAATGTCAGAAAAGTCATCTCTTGGATCACCTGATCATAAGCAAGACCTAGCAGAAGAAGAACATGACAAACTAGCACTTGTGCCAAACAAGTTTCCCCCAGGTAATTTTTTTCCCACTGAAGATTTACTATATATTGGGGAAAATTAGACAAATAAAAAATTCATAAGGGAACTAATTAAGAAATAATGTAGAATGTATATCTCTTTCATCTTTCTAGCATCTTGCATAATCATTGAAATTTTTGTAATCATGCATACCAGGATGACAACGATGGAAGCTATCTCCTCTTTGAAACAAAATTAGCTATGATATTTCGTGCCTTTGTTGTTTTGGACTGTCATTTTTTATGGTACTCTAGGTGGTCTTTAAATAGACAAGTTATGTGGGAAAAGAGACAATTGTCAAGAGGTTTTTAAATTAAAAAAAAAAAGGACAGATTTTCTAATTTTATAAAACCTAGTCTAGTGTTTCCTTGAGAATTGTAAGTGCTGCATAATTAATAAGTGGTGTCATGTTTGACCTGGATAGTTTCAGTAGGTGCAACCTATGGTTAAAGTAGTTTGCTGTAGACAGAGATGAAGGCAGCCGCTGAATTACTGCACAGTGTTCAGGGAAAAATTATTTCAAAATAAACCATCAGTATATGACACGGATAAACTGACAAACAGGATAGTCACAGTTAGAATAGAAAGTTCCTGACTAATGCCGAAATGAACAGCAGATGGAAGAGGAATTGTCAAATGGCAAAGAGAGAAGAAAAAGGTACTGTACTAAAAACTAGATAGAGCAGACTTATTTGTTAAGGCATGGAGTCTCTCTGTTAAACAGTGTAAATCAAGACTTATTTTATACATGTTACTCTAGTGATCATTCTGTTGTTATATGGGAAATCATATACAACTGGTATACTGAGTCTAGAAATGAAGTTGTATTGGAAACTTCAGATTCATTACCAAATAAAAAGAACAGTTTAACTAGAAAATTCTGTGATCTTATACTATTTTTAAGTAGAAATTTAGAAGACATTAAAACTAGCGCTTATGATTATTTGAGAACACAATAGAGAGTTCATGAAAGGAATGTTTAAATCACAAAATACAATATTCAGTAATACCCATGTAAGTTATTGTAAAGGGCCACTGTGAATACCATTCATTTAGCCTCTCACTATGATTTTTGTAAAAGATTTTCTAACTCTTTTACCACACCACACACATTGCTCTGTGTAGTGAGTCTACTGTAAAATAATACAATCATTTATTCAAAATGAAAAGAGACTAATTGATTGATTGATTGGTTAGAGTTATTAATGGAGCATCTTCAGGAAATTCGAACTCTGAGACAACGTTTAGAAGACTCCATTAAAACTAATGAGAGATTGAGAAAGCAGCTTGAACGACAAGTAACAGATATTGAACTAAATCAAGGTAAGACCTTATTTAATCATGAGTGAAATACACTTTTGCTTAAAGCCCCAGTGATTAAACTCTGCTGGAGGAATATGGGTGGGTTGAGGAGAAAACGCAAACCCCTAAGCTAGGGTACAATATGGGGGCATTGCAACTACTCCATTGGCACTGGTCCATGGTGAGCAGGTTTAGCAGCTGCAGCCCCTCCAAACTAGTTGTTTATTTGCATAAATGTGGATCCCATGACCCCTCTCTTTGACTTCCTCCATTGCATGAGGTATCCAATCCTCATGCAGAGATCCCTTCCATAGTGTACAAGTGTCTCATGTGGCCATTCCATCCACAGCTCACACGCTCCCAAAACAGGGTTAATATGCCGTAGAGGGCCTTGTGCCACCTTTTTGGACATTGGATGAATTTAATCCTGGGAATGAAAAGCCCTTTTAGACCGCACTCTTGTCAGATAAAAGCCTAGATCTTCTGGATTTTTGTTCTGTTTTTTTTATTGTTGACCTGTGAATTTGCATTTCATATGTCTTCAAAATGAAGAATAAGGAAAAGTTACTGGCTCAGATTCTTCACTGTGTCCAAGCATAGGCAGGAGCAGCTGCAAGGAGCCAGTTGCAGCTACCTAATTTTAGGACTGCCCAGCTCCGGTGTAAATTAAAGCAGGAGGAGTCTTGCTCTAACTCCAGTTGCTGCCACGGGTGGTATAAGGGTCCCTCACTCTAGATGAGGTTTGAGTGTAGTAATGCTCATTTTTCTCCCTCTCTTCCCCATTACATTAGGGGTTCTAGGACTGGTTAGCATAATATATGACTGCACTACCACTCCTAGCTCTATGTCAATGGAGATTTCCCTACATGAAGAGGGGGTGGCATTCTCCACAGGGAGTCTCTGAATGTTTTAAGGCCTTTGTGTACTGCATAGCAGCACAAACTGGCCTTCATGGAAGAAGAGAATGTGGTCCACTCTCTGCAGCTTGTTATCAGAATTGCTTGCAGTGAGAAGTTTTTTCATAATGAAACAGCATTATGCCTTTAACTGAGGAATACACAGCAGAAACTGGTGGAATTTTTAAAAAGTCCATTTTTATTTAGTTCTCTCGAATGTCAGATATGAAAAACATTGAAAATATATAAGTTAACGGGAGCCCAGCACCTTTGAAAATCAGACTTTCTTATGAAAAAACTTTAAAACAGGAATCAGCCAGTCTTTAACCAAGCCAGCTTTTACAATAAGTATATGGTACTGTGCATATTTTTCTGCACATTCCTTTGTTCTGATTCTCCTTCCTACACTTCCCCCTAGAGCCATAGATTAATCTGCAACATTACATAAGGAGGAGGCAACAAGTATATGTATGCTGTCCTTGGACTCAGTTTTACTAATACTAGAATTAGATTCATTATGTTTACATCATTCCCACACTCCATTTCTGTTGTTGTTTAAATGGATACTACCTACAAATGGCAGTTTGCTTTCAAGAATAATTTACACTGATGGAAAGGTGTATAAAAGGCACCCATTTCATTCATGAAGTATTTACGCTGCCGGAAAGCCATACTGTTCTCATGAAATAACCACACTGAAACAGTTCCAAATCTTTTACAGCTTCATAAAGATTCTGGAAAGGGCACCCATTAATTCAGTGAAAGTATATTCTCTTTATAAACTTTCTTATGTCTTCCATCTGTCTTCTTGCTACATCAGTAAATTTACCAATACATGGAGGGAAAATTTGGAGAGAAATGGGAAAAGTAACTACTTATTACATAACCCCCTCTTTTGCTTCTTTATTCGCTTAGCATTTCCTATTGCTTTTCAAGATCTGTTTTGGGTATAGAGACATGTGTTCTCTCTTTAGATAATAATAATTGCCACTTTTGTCAAGGTTTTCACACTGTGTTTTGTGTTTTAATTTTGAAATTGGCTGTAAAAACAAACTCGTGGGTGAGCATGAGCTACATTTTAGCCTTGGGGATATATTTTCTAAAACAGATGTTTTTAAACATGCTTTTATTTAATATCTTTATTTTTTTTCCTATAAAACCAAAAAAGATAACACATCCTTAGATGATGACTGGCAGCCTGTTCAATTAATTTTATATTGAGTTGTTTATTCACTAGACTCTAATACCAAATATTACTTTAGTCTGTCTGATAAATATTTTATATATATACACCATGTTTTGCCATTTTGCCATTTATTTATAATATTTATTTTGTCTTAAGTACTCACAAGTCTGTAGGCTTGTAGCACCTTATAAAATTTAATTGTGGAGGTAGGGGAATGACTCCATAGTTAGCGTTGAACTGAAATTTTCTCGAAAATCAGAACTAAAATATTCGCATCATTTCAAATGCTAGACTTTTAAAAAGTTGAACCTTTAATTCTGAGTTTTCTAGGTCACTATTGCTTGTTTTGATATTTTTAAATATAGTAAAATCAGAAAAAGTTTTTATCCTTAAGTTATTAATACGTACACTCATCCCTCAATTCCAACTTCAGAGTACTTTTTGTCTGGGAGAAATTTATTTATTTATTTATGTTTGCTGGTGTTTTCTATGGTGCCCATCTGTCTGTCAGTCTTCCCTTGGAAACCTCTAAAGTCTACAAAGCTTTTTGTGTTCACTGTTGAGATACATGACATAACCAAAACTCCTCAGCATAGCTACAATCATAGCTTCTGAACCTACACTCACATCTGCTAACTGGACCCCCATGTACCTGATCTGTGCAGAATTCTCTGCTAGTGGGTCTAATTGCAGGATCATGGCCTTATTACCACTGGGACTACATTTCGCCTTTATGAGGTAAGAGAACTAATAGTTAGATTCTAGAGCTGTTCAGTGTAGCTTGTCAAATAACATGAAAGCTGGGTGATGGGCAATAAATTAAATTGGAATCGAGATGAGACCATCAAGCTCAGACATTTCAAGTTGAATTGCTTTGTTAAAATCTGAAAGGCTAAAATCTTTTGAGTTCACATAGCTACCTTAACTCCAACATATAGATAGTAAAATGTCATTAGTGCCAGGCTTCCAGAGCCTTTGAATCTTTCAGTAATGACAAGTGTGTATCATGGCACACTTTATCCCAGTTAGGTAGTGGCTAAGAGCTTCAATTGGGATTGCAGTAAAATGAGGCTAGTCAGAGAAAGTACAGCACATCAAATTGAATTGCTATAGCTGAAAAGCATCCACTGCCTCCATTCCACTATTTCTTTTACAGATGGTTATTTCTCTATTTATCAGCTGAACAGTTGGCACCCATTTAGTTGTCTTGATCTTTGCTAAAGTAGTAGCTTTTGGGTCAACTGTTCAATAAAAATATATTTTAAATAACACTATGAATCCCAATGGATCCTGAAGAGCTTTACAAGTCTAAAGAGATATATACATTTTACACATTTCATTCATCTTTGAACCATCACCTCCCTGGGAGTGGAACATGGCAACTTCAGCAGTGCACTATAATGTGGCACTTCATTGTAGTGTATATGGATAACCTTATACCCAGTTCAAACAACACATGGCATTTAGGGAGAGAGAATAATTCCCTAGACTTGGCCAGGACCCCAAAGTTAGCTCCTCTACTCTTACAAATGCCAGAGGATTTGTAGTGACCACAAGTGGCCAGAAAGGATCTCTGTTTTTAATCATAGACAAAGGGCAGCAACTCCAGCGACACATTCCCTTATCACTATGTTGGGTTACTGGTTGAGCATTAACTTGGAGTCCAAAGTCATCAACAGAATCAGTACCACTACTGCCCTTCACCACCCACCCTAGGTTTTTCTTGAAGGTCTCCCATGCAAATACGAATCCAGTCACCCTCTCTTAGCGTGTGAAATTTGAATGGCTCTCACCCGAGGTGGTCTGGCTAAATGTAATCCAGTTTGAATAGAGAAGATATAGTGGAATTTATCGCAAGTTAAATGTTAGTACAATACACCTCATTTTAAAAAGGTGTAATCTCACAGAACATTGCAAATTGTGAGAATTTGTCCCACTGCATTTTTTGGCTGGTGGCTGAACATGAATGTGACATATCTTGTTGCCTGCTGAATCTTCCAGGGATAATTTAGCAACTTTGGTAATGTTAGCACAATGAATGAGGGTACTTAGGATGCAGAGCTTTGGTTTGCTTAGTGTTTACCTGAATTGCCTTTCAGTCTGTAGCAATGATAACCTTCAAAATATATAGGGGATAAATATCTTTCATAACATGTTTTTCTGCTTTGTTTAAATTGTTCTTGTCTGGAAAGTTTCATCTTGACTGACCTAGAGATGACTCATAAATCATTTTTATGTATATATTTATAGGTTCTGCAAACATTTTTAACCATGGCTCAGAGCAACATAATTCCCTGACTTCTGAAATTCATTTCCTGAGGAAGCAAAATCAAGTTCTGAATGTAATGCTGGCAAAAGGATCAAGAGGTAAAATACGAAACTGCTTTAAAGAAGCAGCTTGTAATTTTGAAAGCATCATGCATTTTTATTCCAAGTCAGAAAACAACAAAATATTTACGTTGTTTTCATTAAATTGTCGCCACAACTCTCCCCACTCAAGAAATGTCATGATTAGCCATTGTATCCAAACACAGGGTAATAGGGATGGAGAGTTGAAACAGCAGCACTCTACACTATTATGCTGCCTCTCTGTCTGCCCACAGCATTCTCCTTTTTTGTGTCCTCTTTCATTTCTTCTCTCTCCCATTTGCTCTTCTCCCTCATTTTTGCTTGTGTGCGCATTCGTCATCTCTTTTCTGCCATTTTCTCTCTTTTTACCCCTTTTTGGTACTGCCTCCTTTCTCAAACTCTGTTTAAAGATCTTGCCAAAAGTAATTGGCTAAAATTATTCAGTTTCATTCTGAATGGAGCTCCTTTCACACAGAGTTGGCTGCAAAGGGAAATAGACTAATTTCCCTTAAGATTCTAGAGCCTGATGCCGAGGGAAAACTGGATCGTTCTAGTCAGTTTCTCTCCGCAAGCCTCAGTTCCATTATTTTTGAATAATCAGTTTCCCTTTGCACCTTCTTAACTCGGCTCTCAGCTCTCCTGAGCTCCACATGTACTCTAAGCAATAAAATAAAATTAATTCAGCCTCATTAACGAGAAACTCTTTAAAGCATGTAACGGTAATCCTTGGGTCAGATGCCTCTCTTGTTTGCAGAGTGGGGTATGGACTGTTTATATAAAAGAAACACATGGACCCTCCTCCGGTTTCATGTTTTCTGATGTAGAATCTCTTGGTGCTTAGCAGTTTATTCATGGTTTATCTTTTTATACTGCATAAGCTAGTGTTGCTTTTCTTTGTTGCCATGTTTGACAATATGTTTCTAAAGTCAGGCCTAAGTTTTGTAAACATTAAGTTTAAGCCCTGGTCTACACTACAAACTTTTCTATTGGTAGAACTACATCGCTCAGGAGCGTGGAAAACGCACACCCGTGAGTGACGCAGTTATACCAACCAAACTCGAGTGTGGACAGAGCTATGTCGACAGGAGAAGCCCTCCTGTCGGCGTTGGTAGCATCTCCACTAAACACTACAGTGGCACAGCTGCGTCTCTGCAGCTCTGTAAGTGTAGACAAGCCCTAAGTAATGCTCATCACAGCAGAGCAGTTGTGCCTTTTATTTTTAGGACTGGATCAATTTCCCGAGAGTTTGTGGGCATCTTCCCCTTTTTATCTTGAGAATTAACACTGCCTGCTGCAGAGTATTTTGGTCCCTAGTGTCTGTCCAGTCTTAGCCTTACCTCTCTTTCTGTGGTATTAGATGAAGTCATATGGGCACCTTCTGCTGATTTTTTTGAATCAATGCTTTCTATTTTCAATGCAAAGCAAAATGATTTAGTCGCATCACGTGTAAATATGAATAGGAATAGCCCACACCATGCTGAAAATGAACCTGTTTCTATCTAATTCCAGTATTTTATTTCACCTTGTTGTATTCTCATATATGTTCATAGTTTGCTTATAGCTCAGTGCAAAGCTATGGGTTCCTGAATTGTACAGTTCAGTATTTTAATATTGTGATAGGGTCTTGGGGGTACAAGCTGGCCTGTGGGACCACCGAGCCCTGCCTGGATTGTATCTCACACTGTGATGCTGATGTCAAGGTACAAGCCTCTGACAGGCACTGCACTTATACAGCCATCCACAGGCAGGAACACACCCAGCTGAGTTACATGTATGATTTCCCAGCCTCGAATGAATCATCAGTCGAGAGAGGCTTCAGCCAATTCCCCCAGCTCCCCAGCCTTGCATGTCAGAAATATGCCATCTTGTACTGCTCAAAGTTGGGGGATGGAAAGATTCCTCCTTGCGGACCCTCGGCTGAGAACTCCTTTCTCCTTACTGGCACTGGCCTCGTAACATGATCTACTGCCCCTACTGACAGTTCTCAGTTAAGGAGCCAACGTGAGGGGGTGGGGGAGGCTAGTCATGTCAGAGGCAGGGGAGAACTGGCACGGTGCTGATGGTATGCAGGCAGATAATGTTGGGAAAGAGCATTTGAACATTCAGTGGAGGATGGGAGGTTAAATGCGGGACAACTAGAGAGGCAGGAGTGGCCTTTCTCGGTACCTTCTGCCCCTCAACAGAAGACAAGCTTACTTCTCAATAAGAGCCCTCGAGTTGAATGTGCTCCCTGTTGGAGCCTAATCCTGCAAGTTACTGAGCAGCCCTTTCCCGTTGCTTTTGTCAGGTGCAGGGTGTTTGACATGTGTAAGGTAGTGCTCAGCTTCCCATAGCATTGGGCCATGAGTGTTTTAGGGACTGAACTCTACACTCCATTCAGGCACGTTTATCTACCAAAAATGCGTTAAAAAATTGGAATGCTAAAATCATAAAACTCGGAAAAGCATCTTCTTTTCTTGCTCTGCTAGTGCTTAACAAGTTGAATTTGTGAAGTCATGGTGTTTGGATCCATTGTGGGAATTGCAACCAACTTGTATTTCTTCTCATTGCAGATAAACAAAAGGAAAACGAAAAGTTAAGAGAATCCCTCTCCAAGAAGAATGCAATCATTGAGCATCTTCACGAGGATTATGAATGTGTCAAGAAAGAAAATGAAAGGTTGCAAAAACAAATTGGCAAAAAGGAGGATGAAAACAGACATTTGACTCACGAGATTTACAGCAGTCGAAATGAATTAAACAGGTATCAATCCTGTCTTTGTTTAACCATTTTCTTCTCCAAATGAACATTGTGGTGATGTGCATGTGTTTAGCCATAGCCATTAACGTTAACGAGAGCTGCATAATTACATTCAAGAAGCAGGGAGAAAATAAGAGGGGTGGGAAATTTTAGATTTTAAAGGAACGAATAAACAAAATGTAACCTTTGACTTATGAATACATTGGAACGTAACAGGTTGCAGACAGAAATGAATGCAAAGCACCATCAGCTGTCTGAGAATGACAAATTACTGCAGTCGCTCCGAGTTGAGCTAAAGGTGTACGAAAAGTTGGATGAAGCGAGGAGAAAGAGAAAAGGTATAAAATGCACTGTCGTGTCTGCACTTCGATGATATGTAAAATTGAGCCCGTGCCCACTTGTAGTTATTAAAACTGTAGGGGAAGAGAATGAAAGCTGCCTGACTACTTTCTGCTGTCTTCCAGGAGCCAGGGGGCAGAAACCCTTCTGAATGAACATCACATTGGTGTAGGTAGATAGGCAGAGGTGGGGACAGCCCCAATTTTCATGACATGCTCCCTGCAAAATCCAACAGAAATCCTTGCTGAAATTAATGCTGCTTCCTGCTGTGGCCATTTGCATCCTCTTTATAGTTGGGTTTAGTGCCCAGCTGCAGCAGAAGAACCAAGTTGACAAGGGACAAAGGGAGAAATATATAAGGGTTGATTCAAGGATAGAACTAAATTTCCCTGCAGAACTTGCAGCTTCCATGTAATTAGAGGATCAAAGAAAACTTCCTTCTTATGAGTCTGCAAAACTCTTCCTGATGAGTGGAGAATCTTTTGGGATATTAGTGTGCATGAGTCCAGGAAGCCCTTTTTGTGCCTTCCCTCTGCTAGGAAAGGGAAGAACAGTGCTCTGAATGTTTCTCAGTTTCAGGTTGGTTCCTCTGATCGCTGGGTGATCACAATTCCCTTTGTTCCTTGTGAGAAATTAAACTGTCAGTTGTACTCCATTCCTTCTCATGCCAAGATTACTGTTCCTTTTTTTACTTCCCCCCACTGTGCATTAATGCACTTCAGATTTTATAAATCTTTCCATTCTAGTCTCTTATTATGCCTCATCTTGCTTTTGGCATGCGACTTACTAGCTTTTATGGACAAAGTGAAAAATAATTTTCAGCTCTTATTAAATTGTTTGAGGGTAGAATCAATTAAGATTCCCTTTTTTTGGTCAAACTATTATCTAAATACTGTTTGTAGTTAATTCTTACTATTGAGAATAAAGCTGGCGATAATTTACTTGCTCAGCATTCTGATAAGGTCTAACATTATTTTAATTGTTAATGATGTTAAGTATTTCTTTTAAAGACATCTTGGATCCTGGACACGATACATCAGAAGAATTTGGAAAAGATCAAAATAATCCACTTGATTTACATGAACTATTGACTGAAATACAGAGTTTGCGAGTGCAACTTGAAAGAAGCATAGAGACAAACAAGACTTTGCATGAAAAATTGGAGGAGCAGCTTTCAAAAGAAAAGAGAGACGAAGCGGGCTCAGCTGTGAATATCAACTACCTTTTCAAACAAGACTCACAGCATTATACAGGAATAAATGGTACTGGGCAGCACATTCTTTTATAACACTGTTGAAACCTGTGCCTTGTTCGTCAATGATGCCTCTTTCTCCTAAAGCTTTAGGTGATATCAACTATGTGATTTGGGAGCTGTCCAGGAGATTTTCAAACCCCTTTCCTATTAGAGTTCTTAGTGCATATAGAGGTGAAACGCACGCTGTCTGATAGCCTCCAACTGTCAGTTCCTTTTCAGTCAAGAAATAGCTTTGCAGATGATCTCTGGAGTGGAAGGATGGCTAGGTTAAGTTTCCATACATTTTGCTTAGGTGGGGGTTCTGTATTTAATGCATAGCTCTATAGCATTTGCTAGAGGTGACTGCGTTATTCAAGAACAGTCAATAAGTGCACTGGATGGTCTTCGTATAAATCTTGAGGAATATTTTATCTTATTTGCACTGGTTTTCAATGATAGCATTGTAGCAAATCAGAATTCGGGAAAATATAGTGAAGGTTTTTGCACAGAGGGTACAAAAGGCACAAGAGTCTTGTCTCCTCTGTGGCCCTCATGGTACCTGCTCTCAGGAGAGCACAGACTTTCTTCCAAGTGCCCTGGAAGCACAAGTCGCCCAACAAAAGGTCTGAGGAATGAACCCACATCTCTTCCCCCACACTAGCCTGCCTAAACACCCAGCTACATTACATAAAGCAAGTTACAGCAGCCAGGGGTTGACTGGGAGAGTTTCTGAAACAGTAGGGCTCTACAAATACACACACACCCATGTAGGCTTATCTAGCACAATCTTGTGTGTGCTTTATATACGATACACAGATTCATATCCAATCAACAATAACAAACCTCTCGTTGACTCTCCTCAATCCCCAAATCTCCCTAGCCACCCATGAGGAAAGACAATGACAGGCTCTGCTCCATCCCATAGGTGAGGAAGACCCTGAATGTAACAGAAACCAGTTTGTTAACTCTGTGCAGGGTTTTCCATGGCATCAGCACCTAGACTACTGTAACTTGGGGCCAATCAGAAGCTTAAGTGGGTGCAATATGTGCTGCTAACTTGCTGAGCAGTACTGTGGGTCGTGCAGGGAGCCCATAACACAATTAGCACCCTGGTCCTTGATAAATATATAGGTGTAGTTCTAGGTGCTGGTCTTAATGAAGAACAGCTTTAATTATTAGAGACCTGCTTCTTTGAGCCACCATCACTTTCTGCCATACTGCCGTAGTGGAGATTGGAGGGTTGGGTAAGAAGGATCCAGGTGTGGGTTATTTAAGAGCAGGCAGGGCAGACTTTGAAGGGTCTGCACCAAAGCCATGCTGCAGTGTCTGTCTTTTCTCATAGGTTTTTAAGGAGGTTGGGAGGATGATATCAAAAGATCTTATGTTGGCCGGACACAATACTTTCCTTTTTGTGGAGAGGCAATGAGCCTTGTAGTTGTTGGTTGGATGAGAATATTTTACTGATGCATTTCCAGTGATTAGATTTTGAGATGTACCAGAGATGATGTGCTAGAGAAATAAATAAAAATATATACACATGTCTTGGACACTGGAGAGCTCTGCTTGTCTCCTACTGCTGAAATACTCAGATTTGGGGAGTAGGGCCATTAAGAACTTTTATATTGAAAGTATGTTACCTGCTTACTGATGCACTCTCTTTCTGTTCTGGATGTATAGATGTTGGTCACAAATTGTCTCCTACCGGCGGAAATGTATGTGAATTACAAAAGCGTGGACATGGCACATCAACAGCAAAAACAGGTACATCCAAGGACAAGAACATCAGAAACAAGCAAATGTTCTGTTCCCAAGTTTGCCTTTTCAGATTTAGTACAGCGTAAGTTACTTTAACTTTTTGAAAGGATCAGGCTTTAAAAACTAAGTTAAATTTAATTTCCCCCCCACTTTAGAGACACAACTAGCACCTAAAGACGATTTAGACAGCTCTTCACGGTGCAGTAGCAGCTCATCTACTGGCACGTCATGCACCCCTCGTCTTGTTCCTGGTCATCGTATGTGGGCAGACAAAAATGGACGCCATATCCTTGGCTTGATTGAGGATTATAATGCTCTACGGAAGCAGATCTCTGAAGGGCAAAAGCTGGTATCTGAAATGGAGGCACCTCTCAGAAAAATCACTGGGATGAAACACCAGGAACCTGGAGTAAAGGTAAACCTTGAGAATGAACCGGGAAAAATGAATTTGCCTAGTCTTGTAAAACATATAGATCACTAAATGCGACAAATCATGGAAATAGTGTACAAGCTTCTCTGAACAACTCTGCCAAAGCATTTCAGCTTTGACATGTACTAACTCCTGCTCTTCTAGTCCTACGTCCCTTCTGAACCTGTTGAATGCTGATTTAATGATGATGTGAACATTCTCTTAGTCCTGAATGAACAATGTCTTTTTTACCTGAGTCTTTAAATGTGTGTTAACCTATTTTTGCCAGAAGTGAAACTACTGTTTCAAAATAGAAGTTAGGATTTATTACACTGGAAATATAACCAGAAAGCAGATAATGAAAACATGGAGGCAAACCATGTTAAAATGGAGTTAAGATGGAAAGTGTAGAGCTGGTTGCATATCAGACTTCCCATTCTGTACAAAATTTCAGAACAGAAAGTAGAATTTTCAAAATTCCTGGAGAGAAGTAAATCTGGAAGTGTTGTTTTGAAAGAATTGAAATGATTAGTTTTGAAAATTTTCCAAAAAAAAGTTGAATGTGGTAGTTTAAGGTCCAGATTCCTGAGTCACCCATGACTCCTTGGGCATTTAGGTTCTCCACTGGGATTTTGTAATTATCCTGAAACAGTATTACAAACTCAGGAGATTCAGATTTAAGGTTAATTTAAAAGAAGTCCAAACTTGTCAATATACAGAAATGCAAAACTAAAGTTGGTTGGGTGCCTTAACTCTGCCCTGTAATGACACCATGAAATAACTAAGCAATTGTGATTGGCGCATATTAGTGAAGGTTGCCACAGAATAGGTTAAATTGATTTTCGAAGAAACAGTAGCTTTCATTTTTTTCCTTTCTTGGTGTCAATTGAGTATAGGTGGGATATTGACAACTAGTCTAGCAACTGGTTTCTCAGCTGGTCAAGTTTCGGCTTCTAAGAGACAATGTACTATATATTCATAAGACTTCCATTTGTAGCATACTGATATGGAGTTGTCATATACGGGCTATATTCCGAGATATGATAGTCTTTTATATCTTTTCCTTCAATAATCAAAATGCTTGGTTTCAGGACTATGTATTGTAGGAGGAGTATTTTGTATTGGGTTTTTCACCACTTTCCCTTTTATTCAAAAGAAGAAAGGTTGCTTGACTGGCTATGTAGAATCTCTTACCCTGTTCATATCAGTTACTGGATTCAGTTAATAAACTAGCTATGTTAAAGTTATAGAAAAATCCCTGTTGGTCTTTGAAAAGGGTGGGATAAATTATATCATGTTAAAATTGCACTGTTTCTCTTTACAAGTTTCATATTGAATTGTCATTGAATGCAGGGCCCATAATAATTCTGGAAAATCTTTCTAGCATTGCATGTGTGCATTATATACTATAGTGATGTCTGCATGACACTTCAGACTCTGAAGTATCTCACATTTTCAGATGACCTAGTTAAAATACTAATAATGACTGAAGAAGTAATCTCCCAGCATGACTGTAACTTGTTTTGTTGGTGTAAAGATAAAAGCAATAAGATTCACAATTTGCAGTCTACCACCAAGCTTTACATACCAGAAGTTTCAACCTACTTAGCAAATGGGATATTTTACATGACAGGAGGCTTGTTGTTAGATAACAATGCTAAATAAGCATTCAGATGGCACGTTGGATGTGGGAAGGCAGAACAAATGCTTTTCTCCCACTTCCCCCCCCATTGCCATCACTTTAGTAATTCATTTGCTCCCCATGCGTTCTTTTCCTCCTCTCTTCCCTTTATTTCACATTTATGCATTTTCTTCAATTTGGTTTTCTCATCTGTCAGCAGAGGAAAACATTTTATATGTGCCCTGATCGTTATTTTAGCATTAAATGGAACAGTTTAAAGGGTCTGCTAAGGAAGAAATATCTATATTGCTTAAATTGATGTCTGGAGTCATTTGACTTTCAAATAGCATGCCATGAAATGCAAATAGAGAGGGAAAAGAGATGCCAAGTGTATTCCATGTTATAGCAAATACACTAAGTGTAACTCATTATTAATCACTATTATTGATTAGGATAAATCACCCCTCCCCCAGATTCTTGAATGATGTATAATTCAGCAGTCTCTCGTGACTAAAACATTAGTTTTTCCTGGAACACAATAGCTTTGTTCCTCATCTTAAACATGAAATTCATAGCTACTGGATTTATACCATTAATTAAAACCTACATTTTCATAATCTTTTAAAGATAAATATATCATGTTTCTAATCCTACAATACAGGTTCCAGACCAGGAGTCACTGAATAACTTTTCTGCAAGCATTCACACTGTACAGCAGATTTTAGAAGAGGCTGCCCGTTTATTGAAACTTCTCTGGAGAGTTTCACTTCCTATGAAAGTTGTCCACAGTACTGCTCCCTGCAATCAGGTACAATGTTATTTCAGTGTGAAGGCAAAAGCCACAAAACATTCAAAGGTTGTCCTGAAAGTTACATAAGATGGTCACATCTGATTCGTGAAATTCTTTTGAAGGTTAAAACCAGGTATAGTCAAACTGCAGCTTGTGGCCACATTACATTTAATATGCAGCTGTAGCTTATGAAGATTCTAAGACCAAATGTGTGATAGCCTCATGATGTGAGCCACCCCTACTTAGATCAAAATGAAGTATTGCGTGCTCTTGACTGTAGTCATCCCAGGCTGGAGCACCATAGTAAAGATGGAGAGCTTCCATATGCTCTATTTATGCAAATTACGTGTTACCCTTGGGTTCCAGAGAAATGGACTTTCAGTTGGACAAAATTTGACCACCCCATTATCAGCTTATACTCCGTCTAATTAGATACATTGCAGTCACGTAGTAAGAATTTTACTAATAGTTAATGACAAGCACCTTATCTCACGGCTTTGGTGTAATCAGAAGGCTGTTTCACCTTCATCGCTGTAAAATCGGACATTTTTAAAAGTTCAACAAAACCCCAAGACAACGTCCTTAACTGGAAAGGATTTCAGATTTCACTATGGAAATGAACTAAAGTAAACTGAATGAAAAGTGAATTATCTATGCCAACAGTGGCCAAACTTACTGACCCCCCCGACTTCCCTCCCTGCTCAGTAGAATCCTGTAGCCCCACCACCCTGCTTCAGGGCAGAAGCTCGGAGCTCCCCACCCCGGTCTGGTAGATGGAGAATGGAGTGGTAATAGGAGGCTCCATGAGCTGCATTTTAATTGTAAAAGAGCCGCATGCAGCTCACAACCCACAGTTTGGCCATCCTGATCTATGCTGTCCCAATATCACCACTCAAGAACGAACTGTTCTAAACTAAATATCAAACTGTGGCTTTAAAATCTAATGGTTTTTTCTCTTGGGGGAGGGGCGCGCGCGCGCACACGCGCGTGTGTGTGTGTGTGTGTGTGTGTGTAATTCACCAGTTACCATGTGTATTTAAATGTTGTTCTCTCTCTCTCTCTCTCTTGATATATATATATATATATATGTACACACGTGTATCAGCCTGTACTGCAACACATGCGTGTATTTTTCTGAACATATATGTATATTTCTGCATGTATAGACAAACCCACTCACTATATTCATACATGAATGTGTTTCAAAATACACCAAGCACAGAGAAAGCTTCATTAGGATGTACATCTAAACAAGGGGATCAAGGCATGCTCAAAATCTGGCCCCATATGTTTGAGAGCTCAGGTTCAAGTTGGGCACCTGAATAGGGGCCAGATTTTCAAGAGAGCTCTTGACCCAACATGCAGAGTGTTTTTGGAAACCTTGCCACTGACTTTGGTGCCTAACTGGGAGATGAGGTCTCTTTGAAAGTTTGGCCTTCAATGTTTGATCCTAGAAGGCACTGAGCACCCAACACCTCCCAGGATCTTGCAGGAGCTCTGAGTGATCAGTGCCACTCAGGAGCAAAATGTTGGATGAGAATTTCAAGAGATATAAAACAAAGTTCAACAGGCGACACATAATGCAGTTATTGCCTGTTTTTAGAGTTGGAGTTTGTGCAAGGATCCAGGTCAGCGACACTGACAAGCGACCATGAGGTTCTGTTTAGTAGTCCTTCCCCAAAGGATAGTAATCACACTTAACTGGTGGAAATAAAGCCTTTAAATAAACAGGACAGATTGTAAACTAATCTTGCAGTCACACTGCTCCTGTCACTGTTATGATGCATTCAGATCCTCTGATTAAAAGGAAAGTAGTTGTACATATTAGACCATGATCTCAAACTGTGGTCCATAGACTATTTGTAGACTTCTGAGCCACTTGCTGGTCACATGTTACTGGCTCGCCTTATGGTTTTTAGCGAAGAGCAAAAGAACTGATGAGAATGTAAGATTAAATGAAGAACAGAAGTAGACAGAGTTGGTAGCCTTTTCCCAAAAGGTTAAAACAGCTAATTGCATTAAAGACAACTAAAAATGCACAAATACTTTCCTAAAAATAGTTTTCTGTGTAAGCAGTTGCTCTAATTGCCTCTCGGATGTCCTGTGATTACAGATGGAGGGCAGATGGCCTGTACAATTGAGATTGGAAGGGGAGGTGGCTATGAGCCACTCCATTAAGAAATCCATACAATGAAGAGGTTTCAAGGCTCTCTCACTAAATTGTTTAGCAGTTAATTATATGCTGTACTTTATATGAGAACTCTGAAGTCATTGTTTTCTTCTTTCAATTTAGGATGAAGGAATGAAAGCAGAAATACTTAGACTCCATAAGAAATTGTCTGAGCAAGAGAAGAAGCTACATAGCACTGTCAAACGTTTGCACTCTACAAACCAGCTGAAGGAAAATATGGAGAAAGTCATCATTGATCAGTGTTAGTGAAAGGTTTATTAAATTAGTTCTTCAATTTCATTTCTGTAGATGGTTAACTAACTGAAATGAAAGGAATGAAGAAACAGTTTTTAGTGTGAAATTACTCCCGTTGAAGTGCTGTTGAATATATTTAATAGCTAGTATTAAATACTCCGTGGAGTCCAAAGTATACACAGATATATATTTGAAAAACTACTTGAAGAGGTCTGAGTTGGCTCATAAATATTCATGAGTTCATTTGGAGACTACATGGGGGTGTGCCTCAAAATAATTAAAGGTATCAAGGTGTGCCATGGCAGAGAAAAATTTGGGAACCAGTGCAATATATAAAGCTTGAGACTTTGTGCAACAAGGGAGAAATTTATCCCAGTGCATAAAGCAGGCCGGCACATAGCTCTATGTACCATGTCACTTCCCTAACTTAAGTGTTATATAGGGACTTGTGCAGGCCCGTTGTAATAGGGTGAAATTTCGCCCCATTACTATTGTTGTATGATCCTCATTGTCAAAACTAATTTGTTGTTGCTCCATGTAATGGTCAGGCACCATTTCCTATCTTGCAAGGATTGTCTGTTAAGTGGAAGCTATTTATTCTCTAGTGCATTTCATCTCTGTGGCACCATCCCTCTCAAAATAATGGTCCTACCGCAATCCCTGTAAACCTGCAACTGTTTAGAGTTTTCTGGTGGGTTTATGTATTGCACATTTATCACAGAAACTGACAATAGAATTGCTGGTCAGAGAGAGGTGGCGCAGCAGCGTAATTGGCCATGTGCAGCATCATGGGAAGAGATGTCGATTCTGTAGACTGAATTGGAGGATTGCAGAAGAATTGAGAGGACTCGGTAGCATGGGGATGGGGAGCTTACTACTAGGCATGGCAGTTCTGACAGGAAAAACTAGGACATGCTGTGAAATGAAATTTAATTCTTAACAGCCGTATCCATAGGCTTATAAGAAACCTGAATGAAATCACCTGCTTTTAATGGACAGTAGCTTCCAAAAATTTGTCATGACTGCGTATTCTGTAGCTCTGTCAAACACTAAACACAGTCCAGTTCCAAGACAAAAACACAATAGTCAGGAAACTTCAACTGTTACCCAAATACAGCCACCAACTCAAATATTCAAAACCAGGAAATGTACAGATGTGACAGAAGCACTACAAAACAATCAAACAATCTATATCCAGCACAGTCTTTATCCAGCCCTATTTAACTCATTTGCGCTGTCCATTAGCCAAAATAACCCCCACAATACCACCCTTAACTCTGACCTGTGATGACACTGGCTTACAGTCTTCACTGTTTTGTTTGTTTTGTGCCTGCCACTTTCCCACCTGCTCCCTCCCCTTCCTCCGCTAATTGGCAATAACAATGCTTCAAGAGAAGCTGGTGGTCCCAGTCTGCTCATCTCTTGGATAATGCAGTGGGGCTCCTACAACCTGTGACTTGTGCTTTAAGCCCCATTATCACGAACCCACTCAATGGATCTCTTTTGACAACTCTCATTGATGAGGAAATAGAGAGCAATAGGGAAGGAGACTGTTGGTTTAAGGAAATTTTAGTTCCCAGGTGTGCACACTAATGCGTTTGATTAAGCTACAAAATTGTACAAAGGATTTACCTTTATGACAATTTCACTGGATTTTTTAAAATGTAAAATTAAAGACATTTCGATGTTACCTCCACCAATGATCTGATAGGTGAGGAACCGGCTTAGTCCAAAGATACACCTTCATTGGCATTGTCAGATTGCAGTTTTCACCCAAGCCATTTTCAAAAATGAATTACATGGATATGAAAGATCAGCATCTGCTAGCTGCACAGTGCAAGGTGAACAATCTATGGGATTCAACCCTTTTGCTGCCGGATCTAATCTGTTCACTAGCAGGGATCTGGAAGGAGCCCTTTCACCCCTCCCCTCCATTCCATATTATTGCATATTTTGGTGCATTATGGAAGAAGGGGTTCCTCTGAAATATCTAACATTAACATCTATTGAAGAGTGGACAAGATGGCTCACTGGTCTCTTCCAGCATGACATTTATGTTCTTATGAGAAATTAATTTGGAATTAAAAATGTTATGTAATATCAGCTAAACGTGTATGGAATGGCCTTAAACAAATGCCACTAGTTACTCAAATCATTGAAATGAAACGTGGTTGTTGATGTTGTTCTGCTCTAAAACTGCAACCTTTTTTTTTTAAAAGGTTGCATGCATCTTTTTCCTGCTATTCAGTATTTATACGCTGTGTTTAAATCAGTCTTTTCAGAAGATCATTGTAACAAATGACATTAAAATTGGTTTTAGTCAATCCAAACTTTTCAATTTTTCAACAATCCAAACTGTTTTGTTCCAATTATGGAAGCTAAATAGCTCAATTTATTACTTTAAAAAGAACTCTAGAGTTACTTTATTTTGTCTGTTTAAAAAATATCCCTGGGATGCAGTCTCTCTTATCCAGTATGGCAGTTCCTGTGTTCTGATGACTTACACACTGTGTAGCTCTCTAGGGTAGTTCAATGGGGTTGCACAGGACGTAAAACAGTGCACATTTGCGGCTTGTAGGCATGCTCTCATGTGCACATGCAATAACCCAACCACAAAAAACACACCCAAACAGTCTACAACCTGTTCTGAATTCGACCCTGATAAAATGAAGCCATCATGTTCTAAAATATCTTGATGCAAAATGCTGCCTGGCTAGTAGCAGCTTCACTATTAGTTTCATATACTCTAAATTCTGGCCATGTATGGAATTTAATATTTTTTATTTGGAAAAATCTAGTTTTGTCAGGTAAAATGAATTTACTAACAGTGTTCTTTATGAGCGAAGACCACTGTGTTACACAGAAAGACCTTAATACAATTTTCTGCAAATTTCATTGATTATGGGAATTATGGATGTCAAGTTACCTTTGCCTTTTAGAGCAATTTCAGAAATGTTTCTAAATTGCATCTCTCCACAAACTCCTGATCAAGCATAAAGGAAGATAGGTGAATCACAAGAAGCAGCTAAATTGTATCTTCATGCTTACAGTCCCTGTTTTAAATAGCAAGATATCATAGGGATCAAAGTGCCTTGCCTTCCATCTCATTCTCCACAATCTAAATTCCTGCTAGCTTGGTAGCCCCCCTGAAAGTACACAGTCTGTCTTCAAGTCCCCTAGCACTATTAGGTTGAGTATTCTTAAATATGGTTAGAGGCACAGATAGGCACAGTTTTATGGCTTATGAGTCTCGCTTACACATTCTTAGAATGAGAGAACTCTGTTTATAAACCTCCTCTGAACTGCTGAACATGTAACAATGCAGAGCCAAATTGCTGTAATCTGCCAGGGCTATAATTATCTCATGACAGCTATACCCTTGGAATTGGTGGGTTCTTATTATTGTAATGAAAAATCTTTGTTATGCCTAAATTGTTTATTTTTTTGAGACTGGAATATGAAATTGCGACATGAACAGTATTTTTCAGCAGTTATGGACATGAGAATCACATTTTTAACCTGGCATTTCAAAGATCAATTCTTTATAGAAACAACACCCACCCCTTTCTTAGGTATTGTTCTCTCGCAAAGGCTAACTAAGCAGATTAATAGATAAAAACTTGGAACCCTTCAGAACAAGCCACTCTTGCATGATTTCTCCAGAGGGTATATAGGCTGTTGTCCTTGAACTGCCAGTTCCTTCATGCTGGAGGAGCTGGCATACATATTTTGCCATCTGTCCTGCCCCCTCCCTTCCCAGTATTTCCCCTCCCTCACCCACCCCCCAGTCTGATGGAACTGATTTTAATTAGGTCATGCTCCATCTCCCTTAATGGCAGACTTTCCATAGACTTCGATTTCCATGGGGGCTGCCCGGAGTCCTTATAACATAAGCTTCTGGAGTGAGGAGTCCCATTTTATCAGTATTGTAGAGGGCGATGGACATACGGTGCAAAGTAATACGTTTTTAATACAGTGTTGCAGTATACACCTTTTTCCATGTTTAGCCCTTGTTACGGGAGGAATATTTTAAAAGCTCTCCTTTTTTTCTGCATATCTGAAAAGTAGAAGGCAGACTAGTCTGTTGGACTGGACACAGGCCTGGGAAATAGGCACTCCTGAGTTCTAGTTCTTGCACTGCCACTGACTGGCCGTATGATCTCAGGCAAGTCACTTAACGGCTCTGTAGCTGTTTCTTGTAGCCACAGCCCAGGGTTGTTGAAGATTACTCAGTGTTTGCACAACACCTTACATCTTCAAGAGATGTCCAGTTCCCCTAGGTTTTGATAATGAGAGAGGTTGAAATGACCAGAGGAAAAAGGGGGATTATTAGCCATGATGGGTAAGATTGTTGTGGTTGTCTGCCCAATTTGTAGATTTTGGTATGTATTTTATTTACTATTTACATCTAATAAATGTAAAGAAATAAATGTAAGTGCTCAATTGGTTTGTGTCTAATCTATACTTTCTCTTTGCAGTGGCTTTAACCCATGATGTTTTAAAGAAGGCTAGAGGAAACCTGGAAGTAAGTAAATC
The DNA here is from genome assembly GCA_007922155.1 of Mesoclemmys tuberculata. NCBI lineage: Eukaryota > Metazoa > Chordata > Testudines > Chelidae > Mesoclemmys > Mesoclemmys tuberculata. The sequence goes on from ML675655.1 coordinate 12,858,708, forward strand.
TGTTTACATTAAGTGCCCTGTGGTATGTAGCACTATGCTATTGTAAGTACATTTAATATAAATTGCCACATTAATAACATACTTTGTAGCATTATTATCAGTTGTTTCATTTGTGTTTCCCACTGGTGTGGTGTAAACATGAGGGGTTATTACAATCATGTAAAAAATGTTCCTTAATATTTAATTTTTAAGATGCCCATTATAATTAGGCTTGGAAGGATTAGATTTTTGTTGGTAAATGTCAATTTGTCATACACTCACAAACAGATGAAAAGTATTTCCATTGATGATCTAAATTTACTGATAGGCAGCCCCGTCTCCTTGCTTATGCCTTTTGTAGCTTAGCATTCATACCCTTTCCCTCCTCATCCAGTAGTTCATGGTCAGCACAAGGACATAGTCCGTAACCTAACTTCCAAAATCCTATCCTGTCTTCTGCCCATGCTCATAAAGAAAGTCTTACTCAGTGCTGCCTTTGACATGTCTTATTAGTTGAACTTTGTTTTCAGAAGCTTTACTCAATGGGTCTAGATTTAAAATAACAAACATTTGGTAATGCAATCTTTTACATTAGTTTGAGTTTCTAAACAGTCTCCTTTTATATTCCCAGACCTGAAGAAGAGCTCTGTGTAGCTCGAAAGCTTTTCTCTCACCAACAGCAGTTGGTCCAATAAAAGATATCATCTCACCCACCTTGTGTGTCTAATATCCTGGGACTGACCTGGCTACAACAACATTGCAAACAATCCTCTCGTACTTGATTTTCTTCAAGCACATTTAGTCTTCACACCCTAGAGACCATAGCATACATTCACACCACCATTTAATGACACCCCTGCTTGTAACCATTTCTCACTTTCTCCATCAACTCCTCTCTATCCTATTACAACTCTAATCTTCTATGAATCCTTCCTCCATTAGTCTCCTCATCAATGATTTCTCAAAGCTTTTCTTTATCGGGATGCTATGCCATTGTCCCAACCTTGTCTGGGTGAGAACCTGATCAGGCAAAAGGAATCATATTGTTTTTCAGCAGGAATCCATTCAGAAGTAAGAGCCCTTGCTTGCAGAATCAGGGCCCTAGAGTGTAAGATCCATGGATTTGGGGGCTATTCTAGATCGTGGGAAGTCTTATGTGAGTTTAAAGCACTATAAAATTTATTAATAAGTGGTTTTCTTACCAGGTTCAGCCAGCTGAAAATCAAAAAGCAGCTTCACATATGAACAAGAAAAGGATTCTGTGAAGGAGAAACTTCCACTAATAAAGCCCATTCCTTTATGTGATCAGTGTGTAGGCTTCTTTACAGTTTAAACCTTAATATTGGTTGGCTGAAAAGGATTTTTTTTGGCACTTGAATAGCTGATGCCCTTTGACAAAATTATGCGAAATAACTTATTTAACATTTAATGTAGGGTAAAATGGGTTTGAATATTTATTTTATGAACAGGTACTGGAGGTATTGAAGAAAAGTGCAGAAAGTGTTTAAAATGGGCTTATCTGAAATTTTCTACTTTTTTGTTATGCTGTAATTTTTTTTAACGTACATGCATTTTTTTTTGGTGGTACGATATTTCCTAGTGCCTAAAAGATAGTTATCCATCTCAAAACTTCTTTTACAATAAACACTTGCAGCTGGTTTACAGTTTTTATTTAGGGTTGGCTTGCACCCTGGATTTTAGGACCGTGGAAGGCTTTCAGTGTTTTTAAAGCATTATCAATATGTGCATGAAGGATTTTGCTGAAATCTACGTGATGCCGAGCTAAGTTTCTAATATGACAATGAGAATCTGATACTAGGTCTGAAAATGTGAATTAAAATCAGGCATTTGTTAAACCTGTTCATGTTAATTATTTTGTTAGGAACTTTCTGAACACTATCTAAACACAGACCACATGTGGCTAAAGTCTTCACAATTGTTTGTGGGGGGGTCACTTGTTCTTTCTGAAGAATTGTGGAAGTATTCCTGCCCCTCTGGTGTTCAGGAATCATCCAGAGAAGGTGCTTGACAGAGACCTACTTCGTTCAGTTCTAGCTTCCTCTGCATTATATAACATGAGGCTCTTAGAGGCACAGTCCTTCAAGTGGTTGCAGATGTGCATTCCACTCAGGTATGTGGCTGTCCAGCACAGCAAAACCAGAGCACTTTGCTTAATAGGAGTTGTAGGGGCAGCCCTTGTGCCCTCTGGTCCTGCAGCTCCCCCTCAGTTCCATCTTAGCACCTGCTGCTTGAATCAAGAGGATTCTGTCTGGGTGGTATTTTACCTCATGCTTTTACCATCGCAGTGTTTGTGATTTTGTTCTATAGCAGTTTTGTAGTTCATCATCTTAGTATCCATAGTCTGCTCAATGGTCTGTGGGAATGTTGGATGGGATGGGAACTGAGTTATTGCAGAGAATTCTTTTTTGGGTGTTGGCTGGTGAGTCTTGCCCACATGCTCGGGGTTTAGCTGATCGCCATATTTGGGGTCGGGAAGGAATTTTCCTCCGGGGCGGATTGGCAGAGGCCCCGGAGGTTTTTCGCCTTCCTCTGCAGCGTGGGGCATGGGTCGCTTGCTGATCGATTCCCTGCAGCTTGAGGTCTTCAAATCTCACTTTTGAGGATTTCAATAACTCAGTCATGGGTTCGGGGTTGTTATAAATGTGTATGGGTAGGGTTTTGTGGCCTGCCTTGTGCAGGAGGTCAGACTAGATGATCATATTGGTCCCTTCTGACCTATGAGTCTATGAGTAAGCCTCACCGGGTTTTAAATGCTGTCCGTCAGGTGGGGTAGCTGTCTCCAATTTAGCGCCCCCCTCCCCTCCATTTAATGTTTGTTGTTCCCACCAGAGGGGCATATGAAGGAAAGATGCTCCACCTGTAAATTGTTCTAGAAGAGAACACAGGTGGCAAGAGACTTGTGGCTTAAGCAATGGGCCATGAGACCTGTTTTGGCCTCGGGGAGCTCTGCAGATTATCCTGTAGAGCCTTTTGGAGCCAATTCTGAGATGTTGCTCAAGGTCTGATATTTCCCATAAGAAGAGGTGGGATCATTCTTCCTCTGGTCCTCCAAGGAAGAGGTTTTATAAGACGGATAGAAGACAGAGAGAAATCTCTGAGTCCTGGAATGGCCTCTAAGAGGATTGCTGAGCAGCTCTGTGATTGCTTGTATATGTGGGGTGGAGCTGGGCCATATAACCACTCTTCAGTACCACACAGAGATTGGTTGGACACCATACCTCCAGTGCCAACCATGGGGCATCCGTTGAGTCTGGTACTGAGAACAGCGGCATCAGCACTGATTATCTCTACCCCATCAAGATACCAGGTGCCATCAGACCTGCTTTGCCTCCCTGTTCCTGATTCCCCAGTAATTCAGGAGCACTCAGCTTTTGCCGTGTCCTTAGCACTGCCTGTTCCGGTGACAAAATTGTCAGCTCCATATTCCGCACTGGCTAAGATGCAAAGTGCAGAGGGGAGGGCAGACTCCGCTTTGGTACCGAAGGGTCTGTTCGCGCAAACAAATCTTTCTTTAGCATCAGTTATACCTTCAGATTATGGACCTCATTTGGGGGGCAAAGTTCAGTCTTCGTAAATTTCCTTTCATTGGGCCATGCTCAAGCACCTCTGCAAAGAAGGTTTTGCCATGGACCTATATGGGCCCCAATCTAGAGAAGTGGCTTAGTAGGAAGCGATGCTTCTAGAGAGTCACCTAAAGGGACACAGCGAACTAGACAGTTGGGGAATTCACTTGTCTGATAAGAACCCTAAAAACAGTAGGTCTTGAATTTAAACGATTCCTTTATACACGTATTTCTGGTCTCTGGTGATGTTTACAAGGGTTTGCGGGCCAGGCTCAAGGACGGGCCCACCTTCCTCTTAGTGCACACTCCTGCCTGTTGCCTTTTCATTTTCATCTCTGTTTCTGAATGTTCAAACAAAACGGTAGCTGGCTTCATACAGTACTGCCAAAGGCACAAAATTAACTGGAAAAATAATGTGCTTATTTTAACCCTGAAAGGCCTACAGTTAAAAGCGATTTCTGGTAATAAAAGTAGATACAAAGACTGAAATTTTGGCTCTTGAAGTCAATAGCAAGATTCCCTCCAGCATTTATGACTGGCAGAACACAGATTTTCCTTTCCATCCTCTCCACCATAAACATTTGGCTTTCAAACCCTCCCCATTGCACATGTGACTCTCTGCCACACAGCTCTGGCATCAGAGCCTACCAGGGCTTGGTGGTGGATGCAGGGAGGAAAAGTTGTCCTTTGCTAGTTCTGAAGGGCCAAACGTGTGATTCTAATTTTCTTCAGGCAGATAGGCAGTTACCGTCCTGCCAAAGGCTGGTTCCTGAGTGACAGCCTTCAGCTATGGGATCTGAACTGGCTGAAAGTGGTGGGCATGTTCCACTGCAAGGGGCTGTTTATATAAAATACACCATAAAGTTGTCATGTGTGAATTTCTCCAAGGACTTTGACAAAGGCCCATCTCTCTTCACAGCAATCAAAAATTTCTCAAAATTTCACTTATGAAACATCAGTAAAATAAATTCATAGTAAAAGCCCTGCAACCCTAGCAACTATTGGTGTTTCACTTTTACCAGTGACTTCTAGTGGGACTTGTGCTCTTAAGTCACACCAGTGTTTTGGAATACCAAACGCTTGCTCCTTACGTAGGTATCTCAATTGGAGTTAAGCTCTCTTGAAAATCTGGCTCCAGTTTTGGGTGTAGAGTACTTGAAAATCTAGCCCACCAAGGGAAGTGAAAGCACAAAACCTGATTGCTTCTGTCTGACACCAGGGGGAAGCAAACTCATTCAGTTGGGTTGATAAAAGTTAAAAATAAACTTTGCAAATCAAAAGGGAAAAAAGCATATAGTCAAACTTACACTTCACACTCATTGTGCTCACATCTCTAAAAACATTGAGTTAATTTTACTAAGTAAGTAGCTAAATTATAGACACTCAGATGTAATCAAAATCCGCTATACATTTCAACTTTCAAAATTAATCAGCCTATGTTTTTGAGTTACAACACCTGAAAGAAACAGCTGTACAGCTATATATAGTGTACTCATGTCTTTTGGTTTTCCTGCAGCCTTTATTCACACCATCTGTATGTTTCTTATTTGCCTTCCTTTTCCCTAGCGGATCTGTGACTTTGTTCTTAACACTTCTGCCACTCCTCTCCACCCAGAATGCTGCTCTTGCCCCCTGTTCCTACTATCAGCTGTGCAGGATGCAGCCATTTTAAAAAGACATGTGCCTCTGCTAGCATTTGGAGGGGTGGAAAATAGTTACTGCTGAAATTGGGTCAGCTGGAAATGTTTTTTTTAAATATATCATTGCCTCTTAAAAGAGATGATCCTGAGAGATCAAAGTATTTCAACTTAATGAGGCATTCCTCTTAAGTATACACAATTTATTGGGGTAGTTTAAAAATAATTAAAAAAAACAACCCAACCTTACCAGATGGAGTGCAGCAAAAAGACAAAGCTTCTGGAGTGTTAATTTTGTTTAATGAGAATCAAGTTTAAATTTTCTTTAAAAATAATTGTATGGGGAAAAGACAGTAGGGAGAGGCAGAAGCCATTTGATTTGTGTGTTTTTATGCTCAATCAATCCTTCTAAGTGGTTAGAGGACTTGGTGGCCACATGGCCTGGTAGATAGGACACTGGACTGACAGAAGATCTGGATTCTGTTGTTCGCTCTGCCTCTGAACATGGACTTAAAACAATGGGGGGGGGGGCCTGACCTCAGCTGGGGCCTAGATGCAATTGTAATACAAAAAAGAAAAGCTAGCTTTTAAAAAAAATCTTTTCCCTCCCCCTCTCATCCTTAGAACACAATGGTCGTTATGATAGTTAGCCTCCCTTACCACAGTGGTTTATCTGCAGCCATCAGTTGCAGCACAGCAATTCAGTCAGACAGCCACAATGACCTGCTACAGCTACCTTTGGTTCTTGTTCTTGCACCCTCAAAGCCTCCATCAATGGCATTTGGCATTCAACATATTACAAGCCATTTCACTGTTAAAGTCTCAAAGGGACATAAAAATCAAAAGTAAAACCCAAGAAGGGAAGTAACAAGTTGTATCCTAAATGCATACCTAGTGCATTCGGCAGAGGAGGTAAAGCCCACTAACAGAAGCTGGTCAGAAATGCTAATTCCATTTCATAGGAAATTTTAACATTTGTGGGGTGGGCTTGTTATTTTAAGGGACCAAGGTTCCCAGGGACCTTTTAGGATTTTTTTGATGAAAAGCACTAACCGAAACCCTTTTCAGTTTTTGTCACCAACATCTTTTCCTGCCTCTGCCAGCAACTCTGTGCCTCAGTTTCCTGTGCTGTAAAATGGGGCTAACGAGACTGACGCCTTTCTAAAGCGCTTTGGAATGTACTGGTAAAAAGCACAATATAAGTATTATTGTGAATCTTTTGCTCATTGTGTTTTTTGCCTTTCTGCCACTACTGAAAGGGAGTTGGACAATTGCAGGTACAGAGCCATGCTAGAAAATATCACATGCTGTGAAACTGCTTCTTAGGAGTCATGGGTGTGTGTACTGATGCTAAGTATTTGACTCAAGTTAATAGCCTGTAAGCTATTTGAAGCAGATACTGTATTCTCATTGTGTTTGTACAGCATCGATCACAATGGGGCATAGACTTTTGATTGTGGCACCTAGTCCTGCAAACAATCAATATAGATTGTAAGCCCCCTGGGGGCAGGGACTGTCTTTTTATTCTGTTTGTACAGCACTGAGAACAGTGGGTTCCTGGTCCATGATGAGGTGCTACAATAAAATGGCATTAGCCTTATCCCACTCTCCAACCCAATTTCTTTCCTCTTCTTGCCCTAACCCTTTTTAAAGCCTTCCCTCTTCAACCACGAGATGGCAACAGAACGTTACACTTGCTTGAGACACTAGCATCGATGCCATGAAATGAGGATGTGAAAATGAAGCTATGTGCCTGCCATTTAACAAATAAGTAAAGTGCTGCTTTGAAATTCTCAACCACAAAAGGTTTGATCCTCCTCCTTACTCCCCCCCATTTCCCATACCACAAAAAAAAGGGTCTAACTGTGCAGGGTTTAGGCCCCTAATCCTTAGCATTTCTGAAATTTAAATATGCTGTTTGGTGCCAGGGCTGTTTTGTTTATGTACTTCACTAAAACCAAAGTCTCCCTAAATGTGCACCCACAGAGCGACTAAAGAATCGAATGTTAGTCAAACATGTCCTGGCTCAGAAACCCTCCTCGTTCCCAGAGATGGGCATGTACAAATATCCAGATTGGATTTTGAAATCTGGTCTAATCTCATTTCTGACCACTGTTAGGGGTTTGTCAAATACACATACCACCAGCTTTTCTCAGTAAAGAAGTCTCTTTACAAATTAAATAGTCCTCTAACATGTCATGTCACGTTAACCTGTGTGGTTCAACTGTGTAAGGGAGGGGAGCAGGAGGGGAGCAGGGGGTAGGCCCAGAGAATGTGCTGCTGCAGAGAACTGTCCTGTCCTGCATTTGGGAACACAGACAGAGACCCCCCTACTGAATGAGAGTTTGAACCTGGGACTTTCCATACTATAGCAGAGGCTTTTTCTAGGAGCAAGAAGAGCAACTCCATTAGCCACAACAGAAGCAGCATGCTGTGGTCCTCCCAAAAAACACCCCAGCCACTAAACCGTGGGAATATCATTTTGCTAGCATTCACACACCCAGGGTCATGTGGCTCAAGCAGCCTGTGTGAAACAGTGCTGCAGATTTGGATGGACAATACGTATCCTCTTCACTCTGTGCTTCCCCACACACTCCTCCGCTACTGGGCTGAGGAGCCAGCCCCTTTAGTGGAACATAGTTAAATCATGTAGGGAGCCATTTCCAGTTGGCAAGACTGAAGAACAATCCTTTCCTTTCCTTTCCTCTAAGTTTAGAGCTTTCTGACTTTTAATACCATCTGTTCTTACCCTGAAATGGCTCCAGATTTATGCTAAAGGTGAGTCTGAAATGTAGTCCAATAGCTTTGTTAACACAAGCTGCTCCAGACACTGCAGGGGGTGGGGGACCCCCACCTGGTTCTCCAGCAAACAGGGCTTTGCTTCTCATAATAGAGGCGGGTAAGTGCTACCTCCCCTACAGTTGTGAGGCTGATGTAACTCTTCTGATTAGCTAGACACGCAAGTGAAACGGAACGAGAGAAAACACAAGGAAAACTTTCAGCTTGCAAAATAATGTTTCCTTCTGCTGGGAAGTTTGATTTCCATTTGGATCCAAAATTAAGATGCCCAAGCTGGATCAAAAATGAACAATAACGCAGCATGCCAAGTTGGCGGAGCTCACCAATAATTTCTGCAACCCAGGAATTCTGGTGGCTATGGGAACGTCAACGCTGCTGTATATTCCAACTATTGCCACTTTTTCTAGAATCCTTAAATTACTGATTGAACATAACGCATCAGAAGAACACACAATGTGGCTGATTTTTGTCCCATTTTGATGATTTGGCCCCTTTATGCCATTCTGGAGGTGGAAAAGCGCTAGAAGCTGTGGCCAGTGTGGCACAGGGGTGTGGCTAGAATTGGAGAGGGTGTGGGCAAGTACCGTGCACGCTATCTGCTCTGGATCAGCTTCCTAGTGGCAATTGTTGGAGCAGCTGCGATGAGTAGCGCAGCCCCTGGAGCTATTCTAATAGACAGCAGTGCAGTAACAAGGCCACGGACCATCTCCGCAGTCAGAAGACATAAAACAACCTTTGTGCTTCACCTCTTGGGGGTGCCTCACAGCAGGCACAACCCAGGAGAAGTTTGGGGAGACAGAGTTTGGCTCAAAGTACAAGAGCATGTAACATCCCTCCAAAACCAGGTACCAAAAATAGTTTGACAGTCACCACTTTCAAGCAGTTCACTTCTCTAGTAGAGGAATCACGGAGGCCATTCGTAGTATTGCTAGAGCGATTTCAACTGTGGCCATTGTCACCCATACATATGACATCCGCTTCAATTTAGACAGCATTTGGCCCTTCTATTTCACCACTGCAATGATCGCATGCTTGGCTAATCTTTAGCTTTAATTTTGAATTGACCTCCCCTCTTTTGTAAAAGCTCCGTAACCCCATTTTTAATGCGGGCATCTTGTCATTTCTTTAGAAGGATGTGTGTAATGATTTTTCCCCCCTGACTGAATAATGTGCGCAGGTAATTTATTAAACTGGTGTGCTGCGGCATGCATAATTCAGGACCTGCAATCTTCATTTTGCACTCAATTGGTGTATGTTCGCAAAAGGGGACAAACAAATTCCCAGATATTAGTGCCAGTTTCTCAGTGTTTTCTTTCTTTTAAATAAATGCACAGACTTCTGGAGGTGCTAACTCTTGAATCTTGGACATTCAGAATTTCTCAGTGCTTCTGAGCAGCACAAGCGCCCAAGTGCTGATTGATAGTCTGCTGACGCATAAAACAGCAAGTAGCCATCTTCCCAGAACAAACCCTAGAGACAGGCAGGACCTGGAGTGGGACTCAGAAGAGGGACTTTGTTTCAGCGCTTAACTTTTAGGTGTGGTGCCGCCAAGTGGAATGCACTACCCCAGTTAGGTGCCCAGGCTCCGCTACATTGCACAGGAAGGGTGAGGCATCTAAAAAGGGTTTCATAGACCCCAACATGCTGAGTGGGAGTCACCCAAGCTAGCCAGTCGGAAATATTGGAGGGGAACGTGGCCTAAGCCTGGCCCTCAAAGGAGTTAAGTGCCTGATTCTTGGTCTCCTCCTGCCAAACTGAGTGTCTGAAGCACAAGGCTAAGGCAGCTGTGCACTGTACCTGCTCGCAGAAACTTAGGTGCCTAACATAGCAGTTTGGGGCCTAAGTCCAAACTTTAGATACTCAAAACCACCACCTCACTTTGTAGGTACCTAAGGCCCTCTTGTGAAGTCCACCTTGGTTGCTCCATACATATCTCACACAAACCACTGAAAGCAAAGGACTGGAAAAGTAAGCCCTTTAACCAGTTTATACCCATTTCTGCTCCCCACACAGGCACGCACCATCCCCTTACCTCACCTATCATACACATGCACACTGCTAGGAGGCAGTTGGGTGTTGGGGTGGGGTGGGGGGTGCAGGCGTGCACAGTGCTGGGATCTGGTGGTTTGGCACAGAGGGATGATAGCAGTCTGACCTTGCCTCGTCACCAGCTTCCAATATCAGCTGGAGCCCAACGGCACAGCCTGCTTGTTAAAAAATGTCTGATGAGGACCCGAACAGAACCACACAGAAAATTGAAGAAACCTTAAAAAAATACAAAACCGAACCTGAAATTTCACACCCACAGGCCAGATACTTTTAAAGACAACAACCAAGTGCCTCAAATGTGCCTCATTTTACACCTGTTTATTACAGCTCGGTCAGAGTGGGTAGAACATTTGGGTGTCACGGTGGGGTGAGGACATTTTCCATGCCTGGAGCGTGCCCCACAGAATGTGCTTTGAAGGGCTTTATTAGCGCACTCCACGGGCTCAGCCCTGACGTCCTTACTGGCAGTCAGCTCAACCCTTCCTTCTGTAACGCTGCCTACATGGGGTCCACCCTCAGGGCAGGCTGGTAGGAAGCAGGGCACAAACCCTAAAGTGGTTGTGAGGTCGCTTTCACCTATCAAGCAGACTATAACCTAACCATGGAGCTGCAGACAGTCCCCTTGCCACACAGGTGAGCCTACCTTCATGAGAGCAAGTCCCTTACACCATGAATCACCGCAACATTCAGGTTACTTCCAGTCCCAAAGAAGGAGTCACTTACTCCAGGTCCCTCAATCACACTTTTGGTCTCACACCACAGCCAACGCTTTGGAACCAAGCCTCTAGTAAACTACGTAAGGATTTATCAATTAGGAAAAGGTACTAGAAGCGTCTATAATCAGCAAGCTTTATATGTCCTTGAGGACTAACCCAGGCTTAGTAGCCGAGGCTCTCTTGCTTATGCCTAGCATAGAGATGACCGGCTCCTTCTTGTTTGGGGCTTTTAATCCCCCTTCTGCCATGTGTGCTGAGTTGCAAACTCAACGGATGGGAGGAATGTACTTGCATGACTCAACTTCATGGGGATTGGGTGGCGAGCAGAAGACCAAAGGGCTCTTGTCCTCTTTAACAGCTCACAGTAGCCTGTTGGAAAGGCTGCAACACCATCTCGTGAAGATCAGCACTTCCCACGCCACACTCTCCTTGTCTGGTAGGTGACACAGTGACAAAGGGGCACAAAAAATCATGCAAATATTACTTTTCACCATGAGATACAGATGCTATGGTGAGATTAGTGCCGGCAGCAACTCAGAGGCATGCAATAAAATCTAAACATAGTAGTGTTAAACTAGGTATTAGCATTAGGAGACTAACACACAGGTGAGCCAGACTGATTCAAGCCGCGTCGTTGTCAAAGTTCAGTTAAGCCAAGGGGGACTTTGCCAGGAGCTGGCATCTGGTCTGCCAGCATCGTGCCTGCTCTTTTCCATGGAAGAGCTGAAAGCCCTTTGAAATGGCCTCACCTTCTTGGAGGTGGGTGATGCTACATAGCATCAGTCCCAGATTTTGGGGCCCAGATGAAAGAGGCGACCAAGCAGAGCTGGGGGATGGCTGCTCTCCACAGCCTCTTCTCCAAACCCATGGAGCAATACTGTTTGCATTGACTCCCCACCACTTACCCCATAGCCACATGGAAACTCCTCTCTGGGGGCTGGTGTCTGAAGCCCAGGCATTGAGAGGTCTCTGGAGCCAGGCGCCTCTGAAATCAGGGGCCTAGAAAATGGTGGTAGAGAAACTTAGGCTCTGCTGAGATGCCCTAAAACCCATGATATTTTCCCCAAGGGAGTCTTAGAATGTGTGCATGTTAGAAGAGCTAAACATCTATCCTACCCTTCAGGGTGAGATGAGCATAGTCCATTTCCCACGCTGACAGGTGGATTGCAAGGAAACACCGCACGTTGGACTTTTCAGGATTTATTTGGCCCTCCCTAGGTTCTCCCCCCAACTCCCTCTACTTGGGCTATGATCTGTCCCTTTATTCGTCCTTAGGCAAAACTCCCACTCGAGTCTGAGTGTAGAGATTTCAGAGTTGTGTCAGGTAGGATTGTAGCTCATCATTAATGGCTAGACTTGGATGGAGCAGCTGCAGTTCCCAATTGTCAACCAGCACTGGGGCTGGTCAGAATAACGGCTTCCCTTCTTGGGTCATCGGAGGAGTTTGAAAATGAGACGCACAGAGCTAAACACAGACTTTATCTGCTTGAGTTAAAGGACTCAGCTCCCTCATCTGGCAGCTGTTTGGGTGAACCAGCCACTAAAGGAAGGCAGATACCCTTGCTTGTGTTATATCAGCACCTCTGAAAACCAGAAAATTTCTATGGTGTGTCTTGTACAAACCCATCTGGGGAAGAAAAGAGAGCAGTCCAGAAACGAGAGTTAAGTAACCTTTAGAACAGAATGAAAAGAAGGGCTGATGTGAAACAAATGAAAGGAAACTGGATGCAGAAGAAGAATAAAAAGCTGCCAGAGAATGAATGTGAAAGAGAGAGGGAAAAAGGATAAATGGAGAGGGGAAAGAACTAGAGGATAAAATGGATAGTAGGATATATGGCCAATTATTTCTGATTCTTTGGCTTAAGCAAGATTTATCACTGTAATAAATGAGCTCTTAGGACAGGTAATATTGAGGCCAGAGCATGGACATTATTTAGTCAGTGTAATCATAATATTAATGTTTGCAAAAGTGGAAATTTTTAACTACCTCTTGCCAAGTCTCACCTCTTCACACATTATTCCAGTCACTCAAATAAAGGCCTAGAGAATCATCCCAGAGATGTGGGGCAGTTTCCTCAGGCAGGTATGAAGGCTACTTGAACAGGACAGTTATTATATGCCAATAGTACTGAGGGGCTTCAACCAAGACTGGAGCTCCCATAGTGCTCCGGTAATGTGCTGTATGTCCCCCTCTGTGCCCAAACCACAGAGGATGAGAGTCTTTTATAGCCCCCCAGCTCCTTGGCTCAAACTTTCGAGACTCATGCATTTAGCTCTGAAGGTCTCGGATTCAGTTCTTGGGGTATTGGCCAAGATGGCCACCACATATTCCTCAGAGATGGGTCCTCCCCCAGAGGACTTAGAGATGGAGAACTGAGGCATAGAGATGCTGACATAGGGATTACAAACACTTTTCTCACCCCGTTTTCCTGCTGTAGATTGTATTCTAAGCAACTTGCCCAAGGTCACACAGGAAGACGGAAGTAGAGCTTGGAATTCAACCCGGGTCTTTTCAGTCCCAGTGCAGTGCATTCCCCTCAAGATCATCCTTCCTCAAATCTTCAGTGTCCTAGAGTGGTAGAAACAACAGAGGGAAAGACTTATTAGATCATCCAGTGCACTCCCCTGGAGGCCAGAATTATTCCTTATAGACACAATGCTCTGCTCCAGTCACATGCTGACTGTGTATATTTTAAATGTACCATAGCAAAAATTCTACATCTGCTACCTCAGGGGAGTCTATGAGGGGACTTAAGCATAGAAGGGGGAAAGAAGAGGACAGAGTCTTTGCTTGCACAGCGCAGATAATGCCCATTGAAATGGGCATTTCAGACGCCTGGCTCTGTGCGAAGGAAAAAAAAAAAAAAAAGGAAGTGAGGAGGCGACAATGAACTGGAAAATATCCACAGCTATTAAGCCAGGTTACAATCCTTCATGATTATTGTGCTCGGCAGGAGCCTGTGCCCAGCTGGTTAAGCCAGAAAGAGTCAAAGCATTTTAATACATTTGACATAGAAAATATTATTCAATTTCTTCCTGTTTGTTGCAAGCTTTGCGTTTATTGTTTGTTATACATCAACCACCAGAGAGACACAGAGAATGACCCCCCTCTCCCCATACACACATCTCCCATCCCTGATTAGAAAGGACAATTTTATATATATTATGGGGAAACACACACCAAGGGCCTGGTTAACATGGCCAGTGGACCCGGGAGACTCACACATGCTTCCCTATCCCAAATCTATAGGATAAGGCTGGTGGCTGGGCCAAGGGATGAGCTGCATCTGCTCCATAGAGCCTGGTGGACATACAGAAGTTAATCGGGCACTGAAGAAGCATTGACACCTGCCTTGGGCCTGCATTCCTGGATGGGGCTTTTTGCATATGTGCGGGCAGAGGAGCCAGTGGCTGCAATGGAGGAGGCAGCTAGTCTTCACGCCAGAGAGGCTGGCACAATGTCTTGGTTGTTCCATCCATTCCTCCCACCTCTTCCACACTCCCCCAAGTCTCTCGCCTCCCAAGATGGACATTCCAAGGAAACACTGAAGTGCAGCCCAGAATTTCCTGAGCCCGCCGTCCCCTCCAGCTCACTCCAAAGAGCAGCTAGTCCCACATATGTCAACCGAGAGTCTCTATTGTTCAACAGGCCCTGGTTCTTGCAAAGCCTGGCCCGTATGCAGGACAGGAGTGATTTCACAGTCTCAGAGCCTCAGTTATGTGTGGACAAGACAGAAGGAGAGACACAGTGTGTAACAGAGAGAGATGATGAGGTAAGCTCGATTCTAATAGACTCCCTTAGAGTTACTGACATCTGCTCCATCAGTGTCTATGGGGGGCGTGTAGCACCTTTCATGGCAAAGAGCTGGGAGAAGGTGTGAGTTAAAAAGGGAGGAGGGAATGAATCAAGTGTAAGTGTGTGTGTATGTGTATGGGGGGGTAGAGGAGGAGGTGGTATCTCATTTGAGTCTGGCCTGGAGAATCGAAATAAGAAAGTCTGAAGCCATGTCTATGCTACAAAATTGTCAACGTAATTTACATCGGCAGACAGCCCCTGCCATTATCAAATCGCTCTTTGTGTTGGCGGCACGTGTCCTCATCAGGAGCACTTGTATCGATTGTACAGTCAGTGTGGGGTATTGTGGGATGGCTCCTGAAAGCCAGTAAGAGTCGACATAAGCAACGCAGTGTCTACACCAGAGGTAATCAATTTTTTTGGTCAAGGTCCAAATTTCTTGGTCAAGGTATAGTCAAAGTCCAGCCTCCAGCAAAAATGATACAGAAATAATAATAATAATAATAATAATAATAATGAAATAAAAGATTTCATGGTCCTTTCAAAGGCATCTGGCTTTTGATTTGGCCCACCATCTGCCTATTGACCACCTGTTGTCTATACTGATACGGCATCGCTCCAACAACTTCCACCTCTGTGCCTCTCGTGGAGGTGGCATTATTAAGTTGGCGTCACGGGGCAGTTACATCGGTGGGAGCATAATTTTAGGGTGGACACTTTCATAGGTCAACATAAGCTGCCTTGCGTCAACCTAACGCTATAGTGTAGTCTAGTGGGCGTCTGTGCTGGTGCAGCATACATAGGGTGTGGTGTGGAAGAAATTGGGGCCTTTCGCCAAGAGAAAATTGCACCACTTTAAACTAAGGAGCGATGTTAAACTGCTGCTAAATTCTGTGGGACCACTTTAAATCCAATGCAAAGTAAAGCTGAAGAAAAATAGGTTGCTCTTAAGCCATGCCAGGGGAGGAAGTGAAGGAACCCACAGAGGCATTTGCACTCATTTTACATGATTTAAATTAACTGGTGCAACTGCTGTGTTTTGCAAAGGCCTCTGTCACACCTTTAAATTTAGATATGGGACGGGGCGGAAGCAGGAAGGTGCCTGGAGCTACATCCAACTGAGAGCACAGGGTTTTCTCACCTACATGCATTTTGGCACCATTTGTATGGCTTATCATGCCCACACTGTGCTGAAAGCGCTTAGGCGAGAACGAGCGAGGGACTGTCAGAGATAGAGAGAACCTCAATATTGTACACAAAGGGGGGGCGGGAAGAGACGGTGTCTGAACTCACTCTGAAAGGGCAGCACTTGCTTCAAAAGCAAGAAGTCGTGGAGGGTAAACTTCTCTGTCTTATGGGAAATACCAGCCACGCTGCGTGCCCAATAGGAGCACAAGAAAAATAAGTGCCATTGCTGCAATCTCTGGGGTGGACATTTTCTGTCTAAGCTATGACAAGGTGAGGTTGAGTCTTCCATCACGGCCACCAGACCATAGCTCTGCCAGCAGGAAAAAATCATTATTGTGTATGCAGGGGGTATATCTAGAAAAAGAAACTTTCTAGGGGTTAGTAAAAGCTAGATGGTTTGATACACATTGTGTGGTGCTTAAAGACATAGAGACACCTGTGAGTGTTAAGAAAACCCACCCTCACCTGCACCTTCAGCTGGGAAGGACAAAACAGCTGGGTATTTCAAATTTCTTTCTTTTTCCTAAAACACACACACACACACACACACGTACGTCCTCAGTTCTAATCCTGGCTCAACCACAGACTAACTGTTGCCCTGAGTAAGTCATTTCACCTTTCTGCCTCAGTTTTTCCACTTGTAAAATAAGGAGACTACCTCACTGAGATGGTGTGAGGATTAGGTAATGGCATTGAAGCATTACAGAAAATGCTAAGAAGCATAAAGATTATGTCCTAGATTTTTCACTAACAAGCCTATTTTGAAATACATTTTGGAAATGCAGAATGTCTGTTTCGAGGGTTTGGTGTGGATAGCAGCTGTCCTGTTGTTTAGGTGAATAATATTACTTTGAACTTCTATTGCATTTGACAGCAGAGGTTCTCAAAGCACTAACTTTGTGCTCCGAGCTCCCCATAAACTTCTACAATGCTATCTCATTATTCACCTTCAAATCCATCCTTAAAACTCTCCTTTGCCAGGATTCCTGCAAAAAACAATGATGCTCAGGCTATTGACCACTGCCCATCGTGCTGACTCATTCTTTCCTGGTATTCCCTCGCCTGTGGTCTCATTGGGGAAGGGACTGTCTTTTGGTTCTGTGTTGGTACAGTGCCTAGCACCATGGGGTCCTGGTCCCATAGGACTCCTAGGTGTTATGGGGATACAAATAATCCTTGTCATCAACAACCGATTGCTAGTGAATTTTTTTATGTTATGAAAAATTATTCACAGATCTGCCATATGCAAAGTTAGCTTGCTAAAACAAAACATAGTCAAACTTACCTTGATTTACTCTTTTCATTTTTTAATACAATGTCATGTCACATGAATTGCCCAGAGTGTGGCAAACTGCCTGCTTCCCTGGTGGGTCTTGCACTTTTACCTTCTGTTTGTGGTCAGGGCTCCCCCGGCTACCTTGTCTCCCCTGGCTGTAGCAGAGCTTCGTCTCCTGACCTGGGAGGGAAACTTTTCTCAAGCTGCTCCACAACTTCCCCTGTGTTTGCTCCCACCCTTCACTGGGCCCAGGTGTCTTTAATTGCCCTACTGTGCTTTCCCCTCTGCCTGGAGGCAGAGGGTTTTTAACCCTTTCGAGCCCTTTTGAGCCCTCATACCAGCTCCGGCACACCCTTTTAAAGCCGTCCGGCCTGACTTTAATCACACCTCCTGCCCCCGTTCAATCCTAGGGGGTTGGGCTACTTGGGACAAAGCCATCGGGGAGTCTTCCCCCGAGAGTAGGGACCCAAACCCTGGGAAGTCCCTACCTATCAGCACAGGGTAGGGGAGTTTCAAAACTGAGCCTACCAGATTTTGACTGAGAACTCTTTTCGACAAGGTTTTGATCAGCTTTTTTTCTCCGTCGAGTGATTGCTCATATGCATTCCACTTAAGTGTGTGCGCGCCCTCGTGCACGGTCTCCGGAGAACTTTTCCCTAGCAGGCCCCTGTAGTGGCCGGTCTCGGTGCCTCCTGCGGCGGTATATAGGGCGCCACCGGCCCCCCCCTCCTTAGTTCCTTCTTTCCACCCGTGACGGTTGTCGGGATCAGCTCTTGCTCCTCGCAAGCCTTTCCCTTTACTATAAGTAGTTAGTTAGCAGTTCTCCCTGAACTCAGTTAGTTTTTCAGTTAGTTACGGTACTTAGTTAGTGTAGGAAAGAGCCTTAGGGCTCGCCAGGATTCAAACTCTGCGCTGGCTGCGGGAAGGCCTTTCCCGTCAGTGACCCCCACGACCGCTGTCTAAAGTGTCTGGGGGAGCAGCACCGAAAGGATCAGTGCCACATTTGCAAGGCCTTTAAGCCGCGGACCCAAAAAGAGAGGGAAATCCGGCTTAAGACCATTTTGATGGAGTCTGCCCTGAGTCCGGCATCCGAGCCGACGTGGACTCCCTCTGCACCGAGCGTCTCGTCGGTGCAGAGCGCTCCACCGGCACCGCACGTCCCTGGTGCTGAGGAGAAAGAAGCGTCGTCCGCGCGAGGAGCACTCCCCCACACCGCAGGAGCGGCCGGGGTCGAGCCCTGAGGTGCTTCGGCTCTCAGATGTGCCACCCGCGCCGGCACAGGCACCATTATTCAGGGAACCTCCCCCGACTCCTGGGAGTGGGGGACCCCCTGTCCAGGACCCTTCCATGTCGGAGGTGTTTGAAGCGGCTCGAGCCTTGCTGGCCTTGCCCATGCCTCTGGCCCTCTCTCAGCTGAGAGAGCCAGGGCCTGTGTCCCAGGGCAAGCCCGTTATGGGTGTCCCCGAAGGGTGGGCACGCCCGGCACTGGAGGAATGGCCACCCACTACTCAACGCCGGAGAGTCGAGCTCGATAGCTCCTCTCCCTCCTCCTCATCGGACGAGTCGTCCCGGCACCATTCTCGTTCATCGAGGCTCTAGCCCGGCACCAAGACGCCGTTCTGTGCACCGCTCACCAGCACCGGGGAAAAGATGTCGCAATCTTCCATTCCTCGGCACCGGTCTTCATCTTCGTCCGCGTCGCCCAAGTGTCAGCACCGCAGACGATGACGCTTGTGGGGATCGTCCGGTAGCGGGTCCCAGAGCAGCTCTTCCCAGCGACGCCGCCAGCTCGGGATCTCGGCCCCGTGGCCAGGAGGAGGTACACCTTCCGGAACCAGCACCGGGCCGGCCCCAACCCCCTTGGCAATGGCCATATCGGGGTCCATGGGCAGCCCAGATGGGGCAGAGAACTATGTCGGCCCCTGCCTCGGTAACCCAGATAGCTCCCCAACAGGCACCTTCGGTGCAGGAGAGGGACCACTCCTCAGAGGGGGAGTTGGATCCTGGGGAGGGCCCCTCCACTGGACCCCGCCACCTGTCCTCTTCTTTGTCGCCGGACGAGGTGGCTGTCAGGGACCAGGGGGCCCCTCTCATCGATTTCAGGGCTCACCAGGAGCTTCTGAAATGGGTAGCCTCCAACCTTGGCCTGGAGGTCAAGGTACTGGAGGAAGAGATGAACCCCCTCTTCGGGCGTGTGGGGATTCAAGGACCGTCCAGGTGGCCCTCACCGTTCATGAGAGGGTCCTGCGCCTGGCGAAAGCCATTTGGCAGACCCCTTCCTTGGTCGCCCCAACCTCCAAGGGCACCGAGAAGAAGCACTACGTGCCAGCCGAAGGACACGAGTACTTGTACACCCACCTGGCCCCAGGGACTCTGGTTGTGGACGCTGCCAACCAGAAAGAGAGGCAAGGGGCTCAGAGAGCCACTCCTAAGAACAAGGAGGGTAGGAGACTCTTCGGTAGAAAGGTCTACTCCACTGGGGCGCTCTAATTCAGGGTGGCTAACCACCAGGCCCTCTTGGGCAGATATAACTTGAACCTTTGGGACTCGCTGCGAAGGTTCGCAGAGTCCCTGCCCCAGGATCAGGCCGCAGACTTCGCCACGGTCCTGGAGGAAGGACTGACTGTAGCCAGTGCAGCCTTGCAGACTGCTTCGGACGCTGTGGACACGGCCAGCAGGGTGATGGCCTCCGCCGTTGCCATGCGGCGCGCACCGTGGCTACAGTCCATGGACCTGTCCCAGGAGGTGCAGCACTCCATCCAGGACCTGCCGTTCGATGGAGCCGGCCTCTTCTCAGAGAGAACGGATGACAAGCTGCATGCCCTCAAGGACTCTCCGCTATATAGGACTATATACCCCTCAGGCGGCGAGGCTACAGACTCGCCAGCAGCTGCAGCGCCTGCCACAGCGGCAGCGGCAGCAACCTAGGCCACCACCTAGGCCTTTCCCCCCCACAAGGGGTAGGGATAGGAGCAGGGGTTCCAGACGGTGCGACCGCCCCGCGTTGTCTACAGCTTCCCAAAAAGGACCCTCCCAGGGCTCCAAGGGAAAGCACCAATTTTGACGGTGCGCCCGAGGGTGGCACCACCATTCTTTCCCTGGATTCTCCCCCACCTTTCAGGGACAGGCTAAGGCCCTACCTTGGCCTGTGGCAGGGCATCACCTCGGACCTCTGGGTCCTCGACACCGTGCGCCGGGGTTATGCCCTTCAACTAGTGGCTTCCCCCCCCCACTCACCCCCTTCCCCGTCACTCTTCAAGGACCCATCTCATGAGCAATTACTCCTTCAGGAGGTTCGCTCACTCCTGCACAAAGGAGCCATAGAAGCGGTTCCGCTGTTCGAGGTGGGGAAGGGGTTCTACTCGAGGTACTTCCTCGTTCCCAAAGCCAAGGGAGGCCTCAGGCCTATACTGGACCTGCGCAGGTTAAACAGGTTCATAAAGAAACTGAAATTTCACATGGTGTCCCCAGCGGCCATTATCCCCATGTTGAATCCAGGAGATTGGTTTGCCGCCCTCGACCTGAAGGATGCGTACTTCCATGTGTCCATCCTTCCTGCCCACAGGCGCTATCTAAGGTTTGTGGTAGCTGGTGGCCACTACCAATTTACGGCCTTGCCCTTTGGCCTGACTTCCTCCCCCAGGGTGTTCACCAAGTGTATGGCAGTGGTGGCGGCCTTCCTGAGGCGCAGAGGGGTCCAGATATTCCCCTACCTGGACGATTGGTTGATAAGGGGCAAGACCAGACCTCAGGTGTGCGAGGCGGTCTCCCTCATCCAGGCCACCTGCAACGCCCTGGGGCTGCTCATCAATGAGCAGAAGTCGACGCTGTCTCCGGTGCAGCGCATAGAGTTCATGGGGCATCCCTAGACTCGGTGCGGGCCAGAGCCTCCCTCCCACGCTCAAGGTTTGAGGCTATGGCAGTGATCATATCTCAACTTCAGAGGTGCCCCACGACGACAGACAGGTCCCCGCTGTCGGAGTCGGCAGAAAGAAGGGACTGAGGAGGGGAGGAGCCGGTGGTGCCCTATATACCACCGCATGAGGGCGGCACTCCAGGGGGCACCGAGACCATCCCCTACAGGGGGCTGCTAGGGAAAAGTTCTCCAGAGGCCATGCACGAGGGCACGCACACACCTAAGTGGAATGGACATGAGCAACACATCTCAAAGAAACAACAGTTACTGGTAAGTAACCATGTTTTTTCAGCTCTGCCAACCTGCTAGCCCTCTTGGAGTAAAACCTTTTGCAAGGAGTAGGTGCAAGTATGAGGACAAGGCTGAGGTGCGTGAGTAACTGCCCGTCGTTGCCTTGTGTTTTTACATTTAAAGCAGACCCCGCAGTGCATGAGGATTCGTGTGCAGAATGCTCATTAAACATGGGTGGGATCTGGCTGGATGTCCCTGTGCCTACCACTGAACTTATTCAGCCTTTCAGGCTGCGAATGGTGGCAGTGGCACTAACAGAATGATGAAAAAATGGGAAAATCCAACCTGTTTTGCTTCCCGTAATCATAGCAAATTTTGCATTCTGCAGATGCCACATAATATGAAATTAAATAACTCCATTGTGTGCCAATCTTGCATTTTATCTGTCATGAATAGCAAAGGCAAGTTCTTTGCTTTCAGAGCATAATTTCAGCCCAATTTCTCCTTTTTTCATGACTTCCCCCAAATGATGCTCTATGTGAAGCCTGCATTGTGCTTCCAAAGTACCATTTGATAAACAATAAAAACCATCCTAAAGCTCAGTATGAGCCTTACATTCTCCCACACCTCTTAATATTTTATGCCTTGAGGGCAAAAGAAAAGAACTGACGAGAGAAGTTTGTATCGACCTACCATCCCCCACCGGCCCCACTTACGGATATGCA
Source organism: Mesoclemmys tuberculata (assembly GCA_007922155.1). Lineage (NCBI taxonomy): Eukaryota > Metazoa > Chordata > Testudines > Chelidae > Mesoclemmys > Mesoclemmys tuberculata. The sequence continues at coordinate 12,880,604 of ML675655.1, forward strand.
TTCTCACTGAAACTATGACAGTCCCAGCCATTAATATAGTCACTGAATGCCATTGGTGGGATTTTGTTTTGCATGAAAACATACGTTTGAGAAACATATTTACTTACATCCTGTAAAAATGTAATGAAGTTCTCTCAACACATTGCTTTAAAGATTTGAAAGTTACCGTCTTCTAAAAGTCCTCCACGTAGAAAACTAGTGTTAACTATTGTAAAAATATTGGTGGTTACAGAAAGAGAAGCCTCCTGAAAATAAGGGGGATGGGAGACAGTGGAGGGATTTTAAAGTGACTTGCTTTACTGAGTCCACCAGATGTCATATTGGCATTTAGAAATCTAAGGTGGTTTGTTATGCAGTACAGATTGTCTTGTGTTTGATCTCCTAAACCCACCTCCATCCATCATCATCATAACTGTCAAGATAACAGGGGACAAATTTTGATTGCAGTCTGATTATTTTTATTGCTGTAGAGACAAAGATATATACCCCATACTGGAGCCTGAAAAATTCCACCCCTCCTATGGGAAGAGAGTGTCTTTAAACACAAACACAAACACAAACCAAACTTCAACCCCTGGAACTCCTTGGTAGTCAACGGAATTCTCCTGGTGGGACAGAAGGAATGTTAAGGCTGTATTAGGATTTTTTACCCTAATGACCCTATTTTTTTTTACCTTAATGTAGAAAAGAAGAACAAGATAAAGCTATGTGGCCTGGTAATGCGAACAGTCATGATGCAGAACTCTCATTGAGAGTTGACATGAGGATATTGAGACAGACAACACAGGAATTTTATGAAGCCTCTCTTCTCCAGAGAAACATCCTAATGCTCTACTCTGATCCTCCCTCCACGGTCTCCTTTAGTGAGACAAGCTGTGGCTTTCACTTGTGCTATGCCTGCTAATTTGCATCACCATAGGCCCCCAGCTGGTAATCTTGGTAGTGACGTCAAGGATTGACTGGGCCATGGAGAATTAACTCCTTCTACATGCCTCTAGAGGTGTTCCTCCATGGTAGAGATAATTATAGATGCCCCGTTGTAGTCTAAGGGAGTTGGGTGCTTAACTCTCTTTAAGTTCCTTTGGAAATCCCAGTCCCGCTGTATGCTAGTGGGTGCCCTGTGGCAGGCATGTAGTGCTATTTTCCATACTTTACCCTTTCTAGACAGATAGGACACTTCAGTCTCTAGGACTACTGAGCTTTACATTCCATGAGTCTCTCTCATGCAAATAACACCATCCATATCCATGCAAAACCAAAGCACATAATCACCACCGCCATAGCATCCTCCCCAGTCCCTCCCAAAACCCTCCTCCAAAAGAATTACATTTCAAAATGGAGAAAACCAAGGTTATACGGATATTAACATTGATATTGCAGAAACTCCTAGAGGCCTTGGTCATGTTGGGGACCAGGTTTTCAGGCCAGAAGGCATCATTATGATCATCTAGTCTGATCCCCTGAACAAAATCTGACCCAACAATTCCTGCATTGGCTCAACATCACCTACCTCATTAATCAGTTCTTGAGTTTGTAAACAGCAGCACTTTCTGAATGTTTCATAGAGCTGGGCAAAGGATGTCCTAGAGTTCCCAGTGAGCTCAAGGTCTGTAGGTGTGTCTTGTAATGGAGTTCCCGGACCAGAATTGGAGGTCCTCTGCCTTCTCATTGAGAACACTATTGGCACCAACGTGAATGAATCAGTGTCTTTAAAACTAGGTTGATGAGAAAAAAAACCCAGTGACTATGATATCGAGATTATATATATATATATATATATATATATATATATATATCCATCCCCTTTTCACTGACCTACTGCCAATATCCGTTAGCCATGCATTCATTCTTCAGAGGATCCAGAAAAACAAAATCACTTCAACCAACCTCACTTCTTCCTGAGGGTTATTTTTTTTTTTTTAAAGTCTGTTCACTCACTGTAACCTTTACACAGACCATATTTTTCCAATACCATGGGAACAGCCTGGCATCTTATGCCAGGACATGAGCTAATCTCTCTAAAAATGGAAACTTTTCTGGGGTCTGGCAGTGGAACCCGAGATAATATAGTAATCTAGTAAAGGCTTGGATTGGGCCCAGCTCCCTACGCATTAGGCCAAGCTATTATTGTTTGTTAAAGCACCAATAATTCTCTTTCCAGCTGCAAAGGAGTCTGAATCTAAGCTTCTAAGAGTCTAAACTTCTGCTATGGCTATTGCATGGAGAATAATAATCTCTGAAGCCCTTGTGACCAATCAGTCTTGGCTAATTTGCATTCAAAACCAGAAGCTCCTTGGTGGGCATTGCTAATAAAAGTTGGACACCCCCTCCTCAGAATATTGTGGTGAACTCATTAGTACGTATAGCTAAAAATCAGATTGGCTCAGCTGTGTCACAAGCACAACACTTCTGGCTCTTAGTGGAAATTCTTCTTTAGCTTAAGCGTCAGTGATCTTTAGCTTACATGGGGATGATTTGTTTTCTATCCCTGCTCGCGCCATGAAGTTCCAAACAGCCTTAGGGTGCATCACAGTAACTGAAGTGAATTCCTACATGGCCATGATTTTCTTACGATATGACCCCCTCCTTCACTGCACGCATGCAGAGATTTTAATTCTGACAGTGCAGTCCCAAGATGGTGGCTTTGCCTGGAATTAAACCGTACAAACTAAAGGACAGTTCCATCAGTGTATCTCATACTCTGGGGAGTGTGAAAAGCTGGACTCTGCAGCCCTATAGGCTGGGAAAGATCTTCTGGGTCATCTGATTCTTGAACAAGTGCAGGAGTCGTTCTAGCAGAACTCCTTTAGTGTTTCACTCAGTTCTCCCTTAAAAGAAACCTAGATGGGTTGAATTGACAGCTCAAGAAAAGAAGTCCTCTATCTACAGAGCAGTTACAAGAGGGACAAAGGCTATGTAAGTCTCTTCCCTCTTCCCCTACAACATGCCTCATCTCTAGAGACAGTCCTTCCAGATTTGGGTTAAGATGGGAGCTCAGGTCCCTGATCCATTTGGGCTTTGGCCTATCGACAGAGATTGCCAAAAAGGAGGCTAAGTAGTGTTCCCCAGCATGGTTGTTTGTGCAATATGGGCAATCATTTACAGCAGTGCTCATTTCACACAGCTCAACCAGCCGTCAGAAGGCAGCAACAACTTTCTCTTTACTTGAAATTCCCAGGTCCTCTGCATCCAATTTTCCTTGGACACTTCTACCCCTAGGGCTTTCCCCAACCTCCCTGGGTGAGCTATTCTGTTGCTCCTAGAGTTGAAAGGCTTCTGTTCTCATTCAACAACTTCATATCCAATTTTTTGGTTTTCTAATGTTGGGCATTCATTCCTAGTCTCTTGTTTGAATTACTTTGATTCATGTTTTTTCAGGAACAGAGGCAACTGAAGGAGCAGAGAAATTGAACTATGTAGGATTGCCTCCAGCCTTAATAAATTCAGATTCTTATTCAGCAGGAAGATTTAAAAACAAAAACAACCCTAATCTTTGGGATCTCTTTGTTCAGAAATCTGTATTCCATTAACACGCTGGCATAAGGCACAATGAAAAACAACAGAAAGGGAAACCCACAACAGTGGGTAGCCAGAAAACAGAAGCAGAGTAAATTATTAACATACTGAATGTGCAAAAATGAGCAGAGGACCTTGACTCAAACAAAACAATCCTGATGGGAAGAACAGTCAATAACAACTCTTCAGAATGGGCTAAAAGCATTTGTCCAGGAGGGCGCATGTGAATTAGGTAGCAGAGATAAGAAGGAGCCAAATTCTAGCAAGGAACAGTTTCTTTAAACTGATTAGCTGTTTCACTTGAAGCCAGAGCGAGGCCTTCAACACAATAACAACATGCTTGGAAAATACAAGTGATTGTGAGTCTCCTGACAGCAAAACACCATCTACAAACGCCTGATGGAAGGCCAGCAAATAGCAAATTGCAATAATCTAGCTACTGGCGACAAAAGCTTGCCTCAGCATCCTAGTGAGAAAACAAGCAGGGACAGTGGGCAGAGCTCCTGGGATGCTACAATGCCATGGACGTTTTCTAGGTGGACGTGACAGACAAGCTCAGGTTCCAGAACAACCCAGCAGTGATGAGTGTTCGCAGTCTCAGTAACGGCCGAGAGGCGTGTGACCAACTCCACTCAACAGTAATTACCAATTTCATCAGTACTTAGCTTCAGAGACTTACATGGCATCCAGTTTAGCCCCAAGTTGGCAATTAGGCGGCAGAGTGCCATGTGGGGAGGGTCAGGGGGCGGGGGGAGAGGAAGGGATCGGAAAACCGGTTCCCAGCTCCTCAGGACACTGTAGATGCAACATGATAAGACCTTCAGGAGGAAAGACATCATATTGTTCTCTAGTGGAGCCCTCTGGTCAATGCATAGATCAGCACTGGCTGGTTTTGGAGGGAGCTCCATCCAGATGGGGCTGAAAATGGGAGTTTGCCATTCATTCTCATTTGGACACTAGAAAACCAAAAGGGATTAATACTATTAAATACTAATGGCTAGGCAGATAGCAAAGCAGGACAACTGCTAATGATTTGGCTTTTTACACCTACCAGTTGTGCTTGGCAGTAGGGTGAGCAGACAGACAGCAAGTGAAAAATCAGGCAGGGGGTGGGGGTAATAGGTGCCTATATAAAACAAAGCCCCGAATATCAGGACTGTCCCTAAAATCGGGACATCTTGCTGCTCGTCTATGAAAAACATGGTTATATTGTTCTTACCCCTTTCTTCATCTCTTACTTCTTGTCTTTATGAGCTTTTGGGGTGGGGACTATCTTTTAAAATAGGTCTGGAGAGTGCCTAACACAACTGGGATCCAACTTTGTTAACCCCTGCAAGCACTTCTGCATTGCAATTAGTAACAAACGTACGTCATGACATAGCAGATCAGTAGTAAAAGCTGGGATAGATCGCAGGTCTCCTGGCTCCCACTTACGTGCTCTAGCCACTGAACCAACAACAGCACGTAGATTGATGATAGCAGAGGACCCAGGATAAATCCCTGGAGAAGCTCTGAGCTAGCATCTGCCGCACGAGATACTAATTAACCTAGGTTGTGAAGGTGGGAACTTAAAGGCAAGAAGGTATTTTTAAAGATATTAGCCCACAAAGCAATAGATAGTAGGACCTTGCTTATTGGCACTTTGCTGGTCTGCATACCCCAAATGTTGATCCAGACAAGCTGTTTCCCCGCTTCTTCAGAGACTTAACAGCACCATTGCTTGCAGGGAGGTCTCTAATTATAGCACAGTTGCTTATAGAAAGGTCTTCTATTACTAAAGCTGTTTTACCATTGCAAGATACTGCAGAACATTTATTTGGATATTATCTGTTTTTGCTAACACTCTTCCACCAGAAGCATGAAGTCCATCAGTGATCTCACTGTGTCGCTAACCTGGGAAGTGCTCAGATAGGTGCCAGTACAATATCTGCCTCCCCAAGAGGGCTAAATGGTGCTTAGATACCCTCTGTTAAAGTTACCTCTGAAAATACACTGAATAGCAGGGCCACCTGTGTTCCTGGTACATGTGTTTGGTTTCAATTTGTTCAGTTGGTTTAGTTTTGTTTTGGGTTTTGACATCTCATTTATTTCTTGCTTTTACTGCTTCTTTGCCAGCATCCCCAGGTCTTGATTGGTCCTGGGAAGATGCCAGGGAGTAACTACTAGGAGCGCTTAGCATAAATAAATTAAACTGAGCTACACTTAACAACCGAGCTGCGAACATTCTGCATTGCATTATCCTGGCTTTTTAAAAACTGTGGAACAGGTCCTCAGCTACTGTAAGTCAATGTAGCACCAACTTCAATTAAGTTTTATTTACACTGGCTGAGATCTGCCCCTGAATTTGTTTGCTTACTAATTCACAATGGGGCTCCCAGGCATCGATTTAAATGAGCCAAGCTCTACTGACAGGTGCACAACTGTGGCTCTTCCAACTGAACAAGAGATTGGGTAACAAAGCAAGCCAGATTTTCCTCTCACTTTATAACTCCATGTAGTTAATTCAGATCTACACTGTTGTAATAGAAGTGAGAGGAGAATCAGACCTAATCTGCGCCATATAAATACTATCAGCTATACTGCCCTCTCTTTGCATTAACTTTCCCATTGCTGCTACCACTAATCTTGGTGTAAAACATGAGATTGAACATCTCTTGCCCATTCACTCATTAGTGCCAAAATCCAGCATTCGTGACATGGAAGCTGTTGCAGAGTGGTCACTAAGTTACACCTAGTCCATCCTGCAGCACGCTTCCCTACCGAATACTCTCACTGCTTGGCCCAGTGTAGTTTTTAGGGTACACATGAGACTGTTTTAGTGTTGAGTCAACATAGGCAATTTCCTCCTGATATTCCCCATGATTTTCCCTTTCCCATCTATCAATCTTATATCTTCTTGTACCACCCAAGCCATTTTCTCTTCCTCATCTGGGCTTAACTCTTGTCACTAGTTCTCAAAAGTAGGTGCCAAAGAATCCTTCCCGATAGGTCTTCACAATGAAATATGGCGGGTCATGTAGTGGGGGTATTAGAGTGTTGGGAAGGGAGGTGGAGTCCACGAGTGAATCTCTGCCACTTGAAATTAGATGCAGAACAAAAAAGTTGGAAGTGCCTCATTATACAGCTATATCCCCGGTAGTCATCATTTAGTCAAACTAAAATGTATAAGGCCAAAAGCCCATCTAGGGTAACTCCACTGATTTCAGCTGCCATGGCCCATTTGTTGTCAAGCTTCTTTGCTGAGATTGCCAGTGTGGGTTTCAGTTATCACTTATGATGCTGGCTTCTGTATCATAGATACCAGTCTAGACTTCCAGTGGGCAGTTCGCCAGTTCATTGCACATGGGCCACTGAACGCTCATCAAATTGTGCTCAGAACACACTATTGGTTTTGTAACAGTGTGGGGATACAGCTATTACACTGTCCTGCTGGTTTCTTTGAGTTAAATATCAACTTTGGGGTTTGTTTGTTTTTTGAGGGTAGAGTAGGAGGTCACCAAGATCTGCTTAATTCCAGAAGTTAGAAGCAGAGACGATGAGCCTAAGAGCGAGAGGACTATTTAACTTTCAGCCTATACTAAGAGATAGCCTTTTTTCTCCCAGTCCAAGTTCTGTCTGGTAATGTTGCAGATAAAGTGAGCGTTACAGATAATACGGTCTGAATTCTTTTATTACAGTGGCATCAAGAGACCCCAGTTGAGATCAGAGCCTCATTACGCAAGGCGCTGTACAAAAACATAGTGAGAAGCAGACTCTGCCCCAGAGAGCTTACAATAGAAATAAAGACAGAAAGGGAAACAGAGCCACAGAGAGGGGAAGTGACTTGCCCAAAGTTACACAGCAGGTCAGAAACAGAACTGGGTACAGGGCACTGGCCTGAGAACCAGGAGACCTAAGTTCTATCTATCAGACTATACTGCCATCAGACTGGATGGATGAATCCTAGGAATGGGAGGAAGGTTAGGTTTGCATATTCAAAGGATATTTAATAATTCTCAACAGGGTTTGGCAGAGTTTGGAAGGAAGCCGTGGAAGATTTTGGTTTGATATTGATCTCAAAGGCTTCAAGAGATCGAGGTATTTTATAAACTCTTTCACTGTCCAGCATGAAACCGTAATAATAGATAGGTTGGGGAGAGGGGTTGCTTTTACAGAGGCACTGGTTGTTTGGACTGGTACAGTGTCCCTGTCTGGTTTTTTTTGCACTTGCTTATAATATTCAATAAATGAACTCAACCCATTTTTCATGGTTAATTTTCAAGCAGACAAAAATGATAGCTTACTGGAACATCTTATGAACTTTCACTCTCTTCTTACCTTTGAGCTTACACTAGGGGTGAATCTGTAGGCCCGATAATCACAACAGGACACTGGCTGTATGAGTGGATGCAAGACCATTGACATTGTTGAGCCCAAATGGGTAAAGAATGATGTGCACGTCATGTGAAGAGGAGCTGTAGGGGGTGAATTTTACCAGAAGGGATAAGATGTAAGGGAATGCAAAGTCTTTCCAGTAAATCCCGCACAGACATTTAAAGTAACAGTAATCCTAGTGGGGAATTCTTCCTGAAACAAGCCAGGAAGAAGTGCTGGCACAGAAGTCAAATGACAGGGTTCTTCTAGTCCAAATAGGCAGAGGCAAAGAAAAGATCTTTCCAGCCGGAGGTATTTTAAACACATACAAAATAATGTCGGCATTATAGGACTGCAATCTTTAAATTATATTAAAAAAAGATGCTCAAAGCATATATCATTGAATTATGAACAGCTTTGGCAGCTTTATTGATGATGTTGAATCTGGTTGACAGATGCATTTACACTGCATAAGCATTTGAGATGCTAGAGTAATTGCTTATTAGTCTTGTTGTGAGGCAAAACACCAGATTGAAATAAATAGAAGCTCATGAACAGAGAATTTTGCTGCCTCTTTGATTATTTTTTCAAGCTAACCATCTGCTAAGCATCTGGGATTCTTCGAATCCAAGATTCATACCATATACAGGTGGGAATTGAAAAAAAAAATACAAATGGAAAGAACTTGAAAAAACCCAAACAAACTAGTATATAAAATTGTTGTAAAATGACTAAGGAAGTTTGCTTTGTGATTGGTATTTGAATATGATTTAAAAAAAGATAGATTCCTGTTGGCTGAAGTTTACCCCAGGCAGGAGGCCAGCTCAGGAGTTATCGAGCACTTTATCAGGGCACTGCCTTTGTGCTGGCTTCTGCACAGTGGCTTGATGGTTAGTTAAGACCAAGACGAGACAGTTCTATTTCCAACAGACCCCTCTGCACCCCAGCTAAGCGTCTGTTGGGACTGGTCCAAAGTCCATTGAAATCAATGGAAAGATGCGAATCCCATGATTCCATTGGGCTTAATTCACAGGAGAATTCCTTTTGTGTGGATCAAAAGGCCTCTGTTTTGGAAACCCGGTCTAAGTGGGTCTGCCTGATCTCAGGTGTGAAAGAGATTGCTTGGCAGTGGAAGGATTTAACGCTTGCTGTTTATTTCAAGTTTTGGAATTCACTGAGGCTCCTGGGGAATAACAAACCCAGTGTGTGAACCATGAGGTCTCTCCCCAACTGTGGCACGGTCATTTCCTCCAGCGCCACACTTTGTTTGTTTAAACACATTGATTCACCACTGCCTTGATCGGTCATTTACACCCACACAGAATGGGTTGTGAAAGAGACGACACAAAGCAAGGCAATGGGGAAATGGGCCTTTTATCAGATCTTCCAGGACCTCACAAAGCACTACAAATCAACTCCGCCTCCTAACCTCCAGGGAGCTGGGGGTTATCACAATTTTACAGCTGAGGAAACAAGCACAGAGAGGTGAAGTGACTTGCTCAAAATAGCACAAGGATCCTGGTAGAGATGGGAGCAGAACTTATATCTCATAATGCCCAGTCTCTGTTTCAGCCAACCCATCTCTCAACTGAGGGGAAGGGGGAATACATCTCAGAATGAGGCACTTCACTGGGGGGAGAAAACTCTCAATGATTAAGTTATACATAGAACCGGGACTGGCGTGCTGCATGTTTTCACCACCTGTGAGCAAGAGATGGGTCTAGTCCCATAAATATCATCGACCAGCTTTGTGACTTTGGACAAAGCACATCCTGGCTCTGTGCTGTGCCTGTGTTTCCCCTCTCACGCATTCCAGCCGTCTCGATTCAGACTGTCAGCGTTATGGGGCAGGATTGCCTATTGTTAAGTGTTTGCACAGCACCTAGCACAATGAGACCCCCAATCTCAGCTGAGGCCCCTAGGCACTGTTAGAATACAATTAAGAACAGCCTAGATGTCCAAAACAAAAGGGTAAAATTCAGGATCCAGAGAGGAGAAGTTTACTGCAGTCTGCCAGATGACAGCGTTGATAAAACACATAAAATATTTGAATTTCCCCCAGCTGCTAATGCATATGATGCTGAGAAAAGGGAAGCTAATAAAAAACAGGCAGCTAAATAACTGTCCGACTAAAGCAAATAATCATAAAAAGGACATTTATTTTTCTTTAAAAAAAATTGACTTAGACATGCATATTTCAGCATAAAAAAGTGCAATTATAAAAAAGCTTTTAAACTAATATTTGTTTGTTGTTCTGAATTATTAAGCATTTCTCTTAGTCATTGGACAGAGCATTTCGGTTAATCTCCCTTGAACAGACACACACAGGTATTTCTAAGACTTATCCCTGCGTCATGATGTGCCACCTCAAAAAGCAGTAAACAGTGTCACAGAGAGCAGCGTTTGTGTGACAAATCCAAGATTAGGTGGATTCTGATAAAAAAATTAAATTACTTATCAGAGAAATAATATTAAAGGAAAATAAATTAGAATCTCTACTGAAGATTCTAAAAGTAATTTTTAAAATTAATTAGAATAAAAAAGATGGATCTCAAAGGATAGGACAACTCTAATTTAGACAGATGGTAATTACTTCCTTATTTCAGAAATTCATGAACGGACTGTAAGAGCAAGTCATTCCTTTGCTGAAGTTAAACTCCTGAGAGGTAGATTCATCTGGAACTGGGAAGTGTAAACTCCCTCACCTTCCCCTGACACAGTGGTGTGGAAATTCACACCAGCAAGCCTCCTCTTGGGGTAACCATGTTCAGACCATCAACTCACCCCGGACTAAGGAGAGTTGACTTTCAATGGGTGCTTAACTCCCACAGGCTTTTGGAAAAGCCCAGCCTAAATAGTCGTTTTTCTTCCCTTGAAGATGCCTGTCAACACAAACAGGGCAGGACCGATCCTGGCCCTTGCAGGTGTTTACAAGGTGAGAGGTATAAAGAAGCATCACGTCATTCGTACCACACTTTCCAGGAGTAGCTGCAGCTCTACACGTGACTGCCCAAAAGGAAAGTGCAGTCAGCTGAAGCAGTGGAGCATGCTACTCACCCTTCTCAGGCACTAAAGGAAAGGGAGAACATCTCCCACTCCCCGTTAAAAGCAGAGGAAAGCGCCCACCTTTTCTTCCTAGCCGGGGTAAGCTGCGCTCCTTCCACAGCTCTTCCTCTCCCCACCCAGTTTGTAGCTGAAGCAAAGCGCTCCCCTCCCGCTGTTTCGATTTACTTTAACCATTGGGCGTAATACATTCGGGGATCTCCCCGTGACGACCAGGGCTGGGTTGCCAGTTAGGCACAGTAGACACATGCCTTGGGGCATTCTAGAGGCACCTCAGCAATGGCAGATTAACGCATGGGCCAATGGGGCCCGTTCCCAAAGGCCCTGGCCAATTTGGGGGCCCTGAACCAATGAGTACCGGAACTCTGGCCCTGCCTCCCTGCTCTTGCTTCTCGCTCCTGGGGCCCCATTCCCTGGCGTGGCTGGAAGCCGAAGCCCAGGGGGGAGCATATTCTCCTGGTCTGGAGCTAGTCGAGCTGGTTCCTCCAGCCCCTCTCACACAGCTGGCCCCGTCATTTCCTCTCTCCCCATCTCGCCCCCTGCCCTCCCATGTGGAAAACAAAAAGGTCAGCTATGGGCAGGGGGGTGCTCAAGATGCTGTGCTTAGGGGCACATAAGGTGTAAATCCAGCCCTCATGCCGACCCAGCTCCAGACTTACCACGCTGGGGCTCTGAGCCTTAAAAGGGAAACAAAGACTCCAGAGGAGAGGACAGATAGTAACTTCACAGCCAGGCAGTGTCTATATAGCACTAAGGTAGAGCGTGTAGAGGGGATTCATTTCTCTGCCCTCTCCCCCTTATAAAAACACCAGACACATATTTCGTGGCTCTGCAATAATAAAAATACAAATCAGTTTCATGAAGCGATATCCATGAATGAATGTGTACAACAACAGGCTCATGGTCTAAATTGCCACCACCAATACATAAACCCACTGGCAGCCTGATCCCTTGCCACCCTCCAGGGGTAGAAGCTAAACTATGATGCTAGTCCAGGCCAGGAAAACACATTCCACCAGCTGGCATCTGGATGGCTTTGATAACTCACTACATTTATAGCTTATCCTCTGAGCTGGAGGGTTTGTTAAAGGGAGGATAAGCAGGGCCTGAATTGGTTCCCAGCATCAACTGGACATTAGCTCAAACCAAAATCCTGAATATGGAAAGAGCTGAACTTTGGATCCAGATGCAACCTCTCCTGCTAGCCCATCTCCCTGTGATGGACTGAGCCAAAATCCTGGATCTGTAACTTTGTGGCGGGAATCCTGGCTATGAATTAAAAATTTGGATCCAACCTTTTAGACTGTAAACTCCTTGGGCAGGGCCTAGCATTTGCTCTGTGTTTGCCCAGTGCCGAGCACAGTGGGGCCCTGATTCGTATATGCAAGTTTGGCCATTAGGTTTTCATGGGAGACAGGCCTGCGTGCTGCATTCACAGAAGCTTGCATCCATCCTTGGCTTAGCGACAACAGGAACGTGTAGCAAGCAGGATGGAGAGGGTGCTGTCAGAGCATCTAATGGTGTTTGGAAGATAAGTGCCCCATGGTACCAAAAGCTGTTTTCATGCCAGTCCCATATTCTTACTGGAAGAGGAAATTCTGGAAGAGAAGGGCAGATTGAAGAGCAGCTTGGCTTCTACCTTTAAGACAATAAACTAAGGAGCATTTATGGGGACTTTGTATATATATGTTATAGGCAACACAGGTCGCAACATCTAAAGTTAAGATTCCTTTTAAATCCATGTTTTCAATTGCTTATAACTTTGCCAAACCGCCGGAGTCTCCTCCATGCTGAGAGTTTGCCCAAGGCCGAGGATTTTTTGGGAATTTGCGTCAGTTGCAGTGGCCAGTGCCCAGGGCTGGAGCTGGCGGAAACTCCCAACTTTTGGTTCTGGGTAAAAAATTTCGGGGTTTTGAAATTTGGGTTCGCTCCACATTGGACCAAAACGAGATTGGCTGAAATGTCTTGGCAAAGCGAAAGTTCCATTTTGGACACACTGAAACGGCGTTTCTGACACAGCGTGTGAAACTGACGTTCTTCCTATTCACCAGAGAACAGCAGTGACACTGAGAACGGTGCAAGTGTCACTGAACTGCTGCCCAGACACCCAGAGTCTGTGGCCCCACATGTAGCCCCCACCCACACGGACTGTCCCAGGGCCAAGGCTTCCAGGTTTCTGGGCCAGCTGGCTATCTGGGCTGCCCGACTCCCCAGTGGGCAATCATCAGAGGCAACAGACCTGAAAGTCTGGAAGCCTTAGAGTGCCTGGCCCCTGGGCAGTCCACATGGAGCCACAAAACCTGTAGGTCTCAGGGCTTCCATACTCTGTGCTGTAGAACTGGGAGCCCAGCTCTGACTAGAGATGGGGTTCTAGGGCTTTCATGCGCCTAGCTTTAAGCGGGGAGCCAGGAAGCCTTGGCTTGGAAGGTTCCTGCTCCGTGGCAGGAGCCTGGCAGAGCTGGGAGCCTAGAAACCTAGGGAATCACAACTTTGGGGTTGGCACACATCCGACCAGCGTGTGGAATTTAGCCACCCCTGAGATCCTCAGCTCTAGAGCCTGTCAGGCTCCCTGCAGTGGAACATAAAGACCAACTAGCAGAACCATCCTATTTTAAACAAGGCTTAAGTTATGGGTTTCCCTTTTAGGTAGTTACTGCCTCATCTTCCTCTGAAGCCCTTCCATACCTTATAAGTGGTGCTGATACCCAGTGCACCAAACACTGTCCAGCAGAGTCCTTAGCAGTATTTTCCTCCTCCTGCCAGCTGCTTCAATCAATTTTCTTCCAGACAAGCACTTGAACACTGTGTTACAGACAGTTTCCTTTACAGCTCACTGAATAAAATGTTCTGCACTCTCCAGTGTTGTCTCTTTCATTTACCGTGTGACAAATGGCAGAAAACTGTTTGGTTTTCTGTTATTATAACCCAGGGATATTATATTTACATCAAACAACAGAGAGACTACAGCTAGGGAAATGATATGTTACTTTGGAGAGAGGAAGGAACAGGTTTGCCTTTGACTACCTAGTATGGCTTTGCTTTTTACTCTCCCTACACCCACCTCTCCCATATTAAGTTCAACTCCCACTAATTTTGCCTTGGGGTTTAGGGAAACAGGCTGTGGCTGGGAGTAAACAATTAGGATCAGGGCTACACCAGCTGGTGGAAATAGGCCTGGCAAATAGCTGTCAAATGGTCTATATGTTCAATATTTGTAGGGATGAATAAAGCCAGCCCATATAGGGGGTATGCAGAAGGTATTACCTCACCTCGTCAACCCCATGGAGACAATTGTTATGAAACCAGCAGCCCTTGGAACACACAGTTGTGCCAAAAGTTAAATAATGGGAGTGTTATTCATGTGGTATCCCGGAGAAGTGTGATTCACCAACATGCAGCAAAGGGGGTGAATGACGCCAGTAGTAAGAAAAACCCCATCTCCCCCCACACGCCAATTGATAGATGCAAGGGCGTGTGTGAGTACATGCATACACAAACCTCATCGACCAGGGTTTATTCTGACACTCGTTCTGCTCCGTTACCTCAGTCCTTAGGAATCTGGCTTACTGCATCCTCTTGTTTTATTTCATCCTTCTCTTTTCCCTTGCCTGGCTCCATTCGTTCTCTCTCTCTCTCTAAAATGGTTCTGTCCAGCCCTTTCCTTTTCCCTGCATTGTGCTTTCTCCCTGTGCTCTTTCAACCTCTCCTCTTCAGTCCCCCAAATCATAACCCCTCTCTCCCAGCCTTCATTCAGACACACTGTCATACATGACAATTTTACAGGCTCGGCTCTATTTTATACGATGGTGACTCCTCCCGCCCCACACACACAGCCCCAGCTGTCCTGCTGTGAGAAGAGGGCAAGCAGGAGCTGCAGTAGCAGGGGATGTGAATTCAGTTGCAAGCTTTTTGGGGCAGGGATTGTCTCACTGTGGTGTGTGCGTGCAGCACCTAGCACGGGGGGGCCCTGAGCCATGCCGGGGCCCTAAGCACTACTGCAATACAAATAGTAACTTTCACTGGCGAACTCTGTCAACAGATTCTCCTCTCCGTGTGGTGTGGGGACACTCTCTCTCCCTTCCCTCCCCTCCAGAAATGGCCAGCCGTATGAAGTAATCATACAGAGCACGGCCCATCAAGCCCATCAGCAGCTTGACGTTTCCCCGCTTGTACGCCCAGGTCCTTGGGAGCATCTCTGGCTTACACTATGCTCTCAGTGGGTGCTGGAAGTTATCAAAACTGAATTGGAGCAATGGTACCGCTGCAGCGGGGTTTAGTTTGAATAGTGTCTCCTTTTCCCGGGGGGGCGGGGAGGGTTCAGGGGCCTATCAACACCAGGATTCAACTCTTTGGAGCTTGTAAATTCCTTCCTCACACCCCACAACATCCCCCAAACCTCCCAAGGAGGCTCTTATTCACTCCCCCCTCCCACTCATGGGAGTTCTGAATAAGAAGCAGGAGGCTTCAGCCCAGTCGTCTCCACCAGGAGACTTTATCCGCTTACTGATGCCACGTAAGCCCACAAACCCTTTGCCAAACCTCAGGAACAGTCCTAATCCATTAGCAAAAGCCCCAGGTAGCCTCTCGTCTGCTTCCTAATCATCCGAAGGCCTCTGAATCTTTGTATGAATACCAGAAAGCATCTTCTCTTCACAATAAGCTTCTTATCGTCTTACCAAAAAGCACATTGCATTGGGGAGTGGATAAGAGACAGTCACAGAACACTCATGATCTCACCTACCAAAAAGCCATTTTCATTTATTTCCCTCCCCCACAGCATTGACATCAAATATCCCCCCACTTCCCCCAGCAGGTGATAAACATGGAAATCTATTCTCCTTCCAGCACAGGGAACAAGGAATCTTTTACTCTCTTCCTGATAAACAGGAGTAATCTTCTTATCCTTTTACCAATAACCACGAGTGTTGCAAATCCTGTCTCAGCCTTACTAGGGTTAGGGTTGCTTGCATTACGTGAAAAGATTTTATAAAGTGGCAAACAAAAGGCAGATAATTCCATTCTTTTATCTGAAATAGCCTTCCATGAGGGAAGGCAGAGTTGTTTGGAGGTAGAGTTAATTGGATATTATTCAGCACTGGGTTAAGGCAAATTCTCCACTTTCCCACAAAGAACTTCTGAGTTAATTTGTTCCTACTTGAGGATAAAAGGTCATTTTGCTGACTAGGAAGTTAGGTAAACAAAATTAGCATCTGATTTAAGAGACTTCTTATTCCCTCTGGTGTAAATTAGTGTTAAAATTAGCAAGACTGTCGGTTGTCTCTGTTTTCTGTATTTCAAATGCATCTGTTCCCTAAATGGAATGGTGGAGCTGCGTACTCTTTCTTTACTGCAGCAATTGTGTGTATGGATGTATGGGTGGTGGTGAAGGCATGTTTTTGGGGGGGAAGGAAGTGTGGAATACATCTACTTATGAAGTGGACGGTACTTAAGGACAATAAAATCAAGGCCAAGAAGCTGATGTTCACTGCTGACACCAAGACATTGAAAGGTAAAAATGTAAAACCATGTTTCTAGAACAACACAGAATCTACCTGTGGAATTCAGTGCAACACGATAGTCTTAAAGCAAAGAGATTAGGAGAATTTGATATTATAAACAAAAACAGAATGCCTACTTACCTAGGGTAGGATAATCTTTTATTTTGGATATCAACCCTTTTTCCTAGTTCACATTGATCACCATGGTATCAGAATGTTTTCCAGAGTTAAAAAACTATAAAGTAAGAATCATAACGAAAGTAAGTAATCATAGTAAAGCCAGAAGGAACCACCGGATCATTTAATCTGACCTCACAGGCCACCAACACCACACATGTACTAATTCCAATAGCTGAAATTAAACCAAAGAATTACAGAACACAGGAGACTCAATATGTGCAACAGGAAGAGATTATGAGGGGCCCAGGTGCACCAGTGATCAAGGCCCTTGTAATGTCAGGGAAATTATTAAGTGAAATAAACCCAGATAATCCTGGCAAGTGACCCACGCCCACATGCTGCAGAAGAAGGTGAAGATACTCCCAAGGTCACTGCCAATTTGACCTGGGGGAAAATTCCTTCCCGATCCCACACATGGCGATCAGTTAGACTCGGAGCGTGTGAGCAAGAATCAGCCAGCCAATCACCTGAAAGAGAGCATTCTCAGTCCCATCTCAGAGCCCTTGTCCACCCTAACCAATCCCCCAAATCCAGAATACATTGGAGGTAGGGGGCGAAATCCTCTCTTGACTGCTGCAGACCGTGAAGCATGAGCTTTTGGGAACAGAAGACCTAGACTGAGAGTGAGTCCCAGCTTGCTGAACCCTGCCATCTGTCAAGTCTAGGCATCAAACCCAACTATTAATTGCCTGGGGTTAGGAAAATACTTCCTCCAGAGCCCAGAGGCAGGTTACTGCAAAGTTATCCATTCCAAGAGCTTTAGGATTTCTTCTGAAGCATCTGTTCCTGGCTACTGTTGGCCAGGCCAATTAAAAAAAACCCCACCCAAGCACTACCCCATCCACTCCCCAAGTGGCGAAGAAGAGACGGACTTTGCGACACATGTACAAAGTTAATAAATCCAGCCTCTGGTGGACCAACCAAGGAAGGCCATTCTAAAGTTAAAGGGCCTTCACCAGAGAATCTGCCATTAGCAGGAAGCCATATCAAGTGCGTGTATTGACTGTGGTAGGACAGCATCTCAGGTGACGTAGACCAAATCATTAAAGGCTCTAAGAACCAGTACTTTGCATAAAGTATGCTGTTAGATGGGTGGTGGATAGAATTAGGTTTGAAGCTGGGCAACCATTTGTAGCAAACAGTTTACCCTGCACGTTTAACCTTTTTTCCTCTTTGAGTTGTCCACAAACAGATCTTGGTTTTTAAAGATTAGTTCATTATTCAACTTTGCTCCAAGGCTTGAGGATATTTCAGTTTACGAGTGGTGTTAGTCAACTATTCACTACTACTATTTGTTTCAGTCGTCCAATCAACAGGCGGAGGCAGCACCAGGGGGTCTCAAGGGAACAATTTACAAATTAAGACATTGGAAAAACATTTCATAATGGCTGCCTGAATGCTTCTAGCAGGAACTTTTGGATGATTACAGCTGTATATTTTGGGCAATATAGACTGAGATCACTGGAGCCCTGAAGCACCAACACGACCTTTACAAGCCCTTTCCTTTCCTTGAGCATTCTTGCGAACAACAAAAATCACTCCATGAACGCTCCCAGAGAGTGAACTGAAAGGATCACAAATACCACCAGACCAAATCTGGAGCTTCTTATTCACATTCAGACTGGAAATAAAAGGTACATTTTTTTAAGGGGGAGGGAACATTGGAACAATTTACCAAGGTTTGAGGTGGTATCTCCATCACTAGCAATTGGTAAAATCCAGGCCTGGATGTTTCTCTGAAAGAGACGCTCTAGGAATTTTTCCAGGGAAGCTGCATGGCCTGTGTTACACAGGAGGTCAGACTGGATGATCGCCGACCTTGGAATCTATCGATACATCTGCACAGGAACATGACACTGGAAGGGGTTTCCTGGATTGAGTCCAGGCCCTGGCGATTGCAGGCAACCCTGTTATATCATCCTGTCCATAAGCTTCATGATTTCTCCCTTGCGGTGGTTGCCCACTTCTAACTGGGATGAGACACTTCTTCTCTTTGGCCCCGACTCTGCAGTGAGCTTCTGGGGGGGGAGGGAGGGTTAGGGGGCTCATGCCCCCAGACATGCAGGCATAGAGCTCAACTGAGCTCCTTGCAAGGGACTGCGGGTATGTCCATGTTACAATCAGAGGTGGGCCTGCAGCCCGCTTAGACGTACCAGAGCTAGTTTTGATCCAGCTAGCTGGACAGCAGCACTGTCAGCGGTAGGGGATAGCTTTTCAAGTCCTTACCCAGAATCCCAGGATCCTTATACAGCCCAGGCTCTTGCTGTTACTGTTATTTGAGCTAGCTAGATCAAGGCTTGCTGGGGTACACCAGCGGCAGTCACGCCTCCGACTGCAGTGTAGACAGACCCTTGGCACCACAGTGCCCCTTTGGGAGAAACACCACTGCTCCCAGGGACTTTTAGGAAGCACTCTTGAACTAGTTCACAGAAGAACACCCAGCGTGTGACAGGAATCAATTCATCAAGGGTCTCCTTCTAGACTCAGAATGCCCCCAGGTGGGGTCTGACCTCAGACAGCCTTTTTCAGACAGGTGGTGCTCGCATTCCAATGAGACCCTGCCACAGCCGTATTTTTAATCCAACATGCCACTAATTTGGGTGTTGATTTTCCGCTATGCAATTCAAACATATTTCCCCTTTAATTGGTAAAAACCAATCCCCAGGTCCCTGAGGAGGATGTAGTATTTTCACCTGAGCTCATCATTTTTAGGATGATTGCTTGTTAGACCAAAAAGATGTGGAACCAAGAGCAATATGTTAAAATTAATAACATGAATATTAATTCCCCTAAGAGCTATGGAATCGCTCCATTCTACCAGCTAAGCAAAGGGAACATTCCTATAGCCCCATACGAGACATGCAAGCACCAAAGTAATTGTTTGCATTCCCGTTTAAAATGTGAGAAGAAACACTGCTTTTTCTGTTAAGAAGCAGAGCAACTATTGAACATCTGATCCTACTTGTTTTAGGGTTTAGTCAATGGTCCAGAGCAGGTTCACGTTCCTTGACCCTTTGAGAACAAAGTTGTTTTATGCTGTGCATGTACACACAGCCACTTTTTAAAAAGTGGCTTCGGATTCGGGGTGGCTCGCTTACTGTGAGCGCAACTTTAGACCACCCCTTTGGCCCAGTTTTCAGAGAGGCTAAACTTCTGCAGCTCTCCTTCACTTCAGCTGGATTTGTGGATTCACCTCAGTGTTTCATTAGCAATCAGTGGTGTGATACAGCAGGCAGAGTTATAAGGAAGACGTTGATTGAGCATGCTGGATGTTTTTTGTTACATACTGGGGCTGTAGAATTGATGTGTAATCCTGGCCCCAGTTTACATTCCTGAACACCTGGTGCCACACTGAATTAGGTCACTTTTGATATCTGACCCTCTTCCCCCAGTCCCACTGATGATTCTATACTCAGCACCTCTAGAAACCAGACCCCGCAATGTAACAAGTTAGGATCCTAAAAATTAAGCACTCAAACCCAGTCACTACTTTTCAGAATTCTGACCTTAACAGCCATACCTGTCTCATTTTGAGTATTATTGGAGTATATGGAGGAGCTCGTTTTCCCCACTCCATGTTTTTCTTTGGAATTACCTGGCAGAAGCAGTGCTAGAAACAGAGGATGAAAGTTCAGAGCCAATCACAAAAGGGACTCTGAGAAGGTTGATCGAATTTAAGGAGGAACATAAAAAGCTGAAATTGTTGTGGCAACATAATCTTATAAAAACAAAGATAAAACCTCTGCAAAAGACAAGCAGAAGACTCATTAAGCATATGCTTACGAGGTAATAAGACATGTGAACAACAACTGCCAGTAAACCACAGGCATGAGCTTTCCCCAAGTCAGAAATGCAAGGCACAAATCGGTAATAACCAGGTTTGATGGATTTGGTTTACAGCCGTACCCTTTTGAAGATTTTCTTCTCTTTCAGAAAGTCAGCCAGTAGAAACCCCTCCGCACTTGTAGAACTATTTGCATTAAGGATTCCTAATCAGCACTGGCTGTTACTTGCCAGAGAATCCCATGCCAGGGGCTTCTGTCCATTTGCAACACAGGGGATCTCAAACTGAGAATGTAAAGGATCCAAAAGCAGGACAGAAGCTCATCTCCAAAGCAGTAGTGATATCAGATGGGTTTGCTCAAGTCCACAGGGAATGCTGCTTGCACCCGATGTTTCTTCCCATTTGGATAATGTTGCAAAAGCCCTTTTCACTGGCAAAAAAAGAGGCAATCAGAGTTCAAATGAGTTTAAATTTTCAGTGGAAAAGCCAGGCACTTCTTCGAAAGGATTTTTAAAATGCAAATGAGATACCATTCTGAGGCCAGGTCTACACTGCAAAATTATGTCGATCTACCTTACATTGGCAGACAGCCACAGAGGTTATTAAACTGCTTGGGTGTGTCCACACTTGGTTCCTTGTGTCGGCCATGCACATCCTTACCAGAGACACATGTATCGATTGCGTGTCAGTGTGGGGCCTCAGGACATGGTGCCTGAAAGCCAGTTACAGTTGATGTGAGCAACGCAGCGTCTACATGGAGACTGCGTCAACCTAACTACATCGACCGTGTCACTGTGCTGCTTGGGGAGGTGGCAGGGTGAGGCAAGAGGACTGGGAAGAATATAAGGATCCAGAAGAGATGGGGGTGGGACTGAGTGTACAGGGCCTTAGAAACTCTTTCTTGTCATTCATGAAACTGAAGGAATCTAAGATCTGAACAAAATGACTGGACTTCCATCATATGACAATGTTTCTGCAGCTTCCTATACTTATTAGCATTATTACTAAGCACATTTATTCAGCTTCCTCAAGCTTGCTCCTAATATTTAACATAATAATTACACAGGAGGCTTATTGTAATAAATACAGCACTGCTGTAAATGAAATAGTAATTCAGAGTGTAATTCACAAAGGTTTTAGTAAATATGTATTTACTAGGAGGTGCTAAGCTTCAAAGTAAATGCCATAAATACATGTCACGTTCCTCCAAGCTCCTGCTTCCTTTCCCTCGAAAGCTTTTCGCCTGCTCATTGGAAGTTTAAAAAAATCTCCCCATTTAAAACGGTACGTTGGCGACAGCTGCACGTGCTGTCGGAGACGAACGTTCAGCGGAAGCGAGCAGTTTAGTGAGTCACTCGTGAAAGCTAATCGGCACAAGGCAATCCATTCCTCTGCCCCTTTGCAGAAGTTCAGTGTTGGGCGGGGATGCAGCTGACGTTTTAGTCCATCATCTGTAAGAGTAGGTGCTGCCTCCACCCATAATTCACTAATCTTACCATTATTTGCCACTGGGGTCCCTTTGGCTCTCCTCCTTGGCATATTCCCTTCCACCATTTTCTCCTCCAGCTGGGGCTGACTTAGAACATCTCTGAAATGGAAACCCACACAGCCCCAGGTTTGGGGAGCGAGACGAAGCGACAAAGCCACATTCTTTCCATGCTTATCTGGTCTTGTATTACACACAGCTCAGCTAGATCAGAGAATCTAGTCCTTGGTATTTATTCACATATTTAGACTTCTACTTCTGTTATGCCCATTGCTTTCTGGGTGGGTATCGAGAATATCTCAGCCGGTGCCTAAGTCTGGACTGCAGGGAGGTGCCTCCGTCCGCTTAGCGATCTCTGAAGAGAAAGTTGCTGCCGGCCGACAGGCCGTTTAGGCACCCGAGGTGGTTCTTTTAGAACTGAGCTACGTGGCTACCTCACGCCAAACAAAAAGGCTGGAGGAGGAGGAGCTGCCCTCCCCACCTTATAACTTTTTGCCTGGTGGTTAGAGTGCTCACCTGGCCCAGGTTTAGTTCCCCATGCTCTGCGAGAGGGGGAAAAAGGATTTGAACAGGGGGTCTCCTCCTGCTCAAGAGAGCTATGGGATATTCTGCTGTGGGGCTCCCTAAATTCCTGTTGCTGAAGTTATTCCACTGTGGGTAAATAATGAAAGTGGCTGGATCAGGGGAACTGGATCCCTAATCTCCTGCCTCGCAGGTGGGTGCCCTGACCACTAGGCAACTGGTTCTCAATCAGGAGTGAGCACGAAGGGGGGGGGGACAAGCAAGGGTACAAGCTCCTCAATAATCATTAGGGGACATAGAACTCTTCCACCCCGAGGCCACGGCAGTGGGGGTTGGTGGGGGAGCAAACGTTTTAGGTCTGATTTTGTAAGCAAGTTGTTTTTAAGTGAGGTCAAACTTGAAGTATGCAAGACAAATCAGCCCCCTGAAAGAGGGACAGGCGCCTGGAAAAGTTAAGAACTGGGGCGTGCCCAGAAATTCAACTTTGACCCCTTTTGGATGGGCACATTCCGTGCCCTCGCGGCTTCAGGAGAAGCTCGCTCTATCCCCCACCCTGGCAGACGCTCGGCCTCCCTATCCCCCAGCAATATTCACCAGACTCATTGAAGCAGGTTTGCAAGTCTGGTGGCCAGCTGGCAAGCGTGAAAAATCGGGACAGGTGATGGAGGGCAATAGGCACCTATATATGAAAAAGCCCCAAATAGCAGGACTGTCCCTCTAAAATCGAGACATCTGGTTAGCCTATTTGCAACTTACGGCAGCCTTAAGTGTTTTCAGTCCATAACGGATGCAGCTCATTAAGAGGGAAATGGCACAAACTGCTGGCAACTGCACCAATGCAGGGACGAACATGGCCTGGCAGAGGGAAGGGGGAAATCTCATGTAGATCAGGGTTCCTATGGCAACTGACAAAGGATCAATGATGTGTGATGGCATTTGTTGATCTCCCTTCAGAAGACAGGCCTGGCAGCAAGGTGATACGCATCACGGAGTTTCTCCCAGCAGTGCAGTCCTCCCTTTAACCCAAGCAGATAATTTTCTCCTTGGAATTCATCTTCTGGTGCAGAACACATTAACTGCTGCGCTGCATTAGTGATAAAGACTGGGAGACATAAATATTTTACCCTGGTAATGAGACATTTAGCATTGATATACAGCTCACAGCCCAGCGCAATTCCAGCTTTGTTAATTATAATGAACTATTGTAGGACCTGACTTCATCTGCTCCCGGTAAATCCTGCAACGTCAAGATGTTGTGTGATCTGCTGTGTTCCATGGCGAGATTGGAGCTGCATCTGGTAAATGTTTAATCACTTGTCAACCTCACTTTAAGAAGAATTTAGGGGTATGTTACACTGTTCTCCGGCTTACTCAGGGGGCCTCATAGCTTGGGTCTTGCTGTCAGATATTATTTTTCTCTTTTTCTATATGTCCAGGGCCAAATTCATCACTGGTGTAATTCCATTGACCTCAATTCTAAATGTCACCAGCAGGGATTGAACCTGCTACTTTCAGTGCCAGACAGACATATTTTGACCACTTGAGCTAAAATACACACCTCTGCTAACTGGTAACAGTGGCAGACTATTATCTATGTGGCCCAGGCACTGGAAGGGGACCTGGCCTTTAACCAACATGTTATACAGTCACTGTGGCATTTTGTGTCAGCTGGCTGCCCTAGTGATGTCTAGCACTTAGAGAACACTTCAGGATCCTGATCTAGTGCATAGTACATGAAAGAGATGGCACATAAGTCACGTGCTCCCCTAAAGGATCCCCTTTTGAAATGAGCACTGTTTTCCTTCACCCGGATTTCAGCTGTTCTCAGTCTAGGGAACGTGGCAGCTGCACACAGACAGGGCACAAGCCAAAGAAACTGAGCATGGCCACTGACCTTACGGGCTTTCCTCACCAGTGCATACCCAGCACAGACCTAAAGAGAAGCATAATCCAAGTGACAGACCCAGCTTTCAAATAGGTGTCACGTGCCCAGCGCAGCACCCCAGCAGAAGGGTTGCCGAAGACTTGCTTGCTAGATATCAAGAAATTACTGTCCTTACCTATCCTGTCTTGCAGCCTTACTGTTTCTTTCCCTCCCTCTCCCAGGTTGCTTTTTCATGAACATCATGTCTCATTCTCAAGTACTGTGCAGGACGGCACCACTTTTACACTTCGCACCATGTCTTCGTTTGGCTTTCTGCTTCTTGTGCCCATGATCCCTCATGAATGAGGAACACGACAGGCTCTCTTAGCCCCCTGCTCCTTTTCCTGGTCATTATACTGTGGCGTGGCTGGGTGGCAATGGAATTCTTTAACCCTATTTGCAGTTCCTTGAATTTGGCATGGCGCCAGGACCCTGTCTTTGTCCCACATGGTGCCGATGTGCTCCTCAGGAAGCTGCTGGCATGTAGAGCTTTAAAAGGCACATTTCAGGGGCCTATACCACAGCCTAATTACCTAATTGCTGCACTAATACACTTTTTGTTTTCCAGGATTAGGGATTGATCATGCCCTAAATTCTCAAAGCACGTTAGCAAATATTAACTAATTAAGCTCCTGGGGCACAGACTCTCTTCCTTTTGTATCTTATAAAGTGTTGCGCAAACAGTCAGTACTTAACAAATGTCTGGCCAGTTGGAAAATTCAAGAAAACTAAATTCTGATGAAGGATGGAAACAATGCATACACATCTCCCACCTCTTAGATACTTGATAATCAAACAACAATTATAATGGCCCTGATTCAGGAAAGCAGTCAAGTTGAAATGCTTAAGTCCAGTAAAACAGGACTCTTGTTGTTTTTGCTGTATACAGACTAGCACAGTTACCCCTCTGGAATAAGTCCAGTGGATCATCCAGTCCAACAGGATATTGGCACATGCCTACAATTAAGCATGTGCTTTCCTGAACAGGGGCCTATTGTAATAAACCTCACACCACCATTATGTGGTAGGGAATTATTACTACTCCCATTTACAGATTTGGAAACTAATTCAGAAAGGCTGTAGGCAAAATGTTTACAAGTGGCCTCTAATTTGGGTATCCAGCTTTAAATATGTAGGGCCTGTTTTTCGGAAGAGCTCAGATTTCAAGTCTATGGGAACTGCATGTGCTTCACTCATCTACAAGTTATGTTCATGGCACACACATGGAGAAGTTAGATAAAAATGTAAAATACCCCTGCTGGAAGGTGGCAACACAACATGACTTTATTTCTGAGAAACCAGAACGATAACACACAAGAACCCCCCAAAACAGAGAAAGACAAAGCAGGCTGCTCCTGAAAGCAGAGATGTACAATTAACCCCACTGTGGTCTAGGCTGGCTCTTTCCATGTTTACTCTAACCATATGCTTCCATTAGAGCTCCTAGCCTGCAAGCAGGACCAAGATATCCTCCCACTCTTCAAAGAGAGAGATTGCAATCCCAATGCAGTCCTTAATACACTATATAGGCCAGACCCATGGCATCTAAAGATGGGTACCCAAAATCGGAAGCACCCAAATCAGAGGCCATGTTTGAAAACTGGCTATATGTGACTAGCCTAAATGCACTAAGGGAGGCAGTGACAGGACTGGGATTAGAACGTAAGGCTCTCAACTCTCTGCTCAGCAGTTGCCCAAAAGATCTTACGTTGGCTTGCTTTGCTGAGAGCTATTGGCACTCAACAGCCAATGAAACGTGTTGTCATCAAATGCTGTCAGAGACCCCACAAAAGAGCCAAACATATTTTGAATGCAGAAATATATAGGACATAATGCAGCAGACAATACATTAATCACAACTGCCAACTGAAGGGTACAGAGTGTGAGCGGTTTGATTTAGGGCTCAAGGGGAAATCTGGTACTGGAAATCTGCCACCGTTTTAGAGTTGTCTGGCTCTTTTGAGGTCATTCCCACTGAAAGCCATTCTTCAGCATGTGTTTTTTCCCATGTGAGGTGCCACATTTTAAGGACTTGTTTTTGTACATAAGACAAAAAAGCAGCTTCCCATCTGTAGAGCTTTCTCAGTCAATAGAAGACCCAGACCACCAAGGTGGTGAAAA
Organism: Mesoclemmys tuberculata; assembly: GCA_007922155.1. NCBI lineage: Eukaryota > Metazoa > Chordata > Testudines > Chelidae > Mesoclemmys > Mesoclemmys tuberculata. The sequence continues at coordinate 12,907,051 of ML675655.1, forward strand.
CACAGGTTTATTTTTTGTTTAGCTTGCTGAACAGACTGATGGCCCAGGTTCCTTATCTCCCTGACAAGCAAATGCAGCTGGGGATGCCCTGTGTCACCCCATGGATGATGTCTCTATAACTCCATTGCCTCACTTTGCAGGGGTTTTGTTCCAACATTCACTCCTGCTTTAATCTGCATAGGTTGGGTATCTGAATCTAGATCCAGATCAGAACTGCACAGCTGCCACCTATCAATCATTATAATACGATCCCAGATCTGACACCCCTAACCCTCACCTCTCATCAATGGCTCAGAATCTGTCTGGAGCGGGCCTCTGATATGAGCCACTCGGATTTTGACAAGAACTTTTTCAGACAAGATTTTGATCAACCCCCCCCCTAATTCTGCCAACTTGCTGGCCCAACTGGAACAAAACATTTTGCTTTGCTGGAGTAGATGCAACTATTTAGAGGCCAGGATTTATGACGCATGTGACTGATTCTGGTTTGAGTTAAGATTGTTGTTTAAAGACTAGGTATTATGAGTCACAGGGTAAGCAACTTGGATCCCTAATCCATCAGAGATGGGCAGAATTTTCAAGGGGCATCAGACTTGTAGGGGAATCAAGACAGCCTGGCTTTCCTCATCTCTGGTGAGGGTGCCCAGCGTTTCTCAGGAGCAAGACCTTTGCTTACAAATGTGAAACCAGGTGAGGTTCATTTGCTTTTGGGTTGATTGGGCGATGAACATCTCACACAGTTCTGTCAATAAGCCTTCCCAGGACTAGGCAATATGGAAGGAATCAGCGGTTGCATTGAAACCGCCGTAAGAAAACACAGGAAAGTGCCACAGAGGGGAACAACATGGGAGTGAAACTGTGCTCAGATACGACACTACTGCTGGTAATTATTACACAGGGAAGCGGTGACAATCTTTTTTTGGAATTAGTGGATACTTAAGTACCTAGCTCAAAATGTTGTTGGATGCTAAGTATAAATCTAGGTAATAATTCACACTAGACTGCTTATAATAGTAATATGCCAAAAAGAATTGAATTGAAACCTGTATTCATTTATTAACTCAACGTGGTGGCATAAGCACTGGAATAAATTGCCTAGGGAGGCTGTGGAATCTCCAACATTGGAGATTTTTAAGAGGAGGTTAGAGAAACGCCCATCAGGGATGGTCTAGACAATACTTAGGTCTGCCATGAGTGCAGGGGACTGGACTAGACTATCTCTCGAGGTCCCTTCCAGTCCTACGATTCTATAGTATCTGTGAATTGTTCATAGGCTAAAATAATTCACTAGAAATAAGATTAGTTGGTAGAGGGTCAGCAGATCTAAAATTACGCTACATTAAACCATAGCTGGTACTGTACATGCATATATGCAACAATAACTGCTTTAAACTTCTTTTGACAATGAATTTATTGTGTAATAGCTGAAATAAGTGAAGATCTGAAAATTCTGAGGGGTGCGGGGGGGAATGATTTCACATATTTGCCTCTATTATTTCAAGTCAAAGTTAGACCGGTTTGAAAAAAAGCAAGGCATTGATCATTTTCAGGCAGAAGCAGCATCCATGAAATTATTCATTTGAAACTTTTTCAAAACAAACAAACAATAGGCTTTTTTTGAAAAATTTTGGGGGAAAATGTTCATTAAATTAAAAGGCAAAAAACCCTAAACCAAAAGGAATAAAACAAATGTTCAGTGTTCACCCTTTTAAATAAAAAAAAACTGGAAAGTTTCCAAAACTCTTTGCAGAATGTTTTGAAAAAAAAAAAAAGTTTTTTTCACAAAATCATACCATTTTGATCAGCTTTACTTATCACCAGAGCTATTGTATCACTTATGTCACATCTTAGCCTCAGCAGAGCTGAAGAGTTTCTCACAGGGTGAAATCTATTCTTGTGTAGCAGGGCTTTGACTGGGCTCCTTGGGAGAGAGACCATCTTTTTGTTGTGTGTTTGTGCAGCGCCTAGCACAATGGGGTCCTAGGCCATGTCTGGGGCTTACAAGTGCCACATAATGATCATAATTAATAAGAGACTCACACAAGGCCTTAAGTCCCAGTTTTTGAGTTCCAAGGTCTCAAGCTCTATTAACAGATTGGCCATAACTCAACCCTAATTTGAGGGTTTAAGTGGAACAGACTTTAATGGTGCTGAGGCCTTGTGCTGATTCTCTTTGTAGGGTTGAATTTCAGCCTGGAGAATACTGCTTTTCTGTGATACAAGGGAAGAAAGCCAAGTCTGTAAGACATGGAAATTACCAGCATTCTGCTCAACGGGGGGTCCTCTACTGGGCTCACAGAGACACTGGAACCTGTGCAGCTCCACACACTTGACGTTTTCAAGCAAATTTCTTTCCTTGGTGGCTAAATCACACTCTGAATTTCACCAAAGCCACATCATACAGGTTGGCTGAAGAAGAGCAGAAAAGTAGCAGGAGGGATACAGAGCAAAGGATCAGAGTTGAAGGGGAAGAGTCTGAGACAAGGATCCGGTACATACAAGCTGCCTTCAAGATAAGATGATTTTACCGGTCCCTGAAGAATCCACCCTTTCTGAACTCCACTGGCCTGCCCACTCTGTGCTTGCTGTGTGTGAATGGATCAAAACTCTGAACAGGTGGTGCTCTTTGTTCAACTGCAGATAGAGCACTGGGCATGGAGTCAGGAGACCTGTTTTCTATTTCTGACTGCCAGTGACTCCCAGCGCAACCTTGGACAAGTGCCTTCACCTCCTGTCTTTCTATTCCCCCACATGCAAGGTGAGTGCCATGAGGCTTGTCCACCTTTGTGATCTCTGGTTGCAAAGTATTATGTCACTGGAAAATATTATTCTTAACTCATTCAATGACAATTTTATACTATCCCAGAGTCCGGGTTTGACTCGGCTTTCCCACAGTTAGCGTCCAGTTGCTGGATAGAGCCTTCTCTCTAGAATTTTCTGCTTTATGAAATTCACCAGGTCCCTTTGGTTAGACTGAAGAAATGTTCCCAAACAACGCTTCACTTTTTCTTGCTCCCTCTGGCCTAGGGCATACAGTCTCCCTTTTTGGAGACTGGCTGCTTTTAAATGGTGACACCTCAATCAGCGCACGTCAGAAGGAGGAGATGCAATTGTATGGTAGCTGGTGAAAGGCAAGTGGGAACATTTTTTTGCAGAAAGTTTGTTTTCCCCACTTTTTTTGTGGGGGGGAGACAAAATTAGGAAAATTTCAACCAGCTTTAATATATGTGCATTTTTGGAAGTCTATTCACGTGATGCCAAAGAACTAGACTTGAATAAAAGTCAAGGGGCTCAATCCTGCAGTCCCTTTGTGCACAAAACTCCCATTGAAATCAAGGAGAGACTGCAGAAATGAGCCCCAGACAGGATCCGTCTGTCCATCACATACCTGCCTAGCAGTCGGTAATGCTTCCTGTAATAGGACTCTTTACCCAGAAAGGATTGTTGTAACTATTTCTACCACAAAATGGCAATATGATCAGGCCTGTCTTGAGTGTGAATGATTCAAGACGCCCAACAGTATCTCACATTACATTTGACTAACTCCTGTGACGATTAATACTTTGGAAATGAGGAACAAGAAATTCAAAAGCGCAACTCACATTTCACCTCAGAAATATCCCGGCCAACGGTCTTTAATATGAACCTCTTCTCCCTTTGCCCCAGCTGATTATTTACTTTTGAGAAGAATTTACAGCATAGTACTTGTATCGAAGCACATATCTCAGCTCTACTCCTGCTTTACAGGGATTAATTTTTAGAATAAATTAGTAATTTATTACCAGTTAATTTCTTTTAAATTATAGGAAAGTTAACCTGCAGTAGATAACTGCTACTTTCCAGTGCCTTCCTGAAAACTCTTTCATTAATGACTCCATTAATTTAATAGTGGCTGGGGCAAATCATCCTCAGACAGAAAGCCCTTGGGTTGCAGTCTGTAGGTGCCAGCTTTTATTCTCGAGGAGTGGTAAGAAGGAAGCTCAGTTTGTTTGTAATAAACGTTGGTATAAAATATGCCCCTTTATGTATATATGCAAAGAGCCTTATCTGACATTAAATGTCTTAAGAAAATATGAAGTTTTGCAGCCATTCCCCAGCTTAGCGCACAGGTGATGACTGGAACATCTGCATTAAATGTTTAATGTTCAGAGAAATTGCAAATCACCATTTAATTAACTTCGTCCATAAAATAGGATAGCTTAGCAACATGAACACAGATGAATTGTCATTGTTCAGGGAGACACTGAACATGTCGGTGAATTATGGACGCTGCTGATGTTGGATTAGAGGGTCTGGTTTCCAAAACAGGTCAGAGGGCTGCAAATGAATCTTTTTTTTTATTTATGTGACTCAGTAAATGTATGCGGCATCTATTATCTCAGACTTGGGCATGTCAAGGCAAAATTAAAGGTAACCCAACTATTGCCAACAAAATATCCATACCCAACCACCTCCCTCTGGTGGGTGTTCATTACCCTCCTTACTGCTGATATTAAAAAGCAACAAGTAATGCAAACTATTCTTGCTCAGAATTATCACGATAGACCGCCTTATTCGGTGCCTTTCATCATAACAGACCGCCAGACACTTTGCTAACTAATATAGGAGCTGTACAGAGGGATCCTTTCATCCACTTCTGAAACCCAGTCAAAGCACAACACTGGAGAAGTTCTAACAGCACCTTCTTTCAGAATAGCATTCACATTCTCCCTCTGATAAGGGCCTACCCAGACAAGAAGGGCAACCAACCATCTCACAGGTAGCTGAGTGAAATCCAGCCAGTGCATTAAGAACTTTGGACCAGTTTCATCAGCATGCCCTAGCTACTTTGCATCACGGGAGCAGCCAGTGTACAGGAGAACCTGGTCTTTTTTGTGCATTTCAGGCACTGGAGCCTTCGACATGGTGGCAAGGATTGCTTCCAAAGCAAGAAAAGGAGTCTTACTGTCACGTTGTGACCCTGTCAGTGCTCACAAACCAAAGCGCATAAGTCTAGGCAGGGGTTTCCCACGCAGTGTGCTCCAGCGCACTGGTGTGCCGTCAGGCCTGAGCAACTGTGCCACGGAATTTTTTGAAAAAATACTTGAAGAGTTCTGAATTGGCTCATGAATATTCATGACTTCATTTGGAGACTATAGGGTGTTGTGCCTCAAAATAAGGAAAGGTATCAAGGTGTGCCACGGCAGAGAAAAGTTTGGGAACCACTGGTCTAGGCCTATGCTTGGACTTCCAAAAGGAACATCAGCTGCTGCAGGAAGTTGTGTTGACTGCATTCTGCCCTCTGAAATGAAGTGAGCCAGTAACCCAAGCAAAATGGTCTGCTGCTGCATTTCCTCAATGGGACTATAACAAGCCAGGCCCTTCTCAAGTGCCCTCTCATGGCAGGAAGGTGCTCTGTAGGGATCCAGCCTCAGTTTCTACTTCTTTCGGGGGAGAGGGAGCAACAGTCCCCCAGCACTCTTGGGCTGCAAACACTCTTGTCACAGAGTAATTTGTTATTATACATGCCTCAAAGGCATACATTAAAATCCCATATCATAACTCAAAAACACCTCCAGCTCCTTTTGTCACTCTTGAATCTTCTTCAGTCCCCAATTTTCCTTCAAAGGCATGATTCCCGGATTTCTTCCCATCATGCCCTAATTGAGCTCAAAGGACCAAACAAAGCAATAGCGCAAATAATGTCCACCCATCCTGGACTAAAAGTCTTTCAGCCTTCCTGGGTTCTTTCCCAACTCCCTGCCCCTTATGCAGGACAGTGGCCATAGGAATGTTTCACTGGGCCTTCCTTCACCCCAGAGCTCAGAGATTGGCAGGAAACATCCCTTCTACTTGTCCACAGGCCCTTGGCTTCCTTCTCTTGTAGTTTCCTGCCTATTACACAGGACAGTAGCCACAGGGCTGTTCTCCGGACCTTGCTCTAGCTCTGAAGCCTCTCCACTTCCTGCCACCAAGGTCTTCCTGCTTCTGGCCTGTCTCTCCTCCTTCCTGGCTCCCACGCATCCTAATATGTCTCCTGATCCCATGTGCTACCACACCCTGTAATCAGGCATAGCCAGAGTGCATCTGCTCATTCACAGAAAGACCAAGACCCTCTCCCTTAAAAAGACTCAGTCACTCGGTGACCAAGATGTAAAATTAACACATCCCCGCCAGCTGCAGTCGCTAAAGGTTCCATGACACGTCTGGTGACCAGGACGTTCGTTACCTTCTCCCTAATGCCCTGTTCAAACGCCAGCTCGTAATTATAAGTCTGCCTCCAAGCAGTTTTTTTTTGAGGCTGCGATTTTTATTATTCACTTCTGGTCTTCAGCTTTTTGTATCTTTGTGCTGTAGACTGTTCAACAACTGCTGGGTCCCACCTTTGAAATGGCTACATCTCTGCAGTGGGGGAAGTCATCCTCATGTATCTTTCCCACAGTATGTCACAGGGGTACGCGTAGAGAGTGAAGCGTGTAATAAACAGGTAAGACACAATCTCTATGTACAGAGCGAGGTTTACAAAGCAACAGAAGTCTCGGATACAGTATGGGATGCCCCTGGAGAATGACGCTTACAAAGAGAAAAGTTGCGTGAAAATGGCCTGAGGCACTTTTTGATGGTTTGAGAAATGAAGAGGAATGAAGCCACATGTTTCAAGTTGAAGTTCTCCTATTTTATTTTTATTCTTCCACTAACAATGACTGCACGCTTCATCTCTCAGGTCCTGATCCAACCGTGCCTTCGCTTGCCACAGAACCCTCCCTCTTCCTTTGATAGGGCCTTCCTTAAAACAATCCTTCTCCATATAGGCACATTCCATCAGAAAGACACTAAAACTGCCTTAATACCTCCACTCTTTGCTTTAAAACCCCCCAACCCTCTACATGGTGCTTCTCCGTTTGTATGTGGGATAGAGGTAAATGTGTCCGTATCAAAAATGGCTTAATTTAATGTCACTTTTGCAGTCATTTGACTCTAGTTGGCTGTCAGAAATCATCTCCTTTGCCTCATGTACTTGCGATTAGCTCCCAATCAATAACTTCCTAATCTGTAACAATCTTACTGCTCTTCCTTTCCTCGCTTCTCCCATGCTGTATGATGCCAGCGAGCCTTCATCCAAAACAGAGGCACTTAGAGACGGAGAAAATGTTGGCCTTTCAAGATCAATTTGTAGCCTGCCACAATACTGGCATATAGGGTGACCTCATGCGTTTCGGGACTGTCCCACCCAATTCAGGATGGCTGCTAAGCCTACTGGCATGTGTGTGTACAAGATGGCTGCCTTCTACTGGAAAGAATGTTCGACCTTTTAATGGTGTTTGTGTGTGGCTTCGTTGCTTTTTAGTGTTATTTATTTGTTGTTCCAGTAGCTTCTAGAGGCCCCAGTTGGACCCCACTCTGCTTGGTGCTGCGCACACACGCACACAGTCCCTGCCCAAACAGTTTAGGCCCAGATCCTCAAAGGTACTTAAATACTTGAAATTAATGGCAGTTGGGAGCCTAAATACCTTTGAGGATCTGGGCCTACCTGACTTGCCCCAAGATCAGACAAGGAATCTGTGGCAGAAACAGAAGCTGAACTTAGACCTCCTGAGAGCCAGTCCAGTTTCCCTACATTTACCCCAGAGTACCTCCCCATTCGTTTCAGTGGTGTTATTCTAGATTTAAACCTGTGTAAATGAGATCAGAGTCTGGCACGTACTCCGTAATGTACACCAGCTAAGTACCCGAAACGTCTCCGTGCAAGCAGCACACAGCTGAAGGACAAGACTGACAGACATTCTCAGCAGGGGAATTTATTATTACTCTTTTGAATCAAAGTTAGGCTGATCACAGCACAGCAACATTAGGACGACAGGATTCTGACTCTCCACAAGTGTAGAACAGCAAGGATACCAACAACAACCAAATTCAGGGATCGTGGCTTTGGAAATGTCCCATATGCAGTCTGCTGAAAAGATGACATGTGATTTATTAATCAATGATCACTTTCAACTGCAAGTTTTCATTCCTTATTCCCATCAAATGGACATCTCAGAAGGTTCGCTCAGATCAGGACAGACTAATTGGTACTAGAAAGCTCAGTGTTTGAAGATTGTATGATTAGGGAAATGAACAAATTCAATTTCTTTCAACCAGATTCAATTCTAATCTAATCAGAGAGAGAGAAAACTCCAGTGTAATAATGACAGAGAAAATGATTGTGTTTCGGGCTATTTAAATGTCCCTTACTGCAAACACTCCAATAGAAGAAGCTGTATTTAGAGTCAGGGTATTTGCTTTGAATTCAACAGTGTATGGGCCATTTTGTGTGCTTAAATTAACATTCCCTTTTCTGGAGAGAGAGCAAGAAACTATCTAAGTCAAATGAGCATTCGTGACATTTAATAAAGCAATTATGTCTAAAGGCTATGGGCAGAAGATAGAATAGTGAAGCTAATGTCATCTAAGGAAAGCCTCTCTCCAAAGGAATGAAGCCTCGTCTGTAGTTCTCCAGTGACCTTGAACAGATTAAAAACCTGGTGATTGGGTTGCTGATCCAGCACCTTCCATCAGCACTAAAGTACGACTTTGGAATGAACTTAACAAAATCAAGTTAAAGATACCTGTAATCGGACCATTTTGTAGCTAGCTTGTTATTATTGTATATATTTGCATAACTACCTGAATAGTTTAGGACCTCCGTACGCACTGACTTTCAATGAGATTTAGGCTCCTAATGGCGAGAGTAATTTTTGACAATGTAATTTAGATGACTTGGTAACATTGGTGCTTTTCAGGATTTTACCCTGTGTTAGCATTGCAATAGTGCCTAGAGTTCCCAATCAAGGATCAAGGCAGCACTGTGTTAGGAGGTGCTGTACACACATAGGGAGAACATTTTTGGACAATTTTCTTCTGGTGTTTTCTCTCCACCTATGAGTGGGATTTTGGCTTAAACTTCCCTCATGGAAATCAATGGCAAAATTCCTGTTGACATCCATGGGAGCAGAATACTGAATGGTTTAGAAAAATCTCACTCTAGACATTTTACAGAGCTCTGGGTAGGAAATGGTTTTACCATTATGCAAAATTGTTCAAGATATTAAAAAAAAAACAAAAAACCTTCCCATCACAAATTGGGAGGACAAGCCGAAATTTAAAAAATTTTCACCAACCAAAAATCCAAACAATTTTTAGTTTGGGTCAATTGAAGTATTTTATTTTGATAATTTCAAAACATTGCTTCTGTTTTCAGCCATTTTTGTAAATTCTTTTCTTACTGTAATTAAGCTTAAATTTTGAAATAAGTCATTTCAAATCAGGAGTGGAATTTTTTGTTTAACAAATATCAAAACAGGTCAACAATTTAAAAAGAGAAAAAATCACTTATGTTGTGAGCCAGAAGTTTTTCCAAGCTCCACAGAAAGTACAGCCAGAAGATGTCCACATCAGCTCCAAGACATATTTTCCCTGTACTCCGCTGGGGAATATTTCTGCACTCACAACAATTTGTATGGTCTTGGAATGGGATACAGCCATGATCAGTGAAGCTTTTCCTTTTCTTAAATACATTTTAACTGAATTTTATGTTCATGAGAAGTTCCAGATTGACAGCTCCGGAGACTGGAGTGCATAATTTAGCAAATAAAGAGACACAGAATGGATAGCGAGAGTCCAAGCTTTGATTCCATTCCAGTGCTCTGCCACTATTTCTCAGCCTTCATCTGCAGGGACCATTGGTAGGTGTGGGAAGGAAGTTCATGCTCCATGGTCCATTCATTTCTTGGCCACTCTCAGTCCCATAATGTGGGCCAATAAGATTAGCAAAAAGTCTGTTGGTCTGCCTGATGAAGTGACTATTTGTCCATTCGGATCTGGATTGAAACCATTCACTCAGTTCCCACAGGCCACGAAAGAGCCCTAATAGTGGTATTGCCTTGCATCCTTTACTGACCAGAGCCAGCACTTATGTGAGAAACTTTGCCTTCTTTTACCTTTCCTGAGGCATCAAGTCCACTCATTGCAGTGAATCTTTCCCAGCAACCCTAAACCAGCTTGCTTACCAAACAGAAGTTGCTTGGTAACCTGATCACGAGATGCTGGTCTCACACAGACCAGAACAAGGACAAAAAGACGGAGCTATCATGCGTCATTGATGGCTGTCAAGCAGAAGCATTTAAATCCATCATGCAATGAGGAAGAACAGCAAGATCCTGGACCTTGTACAAAGTGCTTCCGTCTGGCAAACAGCACTTGGGCTTGGTAATGTAGAGCTAAATGCTGAACAGTGCTGAGGACTCCTAACTCCCACTGAACTGTAGAGTCTCAGCACCTCTCAGGGTTTGACTCGTATTTCCATGCCAACCTTTCCTTTCTAATTAAGTTAATAAGCATTTCCATTTGAAACCCTGCTTAGTCCTAAACTACAGGGCCTTCCAAAAATGGTACTTTGTGCCAACTTTCCTGGATATGTAAACTGCATTTCCTGGCTACTCCTGTGATCTTGTGCAACATTTCAGAATCCTTCCGATTCAAACAGCGCAACGCGCTGGGCTAATGCATGCCTAGCAGCAGGATTGGGAATAAGCTTCTACATTGTAGCACACCGGAGCTGGAGACTATTGTGTGGTTAACTGGAAGAACTGTACCAGAATAAAGGGAATAATGATCCAAAGATTTGCATGGCAAGGATAAGAGCAGTGAGGGAGAAGTGAAGAAGTCAGAACAGCACCCACTGAAATGGATGGGAATTCCACATTCTGAGATTGTTCTGGTCTCAGGTACACCAGTGTAAATCAGGAGTGTCTACATCACAATCAGGAATAAATCAGGCATGACTCCGTTAAAATCCATGGCCCTGAAACATTGTAAAACTGGTGCAAATGAGAACGTGACCCAGCCCTCGGGGTGGATGGTAGGTTGTAGCGCTGATCTCCAGAGTTTCACCAGGACAAGTCATGGTGTTTGTGCCTTGTTTCTCCTTCCTTGGAAACATTTGCATATAGCAATTTCAGTGCTGGTGAAAGGTGTCAGACTGGTAGTCAGGAGATGGAGGGCCTGTTTCTCCAGAGTAAATCCAGAATATGGGTCACATCAGAGTACGACTGAAGTCAATGGCCAAACTCCTATTGACTCCAATGGGACCCGGATTAGGTCCTAATTTCATTGACTTCAGGCAACTTCAGATTTACATTGTTATGTCAGAGTTCAGAATCCATGCTTGAACATCTCTATTGAGCCACGGAACAAGTTGCCATTATTATTATTGAATAAAATAGGGCCGAATGGTTCCAAACAAGACCACAGCCCCATTGTACAAGGTGCTGGACAGCAGCACAGAGGACACAGAACCTGTCCTGAGCAGTTTACAGTCTGATGTAGAGCATGGACACTGGCAGAAGCTTTCCTACATTGCTCCACCAGCTGCTTGATAGTTTGCAATGAAATCCCACACGTTCCCAACCTTCCACCTCACTCCCCATATTGGTCCAGCCTCTTTGGGCCACTCCCGTCCCATTGTGCCACTTGGATGAAACAAAGAGGGCTGAATCTCATCTTAACCAGTCAGTGATTTCCATGCCCAACAATTTTTTTTTTTACAAGCAACAATCTGGGATAGGCGGAGAGGCAACACACAGCTTTCACTGAGCTGAATTATATTTCTAAAAGAAAAAAAAAAATCTGACCCACTGGTATGAAAAAGCACCTTCCCATCAGAGGATAATTTAAATCAATAAATGTTAACATCATTTAATGACAGTAAAAAATCATTTAAGAAAAGAAAGAGAACCAGCTCTTGCAGTCTTTTAAATTTAATGACCGATGAATGAAACCAGATAATTTGTGCATTTTAGATAATCAGCTGTGCCTGATTCCATTCAGTTATTTGTTAATAAACACAGGACCTACTATTGTAATTTAATGGTCCCAAATTATAAGGAAGGGCAGGGGATACCTGAATTTTAATTATTATTATTATTTTTTAATAAAGTATTTCATTACCCTGACACCATTCGCAAGGAGACGTTTACATGATTCTCATTTGCATTTTGATTTTTTTCATAGTAATTATCTGTAAAAGGTCAAATATTTGCTTTATCTATATAATTCAATTTTAGAAATGCCTTTGGGATTCAAATTAACTCCCTTGTAATATCTTCATTGAAAAAGAAGATTAATTATGCTTACAAGAAACCTAATTTGGCTTATCAGACCTTTAATGTTGCAGGGATCGTTAATGCATTTAAATTCAGGATTAGTATGGTGATCTGGTTCCATTATATTGGTGACTTCAATATTTGTCATTTTTAGGCACACAATTTCCCCCCCACAAAAGTAAAATTACCATGTCTATTATGAAGGAAATAAACATTATATATTGACATTAGTAATAACGTTAAGAGTGTATAAAAAGATGTATTGGTGACTCTCATACAAATCCATGGTTCATACATTAAGTGTTTAAACTGCACGTCCCTAAAACCAACCCTGCCAAATTCAGAAACACAAGACTACGTAGGAGCATTAGCAGGGTCAGAAAACAGTATATAAAGCTCTGCTCGAATACTGACTCCCCCCCACCAAGGAATAAAATGGGGTTTGTGGACTTGTTGCAGATCAGCCTTGCTGTCCATTAGCACATTGAGAATTTGCTAGGCATGCCCTATTCCTACCCCAAACACTTGATCCAGAGTTTCAAACCCTTTTTGCCCTGCTCTCTGTTTGCTCTCCATTCCTTGTTGCTGCCTTTCGTTCTAATTCACCTCTCTGGATAGGGCTGACCTCTGGCCTGTGCGCCACTTAGGTCTCCTGGCTTTGGGCTCTGCATGGGGGTGAATTTCCCCCGGTGGGTGGGATTTTTAAAAATACTCAGCACTGTCTAACTGCTCCCAATGAGATCAGTGGTGAAACGCCCATAGACTGGAATGGGAACGGAGCACAGGCAATGCAGAGCGCTTCTGACAATGCCACCCTCAGTTTTCATCTCCCACTCTCAAGCCCTTTTTCATGTGGCACCTGGAACGACCTCATGCTGCCTCTTCCTCATTCTCCATAGCCCTCCTCAGCACCCACTTCTTTCACCTCACTTTTCCCCCACTGACTGCTTCTCCTGTGCATGCTACGCCTCCCTCTTTACCCACTTCAGCTTCTGTTTCAGACAAGCAGGCTGCGCAACCACAGTATAAATGCAACTCGCATCTTCTTTAGTTGTTTCACCTCTTGCCTCTCGCAACCTTATCCTCTTCCTTTGTGTGTACCCTGCATTGTTTCTGTTGGCCTAATGTAGGCTCTTTGGGGAAGAGCTGGGAAGCGCTCTGTAACTTGATGCGGCTGTGTAAGTATGTAATTGTAACAACAATTAATACACACATCTCAATCGCTTTCCACCTGCCTGCCTCTCTGTCTTATTTATGCTGTGCTCAATGGTGCGGTTCCCGATTATTCATGCTAGGCTCATCCCGTGGTCTTGGGTTATTTACGCTGAGCTAATTGCTGTGGTCTCGCAGTAGTCATGCTAAACTAATCACCATGGTATCAGATTATTTATACCTACTCATTGCTGTGGAATCAGGTTATTTATGTTGTGCTCATCTCCATGGTATCTGATTGTACTGATTAAACTAGTTGCTCCTATCGCTGTCTTTGGTAGCGTATTTTATTGTTATATTTCGACTACTGTCTGAAAAACAAAATTAACCCTGAATTCTGAGTGCTTGGTTCTTCTTCATCTCAGATTCACATCAATGGTTTCCTTTAGCTGGCCCTCTCCTAAATGGCCTTGTAGCATCTTTTCCTACTTCAGTATAACATCTTAATCTCATTTCCCAAAGAACTTTGGCCTAGATTTTCTAGTCTTAAATAACCGAGCTCCTCCAGTGGTGTCTGGGTTTCCCTCTGCTATACCATCTCCACTTCTGCATTATTTTTTCTATAATAAGGTGATCAGGGCTGCCCTGTGAGTATGGGCTCATTGATACCTCACAATGTGCTACGTGGTCATGTTCTCTGGCCCTGAACTCAGAATTAGGTTTGCCTTTGCATTGCTGCTCTTTAGAACCAGGCTTAACGTTAGCTACTATTCTGCCCATATCCTTCTTCTTCCTCTTCATGGTTTGCTTAATGTGCAAAACATTTTACTCTATATTTTTGGAAGTTGTTTGCTGCCAGCTCCAAATCCACCCATGGTTTGCTGGATGTGATTGCTTGCTCCTGCAGTTATAATGCAGAGGGGAAGATACAAACGAGGCTCAGAAGTGTCTAAGGGTATATCTACACTGCCGGCGACTTGGGGATTGATGCAGCAGGATCGATTGAGCAGGCCGTGAAAACCCCAGTGAGTTGGTCCCGGAAGTGCTAGCTGGTCGACTCCATTAATCCACCTCCCTGAAAGGAGTAAGGGTATGTCTACACAATCAGTGGTATTGCCAGCAATGGAGGATCAATTCCACGGCAGCAATGCAGACCAGAACTTAGGCTTTCCCTGTTACACCTTGGTGTTCGCTCAAAAAGGACCAGACTTTTACCTTCCAGTGCCTGAACATAATGCACAATAAGGAGCGTGAGGTTTTAACCCTATAATGTAGTGCACATTCATAGGTAGGACATTTTAAACCCAAAGTTGTCTGAACATTGTGTGCAATTGAGAAACATAATATATTAACCCCTTCAATGCCTGAATGGAATGTACACCCAAATGTTTTAATTGCTGTGTTGTTCAGATGATTTAACCTCTGTAGGGTCTAAATATACTACACATTAGAAACAAGGAGGTAGATTTTTTCGGTGCCTTTAGCTGCCTAAAGACTGATTTCAAGAGAATGATGCATCTTGGTGCCTTTGAAAATCCACTGGGTACCTATCTTTAAATGCCTAAATAGCTTTAAAAATCTGTCCCAAGTCGCTTAAACGTACGTGGTACTTGATTGTACCTCACTCACTGTTTCAGGGCCACGCAGTAGCCTATGTGGTATAGGGATAGATGCTTTTATTTTATTTTTTTCTGTGCCCAGATGTAGCGTGCCTTCAGGCATCAGATGCCTATCCCCTGGGCAGTGATTCAACCAGAGGAACAGTTAAACAATTATTCTTTGGAGATTGTCTGAGCGTGACCACATCATTGCACTTTAGAGTCTACCATGGGCATTCCAGTGTCATTTCCCCTTCAACTCATGCTAACTCAGCAGTAAGCCAGAACGTGCTGTCGTCTGCATTTCTCTCCTTAGCTTTACAATGCCTGTGGAACCATTATCTGCCGAAAGAGGAGTGAGCAAGCATGAGTTTGAAACTGTGAATTAGTAAGAAGCCGATGGAAAGTAAAGGCTTCTCGTAACTGACTGTGTCCTGCCAGCATGCTTTCTAAGACGACACCAAACATTGCACGGTGTCGGAAGAGATGAATTCCACTAGTTATACACTACACTTGAATGGCCCTTGGCTTCCTGTGCCCAAAATAGATTGGGAATCTATCAACCACCCTGAACCAAAGAGAAAACCCGCTGCCCCCAGAGAAACTGCTGAATGCATGTTTGCTGGAAAATAAAGCTACTCACTACACGGGGAAATTCACTCCATCGGCATTGAGCCTGCGAATGTGAGCTCTGTGCAAGGGCAGAGCAGGAAGGCTGATGAGGTGAAACCCCCGCCCCCCGTTGCTGCTATTCCTTCCTCTCAGATACTTACCTGGCCCCCAGTACTAGAGAATCTGAGGCCCAAAATATTTAAGTGTCTAACTTCCATTTACATTAATAGGATTTAGTCACCTAAATACAATTGAGGATCTGGGCTTGTGTGTCTCACAATACCTTTGAAGTATTATCCCCATTTTACAGATGGGGAACTAAGGCACAGAGGGTGCTTCTGAAAACCCCACTAGTACCTATCAGTAGCCAGGCTACATGTTAAAGGATTTGCCAGCGTAGCTTTATTCGTAGTGGCAAACTCCCCTAATGGAGATGCTGCATACTTCAGCAAAAGAATTGTTTTTGCTGTAATGTCTTAAACCGGTTCCCTGAATGGAGTCAACTTTGCCAGCAAAAGAACGTTTTTGCTGGTGTGAGTTGCATGTAGACTAGGGCTTTTGCTGCCATAGTTATGTCGGTCAAGGATGGAGAGGGGAAGGGGAAAATCCCACACCTTTGAATGACATAGCAATGCCAACAAAACGTTTAAGTGTAGGCCAGGCCTGCATTTTTTAGGTGCTTAAATACCTTTAAAAATTAGCCTAGCGAGACTAAGTGACTTGCGCACGGTCACAAAGGAAGTCTGTAACAGAGCTGAGAACTGAATGGAGGTCTCCCAACACCTGTACTGGCACCCTAATCACTGCATCATCCTTTTAACCTGAATAGGGACTGCATCTCCCCCGTGTTAGTTACATGCAAATAAAAATGCATCATGTTACAGGTTTAAAAAGAATGGTATCCAACGTTTGTGTCTCAGGGACTCAATGCTGGCTTAGCTTTAAGACTGCAAACTTTAAAAATACTTAATACATTCAACAAAACTCATACCTAAGCTAGTTCCAAAGAAACATTCTTCTGAAGTGAAGGGGGGGGGGAAGGATGTATTCAAGTGTTTTTGTTTTGCTAATGGAATGGTTCTATGTATTATTCATCACAACTGCTACAATTAATTATTATTGCTACTGATGATTGCTATGAAAGTAAATTATATCAGGTGGTTTCTCTCATTATGTGAAGGGCATATATATGTTGTATAACTTGATTTATCCATTTGCATGAATCTCACTATTATTTACAATGCAACTTCTGAACCACTCCCTGCTCAAGAGCACTTTTGTGTGTGCGCAAGAGATTGAGCAGGCACCTTTGCTACAAACACAGCCCACACACTATACCAAGTTCACTCACCCTGGCCTGGGGTTCGGTTTTTTAATATCAACAAAAAGACAACAAAGTTTAGCTCCAGCCTTCCCTCTAGGCTTGGCTGCTCCTCAGGTTCCTCTCTCAGGACTGTTCAGCCCTCACTCTAGATCCTCTCTTTCCGGACAGCCCCTCCCATTTCCTAGATATCCAGCTGTAGTAGTGCACCACCTACAATAGTGAGCAGTGAACACTTAACATTTTCCCATCATAAGAGACGCCTGCTAATAGAGTGGGTTGTTTCAGAGGAAGTCTTAAGGGTCCAGTCCTCTAAGGCTCTCAATACTCTTGTTCTCAGACTGGAAGAGGTGTGTACACAGCACCACTCAGAACTGGTCTGAAATCTGGTACCAGAATGAGCAGATGGAAATAATACAGCTGCAGTAACAAGTGGTCTCCTTCTAGTGTGCTTTAAACAAGGGACAAAATGCCTCAGGCAGGACATTCAAACTCTCTTCTATTCTATGGTCTTTCTTAGACTTGACCATTGTGAATCATAGATTAGTGGTGTTTCCCCTCTACATTCCACTGCAGTGGAAATGCAAAGTAATGCATATTGGGAAAAATAATTCCAACTATACATATGAAATGATGGATTCTAAATTAGGTGTTACCATGCAGGAAAGAGATGATGGCATCACTGTGGATAGTTCTCTGAAAACATCTGCTCAATGGGCAGTGGCAGTCAAAAAAGCAGAATATTGGGAACCATTAAGAAAGTGAAAACAAAATGCCACCATATAAATCTATAGTATGCCCACACATCAAATACCTCTTGCCCCATCTAAAAGAAAAAATGATATGTTAGAATAGGAAAAGGTACAGAGAAGGGCAACAAAAATGCCCAGGGTTATGAAATAGTTTCCATATGAGGAGAGATTAAAATGACTGTTCAGCTTTGAAAAGAGATGACTAAGGAGTGGATATGATAAAGATCTATAAAATCCATTTATGATGTAAAGAAAGTGAATAAAGAAGAGTTATCTACTCCTCCATATAATTAAAGAACCAGGGATCACCCAATGAAATGAATAGGTAGAAGGTTTAAAAGTAAATATTAGGAAGTATTTCTTCACACAATGCACAATCAACTTACGGAACTCGTTGCCAGGGGATATTGTGAAGACCAAAAGTATCAGTTGGTTCCAAAAGAATCAGAAGTTCATGGATGATAGGTCCATCAATGGCTATTAGCCAAGATGGTCAGGAACACAACCCCATGCTCAGGGTATCCCTGAGCCTCTGACAACTAGAAGTTGGGACTGGACAACTCAATAATCATCTTGTTCTGTTCATTCCCTCTTAAGTTTCTGGCTCTGGCCACTGTTGGAAGACAGGATACTGGGCTAGATGGACCATTAGTCTGGTCAGCAGGGCCACTCTTACATTCTTAATACAACCCAGTACAATTCTATTCAGTTCACACAGTTCAGCATTATTTGCTATGGAACCTCGCATATAAATAGCTCCTCACCACACATCACAGGTTTATATAATATGGGACAGAGGATGTTGTTTGTTATGAATTACAGCAAAAAAGAGTGCACCAGTTCTTTTAACTGCTTCCCACTTTCCCAGAATTCTGCAGCCTGGTTTCTCACTTGCATTCGGCTGTTCCACACACTGTACTGGAGCTTGGCACTGGTCTGGTGGCTCCCAATTTGGCTGCGGACTTCTGAGTCTTATCAGTTGCCCACTAAACCTTGCACAGTCTCTCTCTGAAGCTTCCCTGTGAAACAGCTCTAAGGGGATGCTGGAAAACACCTGTCTAGCTCTAGGCTTTGGTGTCCATGCATTGCATTTCAAAGCCTAGAATGAGTAGGAGTTGATGGGCTAGTCTGAGCCATGGGAGACCCAGGTTTAGTTCCTGCTTTGCCGGAGACATCCTGCCTGAGTTCGGGTGAGTCTCTTGGTGCCTATCTATAAATGAGGGATAAGAGTACTTCCCAACCACACAGGGCTATGGTGAGGCTATTTACATTAAAGGTTATGAGGTGCCCAGATATGGCTTCCATCACTCTAGCATAAAGACCTTAGATAGAAGGAGGCAGGAATCCTACCCTTTGAATATCAGAGACACAGTCTACAACTTGTTCTGTTAGTCTCTTTCCCAGCATCTAGCTTGTCTGGGTATCTCCTCAGGAGAAGTGGGAGCAGGAATTCTCCCTTTAGAGCATGGAGCAGCAGTAATTAGTGGCTGAGGTAACCTCCATGGCCCTACAGCCCCATTTCTGGGATAGGACAGAGGCTCCCATGCCCCACTCCTGGCCTGCTTCATTTTTTGCCATACATCTCTCTGTCCATCCCACACCCTCTGTGCATGCCCACCACTTTCCCTTCCCTGTTCTCTCTCAGTCCTCCCCTCATGAATGCTCCCCTTTCCTTGCATATTTATCTGTCTTTGCCTCATCTTCCGTACTCTCCCGTTCTTCCCCCCTCCTCCAAAGGGAAAAAGATTGGCAAAGCCACAGAAAAAGGAGACAGGAGCTCATTATGAGCCAGGAGCCCTCACCAAATCTGTTAGGTCACCATGGACTCGTGTCACCTCCAGCAGGTTGCAGGATACACTCCGAGGAAATGGCATTTATCTGCAGGGCCATAAAGATTTTGCTTTGTCAGATACATGCAACGTGTCTTTTGAACAATGAAGGTCTCACAATTAGATGAATGTTAAGAACCCACATGGTAGTAAAAGGATGAAGACTCTACTTTATTCAATTTGTTCTCTGCTCTAGTACCTATTTTTAGTGATCTCTCTCTACACTTCAAAGCACAAACGAAAAACAGTAGTGGTGTCATAGTACAATATGGCAACTAAATCAAGCATGATGCCCCTTGAAGGGTGATAGGGCATCTCAACACAGGGTCAGCTCAAACCCTCATTCTTGCAAAGCAACTAAATTGACTCTGATGCAATTTACTTGTGTGGCTGATTCAGATGAGCCCTTATCAACCAAGGTCCTGTCTACTATGGAAAGACTTTAAGGATGTTTACTGCAAGAATAGCAGTTTAACAGGATGATGGATCAAATTTTCTCTACCCTGTGTCTTGTGCTGGCTAGCTGCTCCCCCCCATCCTTTGGATGTCAGGATAAAACCTAAGATCTTCACTTGGTTTCACTCTGCCCTTATTTAGATAAAACTTTTACTGTCCTCAGCAAAATTGAATGAGGAGGATCTCAAGATTTAGGCCAATGTTTTTGGTTTGTTTTTTTAAAATAAGGTCTACATTTTTAACAATGAGGGTAATTAACCAGAGGAACAGTTTACCGTGCTTTCCTAAGAGATCTGCTCTAGGAATTATTTGGTGAAAGTTCTATGGACTGTGTTACACAGAAGGTCAGACTGGATGATCATAATGGTCTCTTCTGGCTTTGGAATCTCTGTTGTGCTTCTGGGACATGTGATGAAATGTGCTAGATAAATAGGAGCTGGTTGGCTGGGTGGAGAATAGGCAGCAGAAGAGTGGGTTGCTACAAGTCATAATTCATTGGTTCACTATGGCTGCAAGTAGCAGGTTCTGTTCTTGGAGTTGCGATGCCAAATATTTTTATTGGGTCTTGTGTGTTTAAGGGATGGAGTTAATCTCATGAGATGGACTCAAAATAGTGGATATTCAACTCAGATCGTTAGAAGCATATGGTCATTGGGTATGGAGGCTGTTTCTTTGATTTTAACTTAGAAATATGCATAACATCTAAATTGACACTGAAAACTGACCTGAGCCTGGTATTAGAGAAAATTAAATTAACCCCCAGCAATAGCTCTATATTACAAAAATGGTTAGATCTTAATAAATTGAAAATGATAACAGCAGCAAAAGCTGTACATTTTCCCTCATGTTCTTTTATTGCTGAAACACTTCTTTCCAGTTTGTTGCTTCCGTAGGTTTTATTAGCACATTTCAGTGGAGTAGATTTGCTCTGAAGTGATAAAAGCTGCCTGTAATCAGAAAGCTTTATGTTATCAGCTGCAAACAATGGTAAATGCCACCTGAGAAGGGCTCCGTTCAATGCCTTCATTACTGTGATTAGTCTAAGACGCTAGAAGATAGCAACAAACTTCAAACGTGCTGATAACAGACTTTGTTAAGAACACAATAAACAACGGACACTCGGCACTTCGAGTAGGAAGGAAACAGTTTGCAGTGAGACTTCACTGGGACTAATCCATACACTGCAAACTCAACACTACAGTGTGGAAAGAGTAAGAAAAGCTCTGCACCCTCAGTCTGCGTGAAGTCACCTACATACAGTAGATCAGCGGGAGGCTTATGCACTACTCAGGTGGGAATCAATGCTTCAATTCTACAAAGGTCTCCGATTCAGCAAAGCACTGAAGAGCATACTTTTCTTTAAGCAGGTGTTTCAATCCCATTGATTTAAATGGCACCTACATACATGCTTAAACTTGACCATGTGTTTAAGTACTTTGCTGACTAGGAATGGACTTAAGCATGTGCTCAAGTATTTTGATAAACCAGGGCTTCAATGACTAAGCCTACGTCAACACTTGCCATGACATTCGCTGGCAGTCAACAGGAGATACACAAGCTACAGAAAGTAGCTTGCGTATCTCCTGTCGACTTGCTTAACATCTGTTTACTGTGGTGTCTTCACTTCACTGCGCCAATGGGAAATGCACTCCTCTTGATGCAGCGTTACTCTTTTTGGTGGTGGTGGAGGCATGTCTTCACTGATGGTGGCCAATTTCTGCTGTCAGATTGATTTAATCTGGATCAAATGAGCGGTCAGTGAAGACCCACTCAATCGATCCAGAATTAAACACAATAAAACCACCCCCTGAAGTGGCAGAGCGCCGCGTTGGTGGGAATGCATTTCCTGACAGCGTGGCGTAGTGAAGACACCGCATAGAAGAGACGTTATGAAGTTGATGGGAGTTATGTAAGATACTCTGCGTAGCTTGCATAACTTCTGTTGACTGCTGCCGAATTTCCAGGTAAGCGTAGACCTGGCTGGGGTGGATTAGCAGTGTTGATTTCCGGATTGATTAAGTGGGTCTCTGCTTCCACTCAATCGATTCCTGGTGAATTGATCTGCTGGCGCTGACTGTGCAGTCATCAGTATAGACATAGCCTAAGACAGCTCAAGTAGGATTTGAATAGTACATAGGCCTTGTGGGCCTCCTGGGCTTAAGGAGTAATGACCCACATGGAACAAATATGCATGCAATTTACCTATACTTACAAATGGTACACAGGAGAGTTGTGACAGTAACTACATTACAGATCGTACAGCACTCAAGTAATAGCGTAATGGGGGCTACTTAAATACCGAACATAAATAGCATTGACAGATTTTATGAATGAGGAGATCTTATATTAATCCACATATATGTAAAGGATTTGTTTTCATATTATTTCATATTACAGAACACACACCTATGTAATGCATATAAAAACATACAATGGTCTGGGTCTGATTCTTAGATACAGTGGTGTAAATCAGGGGTAACTACTGGTGACAGTGGAGTCACACGGGCCTAGCATCACAATCAGGCCTGCCATCTATGTATATGAAAAAAAGCACATATTTTTTCCCTTCAGGCTCTCTCAGTCTAGGAGAGAGCATTGGGCAGCACAAGCAGTGTACTCTCTTTCTGTCAGAGCGTCTGTAGCTTTGCATCCCACTCCGATTGCAGGAGGTTAAAGGGTTCAGCTGTGTAATGCATCCCCTTTTGCAAATGCAAATGGGGAATTAGTGCCGTATTTCTTCATTTCAGTAGTGTCTGGAGAATTAGTGAACACTACACCTGAGCTCAAGACACCTCAGAGGGTTGAGGGTGAATCGGAAAACTCCCTTTCACTTCAGTGCAGCCAGGATTTCACTCCAGGCTCAGGCTATGTTACATTGTATTGCCAAGCAGGAGAATTTTCCCCACAAATCTAGTTAGAAGGTTTATCCCATAGCGCACGAGCAATGGGACATAGATAAATCTGGTAAAATTGTTCCTTCCCCACCCCATAGAAAATTTCAATTTGTCAGTGAATATTAATATCTAAAAAAAATTCTGCTGAAAAATGTAATATTTCAATTTGGATTTGCTGTCATGGTTCCTCATGGGAATTGTAGTTTGGGAATGTCATGCACCCATTCTCCTTCGTAGGCTGGGGTCGCTGGTAGGACTATATCATTTCCTATGATGCACAATGGTGTCCCTGCTCAGAGAGGGGAGGCAATACATCATGGGAGTCCTTGGTCATTATGGGAGATGTAGTCTGGCTGGGGTGTCTGGCCTAGAGAGGAGAATGGGAACATAAGTCAAATGAAACATAAT
>ML675655.1:12930594-13023647 GCA_007922155.1 Mesoclemmys tuberculata
TAATTCCCTTGGGGGCACAGTACAGCATTTTGAAATCAAAATATTTCAGTTTTCATCCAAAATACTTCATTTTTTCAGCCATTTATCTTTTTGATGAAAAATTTAATTTTTCCACAAAAAAGATTCATAGAAAAATTGTTCAGTCAAGACCCAATTTTTAGTCAAAAACAGTTTCAATGAAACATTTTGACCAACTTTTATGCAAGGCTACAAAAAGATGCAGGTTTTGCCTTATGCCAAAAATCATCATCATCTTCGCCTGCCAAGATAATATCCTCAGAGTGCACGTGGAAATTTCATTGGTACTAACAGGCACTGTATCTGTGGACTGAGAACAATTCATTACCCTTATGGAAACACACCTGGTTCCTAAATCTGTGGACACATTCAGAAGGCAGAAATACTCTTAAATAAATCCAGGAAGTGAAGCCTGCCTCTAAGAGATTCATTGTGAAGTGCATGACATTTTCCACCAGAGCTAAGCAGATCATTTATCTGAGTAATTTAGCTTCTTTCTATGTTCACAAATTGCCCATGAGCTGTTGATCAGATTTGCTCAAATTAATTTGTAGTTTAAAATTATTTGCTTGGTCTGCAGCCTGTTGCACGTGGGCAGAATGAATATTCAAAGTTGGAGCTGTGTTGATTATTGCTGATTGGAGACGTGTCACATGGCATTGTTTTAGTTCCTTGACTGGGTAAGCGTAACTCTTTGAATTAGATTTCCAATGTGAATAGTTGCAAAATTTGCTTTCTATGAATATTCTCTAATATTCAAATACTATTAGCTGTTGCCATGAACGCTCCTGACAGTTTATAGACTCTAAGGCCAGAAAAGACCATTATGCTCATTCAGTCTGATCTTCTGCATAGCCCTGGCTATAGAATTCCATCCAGAGATTCCTGCATCAACCTTAGAACTTAAGCTAAGGCTATATCTACACTGTTGCGCTGGCAGGCATCGATGCAGCAGCATCGATTGAGTGGGCCTGTGTAGACCCACTCAGTTGATCAGAGAGTGCTCTCCGGTCAACTCAATTAGCTCACCTCCCCAAAAGAAGTAAAGTTACATTGACAGGAGAGTGTCTCCTGTTGACACCGTGCCATAAAAACACCATGGTACATCAACGCAAGTTGTTCGATGGGAGATGCGCAAGCTACCATATGTAGCTTGCATATTTCCCATTGACCACCACCGCCAGTGTATACTAGCTATTAGACATCCAATCTTGATTTAAAGATTTCAAGTGATAGAGACTCTACCACATCCTTAGGTAAATTGTTCCAGCTGTGGTAAACAGTTTGCTTTGCTACACTAAAACCCACATTGGTTTGGTTCCAGTGAATGTTTAAGCAAATTCAATTACTTATTTGACACACACGCCCATGAATATTTTGTAGGAATTCACTCAACTTGGTTTTCCACCCCATTCTCAGGAATGCGATATATCCTACTATTTTTAGTGTTGGACACTGATAAATGCAGTTTTCCATTAGTGAATGAACCTAACAAGAAATGTCACAGATCTAGCCACGATATATGCTGTGAGAAGAATTACACTGTGATATGCCATGTGCTGTGTGACTCCTCACGTGGCAATATATGCAGTGTGGAAAACAGATGATATATGCCACATGCTGTATGAGTCACATTTTTCTTTTTACGCACACGCATGCACGCAGTATCTAGTGGAGTCCTGCAGGGGTCAGTTGTGGAGATGGTACTATTCAATATTTTCATTAATGACTTGGGTAATGAGTGGACAATATGCTTGTAAAATTTGCTTATGACGCTAAACTGGGTGTAATTGTAAGCACTTTGGAGAACAGGATTAGGGTTCAAATTGAAAAACTGGTCTGAAATTAGCAAGATGAAATTCAATAAGGGTAAGTGCAAAGTACTACACTTAGAAAGGACACATCAAATGCACAATTACACAGTGGGGAATAACTGCTAGGCGGTAATACCACTGAAAAAGATTGGGGGCAATAGTGGATCACAAATTGAATATCTGTCAACAATGTGCTACAGATGCAAAAAGGGCTAATACCTTTCTTGGATGTATTAACAGGAAGTAATTGTCCCATTCTACATGGCACTGGTGAGCCCTCAGCTGGAGCACCATGTTCTGGGCACCACACGTTAGGAAAGATGTGAACAAACTGAAGAGTTCAGAGGAGGGCAACAAAAATGATAAAAGGTTGATAGAAAACCTGACCTATAAGGAATACCTATAAAAATACTGGGCACATTTAGTCCTGAGAAAAGACAACTGAGGGATATCTGATAAGTCTTCAAATATGTTAAAGGCTTTTAAGAGGGCAGAGACCAATGGTTCTTCCTGTCCACCAAAAATTGGACAAGAAGTAACGAGCTTCATCTGAAGCAAGGGAAATTTAGGTTAGATACCAGGAAAAGCTTTCGAATGAGTAAGTTTTCAAGGGAGGTTGTGGAATCCCCATCACTGGAGGTTTTTAAGAACAGGCTGGACATTTACCTGTCATGGAGGCTCTAGGTTTATTTGGTCCTGTCTCAGTGGAGGGGCTGGCCTTCATAACCTCTCAAGGTCTCTTCCAGCCTTACATATCCATGATTATGGTGTACCTCAAGGTGATAAAGACAGCTGGAGTATTATTAGTTTAATTAATTTAATTAATTAAATAATGTATTAAATTATACCCACACTTCTCAGCTTTATAAGGAGTATTTGAGACTCTGTTTAATCTTTCAATAGGTTTTGGTGTCTCCATTCTTTTCTCTTCAGCCACCTCCAGTAGTGGCCTCTTTGTTTTCTCTCCCTCCCATTGCTCAGGTATCCCCAATTTGGAGAGAAAGAAGACTCCATAATCCCAGAAAGGATAATTATCTCATCCAGAAAAGAATAGAAGCAAGATAGGAAGGTCCTATAAGATATTCTCTCTCTCCTTGGCCTGGAATAGGATGCATCAAGTCAGAGTTATCGTCATGTTATGATATAATCAGTTTGTGGCAACATGTTATAACTTGCACATTATGTTACACCACATCCCGCTGCTGAGCAGTAGTGGATGCTGGGGTCTTGCAGGTCAGCAGAAATCAGTGATGCGGTCTAGATATATTCTTAACTAAACTTGGTTTATTTTACACTAGGTGCACCAGTCCTTTTCATCAATCCCTTCTTTCAGGAAACTCAGGCAAAAGACCAATTCCTAGTTTCCAGGGAGTAACTCTGCCTCAAGAACTAATTCTAGTTAGAGTTGTTAAAAAAGAAGAGCAACCATCCTTGGCTGCTTACAACAGCACCTCAAAATAGGAAGAACACGACAATACAAAGCTTTCTTCAAAGAGTGAACTCTGCTTTCACATTAAGAAAATGCAGGTGTAAGGCTCTGAGTAGCTGCACCAACGATAATAGGACATTGAATGCAGTGTGATGCAACATATAACAGCATCACTTTGGTTGGCAAAATATTTCAAGTATGAAAATTCCAGTCTGACTGGGGCTTTGGTTGATTAGTTCTCAGGGACAGAACCAAGGATCGTTCTGACCTACAGCTGCAGATCTAGTCACACTCTAGTGAATTCACCTACATTAAGTTATTGTCAGGTGCAACCACAATGGCCAAGTTACATAGGTAATGCTTAGAAACTCATAATTAAATTGCAATTAACAAACCAAAGTGTCTTCTTGGGATTAGAATTGGGCAGATAATGAAGAAAAATGTTTTTGTCCACGTTTTGGTGACCTTAGTAGGTAAAAGAATAGGCCATCCAATGAGAGAACAGAAAGAACACCATGTGACAGAGGTGACCAATCACACAGCTTCAATAATATTGACTATTAAAATAGCCAAAGGATTATTTATAGAGAACAACATGAGAGCATCCCACAGCCTGACATTTGTTGGGACAAAATATCAATTGAATAATTTTGAATAATCAACAGTTGAGCAAAAAAAAAAAAAAAAAAAAATCACAATCCTGGAAATTCACCCCTGCCTAAAAGGCCAGCAAACAGCCAATCTATTTTATTACAGTAACACGCAGAGACCCAAATGAGATTGGCACCCCATTGTGCTAGGCACTGCACCAACACAGAGCGACAGTGCCGGTCTCCAAGAGCTTAGTCTATAGGAGACAGAAAAACAAACTCAGGAGAGCAAACTGGTGCAGAAAGGTGAAATGACTTGCTCAAGGCCAGAAATCAGGTCAGGGAAAAAGCAGGAAATAGAACGTAGGTGGTCTCCTAATTCCCACTCCGATTCCACATCCGCTGGACCACAAACTGCCTCTTTAAGGTTAAGTGGCAGATAGGCCTGATGCACGGGGGGCGATTTTCAACCCAAACAAACTGTTTGCCCAGCTCTTGTTTTGATTATAAACTATACATTCCCGGAGCCTTAAGGGATTTTTATTGGAGGAATAAAATAATAAAAAAAAAATAAAATAAAGCCAATCAAGTTATTAAAAAAGCCCCACTTCCCTGCTGCATTACCGCTCTTTTTTCATTATTTCCCAAGTAAATACTACACCACAGGCGCACAGGCTCTGCAGCTTCCAAGACCTGCATGGGCCCCTCCCCACTAGAGCTTTCAATAGGGCTTCACTCAGTGACAGACCCTTCCTAATGTACCCTTTTTATACCAGATGTAAAAGAGAGGGTGTTTGAAAATGCTCTGGTCATAGGAGAAACACTTCTATTGAAAGCCACAACTGGTTTGACCCTATTACAATAACAAAAGTTGCCTGTTGAACAAAAATACCCTGCTAGGTGTGCAATGTACGGGATACACAATCTCTCTCCACCCTGCTATGCATTATTCTTTTTCCTGGTGACATTTTAATATTGAGAAATCTCACATGACATTCTTATTATTTGTTTAATACTGGAAATAAAAAAAAAAAGTAAAAATGCTTGTGACTGTATTACAGGAAGATACTGGAAATAAACTATTTTCAGTAGAAAATGTGTCTGATATGTATTTAAATAGAGTCCTTCATGTTTCTCTGTAATCTACAATGTGTGTTATAGGTGGGACCGGTAGATTCCTTTTTATGAAAATGGCCTAACACTTCCCATTACAAGACCTTGTTTTTAGTTACTTAGAACTTTGCAAAACTTTAACTGTTTTAGCTCAAATTTTCCATGATAGGTCTCTACCTGAGACTAAATATTATTTGAACATGGCAGTCAAAACAGTTCAGCCATTTCCAAGAATGAGGGTAGTTAAAAATTCACTGATTTGCTCCTTTTAAAAAACACTCCAGTGGCCTTTTTTGTATGTAATATACGGCATACTGTTAATATATTTATTATGATTCTATTATTTTTTGGACCAGAATCCTAGGTGTTCAGTGCTATACAAACAGAACAAAAAGACTGTCCCTGCACTAAAAAGTTTACAGTCTGAATAGTGTCTACATAATGGGTGGGATGTTCCAAAGTGGCTAACTGATTTAGGAACACAAGTCCCAAGTTGCTTTTGACAATCTTGCTCACGACACAAAATGTGTCTGTAAATGTATAGTGTGTGTTTCTATGTGTACGTACGCAGACACACATTAGGAGGACGAGACTGTGGTTTGAACTACACACCTACACAGGGAAGTAAAAGGGAGGAAGAGTAGGAGAAGATGTAATGGGCTTAATCTGCAGTAAAGGAGATTTAGGCCATCACTGGAGGTTTTGAAGGACAGGTTGGACAAACACCTGTCAAGGATGGTCTAGGTCCAATCAATGCAGGAGGCTGGACTTGACTTCCTGAGGTGCCTTTCAGCCCTACATTGCTGAGATTCTATGAACCCCATTGTTACACCTGTGCACAGACCTGAATCTTCGTTCTGGGAATGCAAATGTAAGCAAGTGGCTAAGGAGAGATGGGATGGCCAGGAGTGGGCAAGGTCATGGATCCACCCACACTCGACAAATTATCCAGAACATCTGATCTGGAGCAGTAGGCATTGTGATTTGCTTCTGGTACACGCAAGCATGAAAAGGACGACCTTCCAGACCACAGGAGAAACTGGGACGGAATTATGCCTCAGAGGCACAGGCTAATCCATGGTGTGTGGAGCCAGGGGTGACAGTGGTCACAGGAGAATTCCCTTGATGATGGAGCAGTGTAGGGTCAATGTAGACAGTTGTGATGGCCCTCTTTGCAGCCCCTGGTGTAACAAGCAGGCTGTGGGGGGAGGGAGTGTGGGGTGAAGCAGGGGCTTTTGACTAGAGCTGATCAAAATTTTTTCAGTGAAAAATGTTCTAATGAAATGTGGCTTTTCTAAGGAAATGGAAATTTTCATGGGAATTTTTTTTTTTTACTTTGAAGTTTAACCCCAAATAACTACAAAATTGTTAGTTTTCAGTAGAAGTGTTTGGTTTTCAGTTTTGAATATTTTTTTTGCGTTATGGTTTTGATTTTCCATCAGAATACTGAAAAATTTTCCACTGGGACTTTCAGAATTTTTTTTCCCTAAAGTTTCCCCACAAAAAGTGAATTGGCCTTTGGTACTCAAAACTTTCAATGCATCAGGGATTCTGAGCTGCAGTGAGACCCCCACAGGCACTTATGAGGGCTTTAAGTTCCCACAACTCTAATTGCACAAGCCCAAAAAGGAGAACACAAATGTGACTAAGTGCTTACAGAAACTACTAGAAATGACCTAAAGCAGTGTTTTTATACACAATGATGCATTTTTAGGTTTGATTTCATAGGCCCTTCCAAGGTAGAAGTGAGTGTTGTGTATCCCATTTAGAACTGGGAATTTCCCCTTTTGATTGGAATAAATATCCCAGTTTTAACTCTGCTCATTTGCAAAACATCAGGTTTCAATGAGTCACTCACACACGAGTGAATATTATCACACGTAGTTTGAGGCCAGGGTAATTGGGAGTGGAGATAATTCAGCAGTGGGCAGAAAGAAAGGATGCTTTCTGAGGCAGATTTTAATTTATTTAAGTGACAGCTGTTGGAAGCAGGCCTGGTGAAGGTAGGCCAGTAGGCAGAGAGCAGGTAAGATGGTCAAAGTTGCACTTGCAGTTGATCCTGTAGCTTTGCAGTTTTATGCCATGGGTGTAATATACAAATGGCATTTCAAAGTATATCTTAATTCTTGTTTATGGTTAAGAATTTATGAAAAATGTCATTTTTCTCTTTCCATCTAATGCATGGTCATCTTTCCTTTGTCCTTCCTGGGCCTCTCCCTCCCTAGACTGGCTTTGTCTTTCTCCGCCTCCTTTCTTTACAGTCCTCATTTACTCCTTGGTAAGCACTTCCACAACATTAATTCTCTAATTGCTCTTCAGCGAGAGCTCCTGAACAACCCTGACAGGTTAATGAAAGGACCTGCTTCTGAAAAGGTTCGCCTTCGGGTCAATGTCTGTTTTTTCGTTATGCGTACATGCAGCTCCTAGCACAATAGGGGCTCTGATCCCGGACTAGGGCCTCTATGCGTACATTGATGCTGCAGTTAGACACCCACAGCTGGCCCATGGCAGATGACTCAGGCGCGCAGGGCTCAAACGAGGGGGCTATAAAATTGCAGTGTAGACGTTCAGGCTCGGGACCCCATAATAGGGGAGAGTCTCAGAGTTTGGGCTGTAGACTGAGTCCGAACATCTACACCACAATTTTACAGTCTGAGCTCTACAATGCTGAGTCAGCTGACCCAGCTCAGCCGTGGGTGTTTAACTGCAGTGTAGAAGTGCCCTATGTGCCAGTTCATTAATAAATAATAATAGAGTGCCAGAGATAAGGCCCCCCACACTGGCCTTTAAGTGACCTTGGGGACTGATGGACCAGGACACTGTAGGATACATTTGGGTATGTCATGGTCCTCTCTCCCTCTCAGATATGGATGATTGATGCAGGGAATGAGTGGGTATCACCCAGAAACCCACTCTAAATATGTGAGCTGGGTAGCCAGTTGCACATGGGAAGAGAAGAGAGGCTTTGGTGTTTATTCACCTCTATCTGACATTGCAAATCCACTGCCTGTTGCAGTGAGGATCACCATGTGGATATTGTCAAAAATACAGAGTAATCTGTCGAGAGGGCTCTGATCCCCCAAGAAGGTCTCGCAAACTTACAGAGCTCTAAAACCAGGAAAATGTTGACTCCTAAGAATTAAGAACCATAGGAAGCTTCTGTGGTTGAAGTATTTCTTCAAATTCCACTGGAGGTCAGTGCAACATTACAGTTTTATGTGGAATAAGAGGTCCTTTCACTGGGTATCTAGTGCAGCAGCTAAACATAAACCCTGTTACAATTGTTTTTAAACTAAATTTGTATAGTAATAAATCTGGGCTTAAGGACGGAGTTTTGTGGTTATATTTGGAACATCCTGGCAGGGATGTGAGAAATGAGATTTGCTTAGGTACTATTTATTTTGGGTGGGTTTTTTTTCCCCCCCCTTAAAAAAGTTTGGATGTTTTTTTCTCTCCTCCCCAAAGGCAAATTACTTGGAATATAAAAGAAGTGGGTCTCGCAAGATGTTTTCATAGCATAAACACCCCCCCCCCCAACATTGCCTAGCCCAGTTGGAAAGCAGGGAGGTAATGTGGTCCAATGAAACAGGGCCCTGGATTGGAATTTGAGACCATTGTGCTATGCCAGCTCTGGCACTGACCTACCGTGTGATCTGCAGCAAGCCACTTCCCTTCCTGGTGTTCCCTTTTCCCTCCCTTTGTCTGTCTTAGTCTAGGAGGAGCAGCCATTTCTAAAGCATTTCACACTCTCCATGCATTCAGAGCCATTGAAATGCAGGTGCCATTGGGCTAACCAAGTCACACGAGTGGGGAAGGGCAAGGAGAGGAAAGTTCAGCAAACCCCTACCAGGAGTTCTGAGAAGTGCCTGATGGAGTCTTGAATACCAACACGGAGCAGAGAGGACCACAGTTTATATGATCTTATCCACAGAACATGGAGTTGTGCCAGGTATAAAACTGTTCTAACGCAGGCCTGGAGATTCCACAGCCAGCCTCGGTATTTTAAACATGCCTATAAAACATGGTTTTGCTGTCTCCGCCCTAAACTTACCCTACTCCATCCACCACCATCACATCACTATACACAAGGCCAGCCTCAGGATACTGGCATGGGTCAGCAAGATGATTTTTAAGATGACTCTGAAGCCACCGATGGGAGATGGGGCGGCCAAGTGCTTGCCCTGTCCATCTAATTTCATCAATTACATCTTCAAGGCTCTTCATTAGGAAGAAGGGGCTAGATGCATTTGTTTTCCTTTTATATGAATGCTCAGATCTTTGGTTACATTTCAAGTGCACTCACACAGTGGGTGATTTCCAGCTTTGACAGCTCTGGTGCCCAAAGGCTGGGTTTGGTGGATTTCAAGGATGAACGTGTAACCGAGTCTAAGTTAGCGTAACTTACACACTGAAGGAGATCTACATTTGACCAACTTAGAATCCCTTTGAATTTAACTTTATGTGTTCCTAAACATGTTGCTTAGGATGTTGAGTGCTTCCTTTCAGACTGGATTAGTTTCACAAACTAAGTGCTGGAACCTCGACTGAATAATTTAAAGCTAGGCTGGACCAAGCACTGAACAATATAAATGTTGGGAACACCTTCACACTGACTCTTGGGGTAAGACTAATCAACCTAGTATGCCTTTATCTAATAGGAAATGGATTCAAACTACAGCATAGCAGATTTAGATTAAATCTCAGGAAAAACCTCCTATCTGCAAGAACAGTAGGACAATGAAACAAACTGTCTAGGGAAGTCATGGGAGCGCCTTCACTGGAGGATTTTTTTTTTTTTTTTAAAGAAGTCTGGATAGCCATTTCTACTGGATGGTTTAGACATAACAAATCCTGCATCTTGGCAGGGGGTTAAATTAGATGATCTTTATAATCCCTTCTAACCCTACAGTTCTAGGATTCTCTCTCAAGATCCTATGACTTCTATGTCATCCCCATCCTTTCATTCAGGGAAAATCTTCTCATGGACTCAGATTAGTAAACCTGACAGCATGGATTTTGGTCTTAGAAAATAGCAAGAGTCTCTCCCCCTAAACAATTGTTTACAATGTATATTTGTTTTGTATTTCTCTGTTCCCTTCCATAACTTATCTTATGCTAATAGCTTCCTAACTATTCTAATTACATTTTTAAGCAAAAGAAAGTTCTTGAAAGTTAATTAAAAAGTTGCACCACTCTAATTGTGCAAAAGTAGCTTTTGCATTCTGAAAATTAAACCCTTTTAATTAAAAACTCCAATATCCATTTCAGGATATAAATGGGGGATGTTTACTACACATTTATTATTATTAATTTGCCACCTTGGAAATGAAATTGCTTTTGTATGGGAAAATCCATCTGGCACCAGCCTTAATGTCAGATTTGCCTCCCCTCCTCACCAAGGGGACATTTTGATCACGGAGTATTTCATTCCATTTGAAAAAAAAAAGATTGTGTCCTGAACTGAAAGAAAGTCGCATGCACTTCCATACATCTCAATCTTCTCCCATAACAGACTGTCACTTTTTTTACGTCTCGGAGAAACAAAGTGGGTTTTTTTTTTTGGTTATCTCAACAATGGAATGTGGATTTCAGAAGCTATCAGCATTTCGTTCTTGCTAGCAAAAAGCTACAGGACATTCAAACAGCACCAAGACTGCAAATCAAAGCCAATGAAGTCTCAGCGGCATCAGAAGGCAGACGCTGTGGGCAGGGCTCTGATCTCAGTTACACCAGTGTAAATCTCGAACGACTCCATTAACTGCAACATGGTTGTTATAAATAATGGATCTGAGGTAGATTCTGGGCTGCCCCTTTGTCCATAATGGAGTGTGTCTATTAAGGGGCACTTTGCTGCTAGAGGCGGCAACATCTTGTAGATGAGCCTTAATACTGAGGTTGTGGCCACTTCTCATTATTGGGGCTGAAGTTTTCAAAGGCTCATAATGGAGCTAGGGTCAGAATTTTCAAAGTGACTAGTAATTTTGATTGCCTAGCTTGAAACATCTTAAAGGGGCCCAATTTTCAATGACCGGGTGCTGCTTTGCACTTTCTGAAAATCAGGGGCTTTTTAGGTACCTCATGTTGAGGCACCCAACAGAGGCTAAGATTTTCCAAGGTCGATAGCTATGTGCCCAAATCCTACTGAAATTCAGTAAGAATTAGATGCCAGACTCCTTGGTGAAGCCAAACCTAAAATCACATGGCACACTTTGCAAAAAAAAATTAGAGGGGTTAACCCAAGGGTCTGGCCAATATCAAGTCCGTGCAATTACATTTTTGCCTCACCCAAGTCTTTTGTGAAGTTTTCAGTTGGTTGTTCAATATAAAAATTCTGAACCGACATGTGTTGTGTGGTGCTGCTGGGGGGCTAGGAAAACAGCTCCCTCCTTTGCTCTAGCAGCGGTCACCTCTCCGTGGGGGATGAAGCCACCCCTTCTTAGAGTACACACTTTGTAAATCAGTTTGCAAAGTCTTTTAGGGTGCTTCAGGATGAAAGATGCTATGGTAAATAGATGAACGTCATCATCATAGCAAACCAATATCACCCTCTCACAGGACGACCCTTGTCCTCCTGTGGGCCTGCAGAACATCTGGCAGACCAATACAACAAAATATAAAATTTAATATAAATTAGCATATAATTAATAATAGTCAGGAATTCATGAATAACCAGTATGCTACTTCCATGATGTTTAAGAGATTGCAGACCCTCTTTTACCCTGCATTTTGACCCCTATAGGCTATTAGCACTGGCCAAACATGGAGGCAATACATGCAGTAAAAGGAAATAGCTAAGGAGAGTTAAGAAACAAGGAATGGTCTGACTTTTCCCATTTTTTCAGGTTTAGATTAAATATGGTTATTGGGCTCATTTCAATATCAGGGGCTTTTTCTTATATAGGCAACTATACCCACCCCTTGACCTGAAAATGTCCTGATTTTTCACGCTTGCTATCTTGTTCCCCTACCGAGCTCAGACCCTCCCTACTGTGGGTTAGTGGTTAGAGCAGGAGACCTAGATTCCCTTGCCATCACTATATGATTTAGGGCAAGTTGCTTCCCCTTTCTGTTTGTCAGTTACCCTCATCTGAGCTCCTTATATACTTTTAACTTTTGAGAGAGGGAGGTAGGACCAATTCTTGAACCTCAGCCTGCTGAGAAAAGAGGAATCTGAAAAAGATTCTCATGGTGGTAAACCATCAGCTAGCAACAGATTACATAAAAAGAAACGATTATTCCCGCAGCATTAATTTTGAGCATCATACAGTTACATTTTAACACAATTGCAGCAGAAAAAAAATTCAAAGACCTATCTCCCTTATAAACAAGGGTTCATCGCTCAATAGATGGAAAACTCTAAAGGCTTCCGGCCTTGCTAAGAAACTGAGATGCTGGGAATCGAGAGAGGTGGGAGAATTAATCAGAGTTCTGATATTACCCTGGTAAATAAAGTAATAAGCAAAGCTCTGAAAAGCAGACTTGATTCATATTCAAACATTTACAGAATAAGCAGCCTCTGATTCTCCTATCTAGCCCAGTCCTTATCCGTTAAGGCTGCAATAAGTGACCTCTTAATCCCAAGCAAAAGACTGTATGAGCAGCTGGAATGGAAAAAGAAAGCATATTCCCCCTCACTATTCCAATTTCCACTCAATTTCAGTGTAAAGTTGTTGTTTTTTTTCCCGGGTCCCCACAGCCAGTGAATTGCAGTGTGCATTTGATGAGGAGATATATTTTTGTGCATCTGAACACTTTTACAGCCTACTTTTTTTTTTTTGCGCCCTAACTAAATAAGCGTCTGACCTCCCTAAGCAGAGCAGCACTCCTCCAGCGTGGTTATATCTCCATTGTACTGACGGTGCTCTTAACGCACTTATATCAATAATTTCTTGGCATGATGGACGGACTCAGCAATAACCTGATCCTGCAATGCACTGAATAAACACTTTAGTATTTAGTGCATGGACACTAATGTACTTGGAAGTAATTGCTTAGAGATATCCCAGTGCCAATATAATAATGCAGGGATTGCATTTATACAGCATACACCATAAGAAAAAAAAATGCTATTGGACCTATTTTTTCCTCCCCATTTTGATTAGTGCAGTGTGAAGGAGATGGGGGAGACACCTGGGTGATCCCAAGTTACCCAATCCTTCAAGTATTACAGGCCACGTTCTGATCTAATTTATACTGGTTTAAATCCAGGGTACCTCCATTGATGGTAGCTGATTTACTTCCTTTTTACATAGGCATAGCTGACAGAATATCTGACTCTGACTTACCTCCATCACAATAGTAATGCTGAAACAGATGAAAGATGAAAGAGCTATGCTAGCTTGGCAAAAAAAGTCTCTTATACAGTAAATACATAAACATGCAAGCAGCAATTCCTTGGGTGAATTGAGCTTTAAAAAGCTCCATGGAGTTAGTCAAAGTGGAAAAATAAGCAGTTAGAAGCACAAAACTTCCATATTTCCACTTATGAGAATAATTACTCCAGCCCTTATCAACAACTCGCTGCTTTAATGGTGTTTATAAATTAGAAATGTCGATATTTTTAAATGGAAACTAATTTAGGTGTTTTCCTTATTATTAAAATGCTTCTCCCTGGACATTTTTGGTTTGTATGTGATTATGAAACAGTTTTGCTGTTTTCTATTTTTTCCCCATACCCTTTCCCTGACCACTGCAAATGACTTCTCAATTGGTTGCCAAGTGTGTTTACCTTTAAGTTATAAGAGCACTGCTTGTAAACATTTCCTTTTAAAATATTTCATTTAAGAGGCAAAAAGAAAAAGAATCTGAGGACTAAAATAAAATAAAAAGAACAGTTTTCCCAATGTATTATTAATACCAATAAATGGGAGATGGTGAATTTAAAAGCCAAAATGTAATGCATTTTCCTGGAGCAGTGAGCCTTTAAACAAGTTCCAGTTATTGAAATTGCATAGTAAAAACAGGTGAAATGAAATTTCTTATCAGATAGGATAATATAGACAGGTTACAGCACCATCCCCTACCCAGGAAACACAAGCAGAGAAGAAACACTAGCTGCTGCTCTTTATAAATGCGATCACGGGAAGGCTGGCAACTGGTCTGGAGAATTTTTTGTTAGCCCTCTTTTGAGCATGGTGGGCTAGAAGTTTCCTGGCACATGAACTAAACAGACCCCAGGCCTACTCCTGTGAGTTTTATAAGGTTGGCTTGAGGAGGTAGTTTTTACCACAAGTGGGGCTGAAATTCCCCCTGTGCAAAGTACTAGCACAAAGCCATTCATGACTTACATCCCATTTATGTTCTACCTGGAGGCCTTAAATGGGACTTAAGAGATAGACAGGTTTTTCATAGATCTTGTCTACATGGGGAAAGAGCCCAAGGTAGCTGGTGTGCACTTGTTACTCCACACTAACCCTCCTGTGTGGACACACTTACTACGCACTAAAAGTGCAGAGTAGCTCTACCTGCTCTCTCTAGCTCACTGCGCACCGACGACCTCCTGTGTTCACAGGGTATAGAATTTACACCTCACTAGAAAAGCGCACCCCATCACAGATGCCCAATTCCTACAGAAATGTAACTCCCTTAAGCATTTCTGCAAGTCTTATCCAGGAGTGCTTAGGGACCCTCAGTCCTGGGCCTAAGGATTTGAATCCCCCTACTTTTGACTTTAAGGGGTTTTTGACCTCCTTTCTCATTTAATTTTTTTTTTTAAGTGTCCATTTCTAAAATTTAGTGTGAGATTGCTAGTTTTTGGTCCAACTCCTCTGGTAGGGTTGATGTACTTCATAATGCCGTGGTTATGAGTTCTTGTGGTAGTGACTCAACTAGAGTTAG
Source organism: Mesoclemmys tuberculata (assembly GCA_007922155.1). Classification (NCBI taxonomy): domain Eukaryota; kingdom Metazoa; phylum Chordata; order Testudines; family Chelidae; genus Mesoclemmys; species Mesoclemmys tuberculata. The sequence continues at coordinate 12,945,396 of ML675655.1, forward strand.
TTCTTGAGCCATCTCTGGTGTGTTAGGACTGAGCCCAGAATAGCCTCTTTCCTTTCTAAAAATTGTTAAAGTGAGTACTACTAACACTAAGTTGGTGATCTGTCTGCCACTGCTGGAGGAGAGAGCATTTTAAAGGTAAGGAAAGATTTAAAGAAGAAAAAAGAGCAGAGATAAAGCTGAGAGTGCCAAAGAGATGGAACATACATCTCAGAAAATCTAAAAGCAAATCATTACAGAAAATATTATATATGAGTTAGTCTGCATTAGAGCAAAAATATTTACCCATAAATGTCCAGATATTCTTTCCATCTCCTTCCACTGAGGGCAATGTTTCCTAGTGGTTAGAAATGGAAATTTGGAGCTAGGGGTCTTGGGTTCTAGTCCACAGCTCTGCCACTGACTTGCTGTATGACTTTGGGCAACTCATTTAATCTCACCTTGTTTCAGGAATCTGAGGCCCATTGCACTGGGTGCTGTAGACCCATATAACAAAAGAAAGGGTCCAAACGAACTTACAGTCAAACTATAAGAAGAGAGAACAGTTGGATACGAAAAACAGATGGGGGAGCACAAGGTACTGGCGAGACAATGAATGAGTATTCATGCTGGAAAACTGATTCTAAGAGTTAGCTCCATCCAGCCAGATAATGAAACCAGATCATGTGATCTACATGTGACCAATCCAAACTAGCGAGCTTGAATCAAAACTTGAATTTTGAACACTGAATTCCTGCAACTAACAGCTCACAAACAAACCATAAAGCAAGACGTAGCCCCTCAAATAACACAGCAAATTTTTTTTTGGAATGCATTCATTATTCAGAAACGATCACCATCTGCTTGTGGACAATTCACAAAGAGAAAGTGGCAACATTCATCTAATAAATGGTTCGTTATGAATTATTCACCCAGTCGCAATTAACATTATGATTCCTACTCTCTCCAGGCAGCCCTGGGATAATGAGGCTTTGCCGTTCTATTTTAACTTCCATCCAAGGCTCTCAAGAACATTAATGAGTCATGCCTCGCAATTGTTTCAGGTAGGTTCTGTCTCCATTTCATAGAGGAGAAAATGTATACACAACCGATTATCCATTGCCCTGCACCTTTAACATTTCTTTATATCAGTACAAAGTAGGTGTAAAACGTTCCCACTTTCATTTGGTATAATTTTGCACCACTTTACACTGATGTAAACTGCTCCACAGCTGCATGGCATTGGTGAATTCGGCCTAGGGAGGTTGAGCAACTTAACCTAAGGAAGTCCATAGTAGAATGAGAAATAGAGCCCAAATCTCCTGCCTTTCTGTGAAGTTGTAGCATATCTTTTAGAATCGGACCCCTCAATGTTACCATGAAAGGTAGTTAGATGCCTAAGGATTCAGATAGGCACCTATTGAGATTTTTCAAAGAGCCTAAACAGGTTAAGTGCCTAACTCCCATAAGCAGTCTAATCTGAATCTTCAGGCAGCTAAACACCTTTAAAATCTGTCCCAAGGTGTCAACTTCTGATTCCCATTCCTTTAATGGCAAGGCCTCCCTCCATTCCACTTCTTATCTAGATAGACCTGTAACAGATATTCCTGTGTCATGTCTCCGAATGCAGGAACCTCACTCTTTCAGAGGAAAGGTCTGTTTTCTCAATCCCTGCCCTAGAGTTATAGCTCCTTGTTGGCCACTGTATGCCTAACAATGGAAGCTATCCAGCTGCCATCTGTAATTATACAGTGTTACGGGTTACAATTCAACATTACACATTTATCATGGCCAGGGCAAGGCTTTCGTATTGCTGTTTCAGCAGAGAGATTTACACCCTAGCACGAACCTAATGAGTGCAGACTATTGTAAGGTTGAAGTCAGCCTTAATTCTAGCTCTATGAAAATTAAATGTTAAGGTTTTTTGTTAGAGGCAAGGTGGGCTAAAAATGAATTCTTGTTAACGAAATGCTGTAATATATGGTTACATCTTCCTAGTTGGCCAGAATATACTGTCACTGAAATTAGCTTAACAATTTCAAATGGCATTTTCGTCCTCACTCACTCCCTCCTCCTCCTTCACAGTTCAAGAATAGGAATAGATCTTAAGGCTGAAGGACAGAAGTTGTTTTTCCTTGAAGTATCACATTTTGGAAACAAAATAACCTCACATATTCTCTCTACATGTCATTAACATACGCAGCATGTGCTGTCCAAGATTCCCAGCAGGCAGTGTTCTCACGCGTCTTCAGATTCAATTCTTAGCTTCTTTATTCATCAAACCCTGATGCTACATAGCTTCCATATACTAGCCTTAAAATACCCAGTTCTGACTCAAACCTCTGATTTCACTGCGAAACTCCGTGATGCTTAAGAAAAAAAAAAAAAAAAGTAATCTTTCTCCAAGAAATATTTGCAGCAGGGCAAAAATGCAGTGTTTTGTAGCTAAGAGGCAGGAAGTCTGAAGACTTTCTGTGTTAGTGGTATCTATCCAGGAAGGGTGCATCTGAGGAATCTCTCGTTATGACATCTAACTCTGGATGGCAGAACCTCATGACATAAGACTATCTGACAAGGAAGCCAATGGGACAGGGTAGATCTCTGCAGACAGAACATATCATAATAGAAACGGAGGTTTAGAATATTATCAAACACCCATTTAAGTAATATTTTATTTGAAAATTCATTATTGTTTGCACAGCACCTAGCACAGTGGGGGCCTGATCTTGGCTGGGGCCTATGCGTGCAACTGCAATACTAAATATTGAAATCAAATAAATAAATGCTAGTTAATAATAAACAAGCTTACATGAACCAAAAAGGAAAAGCACATTTGAGTTCCTAGATGTGTCATAGGAGCAACCTGTTGAGGAAAGGCATTTTTTAGAACTGAACGGCACATGGGATTGAGTAATAAGATACACAACCTTTTATCACAAGGCTATTGGTTCAAATACAGCCATTGGGTTACATTCCACTTTCACTGCCACCTATAAAAATGTGGAGTAACTCCCATTAACTCCAGATTTACCCCAGTAAAAGAGAGAGGGCAGAAGGTGGTGGTCTAGGACAGTAGCTACGGAACATGGTCACCCTCTAGAGGTGGTTTGATGAAGTGAGGCGGCCTCAGGTCTGTTCCTACTGAACAAATGCCTGAATCACAAATCTACCAGCACAGATAGCCCCTTGGTAGCAGTCTCTGGAGGAAGGCCAAGAAATGAATGGACCAGGAACTATCCTTTTGCAGCTTCCACTGGTTCCTCCCTGCTAGGGTTCAGGTATTTTGGTAGAATAGCAAACGGCTGCTACGTGCATTGAACTTGTGCTCTGGGTAGAGGGCTTTGGGAGGAGTCACTCCCAAAACGAAGGGAACTTGGCAAAAACAGCTCGGCCATGTGCTGCATCCATTGGTCAGAGCAGGGGACTGGTTCTGTTTTCGACTGCCACTGGATCGTCCTGAAACTTTGAGCAAGTCATTTTCTGTGCCCCAAGTGCCCTCATCCGTAACATGGAAATCACGCCCACTTTGAGAGCCTCATGTGAGCAGCAGACTATAGATGCAAAGTATTATTTTTATACTCCTCCTCACCCACCAGCATTTCTGCCTGGCTGCGGCTTCATGTTCCTGGCCTAAGTGCTCAGCTCAGAAGCCACACGCAGTGCCCATATGCCAAGAAGCAGATGCTCTTTCTTCAGCACTGAACAACTTCTTCCTACCTGCTCTCTCTACTGGAGTCTCCAGCATGCAGATGCCAGGGGGGTGTAGCTGTCTCTCAGTTCCACCTGTGTGTGATATTGTCTCCCATCTCAGGCAGCTTAGCAGGGAGGCTCCAGATGACAAAAGTCAAGACTGTGAAGTCACTTCTCCCAACTCCGGTTGTTGGCAGCTGGGTGTGACCCCGCTTTCCCCTGCCAAGTGGCAGTACTGTAAGCCTGAGGTATACAGATAGCTCCTCTGTGACAGTGCAGAGATCGGAGTGTAATCTTGTTTTCCTGGGCCGGGATGCTTCAGTGGGTGCCGTGGTCAAATTGTCTTGATGGTTCTCTCCCTTCAGCCTACTTTGGCTTCCAAATGAATGAAAAGAATTCTCTCTCTTGCCCTCTTCTGCTCACTCTGTTCTACATATAATGGGCAGGCCCCAGTGGCTTCAGAGCTGCCTTCTTGCACACCTCCTTGCTGAACTGCTACGGTAAATCAGTATTAAACTCCAGAGTCTCTGCTGCACAATAAAACCCTTAGCTCTTTAGTGCCAGTCGAGAGGCAGCGCCACACACAGCCTCATCAGGAATGGTTTCCTTCTACAAAATGTTCCCTGACGCTAACTGTCCCAGCCATCTCACACGTCCCATTGCCGTGGCCTCAGAACAAGGCACTGGCTGGAGGGATTTCTAACAGACGTAAATCTAGTTCTCCCGCATGATCATTCCTTCCCTTCATCTCCCTTTGGCACTGACAGAAAGGTGGCTCTCTGAACAGCCTCTTTAAAATGCATCGGCGAGAAGAAGGGAAGTTGTTCAGCGTGGCAACAATATTGTACACCGATTTGTATATTTATTCCTAAGATCAAATTGATAACAACAGGTCCCTTCATGCCTCCTGATTTATCTGCTGAACAGGTATCTGTGCTGTATGCTCTGCGTGGCCGTAACTGTCATGGCTGATATAAGGGTAAGATGAATAACCTTCACAGATTTCAGGTGCAACTAGGAAAATGCAATCATAACTCACTTTAGAACCAAGTGATACATATTTATACTTCTCCTATCTCAAGCTAGCAAGCCTTTCCCTTTTATTTTGCATTCATGGACCCCTGATGTGCATCAATCTTATTTTCAGTTTGTTAATACTGTTGTCACTCAACTGAAATTTATCGTCACATGACTTATGATCGGGAGACACTTTCATCGGTGGAACACTCTCTTAATTTACACTATTCAAATTTCCTCTTCTGGCTCAGGTTTGCATTCCAAAGGCCAAAGTCTTGCATGGTTTTAATATGCTCTCTTTTTTCCTCCCCTCCCATACACAAAGCAATAAAATGTCCATAACTATTTTATAAACAGAGCAAAAGTCAAAGTGGCATAAAAAATGCCACTAAACTCTCCTTGTCCCAATAGGGTTTAAAGGGTGGTTTTTAAATGCACACAGCTAATTCTAGGTGGGAGATGGGGCCCTGAAAGACCCCCTGCAGATCATAATCACCTCCTCTAGGTCAAAAAGCTGGATGTGTGAAAGTCTCTTCTTCAGTGGTCTAATCTAGGCATTTCAGCGACTGGCAACCAGTCCCTGCTTAGCCGTATGTCAGCAAAGGTCTAATATCCCTGCTTGACACCACGCTGAGGAACTGGTGCTCATGCATGCTTGTTTTGACCTTGCCTATCTACACAAGGGGTTTACACTGGTGCAGCTACACCCCTGGAGTTACACCTCAGAGCAGGCCAGGCCTGAGATCAGACAGGTGCAAATCTCCCTGCTCCCCTTCCCTTCATCTCTTTTCGCAGCAGGCCTGTGGGGGCCCAGGGCGCCTGTATTCCCTGCACGCTGCAGAGGCAAACTCTGTTGGGCCCATTCTCAGGCATCCAAATGGAGAAGCTCAGACAATCCGTCACTAGCTGGGTGAGGGGATTCCATCCCGCTCAGCCTCCATGAAAACCCCCATGTGTCATGCCCAGCTTCTGAAGCCCGGAGCAGGGGGGAAAGCGGGTTGGGTCATAGCAGAACTGATCCAAGTTGCTATTTAAAATAAAATAAAATTAAAAAAAAATCCCAAATACCCAATTGCAGCAGGAAGAATTTAACATTTAAAAAAAAAAAAAAAAGAATAAATATTTATGAAGAACCTGTCAGTCATTTTCAGGGTTCCTGACTGAAAGTGTCAAAAGAGAAAGGTTTTCATGAGGATTTATAGTAAATTGCAGTAAATTGTATTCTTGTCAGAGAGGAGTTACCCAGCACCAGGGAAAGCAAACCCCACAGCATAGCAGAGATGCTACGCTGTGAAACCCACAAGCGGTCTGCACGAAGCTCACACACCACTTAAATCCCACTGAGGCCCTCAATCTTCAGAGAGCAACTATGGAGAGTCAGGGGAAAGCTGTTCTCTGGTGTTGTCCTAGAACAAGGAGAACAGTTCCAACAAATGGAGCCCATGTCCTTATTCAGCTCCCCACAAGTCAAATTCTTGCTTCTCCGCAGCACCCAGAACACTCCTGCTTCAACTCAAGCCTTCAAGCAAACCAATTCACCCATAACCCTGAAAGACCTATATCCCCAATACAAATCCCAGAAAAATCCACCCCGCATTCTCCAGGCTCCAGTAGGAGTTTTGGCAGCATCAGGAATGTCGGACTGGGCCCGATCAACACAAAAGCAACAATCAAATCAACACCTTCTCCCCCAATAAAGCAAGCCAAATGCAATTTGCAGAGGACAAAGCACTCCCCCGGCATGACCTCCCCGAATCAATCCATAGACGGTCATCGCTACCACACAGAAGCAATACATCATCCCCAGCAGAGCCCTTCACACCAATTCACTAGTCCATCAAACTGAAGCATTGACACGACTTCCCTAACGAACCACATAACCCAACAGACCCCGCGCCAATAATCACCATCCCCTCACAAACCAATGCTTCAACATGGCTGGCCCATATAACCTTTCACACCAAAGCCAGTCTCCCATCACAGCCCCCCCAAAATAAACCAGTGCATCAACACAGCTTGCCACACCAACCGCTGTGGTACAGCGACCCCCTCCTGGGTCTCACCTGCTGGCAACAGTGTCTTCTGGCCGTGAGGCCTGAGGTAATTCCACTCCAAGCTGGACAAGTCTTTGGGCTTTTTCCTTCCCCTCGGCACCTGTCTCACACCTGTCTGTGTTTGGGTGCAAGCCTTACTTCAGGCCTGAGGGGCACCCTTCAACCCCGCAGGGGAGGGCAGATAGTCCCAGTCTGTGTATGGGACCCAGGGCGGTACCTTGCTGTGGCTCCCTCCGAGGACCGCAGGGGTGGTGGTAGAGCCCTGTAGTCTGGGAAAACCACCAGTCCTTCCTGTAGGCTGGGGTCAGGGTCTCTCCTGCTCGGCTTCTCCAGCTGTAGAGAAACATTATTTCCAGTCCAGGGGACTCCCTCCTTTAGCTGCCAGAACCTTCTAGCAGCTCCTTGTTCTGTGTTCCCTCTAGTCTTTAGGGAAGGCAGGCTTTAAGTACACCTGTGTTAAGCCCTCAATTGGGTCCAGGTGCCTCTAATTGACCTGCAGTTAACTCTCTCCAGCCTGCAGGGAAAAGGGCTTTTAGCATTCTAGGGCTCACATATCGGCCCTGGTACACTGTCCCGTAGCCATCTAGCCTGACTTTACCACATGGCGTAAAGCAAGATTTTATTTTGCCACGAGTGTGTTCTGTTTGATAGCTCATTTTTAAGAGGACGAGACTCCCACAGGCAGAGATTGACAGGGCTATTTATGATGAATTTGAAGACTGATGGCACCCAGGATCTGAAGTGAATCTCTTTTGTTCACACCTCGTATTAACCCGAAAAGGGACTACATCACGTTCCCCTACTGCCTTCTGAGTTGTTTACCATTTCTTGGTCTTTTCCATCACTTTGTGTTGGGAGGGGGGAATGGACATTTTGCCAAAACGAGAAACAAGGAAACGTGCGCATGGGAATCATGGCTGCATTTATTGAACCAGGAATGACAGTGCGGCATGCTGCTAACAACTGAACCCACTAAATCTAGACAAAGTCTTGTCAGAAAAAGTATCAATGTGCTTTATCAAACCTTGTCCATAGATTTATAGAGTGCTCAGACCACAGATCTGTAGTTCCTCAAGGTAATCACTTTGGCATTTTCTGGCTATACTACCAACCTCCATGTGAAATAATGGAATTTATTGACAGAGAAGCAGGAACTGCAATTTTGCTGCTGTTTAGAAAAATTGCCCATCAATGAGGTGTCAGTTGAGAAAGACAAAAGAGATTGCAGTACACCGACTATCTCCCGATTCCTGCTGAATTGGTAGATAAGCCATTAGTGCTTCCATGGAGGGGGAAAGGTATCCACTATTCCAGAGAACCGCTTTGGTTTTTAACTTACAAATTGCGCTGCACCAAGAGAAACATGTTCCAGGCTGTTGAATTAAATTCAGGTACAGGTTGCAGGTCCGGGGGGCCTGGGTTTGTTAGAGAAATCACAACAATATTTAACCTCCTTTTTGTACAATTCCCGCTCACTCTTCACTGCATATTGAACAGGTAACTTCAACAGGATCTATCATGCACTATTGCGTGATTTCTTCCTCTCAGCCTGAGGGACTGGAAAATTCCTTAAGCCTACAGGTTCAGGATCCGACATTGATCACAGACAGTCTGGGTCTGAGCTCACCATGGTTTTTCAGCTGGTGAAACTCCACTGATATTAGTGGACTGTCTCCTGATGTACAGCGATGTGACAGCAGAACCAGGCCAGGAAGTCTTAATGAACTAGGGCTTCCCAGACACTGCAGAGAATGTAAGTGTCCTTCTGAGGAATCAAGGCATAAGATAGTGTGTGACCTGGAGCATGCTGATAGAGGGCTGCATGACAGGGAGTGCAGTCTAGGTCTGAGAGTCAAGATTCTGGTTCTGTTCCACTTTGCACTGGTGTGAATAGCTACACAAGGTGCAGGGTAATGATAAATATAGCCCTGGGCTTGTCCCAGGGGGTTGTGTAGGGGGCTTAAGATCGCCTTGATTGCAATAATTATCCTTGTCCCTCTTTGCGTTCCCTGTCCTTTATGGTCTCCCAGAGTGCTTTATAGTCACTATTTAAAAGTCTCCTTTGTTTCATGCTCTCATCCATCAGCCAATGCTCCACATACTGTCTACAACTGAACAGTTTGGTCAGGGTCTGAATTAAATTGTAAGCTGCTTGGAGCCACGACCGTGCCTTCTTCGTCGAAAAGTATTGAGCATGCCGTCGGCTCACAATAACTGCAACAATTCTCCCGCTGGGTTCCATTAATCCTGTTCACTCCACCATGCTATGTACTCCTGTTTATTGTCAAGACACTCAAATGGACCCATGTGCTACAAACCACAGACATAACTGCTATTCAAACTGTGGACTGGAACCCGACTTAAGCTCCAAAATCATAGGCTATTAGCACATGAGTTGAAAGAAATACCCTTTAAGTAGAAGGAATACATCCCTTAGCCTGTGTGTGTGAGATCCTGTATGGGACAGTCTAAAAAGCCATTTAATTCCAACACAAAACACATAGCAGGAAAGACAGAAGCAGGAAATACTTTACGATTTATATAACACTAGCTCTGCCTCTAATTAAGATCAGGGCACCCTTGTTCTAGGCAATGTACAAAAACAATTAGAAATAGTTCCTGACCTGAAGAACTTGCAGTCCAAATTAAATTTAAAAAAGAGAGAGAGACACAAATGGTCTGAGGGGAAACTGAGGCACAGAGAAGTTAAGTGACTCGCGCAGGGCCATGCAGCAGGGCAGCATGAGAAACAGAGGCAGATCTCCTGATTCCCACTCCAGGGCCCGTGTCACTAGATAGAATTGCCTCCACTAACCAAACTCTTTAAAAAACTGCAAATATTATTCTTATTAACAGTAAATTTGTATTAAGGGATTGTCTACATGGGAAGACTCGGGAAAATTAATCCAAATTAACTAAAAATTGTGAATTTAAAGTGGATTAGTTAAATTGCATTAAACCTCTCTCTGGGGAACAGTGCCTATATTCCTTCTCCACAGTCCCTTGAGGGCACCCACTTTGGGCTCCTGGTTCGTTACCATCACCTCTCTTGGGTAGAGACTCATGTCTCTCCCGCTCCTGACTGGGAGTTTTCCAGGCTGCACAGTTCCATGCCTACATGGTGATATTCCTAGCAAGCTAGACTGCCTATGCTGCCCAACGTCTATGCTTTGCTTTCTTTTTGCAGGCTATGAGCAGCCTAATGTCCCGCAATTACAAGTTACCACACAGCTCTTAAGCAAGGAGAGTTATTCTTAAAATGAAAGCTTTACCGAGAAAACATTACAAGAACCTATACGCATGCTAACAGGTTTACCAGACATCATTCTAACTCCAACCTCAGACTTTGGTAGATGTCAGCTCTTCAAAACCCACAGCTGGGTTTTCCTCACGGTCACAAGTCCATAACATCTCAGGTTCAAAACCAGAACCACCATGAATAGATCAGCCTTTCCTTTATGTGGTTTGGGCCTCTGATCTTGGCTTCACCAACAGACCATGACCCACGCTTCTGTGTATAGCTGCAAAAGGCTGATTTCTGCATTACCAGTGGTAGGGAATTTGCATTCACTTCCTCCTAGATATTCCCCAGGAAAAGCCACTTAATACGTTTTGTTCCAAGAGTCCATTCTTGACTGGCATGTTGTTCACTATAGTCCTCCAGGGTTCATGTCTGTCTCAGCTTCCTTCTTGAGACGTTACATACAAACCCAGCCCTCAAAATACATTCATTTCAAACAATGGACCCCGAAGATACTTCAACTTAATTCAGTAAGGTCTCCCAAAAAATTGCAGGAAATTGCCATATGTGTTACGTGCATGCTCTTACTCAAATTAGAGTACTTTTAATTTGGTTTGGTTTAATTCTGAATAAGACTGTCCACAAAAAGGAAATTCACATGCTAACCCAGTTATAATGTTCCAGATGTGTTTGAACTGTTTCTTACTATGCTTGAGCACATAGGATCCCAGAGCTGTTCCCAGTTCTGCCACTGACTCACTTTGTGATCGTGGGCAAATTATTTAAACTTGGCTGTGCCTCAGTTTCTCCCATCTGTAAAACAGTGGTGGTGGGAAAGGCATATTAACCATTATAAAGCACTTAGAGTTCTCCTGATGTCAGGACTGGGATGTGGGCAGTTTGACCTAATGGTTAGAGTCAGGGCCTAGCCTAGTGATTAGAGCCAAGGAGAAGAGCCGCCAGCCAGAGCCATGGAGCAGAGCTGGAGCCAGAAGCCAAGCAAGGGAGCAGGGCTGGGGCGGTGGAGCAAGGCAGGCACAGAAGCGACATAAACCTTGGGCAGTCAGCAACCTGCTACTGCTCTTGAATTCAAATGCAGACTCGTTGGCTCCTTTCAGCCAATCAGGTGATTCTGCCGTAGCCCAGCCTGACGATCATCTGATAATCCCAGGCTAAGTCGAGGGACTCAGCCCCATGCTCCTGACACCTGGTGAAATCTTATTTTGTTTGCCTGATGAAACAAGAACCAGGAAAAACAAAAAACCAAAAAACATTCTGCAGAGAAACAGAGAAATATGATAGAACAAAGGAGCACAGTGGGGACTGAAAGGATTGGCAATGGGGTTTGGAGCCTTTTGCTACTAGCTCATAGATTTCAATGTGGTCCAAGACAGAAGTGAATTAATACTGTTACTCTGGCTTTTGAGTTCTCTGGTTTTCCCCATCGTAGAAACCAGGGTCATAACTGGTTTGACTGTCTTAGCAAAGAGATGAAGGCGCAAATGGGTTTGAAGAAAGAATCCCCCCAAAGATGGCCCCTCCAGGGTAGGCCTGAGGCACAACAGCGGAGAACTGGGAGAAACGTGCACTGCTCCAGACGGTGTAGTAGCAGCCTTGTGGATTGTCAGCTTCAGCAGCACAGGAGTGTCTACTAAATTCACTTTAACGAGAAAGTCAGCCAGCCAGCCAGCGACGCAGCAGGAGTGAAAGTCTTGCTTCAGATAATGAATATAATTGTTCTTCGTATTTAGTAAGCTAAGAAGACATTATGCAAAGTACGTATTGCAGATGGATTCTTAAAACACAAGCAGTGTCCGTGCGTGCGTGCACGTGGAGGCAGGCTCGGAGTTATTTGCTTCCACTTCAGCCGTGCTCCAGATTAAGTTTCGTCTCAACTAGCTGTCTTATTTGGCTCATATTTGGATCCAGTTGGGCTCTTTAAAAAGGGTTTATACTAGGCCTACCATAGCTTATTTGGTGCTGTTTGCTTCCTATCCATTTTCCTTAGTGCCTGCAATTACCGTCTGGGTCTGTCCATCATTGTGACTGGAGAATTGCAAACATCCAGGATTCCTCTAAGCTGGGTTCATTTCAGTACAAATTGGGGTTAGACATGATCCAAAGGAGAGAAGAGCAGCGTCAAGGTCATGGGTGGTGGTTGAGTAGAGAGGCCTAATTTGGAAAGCAGCTAGTGCTAGAGCGAAGGTCCCTTCCTACTTAATTTGTAGGATTGTAACAGTAAAGATGAGTTAACTCAACTTTGACAGCTTTATTCAACCATCAATGTATTGTCCTTGGAAATTAAATAATGTGGATCAGCGATGTCTCATTTTTTTGTAAGGGTATGAAAGGACATTAACAGTCATTTAGTAGAGATTCAAAGTGATTCCTATAAATAGATGTATGGACAGAAACAATCTGAAACTTTCCAGGGCAGTGCATTGAAAGAACTGGCAGGTTTAGGACATCTGTAAGAAGCTGAGCGATGCTGGCCGTCAGTGAAAAGAAATAGCACAGTGTTTTACAGCAGTGAGCAAAACCACTATAGTAACATCATTGTCAGTAAATCTTCTGTCACAATGATTCTAGATCCGTGTAATTTTGTTGCACCATCTTGATTGAAACTGGTGTGCACAAGAAGTGAGTTGCACTTGATACAGATTTGGAAACATCACAGTCGAAATTGGGGATTTTTATGGTAGTTTCTGACATCTTGGAAGAGCATGGGTATCCCAGTTAGCCCAGGGCAACAAAATAAGAAAAAGCTAATAGTGTGACCTCCCTCCATAGACTGTTCTCCGGATCTGAAATATTCCTGCTCTGAGCCTGACACCCGAGCTCCACCACCATTCAGCAGATAGCCAAATGAAACAGAAGTCATTTGCACGCAGTTCCAGTTCTAAAAGGCCATGTTAATGATCCTTTCCATTTTCTGCCTTTTCCCCATTTGCCATGGGACTCTGGAGGGAACTTTATCTTGCTGCCAGCTCGGTCAGATTTATTATTAAAACATCTGAATCTGGAGAATAAGCATTTAGCAAACTTTTCCTTTCCTTTATTAGGCAGAGTTCTGCTATTGCTTGTGCCCTACATATCTCTGACTTTCTTTAATGAAGTAGCAGGTACATGTTACTTGGCTCCTTTGGAGAAATCTGTATTTTGCCATCCAGGAAATTGTGGCATCATGGGCTAGATTTCCACATGCACAAGAGGAAGGGGTTAAGGACAGGGGAACATGTGACAGAGAAACAAAGGGTTGGTATTCTCAGGGTGAGAGATTAAAGCAGAGAAAAAAAGGAACAAATTGCAAATTAGCTAATTTGAAAAAAGAAGAGGTTCATTAATGAAAGAGTGAAACAGTCAGTTTGAGACGTGGGCCCCTTGTACTCTTATCCGTGCTCAGACAATGAACATCAAACGGATGACTTGTTCTCCTGATCAATAGCTAGACGTGGATTAAAGCACAGCTATTGCCATTAAAAATAAAACAAAAACGTGAACGTCAGGCAGATTGGATGGCTGTGGGACACGGAGCTGTACCCATTTCAAGGTCCGTGAGATGACTACATACTAAGTCAGTAGTGACTGAAAGGACTTACCCCCTAATGGCTGTTTAGCGATCGATGTGAAGAGAGTTGGTGGTCTAAATCCAGCTCGGAACAGACAGCATCCTAACTGGCACCTTTCGACAAACATGCCAAGGTTTGGAGCAGCGATGATCTTGTGGCTGAAGCACTGCCTTGGATCTCAGAAGAACTTACGTCAGTTCCTGGCTTTGCCACAGAATCTGTGTGATCTTGGGAAAATTATTTACTCTCTCTGTGCAACAGGACTCTGTCTGTAAAATGGGGACGTTATTTCCCTAACTCCCAGGGATGCATATGGGTAAATTCATTAAAACTGGTGACATGCTTAAATGATGGAGGTTCATGAAAGTAACTAGCTGGGACTAAAAAGTGTTTAAACAATCCCTTCATCTTCAGAAATGATCTCTAAAGCCTTCAGGTTGGGCAACAGAGAAATATCCCTTTATGCTGCCTTTCTTGTACCCCCTTCTGCAGCTAAATAGAAGAATTTATTCTCTACAGCTATCAAGTGGTCACCTTCTCCCAGTACTAAATTCGTTAAAAAAAAAAAAAAAGTAGAGCAAAGCAAGAACTAAATTTCATATCAGAAAATTATGAGTGGGAGTCTATGCCTTTGAAACTCCTACATGAGAATCTAATCAAGGCATTTTCTATAAACACAGAAAATCGATAGCAGAACATTTAACATTTAGAACATGCCTCAATTTGGACAGCTGAGACATCCCCTTACTGCAGAATCCAGGGTCTGCATCGCTGCAGAGAGCTACAAGTCATCCCTAGACCTTTAGGTCCACAAACATTTACAGAATTGCTTTAAAGTCATCCCTTTGACCTATGAGTTGCACCAATTTGACAGAAAATGGGCCAACTTCAGAGGTCATGGGTGAAATTTACAAGTTGATAATAAAGTGTGAGTCTAAGCACATGTAAAATACTTGAGGAAGGAGGTGGGGTCGGGATGGGAGGTGAGGACAGAGTTGAATTACTCCAATTTAGATACCTTCTAAGCTAACTCAGATTTGTCTAGAGACAGGGGGATAATGTGCATGATGGGTGTGCAATTTCTAAAGCGCATTAACATGTTACACATTAATTGGTCCACATAGACCCTGCGGGTGTGCGCTAAAGGTTTCCTAGTGTGCTTTAAAATATACTGACAACTCTAGGTCAGTACCCCTCTGCAGACAAACCCTTAGATTCACCTGTGAATCTGGTCCCTTGATCATGGTGGCAGCTGAATTAAGTCAATGGCCATATTGCTTTTGACTTTAATGGCAGCAAAATGGAGTGGGCAAGAGCTCAGAGGCAGAGCTCTATGAAACATGGCTTTTTTTTCAGTTCGCAGGGACTCCTGTCAACCTTTCCCTGCGGTTCTAGTTCATGTGGATTTGCATACCACACCCTGCCCCAACCTGGAGCCTTGCTTAGAGTTTCACACTTGAACAAACCCAAAGTCAAACGGCGGAAATGGATATGATCCTGTAAAACAACTGATGCAAAGTGCCCGGTCGCCACTTGAAGCCACACAGTAGCCTAGGGTCCCATAAGAACTCCAAACAAAGGCTCAAACGCCAAAATATTTATTAGAGTTTGCTGAGGGGAAACACCCACCAAAATCAATGGGAAATGCGGGCGACGCACATTTTTCAGAAGTAGAGCTGGGGGGATTTTTTTTCAGTGAACAGTAAAATCTGCCTGCCAAAGATGCATTTTTCAGGGCTCCACAACTATTTGTAAACTTGGGCTGAATTCAGCAAATGGCTTTGCCCCTTATGCTCTGCAATGGAAAAATATTTTTTTTAAAAGGCCATGGGTCAACATTTTGTTTGGGAACCGTTTCATTTTGAAATTTAGTGCAATGAGCAAACTGTTCATTCAGGTCTACATATTCAGCTGGTCAGGGCCTCCATTAAATAATTAAAAATAATACCTGGCTCTTATATAGGCTTTTCAATAAATAGATCTCAAAGCACTTGGCAAAGAAGGTCAGTATGAATATCCCTCTTTTACAGATGGGGAAACTGAAGCACAAAAAAGGGCAAGTGACTTGCCCAAGGGTCAGGCAGTGGCAGAGCCAGGAACAGAACCCTGGTCCGAGTCTCAGTCCATTGCTCAATCCACTAGGCAACACTGTTCTGAAATGATTCTGGAAGAAACTCCTTGGGAGCCAAATCTCCTCTGACCCCTTCTGCAGACACCTTTTTATTGTTTTATTTGTTTTATTGTTTATTCAAAACAGGTCTGGAGGGGTATAGAGCAGAATGGAGGGAGGGGGACCCTGGTCCTATTCCCCCACCCCGTTCGATCTTTAAAAAAAGATCAGTGCAACATGTGCAATGCAGGGAGCTCGGGGAAGGCTTGTACCTTCTGCATTGACAGTCTCTGTGGCACCCACCCACCCTCAATGGGGGTTTGGCCCTTGAGTTCTTGACCATATCTTGATGTTTCAAATTAGTGTTTTTAATAGCAGTGTGTTAATAACACGAGCCAAGACAGGATCAAGGAGGTCGCCCCTACGTTAGAACAGTGCGGGTGAAGGAGCCTCCTGTTCAGCTCATTAATGTAAGTGGAAGTCTGTCTCTCAGGACTCGATGAGACTCATGCATGCAGTAGGCTAATGGGTCTGCTGCTGCCGCCTCTTCTGTCTGGACCAGTTAATCTGAAGAGGAGCGGCTGCTCTGCGCCATGTTAAGGAGAGCCCTATTAAGGAGAATTTTAATAAAGGGCTGATTTGTAAACAGATCTGACCCAGGCCTCATTTATAACTTAAGGAGTGTGCTTTGTCTCTCCTGTGTTAAAAACTTTTCAAAAGCCATTTGTGGTGCTACGTGACAGTCAGAAATCTCAGTGGCGTTTCCCAGAATGTTTCCTATAGACTTTCCCTAGAAGCCAAAATGGAATGATCTGCATTGCTTTAGGTTATGAAATCTCTCTATAGGATTTCCTGCAGACATGACAGATGCAGAAAGAAGCATAAAAAAAAAATTCCCACTTCCTCTCTGTCCAATTTGGAGGCATTTCCCCCTCTTTGGGGAGGCTGTGGAATGTGTCTAAGTCGAGGCCATCTCGGACCATTGCACAAGGAGTATTTATTGATTATGTTTACACCTTTGGACAAGCAGACTCCAAAATGGACATTAAAGAATGAAAGGATTTTGTGTAAACACAGAAGGGCTATATTCTGTCCTGACTGACATCCCGAGTGATCCCTTAAATGCAGCCCCTCTTTAGGTCAACAGGGTGTAACTCAGCACAGAATCTGGCCTGCTGTAGTTAGCTCATTGAAAAAAAAAATCTAGTCTGCGCACGTTCAATATGTGACATCAGTCGGCGTCCAAAAATATCACCACGGCTGCCCAACTTGCCGACAGTCTGAATAGAGGCGCCAAGGACTGTGTGGGGTATTGAGAAATCCCCTTAGAACTAGCGTGTCCAAAGTTGGGTTGATGAATATCAGAAAGCAAGCGAGAGGGAAGACTGCACAGCTATTGTCCGTGTGATTCCTGTTTGCTGGACACACAGGATTCCTCGTGGTAGGAAATTTCGCTGTTCATCAGCGTTACATTCATTCAAACATATGTCCCTTTTCACAAGTTCAGAAAGAAAACACAGCAATTTTTTTTTCTGCCTATGGAGCTATTTTGCAGCCTCTGCAGGGAAACGAAATAAATACATCAATAAATAAAAGTATCTGACCACAATTATGGTGAAATGTATGCCCGGGGTGATTATGTCCATGGGAAGTGAGTGTCTGGATGTGTGAAAGCTTAACCTGGGGCTAGATCTTCGCTTAGTGTAAAGCATTTTGGCTCCATTGATATTAATGCTACTCTGATTTACACAGCCTGAGAATCTGGCCCGTTTTGTTGTGAAAAGCTATGTTTACTGGTCACCTGGAATCAAATCTCCAACTACTCATGGAAATACCAGATCCTGCAGATCACTGGCAGCTCTGTGAGAGATCAGTTATTGTGACACTCAGCAGAGCTCAGCTGGAGTCAATAGAACTAAGGTGCTTTACATCAGTTGTGGCTCTCTCTCTCTCTCCATTTACAAAGCTTGCAAACTGAATGTTTCATGGGGTGGAGGGTATGGGGGGGGCAGGAAAGGTGGCATCTGTCCCTGAGAAACCTGAGAGGCATATGCTTCAAAGAAAGATCAGAACTAGGATTTGCCTAACTATTTTCCCTGCACAGTTCCATTACATTTGCAACTTCTTTTCTTGGTTTATGTAATCCACATGGTTTCGACTGACCTAGTGACTTCCAGTGGTCTTCTGTAATTAAGGCAAGCGGGGTATGAATTATCTCTCTTTATTCAGTGATCTTTTAAAAGGCATTATTTGCAGGAGGACGGATAGATGGATGGTTGCACACAGGTTGGAAAGTCGGTGTGTTCGTAAAGGGAAGCGGGCTCATATGGAGAAGTGGTAATTGTTATTAATTGATCTATTACCAGATTAGAGGTGCATTAGTGACCTGTGCCACTTACACAGTGCACCAAACAGCGCCAAGATCCTAGTAAAGTAATAAGGTTAAAATAATAATTAAATGGTACAAAACTTAACACACCAAGGTACAACAGTGTCAGCAATAGACGGAGTCACAGAGGGGCACTTTAGCTAGATAACGCGAGCTCTATGGCAGTGCATCAGGTTACAAAGATGGAGAGAGGCGGCGTTATAATACAAATGATTGCTCCTAGACATGCCGAGCGTTTCACTTAGGTGATGCTTTGGGCTAGCTATAAAAAGCCAGAGCTGGTCAAATGGCCCCAAACCTCTCCGTTCATTTTTACGACCAAACCAAAGGGCTCTGAAGTTTCTGAAGGGTTTGGGCAACTTTGATCCTTTTAAAACAGACTTTGGACGCACTCTGACTCTAGTGCCCTTACCATTATGCGCATGTCTGGGGTATCATATTGTACCTTCTGTGCCTTTTTACGTGGGGGGGGGAGAGCAGCTGGAAATTTGATTCACTTCCCAAGGGCATCGATAGTCCTATCTAAATAAGTCTTAATCATCGTCACCACCCCTGCATTTCTGAATTCTAACTGAAAGTGTCAAAATACCTAGAGCTTTGCAGTGTTTCTGGATGCACTAGAATGAATGAGTGCCAGAAACCAGAGGAGAAAGCTGTTCACATGAAATCTCCAGCCAAGCTTTCTGTGCAGTTAGGGGTAGGGAAAAGATCTGGTCCAAGTACTTGGAGAGCTGCGTATTTACTAGTCACAGCAGACCTGATTCTATGTAGAACTGGATCGGTTCCACCAAAGCTGATGGAATTATACCAGTACACACTTATTTAAGTGGGGTCAAAACCAAGCTCAAGCCTTTCTAAAAGCCTGTGGTGGAGGCCACATGGAAAAGCCAATGTCTTTCAAATGAAGCTGCCCTTGTATGGCAAAACCGTGGCGACTTCCGGGACCTTGGTCCTGAAAGGACTAGCACGTATGTGCAGCAGAATGTGCAAGGTTGGTATACGCCCCAGCAAGTGGATGCACAAGTCAGGTTAAGTGCAAGGTTTAGTCTTCCACACCAAGAGGTAGAAAGGCTGAATGCCTCCTGTGTGCCTGCTCCTTGTGCTGGGTATAAAAGGGCAGAGAATGGGTGTCTATGAGGACACACAGCTTATGGTGACCCTCTTCATGTTACGGTGCTGAGCTCTCAGCTCTCCTCTTTGGCTTTGCTCCAGTTTCCAGGCAAGAGTAAGATGGCAGCCTTGCTGTTATTAATGAAAGATGGGCCTCCCCTGCACTTCCTATCCTGTTCATCTCATTACACGGAACATTCTGTGCTTGCAATGTTCAATGCTTGCTGGCATTGATTGGCTAAAACTTAATAGTCCCTCTTCTGATCCTCTTCACGCTGAAATGGAAAATACCAATTCACAGACAGAGAGAGGAAATAGGCTTTATGGCGTGTACAATTAACCTGCTGCAGCGAGGACTGCAGGAGAGCATTGATGCAAATAGCTAGCTAGGATAAAAATTACAAGGGCTACCGATGCTCCTGGGCATATACACTGATCACAAGAAAGGGGCGGAAAGAAACTCGTCCTTTCTCAGCTCCCCCTTATTATGACATACTACTTCCAGCTTCCCAGAAGCATTGAGGAGATTAAAAAAAGTTGAAGGGATTTATCAGTAGTATTGGGGTAGTACCTAGGGATTTCAATCAATGACCAGGGCTCCACTGTGCTAAGCACAGAGTTTACCATCTGAAAATCAACAGGACTTGTGCTTCTAAATCTCTTAGGTGCTTTAGAAAGTCTTCCCCCTACCATTTTCTGCTGCTCAAAACAGGAAACCCAGCCTAGAAGGACTATAGCTCTGTTCCAAAATGGCACTATGTTGCCTGCTATATTAATGAATCTCATTAACAAGGGCTGCCAGGGACAAGAAGGGACAGTTTCCGGCACACAAGCTTACTTCCTGGGACACGCCATCATTCAGCACCCCTGGGTGTTGAGGAGAGAAAGCATTTCTGAATAAATCATTTGTGACTCCAGACACTTGGCACTCGCTTCACATCAAGAAGCAGTTCTGAGATCAGCCAAAGACTAGGATACCTTGGAGGGAAAAAGTCTTTTACTTACTTTTGGTCTCCGAACTTTGATCCATTCAGAATGGAGAGAAAAAAAACCTCAATAAATCTTAAGTTGTATTCACCTGAGACAGATAGCAAAGACATTAAATGCTTTGGCATTTGACCAACTGCACATTTACACCAAAATTGATGCCAGTGAAATAACCTTTTCTCCTTTTAAGAAAGCTCTCCAAGCTGATTAAAGAACCCCCCCCCTTCCCCCCCCCCCAAAAAAAACCCCTTGAGATGCATTCATGGATCACTTTGAGTGACAACCCAGCCCAGTTCAGGACACAAAACAGGAACCTTATTTAGCAAGCATTTGGCTGGAGTAGATAATAGACAATATCCGAGACCAGCACAGCGTGCTCTGCCACCTGTGGCTCAACCATCTCCTATCTAGTGCTGATTTAGTGTACAATTAAGACAACGTCTATGAGATCTAAAGCAAGTATCTACTTCCAGGGGGGATATTCCTAGATCTGTTTATCCTCATGCCATCACCTGTAGTATTTCTTGCCAAACAAACTCCCAAGCGATGCGGATAGGCTGGTGACAGAGAACCCGATCCTTCAAGGTGCTGAGAACTCTCCATTCCCACTGACTTCAATGGGCATCAAAGGGGCTCCATTCATTGTAGGGGGTGCTCAGTGCCTCACGGCTTCTGGTACAAAGTACATTTCCATTCAGAATTAACAGCCAGAGAGATTCTTTATGGGCCAGTCCAATAAATGGAGTTCTTATTATTCCCCCCAAAATATTTTTAGTGCTGTTGAAAGATCCTGCTAGCAGACTGATTGCCCTGGAATATTTATTTACTTATTTATTTTGTCAGTTTACATCGTGCGCCTATCACCATCCTCTAGGCACATGCAAAATAACATTAAAATTTACAGCGCAACAGTGCTCTAGATAAACAGCGTATTAAAGGAGAAAAAAAGAGAGCGATGGAAAGAATCCCATACTAGAAGTCTCTCTTTAATTCACCCCTTTTAAGGAAAATCCTGAATGAATAGACAAGCATTACGGAGGCTTAGGTCATAAATAGAATAATACCTGATCTTACATAGTGCTTACATAGTCTCAAAGCACTTCACAAAGGAGGACAGGATCATTACCCCCCAGATTTACAGATGAGGAAACAGAGGCTATGTCTACACACCAACAAAACACCTGTGGCTGGCTCATGCCAGCTTACTCTGGCCGTGGGGACCCTGAGGGGTGGGATGGTTCCCAAGCCCAGGCTCCAGTCCAAACCTGGAAGATTACACATCAATGAAACAGCTCTGCAGCCTGAGTCAGCTGGCATGGGCCAGCTGCAGGTTTTTCTTTGCTGTGTAGACAGATCCTGAGAGGGAACAAATTGCATAAGTTCCCCAGTAAGCCAGTGGCCAAGCCAGGAACTGAATGAAGGTCTTTTCAGTCCCCCTGCAGTGCCCGATCCTCCAAGCCACTTTGCCTCAATCGTAGACTATCATGAGACACTGCAATGGCCCTACATCAGGTGGACCAGTTGTGGAAGATCTCCCCTGGACAGGGGATGCGCGGGTGGTGTAACGTTTCCACAGTAGCTCCTAGGCCACCCCACACCTGTGGCTTTCAGTGCACGGCATACAGTGGGGAAAAATGGGGGCATGGTCTGGGGTCCCCTGCACTTGAGCAATCCGTGGGAGCCGTAATGGTCCCCTGGAGCCATTTGCAGCTGGCACATTGTAGGGCAGCCCTCGAGTTTCTATAAGGTGCTATAAAGATGCAAGATTGTGTACACTGGCTCACTTTATGCTAAGTTGACAAGTGCTGTCCTGATGTGACAGGAAGCCTGAGGGGCTGTAACTTACATGTCAGCAGCTGTGCCTCCTCTTTGTGTAAATTACACCAACTAAGGGCCCATCCATACCACCTCTACACTTGTGGTTTTGTCCCTGGTCAGGGGCAAGGTTCTCTCAAAGGGTTCTGAGGAGGACAGTGCAGTGTGTGTCCACATGGCAGCCTTTCTGGCATATAAATCAAGTTCGCATATCCACACCTACCACGCCACCTCCTTGTCTTTGCATCAGTGCATGTTACAACTGGCTAGGCTAATATCCTCCAACACCTCAACAGGGGCAGAGTGCCTGGGGTAGGGTAACCAGACAGCAAGTGTGAAAAATCGGGATGGGGGTGTGGGGTAATAGGCGGCTACACATCACAAAGCCCTGAATATCAGGACTGTCCCTATAAAATCAGGACATCTGGTCATCCTAGCCTGAGGACATGCACACAAAGCAGCATGAGTAGCAATATGGGGCAATGCGCTCCTGGTGTCTCAAATCCTTCCACTGGCTTCCAGGCAGCTTCTTATGCCAGTTTAAGGCCTTGGTCCTTATTTTCAAAGCAGTCCATGGAGCAAGCCCCCGTGACACTAAAGACCTAGTTTTGATCTATGAACCACCATGACAGCTGTGCTCCTTGCGGACAATTCAGATCACAAAGCCAAAGCGTATGACAGGTTGGGACTGAGCATTTTCAGTTGAGAGCACCATCTATGGAATGAACTACGAGAGGCGATCAGGCCAATCCAGCATCTGACCACCTTCAGGAAATGCTGCAAAACTTTCCTTTTCCAAAAGCCTTCCTCCCACGGCTAGGACAACACTCAGAACACTCACATCCCTTTCTGCCCCATGATCCCTGCCAGGCAAACGCTATCGCAACCAGATTTTTGACTCTGGAAAGGCGGATTCCATAGAGTTCCTGGCATCTCTAACAGGAACTTAGCTCTTCCGTCTAAGCGGAAGGCACCCAGACGTCATGGTGATGGGTGTCAGTATCAAACCCTAAGGTAGGTAGCATGGTCAAAACTGTACAGTGAGATGCTAGCCTGGGCCTCTAACAGGGGACAAATGCTGCTGGCTGACACATTGTTACTGAGCATTAACCATGTGTTGTGCAGACACAAACCATGGGAAGAGCCCAGCTGCATTACTAATTGGCGATGAACTTGGCTGAAAGATGGAGGGTAGACGTAGCCTTGGACTCCCACGCACAATCAGCAGAGTGACTGTAAATCGATTTAAATAAACATGAGGTCTACTTTACACATTATCTGTGAACTGGGCCTGGAGCTGTTACGTTAATTCAATACAAAGGTGCAATTTAGGCATTCAAAGGCAATTTTTTTTTTAAAGAGGTCTCAACCTGACTTCTAATTTTGCACCTGCAATCAATCGTGGCGGCAAATCATAGAAATTAGATGCACAAATACCTGCTGTGCAACACAATCAAATAGAGGTCTAAACACCATTATTAGTGCCAGTCATTGATTGCCAGGCACAAAAATGAGAGGCTGTTTGAAAACAAAACAAAAAAACCACAAACGCAGTCCTCAACACCCCACTCCTCCCCCCCCAAAAACAAAAAACCCAAACCAAGAACAAAAAGCAACCAATTGCATTTAATCCTTGAGTAAATTCTGTTAGATAAAATCAGCCACTCACTATGTTTTGTGTAGCTGGAAAAACACAAGTAGAGCTAAAAGCAGGGTAAAACAAACATGATGGTCTTTCAGGGTTAGATAAAGAAAGTGGCTATAAATGTAGAAGTTCACAAGCAGAGCAGCATGTGTGGAGTTCACAGAAGCCAGGAAGCTGATCACACCCTGTAAATTATTCCTGGGTTGAAAATCTCCAGGAATTGACTAAGCATCAGCTACTCTCACACAGGAGCTTCAGCCAAGCCTGATAAGATTGAAATTGGCCTGTGGTTATTTACATCACTGGCATTTCCATACCTACTATCCTACCTTGACATTTCAGCAGTTGACCTGCTGCTCATAGCAATAGACAGCTGAAAGCATATGGGCAAACTGGAAGAGTGGGTGAAGGGCTCATGATGCAATGCAGTCAGTTTAAATGATCTTTGTTCGGCAGCAGTCACAGCTGCAGCAGCTGAGTTTGTTGATCTTTAATGCCAGGTTTTACCACTTCTGTAGTTGTAAAGGGTGTGTGTTGGGGGGATTCA
Source organism: Mesoclemmys tuberculata (assembly GCA_007922155.1). NCBI lineage: Eukaryota > Metazoa > Chordata > Testudines > Chelidae > Mesoclemmys > Mesoclemmys tuberculata. The sequence continues at coordinate 12,969,546 of ML675655.1, forward strand.
GTACCAAAGTGAGCTTTTTCAGGTCCACAAGGAAACTTGCAAGATGTAGGAGGCAATGTCTAGCTTAGCAAAAGGTGCGGGCGATTCCTGAATTCTGTTCCCAGCTCCGCTACTAACTTTCTGCATGACCTTGAGCTACTCACTTAAGTTTTCTGAGTCTCAGTTTGCCTGTCTATAAATTAGATTGGAAAAAAGAGGGTGAGGCTGGAAGGGAGAATGTGCCAACTGATCTGATCTGGGGAGAAAGGCAGTCTCTTAGGATGCAAAGATCAGTATCAACAATAAATGATGAATCAAACCTTTGCCTTTTTTTTTTTTTAAATTGTGTCTTCATCAAAACTACCATGAGAACAGAGAGTTGGCTGCAGCTGCTTTTCCTTGTGGATCAGTTTTGTCTCGACCTTTGTGTGTAAGGTTTTTGATGCTGTGAGACTGTTTCATGGGATCAGATAAGTTCACACTTCCTCAGAGGAACTGACTGTATCTCCATGATCCAGACTGAGTGACATTTAACCTTCCCAGGCTGAGTTTAAACCAGGGTGGGGTGTTTCTGAACACCCGGTTTGTAGGTAACTTCACTTTTCTAACCTCTTGCATCTAGTCTCATACTTACAGCATCTATCTTTCTTAGAAACTTGCCAATTAATTCCAGGCGGACCTAGTGCACAGAGGATTGCTTGAGTTATGGCATTTAGAAGACAGATATGGGAGTTGTACAAAACAAAATGTTAGCTTCCCAGAACAAAAAGATCACATTCAATAATCTCACAACAAAACAAGCATACCAAAGAGCACTGCTAAAGCAAAGGGGCCCCTTGCATTGATCACTGGACTAAGATTTAAGACCAGTTCTGCCACTTACCCGTGGGGACACCTTGGGAAAGTCATTCCCCCACCATCTCCCCATGCCCCTGTGGCAAAAACAGTCCAAAAGGAAGTGGCTTGTTCTATGGAAGATTTCATCTTTGTGTTCAAGGCCCTAATAACATGGTCTGAGAGCAATTTATCAGGGAATTGAACCATTTGCAATTAACTCAGTTCTGCTAGTTACCAATGGTTATTAAATTCACCCATCAAAAGCATTTCCTTATGTAGAGCGCCAAGCGTTTAATCTAGGGCCTGAACAACAACAGCGGAAGATTTGATTTATCAAATCAAGTCACACGGTGTAAGTGTCAAAAGAAAGATTTAAAGATAAGGTTTTAAGACTACCAGAAGAAATTGGAGAATTTCAGGTACAAATAGAGACACACAGTCTGTCTGCCACATGGCTAGCAGGAGAGAAATGTAATCTACAATAACAATGTTCTTTTCCCTTTATTTTCACTTTGCTCAAAGGGCCCTCTTCAGTTGCGATCCCTAGCACAGCTGGTTGCAGTGCTATGGCAAACCCAACAGTGACTCCAGCCTCCCAGATCCCATGCCATTGGTCTAGCACATCCGAATGCTCTGTTGTTAGCCATCTAATTGCTCCATTGTGCTGCAGAGCAGCTATTTGTGCAGTTGTCTGATTACGCAAGGGACTTACGTGATAGTTGCCATTTTGGACACCATCAATGATTGGACTGAAGCAGCAGCCTCCAGAGCTGAAAACACGAGCATAGCTTGTACTAAAGAGCCAGGGTCTACACCAGGGGGCTGTAACAAACTCAAATCCTTTGTGGGACAGGGACCACTGGGGGACCCACAACGCTGAGACCCACGATACTGAGAAGTGGGTTACATTCACAGGAAACGTGAAGAGCAGGGCTGCAAAGTATGCCTTTTGGGGCTGTGGGACATTGTATTATTTTCTCCAAACCTAAGAGGACAGATCACACACCCAACAAAGCCACTTCTGAGGTTAGAAACCAGTCTGATGGCATTGAAGGTTATGACTTGAGGAGGTTACCACCTCATGGGGAAGGCAGGCACCTCACATGTACTTCTCTGGGCAACACCAATCCTGTGAGGCGGGTCTGGAATGCAGGGTACAGGACTTCAGCTGTACTTCTTAGTGAGTGGGCCCCCAGCCAGGGGATATAAAGCAGTCCAAACATAAGGAAAATAATTCCACTGCCATCAAGCGGTCAAACCCTGTTCCTCATGCAAGAGAGAGGGGAGCAGCCTTTCAGTCCCCTCAGAGAGTGACAGATCCTGCTCTCCTGCATGACTACAGGCTGAGACGTAATCCTGTGGGTTATAACAGAAAAAACACAGACTGGCCTATATTCTTCCTTAGAGGGCTTAAGTAGACAGCATTCTCAGTTAGCAATAGAGGGCCCCAGCCTGGGGGCCATAGCTTTGCTTGCTTCACAGTTCTATTCCCAGCTGTGTCAGTTCCTCCCTTTTAAAGGTCTAGCCACACAGGTGCAGCAGGTAAATCTGATTGTGACCGTTGGAGTTCTTTGACCTCTTCTTGACTGGTGTGGCGGTGCCATCTGCCCCATCACAGACGGACTTACAACCAGCACTATTTTTCCTTCTCAAGTGGCACAGAACACCGCCATACATATAGGATCACAGATCGAAAGCGCAGTAGTTGTCATTAAGTTGTCAGCCTCTCATAACAATTCACCACACAGTGGTATTGGTAATACTGCAGTTTTACCCTATGCTAAATAGACGGAGAAAGTCAGATGGCTCAGGTGCATGTAGTAGTTTTGCTCGCTTCTAATTGCTGACCATTGTACCAAAATGCATGAGAACAGCTGTTCTTGCAGCGCTTCAAGGTCAATAGGAAGTCCTAAAATCTCTACGGCAAGGCTGTTTCTGTGAAATTTCCACTCCAGTATGGAAGACGGAAGATATTTTGAGACAGCTTTTTTCTAAGCATCTACCTTTAAGGATTCTTCCTTTCATTGAACTTTTTGTGGTCCACCACCCCCATCATTCGTTGCAACCCTTCATCAAGTAGGTCAGTTTTGTAAGGACCCAATCCCAGGTTGCATACCACAAAATCTTTCTCTTTGTACTGCAGGCTTTGACATTTGGTAATGTGCATAATTTTCAATTCCTTATCTGTTTTCCCCAGACAGGTGACCCAGAATTATTAGCACCGTTTATATCATTAAGCATAGGGCTGGGATTACATTCCAAGAGACTGCACAACACCATATGTGGAACTGAGATCTCTTGAGTGCTTAAACTTCACCTGATAATCAATTTCACTTGGTCTAATCTTCTATCTCCAACTTCAGCTAATCTAGGATTTGATAAAGGAACAGGTAACCTCCTCCATATCCTTTGTAGCCTAATCCATGTAAGCAAAGACCATCAAAAGCAGCCACATATGGCGAGGAAAGGGGAAATATCAGACTGACACAGACAGAGCCACGGGGCATGTAGCGAGATGGCAGAAACCCATTTCACAACTATATTGTAAAAAGATGTTTAGCAACATCAGGCTAAATTAGGGGAAGAAAAACATGTTCAGGCCCTGAAAGGCAGGGGAATGCTGTTATCCCCATTGTACAGATGGAGAACTGAGAGACGAAATGACTTGTCCAAGGTGACTCAAGACGGACTAGAGAAGTGAATCCCCATCTCCCAGATGATGGGCTAATGTGCTAATCACTGAGCTGTATTTCCTTTCATAGCCGTTAATTCCTGGTCTTAGGCTTTCCGTTATTTTTTGTTAAGTCCTTCAAACACGGGGCCTCTTCCATTTACTTCAAAGATGATCCACGCCGTGATGTTCTGGTCCGGAGACAAACTTCACTAGAGTCTGGGATCTTCAGAACCAGAGTTCTGACTCAGACCCCGGCTAATATTTTAGGGCTGAATTGTGCTACCCTTACTCGTGTTGGGAAGTATCTTACTCTTGGACAAGGCTCCCTGAAATTAATGGGAATTCTTAAGGAGTCAAGTGCTTCTCAATGTAAGGGGACCCGATTGTGACTCTAAAATATTAGCAATGGGTCTCACATTGAGAACTACCTTATTTCTTGACTACTCCTTTTGATTTCAGTGGGACCACTCAAGAAATAAGGTATTGAGTAAGGGTGTCTGAATCTGCTCCCTAGGTATAAATATAGGTTGACTGGAGTTCTGCTAGCTGGAGAGTGAAAGGCATGCTCTACATTGACCCATCTAACTGCTATTCTTCTTCCTCCTGACGACCACTCAGGAGATGGGGTAAGCGTGCGGAGCCATCCTGTGTCCCACTCGCCAGCCAGCGGGATGGGACCAAAGAAACCAGGAGGGGAAAAAAGGTAAGGAGGAGAAAGTGAAGGTAGACCAGATCAGAGAGACAGAATAGGGGACCCCAAATCTAAAGCTGGTCCTGTCTGCAAATATATCTGCAGAGAATTCTCCAGCTCCCAGGTATTAGGCTTTTCTCCATCGTTATTTGGTGCTGAGATAAGAATGTGTGACTTTGCTCCTGTGCTCAGTGTGAGGCGAATACAGCTGGGGTCCAATCTGCATGGGCAACCTTCTGAACCGCAGACAAAAGTGGGTTTATTTCCCTTCCTTTTTATGTGTGAACCTCTTTGGCACCAAGTGACGTCCTGGAGACATCCAGAGAATACACCGTGTTCTGCTGCCCTGCACCGCTCATCTCCTTAGCACTGAGTGATATGCTTTGTGTCAAGGAACCACGCTAATGATACCTCCTGCATGGTTACTCCTGACACAGCTAAGAGATGTGCCAATTTCTTCGAGGACGGAAATACAGATCCTTGTTAGCCTCCTGACCGGGCCTTTGGAGAAACAAACCAACTCCCTTTGTAGCCCCGGAGGATCCATTCCAATGGTGGACTGAACCCAATTCATGCTGGGACAGGACTTTGAGAATTTAGGGAGGACTGTGGTAATACTAGCGTATTGCAGACTTGATTAGTAAAGTGCACTTGTATCTCACTAGAGTCTCAGGGCCAGATTTTCAACTGGTGTAAGTTGTCAATGGAGCTCTGCCCATTTATACTAGCTGAAGCCAGGGTCCTAAGCATTTGGCTTAAGGAGCTCCCAGCAAAACAGTTCTAATTATCTACAGTAATTCTAAGGCTTAGTGAACTATCAAACAGTAAGATCTCTTTCATTACCTAGATGTTGATCCTCTCCAATGCTAGCCTATGTGCAAGCCTCGTTTGGGAAACAAATAACTTCAGCATGGTTGGAAGTGGTGTCCCACTCACAGAGAAGTGTTTGAGAGGGCATTCACGTGCCTTCTAAAAGCAGAGGGTCGAGAACATGGGACTCCTCCTGAGAGGACATGAAAAGAATTCTGCGCTGGATGGGCCCATCTCAAACCTTCAAACAGACCCACAAGTGGAAGTTTCTCTTTCTTCTTTCCCCAGTTGCTGCTGGCTTGTGAATTCGCTGCAGCAAGTTGTGGCTGATTCATTCCTATGAAAGCTCCCTGCCTCTGCATACACAAGCAGAGAGTAGGCAGGGAGAGGAGAAGCACGCCAGGCAATCACTGCTGTGTGAGGGTAATAGATCTGTGCTAAATATACAGACACTCAGCGCTCGGCTCAGTCGAAGATGGACACACACCAGAGAGATGAGGTTTTTTTTCATCCCTGTTTCTAAAGTTAAATAAATAAAAACCTGTTTTTGCCCTAGGCATGTTTCTACTGGATGTTCAGTAGAAGGCCTCTCAGTGATTCACTTAACTGTTGTGAATGTAATAAGGAAATAAAAAAAGCCAAACAAACAACTAAAAAGAAAACCACAAGGATTTGTGGGAGCCTCAGAGCTGGTTCCCCTGAACATCTGAAGTACTGGCTGCTGCCATTAGGTTTTGTTACTGTGTGGTTTGTAGTGATGGGTAAGAAGGTCTTGACTTATTTTGTTGCTGTTCTTTTACCTGTCTGATAACTTTTTATTTTTTAAAAACGTCACTTGGATATAACAACTCTTACCCCTCTCTCAGGTGTCAGCATGAGATAGATAGGTTCTGCTACCTACCTACCTCCCCACACAAACTACTCTCTAACCTTGAAAATCATAAATATTTGATTTAAAAGAACCTCTGATTTGTTTGTAAGTTAATTTCCACGGATTGTTGCAAATATCTTCATCCACATCAAAATTGTGATAGTCTCCATTTTTAAGTAGCTGGTAGTACTAGAAAGTAGCTGGTACATGTTTATACAGCATCAGGGCATCTCTCTGAATAGTCTCTGTTTGCATTTTAAGACAAATAGTAAGTTCTTGATCTGTGGTAGTTGCAAAGAAAATCTCAGAAATATGAGCCAAGTGTAACCAATGCAGATATGTCTAGATGAGTCTGCAGAGAGACTGAAACAAAAGCTCTTGGAAGTATGAACTGCCCCATTTATCTGACTGAGGGGTTAGCTCAGATGTCTAAGTGCTGATGGTTTAAATGTCAACATTGCTCACTATTCCATTCCTGAGGCAAAGCAGGAGAGGGTAGCTCATGGATCTGCAGCATCTAATCGTGAGAGCAATGTCTCATTCCGGTGACCAGAGTGCATGGCATTTGGGAAATACCATGACTTATTTCCCTCCTCCCAGGCTTCAGATCCTGAGCTAGAACATCCACAGTGCTATTTGTGGTGTGTTAGCACAAGCCCCGTTACCACAAGATTCACTCTCAGCCACTGTGTAGACATAGCCTTGGTAACTCACATGAATGGAGCTTATTTTGTGGGTGGAGCTTGGAAGGATAGCACCATTTTTTAATTTTCCAGTCTGACCCCTGTAATAGTCAGCTGTTTTGTGTTCCAGCTCCAGTGCCTGAACATCAGATGGAGCTCCACTGATTTCAACAGAGCTTTGACCGTTTACACCAGCTGAAGATCTCACCCTTAATGCCCACCTCTGTGTGTGGGGTGAGAAACGTTGATTTCTTGGCTTGAACTACCCACCTGATAACGGTTGAGGTTCAGAAAATGGGTAACTCAACCCTCCCTTTCCCCCCATCCATCCTTTTATCCAGACCAGCTTGCACCTGTTAACATCACCAGCCTCTAGGACATCTATGTACCGGGCCTCCAACTCAAATTATGGTAACATAGTAAGATGGAACATTTAGCTATAGCAAGCAGGTTACTTACTCCAGTGGTTTTCAACTTGGGGGTCTGCAGACTATGTCTGAGGGTTCCACAAAAGGTTGTTGTTACCATAGAACAATCTGTGGTCCATGTACCCCTGGGGGTTGGCAGACTATAGCTAAGATTTCCAAATGTTCACACTGCCATTTGAAACTTTTTAGGGGTCTGCAGATGAGAAAAGGTTGAAAACCACTGATTTACTCCATTGCCCTCAAGCACAAATGTAGTGGATATTTATTTCATGCCACCAGGACATGGCTAACACAGCGTTCAGCTAGTATGTGGAGCAGCAAGCGGAGTATATGCCCCACACAGTCTCTGGCAAGCTCAGATCACTGCAGGTTTCCTGAAGGAGAGCACTCCAGGACTAGATATTCTAAGCCTGGTTTCTGTGGCATGGAAACCCTAAAAGGCTGGAACAGACTTTCCTCAGATTTGCCATGTTGTAGTGTGATCCTGACAGACAGCTGTTTGTGCCTTCACAGAGCATTGTTGTGATTTATCACATCACACTGGCTGAATGTTCTAGCGATTGCCCCACGTAGGCTGATTGTAATGGGCTGTGTGTTTCATCTGCTCAAGCGCTCATTGTGAGTGGCTTAGTGGGGCTGACATTTTCATAGCTGCATTGGAAACTCTAGTGCTGGCAGGATACATTTCATTCTTCATAAAGAATAAACGCTGACACCTTCCCAGGTGGGGCTTGCAGCGCGCCTGCCTTTGCGGAGCTGATGAATGAAGCCTGCACGTTCACCAAGGTGCATTCCTCTCACTTCCCCAGCTCCCTCGCTCTCGCTGCCCTGAAAGCAGCGAGCATCCCTGTCTCCGCTGGCTGTCAGCTTAAAATCTCATTCTCTGAGACGCTCAAAGGCAGGTGACAAAGGGAGCCCCCTTCTGGAACTGGCAGAGCGGCTTCCCGCAGCCTGGCACTGGCGAGGGAGCAGATCAGACACAATCAAAAGACAGTAGCACTTCAAGGCTCTGAAACATGGCAACCCTGGGAATGGGGGAGTCCTGGAAAGGACCACATTGCCTTGTTACAGAGCACTCTTGGTACAGACTAGTTCTAAAAGCAATTTGCATAATTTAGCCAATACACTCTTAGCATTGCAAATTAACAGTTCATTTTAGTACTCTACCAATCAACACCTATAGCCCATTAAATTTAACAAGAAACTTGCCTTATGAAGAGGACTGCAGCTCAATCCCTCAATAAACCTTCCTCATCAGTTATTCTTTCTCCTGAATTTTATATTTCCTGTTTTACAAAGCACAATTTCTATTTTCTCATTAGCAGGAATGATGCTAAATGAAGGTCAGATGCTAATTTACACACTGGGCACTCAATTCTTCTCTCAGCTGTATTGGTGGCAACGTAGACTAACTCCACAGTTCTCTCACTTACCCCCACTAGAAATCCAGAGTAACTCTGTTCTGTTATCAGTAACTAAAGTGTAAATCAAGAATAGCTGTGTTCTGCTTTCAGTTACTCAAGTATAAAACTGGATTAAACTCCAATCAAGCCACAACACCCCCTTCCCCCCGATTTCAAGATTTAAATTGGTGTAAATGGGAGCAAAATTTGATGCTGGAGTTGAAAAGTCACACCAGCTCCTAGGAAGGATTTACTAGGGATGTCAGATCCTTGCAGAAGAGTCATTTCAGTAAACAAAGGAACATGCTGCTAATTGCAGGGAATATTATACCACATGGCTTCATTTGCAAAGCCATTCAGAAGGAATTATCAATATTTTATAGATACGTTAAGGTGGTGATAAAAGATGCATGATGTAATGTGTAGGTAGGAAGTTCTTCTCAAAGGAAAATGCAGAAATTATAGATAACCTTGACGTGCTAAATTTATGCAGCTCGACTAAGATAGAGGCTTTCGACTTTTCCAGGTAGGACTCTAATAAAAATTCTTAAAATGAACCTTGTCAAATAGTTAAGATCTAAAATCTGATCTGCCATTAAGTAAGGTCAATTTTCCTGTTTTTCACACACAATATTTTTGATATTGCTAAAAGAAACATCTCCCTGCTCCCGCTGCTCACCCCATACCTCCTGAAAACTGCATCATTTGTGCAGGACCTACACAAAAACAGATATTCTGCACTCTTGAGTTCCGCTTACCCCAAGAGGTCAGGATTGAGTCACATTTATGGACTCTGTGGAACAAGCTTGCACAGTCACTGTTCTGTGCTCAAATTATTTCCATTCCCAGGGTGCTTAAAATAAGGTTTAGATCCTCAGCTGGTATAATTTCATTGCCTGTGCTCTTTTAGACCAGGTGTAGTTCTGGATCTTCATGTGCTACTCTTCTGAGCTGCTTAAAAGGTAAGAAACCCTTTGTCATCTGGACTCCGGCTTTCTGGTGCTCTAAGCTGAATTCTTACCCTGACCTGTCACTGCTGGGATGGGTGACATGGTACCAAAAGCAACATATAAAGCTGTGTTTGCACCAGATTGTTTACAGCTCTAACATCCACCTCTCACCTCCAAAGACTGGGGAAAAAAGGGACTGAAACAGTCTTCCAAAACTGCAGGCCAAATGTCCACGAAGAAGCTGGAGTTAAAAGAGCTACAGAATAAATAGTGCAGCAAGTCTATGAATCAGTGAAAAGCTTGTAATGGACTCCAGACATTTGCTGAGGAGCCTTTGCCGCAAAGTGCAGATTTCTTCACAGGGCAAATGTGCCCAGAGACCGGCAGGTGGTTCCTGGGAAGGGAAAGACTGTAGGAAAGGGAGAAAAAACAGATTGGTTCAGAGGCATGGATAGTGTAACTCCACTGAAGCAAACGGGATGGATTAAGATGGGATGGGTTGATTTAGCTGAGGTTAGTCCTGCTTTGAGAAGGGGTTGGACTAGATGACCTCCTGAGGTCCCTTCCAACTCTAATGTTCTATGATTTTGCCTACCATGTGAATTAGGTCTGCCATAGCATAGCACTATAGTTACCTCTCATGGAGTGACCCTGAAGTGGTCCTGTGAATTAGATCTTGCAGCGGGACTAAAAATACAAGAAACGATGCAGGAGTAGGTGGGAGTGGGACAGGAGCGGGATTAAAAAATATAGTCCTGTGCAGGACTCTGCTGTGAATCTGTTTGGGATGGGAAGGCCTCATAGAGCAGACAGAGTTCGGGGGTTTAACTAGCTCTGTTGCAATGAGGTATTTCATTTTACAGGGGTGCAGCTATTTTTCTTTGGATTCTTTTCACAGCGATCTTGTTCACGCTCCCTGAGTTTAGCTTTGAATTTCAAGACCAAATACCCCTTTCTCCAAAAAATGTCATAAAGCAACTTAGCCAAAACTGCTATGTTCATGTCAAAACTGTGCAAAGATCAGTGCTTTTCATTATTTCCACCCAAAAATGAGTGTAAAAAAATGCTTGAACCCTGGGTTAGTTGTACAAACCTCAACAACATTCACATTTGGGATCTGAGCTGGAGCTTGAAAGCAGGTTACAATTTTGCCTGCTTTCAGATCTCATTACCAAAGAGGCTTAAAACCTATTTAGCTTTAACCTCGCCATCAGGATGAAAAGCCTAAATCTCAAAAAAATCTCAAAAGATTTTGCAAACCGATAATCCAATTTTTTTTTTTTTAGTTTGGTCAATCATAATGTTTTATTTCCAGTTCAGCATTTAAAAATATTTTAACCTTTTAAAAAATTATACATTAACTACAATTTCTCAACAAAAAGCCATTCTGAACTGAAAAATGAAACTTTTTGCTTTGAAAATGTTGAAATGGGATATTTCAAGAATTGCAAAACTTTCCAACATTTTTTTGGAATCAAAAGATTTGGCATTTCAGCTCGCCTACTTATTTCATTACGATACTCTTATTTAAACACTGGCTGGTTTCCCTGGTCCCTTGTTTAATTTAAAGAAGTCTTCAGTTTAATATATATGCATGTAATTAAAATGTCAACATTTCCCAGCTGTATCTCTCAACCTACTTCAGTCTCATGAGTTTTTATTTCTGAGGGAAACAATTTCCAACAAACACAGTGGGGCGAGTGCCAGATATGTATGGTAATGCTGGGACTAAAATGAGTGTTGTCCCTAGAAATGAGGCACATTTGAAAGTTATGTTATAGATATTTCTCAACATCTGAGAGACTGTTATTTCCTATTTGAAGTGTAGGGGAAAATGACGGACTTAATTATCCCTTTGTGGTTATTACTGGCAAAAGGGGAGTTGTTTTTTTAAATGGTGGATGCTATGCATGGTACCCTCCCAGGACTGCACTTTGGGATTTTTATGTATTTTAGGTCCTTCAAGATATCTTTGGGAGAGAAAATGTGCTGTCAGAGTGTCCCCTTCACAGGAGTAACTAACTTGAAGCTTGGCTGTGAGAACGGAAGGGCAGCCTCTGAGACCCCCTTGATGAAGCTGGGATAATGCTGACCAGGTATTACATTCATGCAAAACACACCGACCAAAGAGATTAGAAATGGAGTCACTGAACCGGGAAAAGAGCTGAGGAAGAGAAAAGGCAGATCAGAAAGAGAGCGAGAGAGAAAGAAAGAAAAAAAAAATCAAACAAACCTCTAAAATGGGGCCACTGGAATGTTTCAGGATTTCTCTGTCTATATATATCTCTCAAATGAGATCATTCATATATATAATTTAATTATGGTACTTCCTAGAGGCACATGTAAGATCAGGTTCCCATTGTACTGAATGCTGTATAACCATACATTAAGACACGTTTCCTGCCCTAAAAAAGCTTTCTATATAAATATATTCCCAGGGCCAGATTTTTCCTTTAATCATAGACCTGAGCCATGGCTGGTATATATTACCACTATTTCAATAGATGCTGCTGCAGTCAGATTATATTGCTCCAGAATTACCCATTTTCCACAATATTCAGTGCTTCTCTGCTACTCAGATTAGGGGCTCTGGGCATATAAATGAGGTAGGATGTGTCTCAAAGTACAAGGTGTCTTGAGCATGTCAGGTTGTCATTAGTAATGGACAAACAGGTTCAGATAAAACAAAAACAAGCCTGAAACTTTTCCAAACCTTTGAAACTTTTTTTCAGATTGGAAGTTTGGGTAAATCTTTTCTTCTTCATTTTCATATATCTTAGAAGCGCTTACTGACTAGGGTGGGGTGAAAAGAGTTGAAATGCTTTGAAGATGTCACTTCTCATGGGATTTCCAGTCCAAATGGAAGATGGAAGTGGCAGGAGAGCCTAGCATTAGGGGGATGACATTTCAAACCCAGATGTCTCAGTGTGATATTTCCAGCTTAATTTTGCAGAATCAAGAAATCTGAAGAATCTTCAGACAGATATAGTATTTTATTGGGGGGATCTTCTATAAACCAAAACCTTTTGTGGTGTACTCCATCCCTACAGCTATTGCCAAGCAGGTCAAATAGGTGGGGCACACTTCGTACCCTGCTACTGATGAATTGTATTATCCAGAAACACAGAAAGGCATCTGAACTCTTTTGGTATGAATTCCCTTCTGCAGGGGAGTCTAGATTCTACTACAATTAAAATGTTCAATTATAGTAAGAGGCGCTCGCAATACAGGTTATTTTGATGGACATAATACCCCAAACTAAGCTTTTTACCATCTGTTCGTCCCTAAATTTTGAAAGCAAAGAGAACGTATTTCACAACTACGTCAGTGAAAAGTAAGATAAATGCTATTTAAATGCATGTACAGCATATGTTCTTTCTTCTGTGCCACATTCATCTTCAACGCTTTACTCATTCCTCCAGAGACACAAATCAGTGTGTGTGTGCGCGTGTGTGTGTGTGTGTGTGTAGGAAAAGGTTCCCCAGTAGAGTTGGTTTCCTGGGAGACTGGAAAGCTTTTAAATTTTGCAAATAGGACTCAGCTTTATTTAGATTTTTTCCCCACATGCTTTTTCTGGGATTTCTAATTAGAACTGGCCCAAAGTGATGGGTATAGAAGGACCTGGCCATCTTGCAAACGTTGACGTGTCTGTTCAGCCACAAAGCTAGAGGTGGGTGGGTTTTTTTTTGGCAAATAGAATTCTCACTGAAAAACACATTTTTGGGGCCTCTAAAACTATTTGAGAATTTGGATTGAATTGGGTGAATAGTTTTGGCTGAAAAAACTCTGCATTAAAAAAAAAAAGTCTAAATGTTACATTTCGACCATTTCAAACATTTTTCTTTGACTTTTCATTTCAAAACAGTGTTTTGGTTTTAAATTTGGCCAATTAAAAAAATTCCCCAAAATATCTGAATCAAAATGAAAAATGTAGTGAAAAAAATCTTTTACAAGTGACAGAATTGTTTTGGTCAATTTGAAATGAGATTTTTTTTTTTTCAGTTTGACAAAACATTTTGAAGAAATCGGTTTCAGTTTGAATTAATCCAATTTTGTGATGATTTTTCAGTTTGGCTCCTAAATGAAAAAAATCATTATTTGCTAACCTTTGCACAAAGTATCCAGACACAGTGGGGTGGAGGAGTTTGGATTATCTGTCGAGAGGGATTGTGGTGGATTTTACTTTTTGGAAGGCTCTCCAGTTCTGTCCACCAATTTTCAGCCAGACAGTAGAGAGGACTTAACTATGGTGAATATAACCATAGCATTTTGTTTTCTGTGTATTATTGTTATTTATTTCTATTGTGGCAGCATCCAGAGGCCCCAGAGGCTAGAGGCTGTACAAACACATGATAGAAAGACGGTCTTTGCCTAAAAAATGTGCTGTCTAAGTATTGTACCTTTACATTTCCTTGAGTCTGTTGGAGGCAGCGTGCCATTTTTCTGTTCAGTTCAGCTGCAGCCTTTTACAGAGGAGACACATACACTGTACTCTCTCTCAGAGATGGTTGTTCTTCCTAGCTTGCTGTTTTCTCTTAATACAGAATATTAGTGATTTTAAGTTACTGAGATTTCGGTGTCCAATTTAATAAACCTTAAAAGGGCCTGATTTCAGGAAGTGTAGCCATCCTCAGAAAAAATTGGCCCCTTTAAGATTTATCAGCACCCAAAAGCAGAGGCGCACAAAATCCCTAGTCAGTTTAAAAAATTTAGGTCTATGGGCTGGAAGATCTGGCATGTGTATGGAAATGGGAGCTTTGTTTGAGTCCTGCACATTTCTTCCACTGAGACCTGCATCATCATCAGTCAATATGCAACAGGTGAGCCAAAGGAAACCTCTTTTGAGTGGGGCATGTTAGTGCACACATGCACACACACCGTCCTCTGCCTCGTGCTTGGAGATGCTTCTCTAAAGCAGGTGTCCTCCTGTTTGGCATCTCCTTCAGGGAAAGCTATGAGTTATTCTCAGCATTCTCCAATTTCTCGTGTCATGTCGCAGTGGGTGGAGGAGTGCTTCTTCAAGATGTGAACTGGTGTTGAAGGCGAACCATACTGGATGAACTTCCAAAAGTTCCCTTCAGGTGTGCATTCGATGTTTGGCTGCACATTGAAAAATGATGATATCCGTACCTCAGTAAGATCCCCAAACATGGCTATATCATACATCAGTGAGGTCTAGTGTTATGAATTAACACACACACCTGCTTACCTGCATAAGATCAAAAATCTTCCCGTATTTTAAGCAGGAGAAAGAAAGAAAGTCAAAGCATATACATTCACAGTGCAGATAGGGATTCACAAGTTAAAAAAAAAACCAAAAAACTTTTCTTAAAAGAAACAGAAAACGATTATATATTTCTCGCTCCACTTCCCATCTGTTCACCTTCCAAAGTGACATTTAAGGGAGTTGAGCTTTACTATGCTAGAGGCATCAGCAGCACTGGATTGAGTGGATCAGATTCCAGACTGACTCTAAAGCCATTTAAACCTAGCCTAAAGCTCAGCTCTTATTTATTTGTTTGTTTTTCTGCAGCAGAGATGCCTTGATCACAGAAATATTGGCATCTGCCCTTTTCTTGTTTGCATCCCCTTCCTAGCCCCCCCCTCATTTCAGTTTAGAGTTGTATCTGTGCTTTTAAAGTCTTCGATTCAGAAAAACACTTAAGCCTGTGTTTAAACACACCCATATTCAGTAAAGCACGTAAGCATGTGCTTATTGAAGTCAATGGGGGTATAAGCACATGTCTAAAGTTAAGCATGGGCTTAAATGATTTGCTGAACCAGGGCCTAAAAGCCTGCATCAGCTCCGAATAATTCTGCTGTGCTAACTCTGCACCTCTATGCATTAATGACAGTCAGTCACTCTGGATTCACTACAAAGTGGCTCACAGATGGGTGATGGTCAGAAATACAAGGAGGCCAATTTGAGATTAAAACTATGGGGCTCACCTAAAAACAAATGTCTGATAAAGGCATAAAATGCAAGGGCAATGTGCAGTAAAACAGATACTCGGGCGATGGCACCTAAGCAGGTAAATAAATTGGTAAACACTGAGTTTAGCAGATGTAAGGATTAAGAGCTATGAGTAGTCTCTGTGCAGGAACATAATGGATGGGGAGAGCCTCTTTCATAAATCAAAAAGTAGCCTCAAGGTATCAAGGGGGAAAAGCATGGCATGAACTACTGGATTGGGAGTCGAAGGCCACAGTTCTATTTCAATTTTGCTTTTGATTGGCTGAATGACCTTGGGCAAGTTACCTCCTGCCTCTGTTTCCCCATCAGTAAAATGGAGCTAATGAGTCTTTACCTTCCTTTGTAACAAGCTTCCTTTATAGATCTTTGTTCTATGGACATAAATGCTATGGTGGAAGCCCTAAATCTGACTTTTCCTGCGTGTGTGTGTTTCAATCCTCAACCGTAACGCTGCACCCACAGTGGTTTGATTTTACTGACTAACAGTACAATTAGAAAATGAAAGCAGCAGCCCACATTGCTTCTGTCTCTCTGTTTTTCCATTTCCCATGGTGGCAGGGCTCTGGCAACATTTTATAGGTCTGTAATTTCCTGGAAGTTTATATAGCATGAAAGTAGAAGAAGTGATAAAATATGCAGCTTAATTGCAAAAAAACCCCATATATTAATCTCACTAATGTGCTAGATTAAAACTGTAAATGTGTGAGGCTTCAAGGTGGATACACAGATTTAAAGCAAATTTTCCTTCTAAGTGTCTCTGACCAAACTCCGATTTTATGGTAGCTTGGACTTTACAAATGACTTCTATTTGTTTTATTTGTATGATTGATATTCTAAGTATAACATTGTCTCAAGGGATTTACTCTTACTCTGAGGATCCTTTTGTCATGCAGGCTTTCTGTGAGCTTCTATCGGAATTATTTTCTCATGCCTGGTTGTGTTAGTCATATTTTGTCTTATTGGGTTGTAATAATGGCTCAAAGTGGAGCTTATCCCTTCTGTCGAGGGACAGCACAAGGTACTTGGCCCACTTAAAACCCACTTAAACCCTATTTTAAGAACCCGTGTGGGGGAAAGGCTTTGGGGAGACAGCATGGTCTAGTGGTTAGGCACTAGACTGGGATGAGGGGACATGGGGCCCAGGCAAATCACTTGACCTCTGACTTTTTTGTTAATTTCAATTGTAAGCACTTTGGAGTATGGCATATCCCTTACCGTGTGTTTGTACAGCACCTACCACAATGGGGCCCCAAACTTGGCTCGGGCCTCTAGGTGCTACCATAATGTAATCCATAACAACAATGCATGAATGGCTTTCCTCTACTTCACCTGATCTCTGATGGGGCCTATATCTGGACTGTAATAAAAATAATAAGAGAGTTTGTTTCATCTTCAGAGTAGAATTTTGATAAACCGGGTTAGTGTTACTGGGCTCTGAGCTGGGCCAATCTTTTTACTGCATTTGTTACACTGGTGATCTCAGCACCCTTATGTCACAGAGGGTTGTATCATTTGAGGGCTTGTCTACACAGTGAAATAGACCTGCAGAACTATAGCAGTGTAATTATATCACTATAGCTGTGCTGGTATAATACCCCATGTAGACGCTCTATTCGGGAATAGAAGTGATTTAATTTTGGTATAAGTATTTAATAGGAAAATAGCCAGTAGCAATCCTGGAGAAACCAGGGCCTGTGGGACCCTGAGAGAAAGCAAAGAGGCAGAGTTTCTTGGGCATAGTCTTCACTGGAGTGGCTCATTTGGGGATTTTGAGCAATTCTGATATTGATCCTGGAAAAATTATGGAAAGGCTGATATAGGACTTGATTAATAAAGAACAACAAAAAAAAGGTGATTTCAGAAAACATGGTTTTATGGAAAATAGATCTTATCAAACAAACCATATCTTTTTAAATAAGATTCCAAATTTGGCTGATAAAGGGAATAATGTTGGTGTACATAGGCTTCTGTAAGGTATTTGACTTGGTATTACATGACATTTTAATTTAAGAAACTGCATAACACTAACATATACTGGCACACATTAAATGGATTAAAAACTGGCTAACTGATAGGTCTCAAATGTAATAGTACACAGGGGATCATCAATTGAGCGTGATTCTAGGGGGCCCTTCAGGGATTGGTTCTTGGCCATATGTTATTTAACATTTTTATAAATGATCTGGAAGAAAACAAAAAATTATTATTGATAAAGACACAGAGACTGGAGCAGTGGTAAATAATGAAGAGGACAGATCATGACACAGAGTGAACTGGAACACTTGTAAGCTGAGCATAAGGAAACAATATGTATTTTAATATGGCCCAATGTAAAGCTATGCATCTAGGAACAAAAATCATTGGCCATATTTAGACGGGAGACTCAATCCTGAAAAGCAAATGACTGAAAATGGCTCAGAGGTCAATGGTTCAGAGGTCACAGCTGAACATAAGCTCCCAGTGCAACATTATGGCCAAAAGGGCTAATAATATTCTTGGATGTATGAAAGGGAATATTGAATTGGAAGGTTGTATTTGGCACTGGTGCGACTGCTCCTGAAATACTGCATCCAGTTCTGGCGTTCATATTTCAAAAAGGATATTGATAAATTGAAGAGGGTTCAGAGAACAGCAATGAGAATGATTAAAATTTGTAAAACATTCCTTATAGGAAAAGACTCGATTAGTTTAGCTTAACAAAGAGAAAGTTAAGGGGGGACTTGGTCACAGTCTATAAGTCCTTGCATGGGGAACAGAAATTTGGTAACAGGGCATTTCAATATAGCAGACAAAGGAATAAGAAGATCCAGTGGCTGGAAGTTGAAGCTAGACACATACAGACTAGAAATAAGGCACATTTTTTCGAAAGTGACAGTATTTTACTGTTGGAACAATTTGCCAACGCTTGGGGTGGATTTGCCATCACTGGAAATTTTCAAATCAAGATTTGATAATTTGTTAACAGATCAGCTCTAGTTCAAATAGGCATTCATTCAGGGAAGTCCTATGGCCTGTGTCATACAGGAGGTCAGACTAGGTGATCACAACAGTCCCTTCTGGCCTTAGAATCTATGAATTCAAAAAGAAACTGCCTACTGTTTGATTCCAGTATATACAGGGAAACAGGATGTTGTGTACATTTTTTGTAAATAAACAAGATTATGCAAAAGAGTATATATGGCTTGTTTAATTGATTTTTCCTCCAAAGACAAACAACCTTGCAAAGCCCTGAATACCATCTAACTGGTCAGGGCACAGAGGTAGCACTATTTTGCTACGTACATTGTCCTTTGTGTGTCTTAATTCCCATTATTTTAAGATTTGACCTTTTCTGCCCTTTTTTGGCGTCACTTTGGTTTCCACACCATACACTGGCTCTGTTAAGTACCAGTCTTGCTTTAATGCACTGGGAGAAAAAAAAAAAAGAAATCTAAACATTCTTTGCAAATGCTAAGCTATTAAACTAGCAAATGAGTTGAGACGAGACAAAGGATATGGGGTCAGCCTCTTTTTCAGACACCTCTAGGGTACATTATGTGCAGCTTGCATCATGCAAATACCATGGCCTTGAGGTTTTCCTCACAGCTTTTGTTCATTCTCCCCCATTTCAGCAAGGAGGCAGTGGAAGCAGCAGGAAAAAAAATAGATGATGCTTTTATCACCACTTCTCCTTATTTTTTTTAAGCTTTTAAAAGTTCACATATTGCATTTTTGACATTATGTAAATTAAAAATCACCATGGCATTACCTGAAATAAACTATTATATCACTCCTTTCACGCTGCTGTAGTTAAGATACTGTCAGCACTTCCATTACTAGCCCTTATTTCAAGGAGTTTAAAGCTCTGTTGGGGGAAAAATATTTTTAGATGGGAAACTTAGTTACAAATTCCCAGCCTGGGAAGGAATTATGTTTTTGAACAGATTTAAGTAAAAATTACTTATAGCCACTTTATTGTTCAAATGGGATGAAGAGTCTGGCCCAACAGATGTGCCTACCTCCAAAAGTTTTAATGTTTATTAGAAACTTCTCTCAAATGCTCCTTGAATTTACAAAACTGGGCTGGGAAATTTCATGGGGACTGGCTTTCTTGTAGTGGTTTTGGCCTGGGGCAGAGAGTTCACTGTAGTGTGGAAATAAAATATATTATTAACAATAATAAAATACCACTAATAAATAATAATAAAGTCAGCCTAACTTTTCTTCAACCTCAAAAGAAGTTTAATGAAAGCTTTGTATAGAAATCTAGGTCAATTCTTATTTTAGTAGTTCAGCTATACCCAAACATAATATCATATGTGTCAGTCCCAGCTGCGTTGCCTCTTGTAGATTCTCATCAGGATGGGTGTTTGGATCCACACTCTGGGTCCAGGTGCTTCTACCCTTCCTTGAGACTGGATAGACTTTTGCCACAGTCTTTTCCTCTGGCCCCTCAGGCATACTTTCTGGGCACTGACTCTATCTTGTAACACTTCTAGGGAGTAGGACCCCATGGTCCTGCTGCCCTTGTCCCTGGAAGCAGTGTTGAACCCCTTTGTCTGAAGCAAGTAATGCACAGACTTTGCAGAGGAATTTCTAAACCAATCACACTTTACTCATAAATTAATCACAAGAGCTACATAGATCTAGACAAGATAATAAACACCTTCATGCAAAAACCATCCTTCCAGCATCTTCACCACTCCAAAAAGTCTGAGATTTGGTCACACCTTTTAGGGCTTGTAGGCAGAGTTTTGTGGAAGTTCTGTTTCAGGAAGGATTTCAAAATTTGGCTTTGTTGTGAATCAGAGTGTTTTGAGTTGTTCAAATTGTTTCATTTCAAGTTTGACTTTTAAAAAATGTATTAGAATAAAGAAGATTCAAAAATAGAAAGTAATTTCAAAAGGAAAAAGCAAAAAATTTTATTCTGAAAATGTCAAAATGAGACATTTCAACATTGTTGAAACTTTTTGTCATTTTTTTCAGAACAAAATTCTGGCAAAATTGAGCCGATTTCATGAAGCATTTTGATTTTGGTGGAATTGCATATGAGGATGAAATGGAGTTCTGTCAAAGTTTCTTTTGACCTGTTTTAGTTCCAGGTTCTTTCTCCTTGATCCCACTCCTTCGTCCTTTTACTTGCTTAGTCTTACCTTCTTGTTCTGGTTGGAGAGCTACCTACTAAGAACAGACTGTGTCTTTTTGTAATTTTCCATCTCCTCTGTAATGTGACCTTCCTGGTCAGTTTCAAGGCCTCATCAGGTGACTAGGGTTCTCCACCTTCCCCTTTAGGTGATCTGTTGCTTGCTTACTGCCCATCTGAACTCCAGATTGCAAAAACTGGTTTCTTGCATCTTTGGACACACTCTTCAGCATATTCATTCTATTGGTTGGCAGATTCATTCAGTGTTAATGACTGCTTGGCATTGTGTGCTGTGTCAGTACATCCTAGAATTACAGTCCAACATGGAGGCAAAAAGATTACCAGGAAGGCACATCAAAATGAAGTTTGTAGATTGGTGTAGATACATACAGACATAGACTAAGTCATCATACCATGGTACACTGGGATGTGTGCATGTGTGGGGACTGCCTCCTGATAAATGGAATATGAGATCTATTAAAAAATAAGTGATTATGTCCTTACTGATCTACACAGGGTATTGTCCTAATATTCCCAATGAGAGAGGCTTATGTTTTGGCTGCAGAAGATCCTGAATTCAGCCAGTACTTATGAATCTTTTTGCTTTCTCCAATGCAGTCCTAGACCCTTGGAAAGCGCTGCCTGTAAACATCCACATAGCTGCCTCATTATCCATTGCCCACACATGTGTCTACATCTATTTGTTGGCTCATCTTATATTTAGATTGCAAGCTCCTTGGGGCAGAGACCATCTTTTTGTTCTGTGTTTGTACAGGGTTTAGAGGAAAGGGGTCCTACATGACTAGGGTTCCTGTGTCCTACAGCAATTCAAATAACAGATAATAATTATAATAAGAATTCCATGTGGCTGCTGCATTTCTACAATTGGTGACGGGTCACAAAATCTGGATCTGAATCCCACTGTAAACAACTGTGAAACCCTAATGATGGAGTAAACACGTTGCCTCACTTGGCATGGGAGAAAGTGATGTACTGGCTAATGTGTATGTGTGTCACCAATGGCTGTCTAATGATCCAGTGCTCATGACTGTGTTATCAACTGATGATTGCAGGCTACAGAGATATAAACCACCCTACTAATTCAGCGTACAGAATTTCTCCTATAGCACAAGGCACAGGGTTCTATGCCCTTATATTAGAAGGACATGTGTTCCACCCTCTTTCATACCTGTGAAGTTTAAATGGCATGTTCAATAGCCATCATGATGGTGATGTTCTGGGCAGCTACCGGATAATAACAGATCATCTTGCAAGGTTCTATGTGCTGGGGAGCCTGGAATGTTATTAGGTGGGTGACTAAAATTCCCTGCCCCTATTCTCATAGTTATCATTCTGGCAAAGATGGGACAGAGAGATTTTATTCCTGGGCTGGTTGGTTTTCCTGCCAGTTTTGCAAAGCTGTGTTCCAGGGTCCTGAGCTCCCTTCCTTGTTGAGTGCTCTGAAGACCATGGGAACTGAAGAAAAGTCACAGAGCTTTTTATAGTGGTGACTGCTCATCTGCCTGAAGGAGTGACACGGATACACTTTAGAGGGACCCCACTATATACCGGGGGAGCTAGATAGAGGGTCTCTGAGGAAAGCATAAATGGAGAATCTTGGAGCATCCCTGAAAACTTAAAATGTTTTATAAATAGTAAGAAAACACAGTTTTATTAGTAGATATGCTCTTTTGATGACCCCTGTGTTAAAGAGGAGCTACAAGCTATGTAATTGTTCAGACTGGGACACTGTGCCTTTGCGTTCTCCCCTTGATATACATGTGTAAATCCCATTAACCCATAAAACATTGGCATCTTCTAGATTGCCATTCAGATCGATGCATACGTGCAGCTTTTGAAGAGTTACTGCTAATGGGAGATATACACTCCTATCAAAAGCAGGCAGGGAACAGACTCTACAATGAGTGAGCACTATGAGTCACAACAATCTACTTTTAGTAACAGAGTCCATCTCTGCTAGATGACGTTTCTGCCAAGTCACTGTGAATACGTCTGTATTTCCTGTCGGGGATTGGGTATAAGTCCAATTTGGGAGACAAAGGAAATGGAAAATGAAAACAATCAATTCTGGGTTTTGCATAGGGTTTTTTGTTTGTTTTTAATTTATGTCTGCTGCTTCCCAATCAAACTCAGAAGAAAAAATCTTCAAACCTCTTCAAAAGGCACAAATTCTCTTAACTTGGTTTTTTTTCCCAACGAGAGAAAAAATCTTCAAATGACAAAACAACTGTGTAACTTGAACCCATAAGAGGAATAGTTTGTGCGAGTCACAGCAGGAGGTAAACGGGGAAAAGATAGCACCATTCCCTGGCTTCCTTTTCTCTTCTGCATCAAGTTCAAATCCCCCATCTTCAACCTCCAGCCCCTTCACATCATCCCTTCCTACATATCCAATTCCCTCTCATCCTACAGACCCAACTCAATCTTTGCACTCTTCCATATCTTCTCATTCTGCCCTGCTCTTGTAGGGCCAAATTGAGCCCTGTGTGAGGTGGATGCTTGATTGTAAGCTCCTTACAGCAAGGGCTACCTTTTTGTTCTGTGTTTGCACAGTGGCTAGCACAATGGGGCCCTGGTCCATGACTGAGGCTCCTAGGTGCCACCACAATATAAATACATATTATTATTAATTTTAATCTAGACTGGATAACGTACTCAAGGATGCACTGCAGGGAACAGTCCTGGCTTGGCTGGAAGGGTGTGGACAAGATGACTTAGTAGATCCTTTAGAGAGGTGGGCTCAAGTGCTTAGATACCATGATAATAACATAGTGGGTCAGACCAGTGGTCCAGTCCATCTAGCCCAGTAGCCTGTCATCCAACAGTGGCTAATGCCTGATGCTTCAGAGGGAAGAAGCACAACAGGGTACTCATGAAGTGATCCATCACCTGTCATCTGGTCTGAGCTGCTGGCAGCCAGATGTCTAGGGACACCTGGAGCATGGGGTAGCGTATCAAATGGCTAATAGTCATTGATGGACCTATTCTCTGTACACTTATCTAATTCTTTTTTAAACCCAGCTATGCTTTTGGCCCCTGGCAATAAATGCCACAGGTTGACAGTACATTGTGTGAAGAAGTACTTCCTTTTGTTTGTTTTAAGCCTGCTGCCTATTAACTTCATTGGGTGATCCCTTGGTGCTTTTGTTATGATAAGGGGGCAATAACACTTCTCGATTCACTTTTTTCCACACCGTTCATGATATTATAGCCCTCTATCACATCCTCCTATAGAACCTAGATGGCATATAGATGATAGAACGTTCAGATCCATATATGAACTTAAGTGTATATTTAGATGAGTTTCATTTGTGATCAGTCTTGAGCCTTGCGCATCTCTGACTCCTTTGATTCTGTAACTAAACTAAGCACTCATTCCAAATCCTTGTAAAATAAAAAGAGCCACTTTTTCTCCTCTGAGCAGCAGCTATGTATGTCTTGTCCCTACAACGGGCTCCCATGGGCAGCTCATAACAAGGGGAGAATCTGCGATTCTCAGCCTTAGCCACAGATCTGCTCCTTACTCCTCTTCCTTTTGAGCCTGTTACACACAGATCTCTTGTTCAGAACATGGATTTGCTTTTCAGAGTCTCTTTTCTTCCTCTCTTCTATCAGCCTTAGCCATCAATGCAGGGGCTGCTCACAGACAAGAAGAAGGGACTCTGGCTTTCTTATATGTATAGAGGTATATATATATATATATATTCATTTTTGGAACTGTTTCCCTTAATCATATCTTGAATTAATGCAGGGCTTGTTCATTCAGGGCTCTCATTACCCTCTTAATTAACTGTGCACAGATGGAAAAAGTCGAAATTGCTTCACTTGAGTTGTTCTACTAGTTTTAAAATGAGATGGCAGATGGAGGACAAGGCAGAAAGGGCTCAGCTCAGAGGTAGGAGACAAGTTTTCAAGCTGTCACAGAAACGTCAACAAACGCTCCATCTGTTTATGAGGAGTACCAGGCAGAGGCGGTCTCAAGTGCCATCCCACAGACACGAGTTCAAAGAATCCCAAACAATTAGCAGGGAAACGAAGTTCCATTTCCAGTCAGCTATTTACCAGGCCATCATCAGCTGACATCCAGTTCCAAAGCAGCCAGTGCACAGCTTGTGATGATATTCTTAGTGTGATAGCAAGGAAGCACGCTCCCCACGGCCCCAGAGATCATCCTTATTGTCGAGGAACCTGCTCCCTCAGGCCCTGGACACAAGCCTCAGAGAAAGGCGAGATGCTCCCTGACGCCCAGATGTGAGCCAGTCTGCTGAAAAACATATGCAATCCCTGAGGAGAGTGGTGGCACGATACGCTCCCTTGGGATCGGAGCCTCAGAGGAAAGAGGCATCCTCGGTTGAAGGTCCTGTGATCTAGAAAGTTGGTCCTTGGGGAAAACCCTTCTCTAGCCTTAGCTTCCCAAAAATTTGGAGGAAATGAATGGGAGAGAACAGGGATAAATTAACAATAGAGTTTGGAGGGTGTAAGCAATTAATTCAGCTAGCATAACTGAAACTGCACAAGCAAGCTTGCCGAGGGAGAGAAAGAGAGAGAACAAATTCCAGTTCTGTCTATAGAAATGGCACTCTCCAAAGCTGCCAAACAGGATATTAAGTTACAGGAATTGCACCAGCAGAACAAAACTCCCTTGCTGATCAGCCATGAGGATGCAATGCTGTTGTTAGCAGCCTTTTACAATTTAATTAATTCATAGTTGCCTGTTGTGTATAGGAGTTGCGTAATATCCTTTTAAATAGTTTGGAAGTCTTGAAGTGGGCCTCTCTGTCTTCTGTTGCAGAAGTCATCTGATCCTAACACAGCGATGGTGTGCATATATGTAGCTAGGCCTTGTATGTTTGTGTATGTTAGTAAATGCAGTTTGAAAACCAACTATGTCCATATGGGTTCCTCAAATTTTTAATGTTGGGTGTGTAGAGCAGAGACTCAACCTAACACTGTCCTATCCCATCAGCAGCTTCTTCTGAGTCACCTGCTAAATCTTTTGCAAGAACAACACTTTTGTCGCTCAACACTGTGTTTCAAGTTCTAGAGATGGACCTAGCCCACATCCTGCACCCTTACAAAATGGGGATTTCCAGCTCTAAAACAGGCCAGACCAAAACTCATGATGTGAACACCACCATGTTGGTAAAGTTTGGATCTAGATCCAGATCTCTTTTATTGTTATTTTATTATTTGTATTGTGGTGGTGCCTGGTGTCCTCTCTCATTGATCAGGACCCCATTGTGCTAAGCAATCTACAGGCACAGAAAAAAAAATCAATCCCTTTCCCTAATAGTCTAAGTGCATGCTCATTTCCAAAATATACCAAACAGAACTTTTGCATCCAAACACACTAACTTCTCCTGATTTGAGCCCTGACTGTCAGATCTCTGCCAAAATCAGAACCCAATTCTATTCATTTTTATAATGTGCACAGACATATTTTAATGTCCCCATTGATCTTTTACAAAGCAGGATGGCTATTTTGGACGTCTTTCACAAACATGACCTTAGACAATATTTTATTAGGCACCCTATTGACCTATCTTTATCAATTACACACAATAAAAGGAGAACTACTTGGGCTTTATTTCATTTTCATAGATTCAGAGATTCCACGGCCAGAAGGGACCATGGCGATCATCTAGTCTGACTTCCTGTACGACGCAAGCCAGAGAATTTCCCTGAAAAAATTCCTAGAACAGATCTTTTAGAATTTTGAATTAACATATTCAGATTAGCTCCCAACGCCTCCTCCCCCAAAAATGTTGCCTACAACTTCTACCTCCCCTGGCTTATGCTCACAAAACCCAGTGCTTTTGACTTTAACATCCATTTTCACTTTGGGAATAAAATGATACTTAAGGAACAAAATACTGTTCCTTTTACAGATGCATAGGGAAGTAATATTGTCTAGTGACTGGAAGCAGCTATTGGAAGCTTAGGCTCCATGGGTTCTGTTCCCAGCTTTGCCACTGAGTTGCTCTGTAACTTTGGGTAAGTCACTTTGTCTCTCTGTGCCTCAGTTTTCCTTTTTGTAAATGAGGGATAATGACACCTCCCTCACAGTGGTGTTGTAAGGGGTGACACAATTACTGTATGGAAAGTGCTTTGAGATCTTCAGATGGAAGGTGTTACCAAAGTGCAAAGAAATATAATACGACAACACAATAACAATAAATAATTCAAAGGCCCTCGATAGAGTGTGAATATTCATAAATCCAAAGGGAAGCACTAATATTTTAGTTTTATCATCAGCTCCACTTTGTGTGCAATGCGTTTGACCCTTCAGTTGCCACGAGCCTAGCCAACACTATTCAGACTACAGAGCTGGGGTCTGCTAGGAATAACAGTATATTTGAGCTACAGAGATTTGTCTAAAGCTGACCCCTACAGTGGCACTAGACCACTATAGAGGCCTATCAGAGAGGAACCCATATGTGTGGGAGTCTCTGCCAGAGAGGGGATGCTACAATTATTTTCTTCAGGCTGCTGCCCAGGAAGCTTAAAAAGCTCAGATCCCACCAATCTTTTCTGCAAGAAGGGTGAGTAGCAGAAACCAATTTCTATATCCATATTCTCAGCCTGGGAGGTTTCAACTCCCAAGGGTCCTTATCAGAGCACCACTTCTCCTGAGGTCACAGATCAAGGTCATTACATCCTGTCAAACACATTCCTCATTCAGTTACAATTAGATAGCACGTTCTTGTTCATTTCCTGGTCTAAAGTGTTCTGCCGCGTTGCAGTGCACTGGTAGATAGCTGCTGTGTACCTCCCCAGTAGTGGCTTCCTTTCAGAGGCGCATTAAGCATTTCCTCTTTACATACATCCTTGCAAAGCGCTTTGGGATTCTTTAGGGACAAAGCCCTATATAAATATGTATGAGAGGATGTTATTTCGTATGCTCCAGTTTAATCACAAGTTATAAGGCTTGATGGGGAAGTCATGGGGTGAAATCCTATGGGTTGGGTTATGCAGAAGATCAGACTAGTTTATTATAATGGTCCCTTCTGGCTTTAAAATCTAAGATGGGTTATTGAGAAGCTGAGAGATGCCCCCGGCAGGCACAGCATGGACAGTCCAAGCCAGCAGGCAGGGAGTGCAAAAGTGGTTTTAAGACACCTTTGCACTCTAGGGATCTCGGGCTGATTTGGGAGCTGAAACGATCCCTGGCATAAATCAGAGCTGCTCCAGGATGGCTCTAATTTACAGCAGCCTCCTCAGCACGGCTTCTAGGATGCTCTGTAGCCTAGAGGAGACTGAATCCAATACTGGTGTGCAGTACTGATGCTCAGTGGCTCTGTCCCCAGGTTTGCAGAGGTCCTACCTTGTTCCTGCATGGGAGAATGCTCCTCTGGCTCTTCGTGCGCCAGTTCCAGTCTCTATCCACGCTACAGATGCTTACAGGGGAGAGGCAAGGAGACCAAATCGCTCCCTCTATCATCAGCACCTTCTCACCCTGAGGGGACACATTCTCTGAGGAATCAGTCCGCTCAGTTAGCCTTGCTCAAAGCAGACACTGTCCCCGGGATACTTTTCTGTGCTGGCTGGCCTGTACATCACATAAGGAGGAATCCATTAGCCACTTTGTTGCTCAGTTATAATTTTCTCCTATTCTGAGTGAGCACAGAATGGTTTATTTTAAAATATATGTATTTCCTTTAACTCTTTTTTCTTTCTTTTTTTAAAAACAGGTTTTAAATCATCCCAGTGAATAATAAACATATTCACCAAGCCAATTTAAAGCTATTTTCATTTAAGCCCCAATATCATCCTCAGATATATTTTTCCTTTTATCTGTAGCTTGGCCTGTTGTGAACAGCACCTTAAATAGAAACTGCTGGGCTGGCTAAATGCTGCCTTTCAACTGTTACAATAAATATCTGACAGGGAAGAAAATAAGAAAAGAGGCAGGCGGAGACTGATCTTCCTTGTCATATGTTAGAAACTTGGCACCGAGAGTTTTGTCAGTCCATTAGCTGCTGTTAATTTCCTTGTTCTTCATGGCAAAGGTGGCCATAATTGGCAGAGTTGCTGGAAATATCACATAAATGGGGTGATTCACACTTGGAACTGTCAGTGTAATACAATCCCATTTTGAAGTCGTCCCTTTCGCCTGAGAAAAAAAATCGTCAGGCCCTGCTCTCCTGCTATTTTCTCCTGTAAAAATCTGTGACCCACCAGCATTAGAGGAGAACACAGATCTGTCCATCTCTGAAAACTGGCCATAATTTGAAAGGGACGTCAAATCTGATGGCCCATAATCAGTGCAAATACAACAGAGCTTTTTTTTTATTATTATTTTTTTTAGTGAAACTTGGCAGACTGGGCAGAAGCCAGGGAAGCAGACAGAGATAAATACAAAATGAGAATAAAATTTTGGTCATTACTGATGTCATTACAGCTTGAGTGTAGTGGGGAGAATAATAAATATAAGGCACATTTCAGCCAGGGAGAAAAAGAACGAGCAGAGTCAGGCAGATTGGCTCGCCAACATTCCACCATCACAGGAACTCTGTGGAGGTAGATTTGGATTCTATTAAATTTGCACTATTGGGGAAGGAAAGACAACTTAACTTCGGGGGACAGTAACACAGGTTTGCTTCCTTACATGTGGAAACCGAATGCAATTGGTCCAAAAAGTGCCCAACTACGAATTCTATGTTGCCTTCAAGGGAGTAGGAGAGGTTTGTACAGAATATTACCCAGGTCTTTAATTTTGGACAAACCTCAGAAAAATCTCAGTTTGGAGATGTACCCCAAGTTGACTTGCATATCTGAATTATCTGGAGCCACAAAATGGGGCTAGTTTCCCCCCTTCGCCCCCAAGACCAGGACCTTTTATGAGATTCCTGGCATTTCAGCTCTAGTATGATACAGTGTGAAAAAAACGTAGGGCAAAATTCTCAGCTGGTATAAATAAATTGGTATCGCTCCACTGGGTTCTGGGACTCTGCCCTCCAGAATTTGGACCAATCAAATCCTACCAGTTTTGACATTGACCGTCATGAACGGAGGTCTGTCATATCCATCTGTGGGGTTCACTAAAATAAAGCTCAAAGTTTTATACGTTACTATTGCATTTCAAACTTGACAGCGCTCCCAGTAACCCTTCCATATTCCTGACCCAGACTTTGGAATAATAAAGAAACCATACCTCCGTGTTCAGATTGAGCACAGTGCAAGCAGGGCAGGACTTGGGACGTTTTATTGATGCTGGTTAGCTGTTCATGCAGTGCAGACCTAATAATTGAGCTCCAAGATATGTACCTTGCTACCAAGTCCCCAGAAACCGGGGAAAACATCAGGGCTGTTATCTCAAAATATTTACCGGGGTTCAACTAAGGCCATAAACGTTGGGAATCGTCTACAGCTGCTGGTAAGTGCCACTATTGAGTCATTCATGGAGCGGCCTGCCCCGTCTCGCTAGTGGGACCAAGTTACAAGTTCTGCTTTTGGACTAATGTCCAGATGTGGGCACTGTGCTCCCATTTCATATGAATCCCAGCAAACCATCACGTCCTGGTGTGAAATATATTTCGGTCTGTCACTTACCCACAGTGATCAGTGGGGCTTCTCCACCCACCCCCATCCTTTCTAGCTCTTTAATGGCTAGCTCAGGCCTGTCATTGAAAGGGTTGGACTTTTCACATGTTCTGTACCCACGCTTCTTAAAATATTTACTTAGCCAACGGAGCCGCTTGCAAAGCCATCAGCAATCACTCTAATCTTCCTGAACAGCCTGAGTGAGCAGAGAAATGGAAAACTTCAGTAAAGTCTTCAAATAGCCAGGGAGATTAATCTTGTCAAGTGTAAACACTCCTGGACTCAGAATTGGGTTGGTGGGGCAAGTAAGAGACTGGGTTCTTTGATGCAGAGCTGCCATCCTCTCTCAATTTTCTCCGGTTGATTTGCACGGAAGAAAAGAAAGAGGTGTTGAGTGGAAGGTATGAATGGAGACTGTAACACCAGGGTTAGTTGTTGGAGGCAGCTGCGGCCTTGTTAAGAATGGGACACCATGTTTATCTGTTGGCTTTCTATTCAGAAGCATTCAGAACCATAGTAACAAAAGCAATTTCCAGGCACATTAGGTCTGCAGGGTGAGGTCCCTATGTGGATTTCATGAGTCTTCTGCTTTTGCACCTTCCTTGCTAGAAGGGACCCTGCTTGGGATATATTGGATGATCTTCCTCATTGGTTTTTTTTACCTTGGGAAGTGCTTTGTCAAAAAGGCAGGTTCTGCACTGGGGCTTTAATCATGGAAGCTCATTCTAGGGTTCGAACCCTTTCATTAATTCTGGCTTATCAGGTGTTTTGCTTGATGCATTGTCCCAGAGGCGCACAGGTGCCTTGGTAGGCCCTGGTTGGGGAGGCAGTCACTGATTTTGCTGGGTCTGGGTGCATGATGGTTCTTTGGGGATCACGACTAAGATTCCAGTTAGCAGAGCACTTAGGCACGTGCACTTACGTCCCATTGACTTCAGCAGGGTTTAGGGAGAAGCTCTGCTGAGTAGAGATGCTACAGAACACATTGTAAGACCCAGCTGATATTTTTAAACACGATTTCTGAGGGAAGGACATATCTTGGGAACTCCTTGGTCAGAAGACCTCAAGACTGAACCACTAACCTTACCTCACGGCCCCATGAGGCACAGCGAATTTCAAGTCAACACAAGAAGGTCAGATGTGGATTTTAGAGCGTTTGAGCCATCTGTTAGACAGAAAGTAACTCTCAAATTTAACTCCACCAAAGCTTCTTCTTTGCAGCACAGGGGTAAGCGCTTTGGTAAGGGCTCGATTCAGGACTGCACTTAAGCATGTGCTTAAGTAACAAACAATTCAGAAATTCAGTATAATAATGAATCCAAACCTGTTCCTAATAAGGCCAATGGAAGTTATGTCACTAACTTTAAAGGCAGCTGGCTTGGGTTCCAAAGCAGGAATTTGGCCAGAGGGAAGTGAAGGGAACAGAGAGATATACAGAAGGAGGGTGGTCAGAAGTGTCAATATTTAGCCCTTTGTCCCGCGTCCCTATTGATGTATGATTGGGAAGCCATTTGTCCCAACATTCGGTGCCTGGCAGCTCCAGGTCCCCCTTCACCTGTTGCAATCTATACACCCTATAAAGAAGCAGAGGGAAAATGCACAAACAAGAAAATGAACTTTACAGGGGTTCTAAATGAACCACTGGGTAGGCCATTCTGTCATTGTTATGTTGCCATTACAAAAGTCACAGCAGGTCCAGCTGATGGAGGAAAAGCTGCCTGCAATTGTTGGCCACCTCCCTCCTCCCACCCCACTCACTCTTTTCCCTTGATGAAGTGCTCTCATTTCTGCCAAGGTGCCTGTGGTTCTGGCTACACAGTCCAGTTGTGTAGCATTCACAAATCATTATGTCTTTATGATGGTCTGAGTCACACCAAAAATGTCATGCTAAGAATAATTCTCTCTCCAGGAGGAGACTACATAATGCAGCATGATTGGCTCCATATCTCTTTGTGTAGTTAGTTTTGTCATTTTTTCCAGTTGTTCCAAATTATTTAGCACTTCATCGTCCCCTCCTTCTTTGCAATAGTATTAATCATCTCAAGCCATCTCGTTGTCATGTCATTGGTGGTTTATATTACTTTCCACTCCCTCCAGCAGTACATACAGCAGCTGACTCCCAAAGAGGCACAGTAAGTGACCCACATGCATCCAAAAGGTTTTCTTTCTTCTCCTGATGACAGCACGCAAAGATAAGGTACAACCTGTGAATTTTGTTCTCTTTTTTCTTTTAAAAGTGAATTTCATGGCTGCTGAAATGTGCCACAATGGGAGCAAGGTGACTGATGTTTTCAATTTAATCTCAGAACAGGTGTAACATGGGAAGCTACGTGGACTGAGAAGTGTATAGGAATAGGGTAGTACCCTTTTAAATAGTTTGTGAGCCCCCCTAGTGGTGCTCACGGGGTGCTATGTTGTAGAAGCAACTTCTTCGGATTGGTGTTTTGTTGTTGTTGTTTTTGTTGTGTAAAGAACCAAAGACACAACAGAACAGATACCGCACGTGCTTCCTGGCCTACATTGCCCCATGTCTTAGCTTCGATCAAGTCAGACCAGGCATTCTCCTATAGATTCCCCTCTAGATCTTAAACCATATTCCAAAGCGAGGTGAGGGTTATTCATCCCCATTCTGTTAGATGGGGAAATGGAGGGCTGGGAAGGAAATGTTCCTTCCAAGGTCACATGGCAGGTCACTCACAGAGGCAGGAAATAGAATCAAGGCGTAATCTAAACCCCATTGTTGCCACTTAAAGTCTTTCCATGGACTTCAATGGTAGAGGGATCACAGTCCACAGAAGAACTGAACCAAGATCACTAATAAATTTCATGAAATGAATTTCAGCCCCCATCATCTTGGGCTGGATTAGAACCACTGACCTAGAAGTGAAAGACTCTGCAGGCCATTACTAAGTCCGCTAATGCCATTTGTGGCAGGTAAGTTTTGGTTGCCTCTCCCTTTAAACAGAGGAGGATAATATGATTAGCACCTAAAATGGCAGAAATTAGTTCACTGGCTTCCTGTGTAAAATTTAATTTTAGCTAATTTATTTTTACATTTTCTAATTGAATGAATATTAATTAACAGGAGTTTCATGCAGAAGATGAAGACATTAAACTCTCGTTAACAAACACTGGCTCCTATTCATCCCCAAACACCTCACATCTGCAGCATTAAGTTATCAAGGAAGAAAATCTGCTGTGATTTATGTCGTTTTCCGGTGGAAAAGGGAAGGCACTGGATCTGTTTTATCAGCTAATTATCTGCGGCATGATACATGACTCCACAAGGAAGTTGCGATGGGATATGGGACCCTGGAAGGAGATGGGTGGCATTGTCGCCTTGCATTCAGTGACATCTGCAAAAGGTGAACGGGCTGCCTTTGGGGAGTGAGGGCAGAAAGCCTGACTGGAGGTAGGCAGTAGGAAACCCCTGGAAATGACAACTTCTCCGCACCTCACAGGTGATGGCCCTCAGTGAGATTCGTTCCTCTGTCTTGGCAACATAGGGCTGACCGCCCTTTTACTCACAATGGTGGGAATCAGGAGTAAAACCCCAGTGAAGTCAATGCAGTCTCAGTGGTGTCAATGGGAAGAGAATCAGGGCCCAAAATATTCATTTCAAAGGGGACCAGAACTAGACTGCACTGTTTGAAACAGCAGTTCTTTGCGCTTCATTTATTATGCCAGGCACTGGCCAGCACCAAAAGTTTGTGCCCTGGAATGGCAAGCTACTTAATAGATGTTCCACTCTATTAGTCACGAGGCTGCTTCTCCTCCTACAAAGCATGGATAATAAGGCACCATTTTCTATTCCTGGTTGCTCAGGTTTCCCACTCCCACTAGAGTAGCTGCAGTTGATGAAGAGATCCTGGCTAGCTCAGACAAAGTTATGGCACAGAGGAGCTCTTAATGGACTGAGAAATGAGACCGCGCTGTGAGCAAAAGCTCTTGCAGCTTCTTCTGCAATCACAGAGGGTCCTTGTGAGGAAAAACGTGTCCTCTTCTTCACTGGTCCAATCTACTTTAATTATAAACACTGGGATATGTCGCGCGGCTTAAAATAGGAGCACGACCAGAATGCACCAAATGTGCACAGTGAAATTATATTCGGATTTTAAAGCATTTTTTTGGGTCAGATCATTCATAATTTAATAAGTGGCAGGTCATCAAGGCAATAACTATAATATACAGCTGTATGGACTGCACAAGAGAAGTGTAATTCATTTTTTTAAAGCTACTAGAAGCTTTTTCTCCCCTCTGTAATTTACCGCCAATGGAATTTCCATCTGCAGCTATTTCCCTGGAATGCCACCTGTTCCTTTTTTCTTTTTAAAAACAGAGCTTATCCTACAGAAATCCTTTAAAAAATCCATGGCAGGTTTTACATTGCAGAAGTGTTTTCATTCTTCTAATAGAAATCTGTCGTAAATGTGAAACCTTATTATCTATCTGCAAAAGAACATTACATTAAGTTAAAAATACAGACTATGAATGGAGAAAACAGCCCTGAGAAGTGAAGCTGTGAAATGGAACCAAAGATGACAGTGAGGAAACTTGGGGAAAAGAAAGATGCTCAAATCTGTCTCCTGTCTACAGGAATTCAATAGGGGATGGCAGACTCAGAGAAGGAACTCTGGAAATCTGGTCAAAATACAGTGAAGAAACCCAGCCATGACACCCAGCAAACATACATCAACCGAAACAAAAAACTGGACTGTGAACAATAACCAGGAGAACAGCACCAAGATGGTGCCGTATGACCGCATTCTGGAACCTGAAAATACAGTTCCTTGCCTGAATAGAAGCACCCCTTTGGAGAAAGACAAAGCTGAGCACAGGCTGTAGCCAGTTTTTACTTTTACTGAAGTGATTCACTATCACTCCCAACATGCAATGAACTTAACTAGCTGGGCACAATCCCAGAAATAATGCTAGAAGAAATTTCACAGCTAGGGTAACAGGCACAAAGAGCAGGATCCATGGTACTTTGTGATGGCAGGGTGTCTACTCTGCAATCCAATAACTACCTGTGGAAATCTCTGGCTGACAGAAAAGCAGGGAGATGATGGATGGTCTTGTAGCTAAGGCACTGAGCTGGAACTTGGGAAATCTGCATTCAATTTCCAGCTCTATTCAAGATTTTCTGTGTGACTTTTAATCCTATAATTTCTCTGAACTTCAGTTCACCATCTATAAAATGAAAATGAGACTACTTCTTTTCTCCTACCCTTTGTCTAGCTTGTGTCATTGGAGTGTAAGCTCCTTGGGGCACAGACTTTTATTATGTATTCGTACAGCACCTAGCACAGTGAGGCCCTAGTTGTGATGAAGCTGCTTAATGCTACGGTAATACAAATAGCCCAAGTAGAAGAAGCCAGCACTGGCAATATAGTCCGAGTTCCTACACATCACATCAAAGGAGTTATGCACTTGGGCCTGCCATCTCTGATCTTGATGCAGTCACAACCTATTGCTTTGTGCATTTTACAGCATGCATCAAGGATGTTGTTACAAAATGGAAATGAATTGAGGAAAATCACATGAAGACATTCTCGGTTGTAGTTTCACCAAAGCCAATTACACCTCTCGAGGACTCTCTGAAGATCAACTGAAGACTTGTCTACGGTCTACTAGAAAGAGCCAACTAAGATCCCAGAGTTAAAGTTTTAATTGATCACATACTAGGTTATTGGTGGTTCTACCCATCTCCTGATCAGCCAGGTCCTGCACACGTAACACTATTCAGCAGGGTGCAGTTCAACATGAGGCTAGCCAAATGAGAAGATGGTGCTGTAAAGCACAAGGGGCTTCATTTTCCATTGCTCTGTGTGGCCATTTACACCAGGACAAAATGAGAGCGACGTGGGTATAAAATGCCCCTGCTCTGATTTGGCGCAGGTTTGCACAGTGCATTTGAATCTGGCCCGGCATTTCTGTGATCTTCCAGTGTCAACTGCTCTGCGAGTCTCAAACAACATCCCGAGCGTCCCAAAGCCACGTGGGGGAAACCAAACTCCATCCCCTTTTCAGAGGATAATAGCTAACCACCCAAGCTATCTAACAATGAGCTGGCTCTCAACCTTCAGAGCACACCTTCGACAAGGAGAAAGAGCAGAAATAATCTCTGGAGAGGCAAAAATAATAGCACGGCCTTGAATGAGAGTTTAACAAAATGTCTGACAGGAAAATTGACGGGACCTGAAGGATCATGCATCCTGAGCAGAATCATTCACTGTCTCCATAAGATTAGAGAGGAAATTTACAGCAAAGAGAAGCATAACGGGGTACCTACAGATTCTTTTCTCCTTTTCCTTTGCCCTTCCCCCAACTCCCTCACCGGAAGATTACGCACTAGATGAGGTGGGTATCCCATGCTGGCATGCCACCTGTGCTCTCAGAGCTGAGATGTAGGAGCACAGATGTGGATCAGGGCTATCCAAGTCTGTATCCCTGTCTACCTGTGTTACTCCTGTGGCTAGCTGCATTACTACACTTTGTATTATAGTGTCGCCTAGGTGCTAGGGTCTGTACAAACATTTAAATACAGCCTGCTTCCCAAAGACGCCACAATCTAGACAGACTAGACGAACAAAAGCAAAGAGAGGGGAAGTCATTTGCCCTTGGTCAGTGGCACAGCTAGGAACAGAACCCCAATGTCCTGACCCTCAGGAAAGCACTGTGGGGGTGAAAAGCCGATTTGTGGGACATGAAAACAAGCATGAGTGTCTTAGGCGAGAACAAAAATGGGATTATGTATGTCCAGGGCCATCCTGCACAGAGGAAGTTACCGGGCTGTAGCTTGGAGTGAATTAAGCAGCAATAATAACAAATTTTCCATGAACAAGATGTTCTTTCAATCAGCTCAGTGAATAAAACCAAGTTTAAAACAGAATTAAGAAGACACCTTGAATACTTTTCTCAGTTTGCTTGCATGTTATATCTACCTCCCCCCCAATCTTTCATCAGGTTTGTCTGTTTACAAAATTCTTCACTGCAGGAACTGTCTTTTTATATATTTGTAGTGCACCTTCTGAGCGCTGATGCAATGTGAAAAAAAAAATAGCCATCTTAATAAGCATGAGGGAAAAACTCAGGAGAAAAAGCAGGTGATCATAATTTCGTGAGTGTGACACAAGAATTCACAACATACCTCACTGCAGCATGCGGTCTCCATCATCGCCCATGAAAATAAATTCCAAATGGTCTTATTGCAACATGGAAGATCTCTAAATCATTTTAGGTTAAGCAGTTTCCAAATGCAAATGCTCTGAAAAAACAATCTCATCTCCATCTGCAAATGTAGTGCAAAGTTTCTTTTGAGCTAGGCCCTGCCAACAATACACAGAGCAGTCTGTGTATAACATCTGCTCACACAGAGCTGAAGTTAAAACATCTGGTATTGCTAGCTCTGTCTCACCTCTTCATTGTCAATCCACTGCCTCACTCTCTCCTCTTCCGCCGAACCCAACTCAATAAAGTCTCAAACACAATGCTGATGTTCAATAATATCTTTGCTGCTTCTGTTTCATTTATTGCTATTATTGCACAAAATGTATTCAGCTTTTCACTCCGGTACCAGGGCTCCCCAATATCCTTTATTTTGGCCCTTCTAAGGCTTCATGCTCACCTGGGTAACAAGGCTTCTCCTACTGGTTCTCGTCTACCAACCATCAATTCTCTCGGTAATCAGTATTACCCTAAGTAACTAAGTACTCACAGCATCTCCACATCTCAGTGGAGCTACTCAGACATCCTGCATCTCCCTCTGACAGGGAAGCAGGAAGCCTAATATCCTGTTCCAAGTCACATGCTTACTCCCAGTCACGTGCTTGCTAACCTCTCAGTCCCACAATGTAGGAGTTAATCAGGGACACAGCCGAGACACAGTCCAAATGCCATTAAAAAGACTACCTCGCCATGTGACAGAGGGCCTTGGCAGCGAGTGGTGGTAACAGCATTTTAGCAAAGCGTGGAGGAGGAAACAGAGATCTCCTTGTGCAGCAGCCAGCGTTATCAGTTAACAAGGACAAATGAGTCTAAAAAGCCTTAAATTTGTCCAATTGTCTAATTCCAGAAGAAAACGGATGGCAGCCATCCTAGAATCAGTGTTTGGAAATATACAACAAAAGGGAAAAACTTTATTAATCCTGGAAATGTACTCTTAGCTTGGATTTTCTTTTCAACACCCAGCTTGTTCATCACACAGCTCAGTGAACTGTTAACATCACATATTTCTTCTGTTCCAGCAGCAAGTCCAGTTACTTTGGTTTTCACTAACTGCAGACAGATAAGATTCAGTTTTCCCAGAGGGGGAGAGAGAGAGAGAAGGCGGGTGGAGGAAGAGAAGGAGAAAAGAGAGAGATTAGGTCTGGGTAGATGGCTAAAAACATCAATGGGCTACAGGGTGGACTTCTGAGGTAGTATTTCTGTTCTCCAATTGTAAAACGTGACTCTGACGCACTGTATCTGATTTACTGCTTTTTAATCAGAGTCAGTTCTTTAGCATTCAAGAAGGATGCAGAGCTCTTGTATATACGATGTAATAGCGGATCATGATCTTTTTCTTATTCCAGAGTGCTACCATTTTCAATAACAGCCTGATGCAATCTGTCTGTCCAGACAGAGATCAGTTTGTTGTCCTCTAACAAGCACAAGAGAGGTCCTCCATCTAACCCTCCCTGAAAAGCTTAATGTGGAGCCTCCTTCAATCCTAAAATTGTCAGATCCTCCAAGCAAGGATCCAGTCCATTATCTGTATTACCAAGAGGCTTCAACCAAGATCAGGGACCTGTTGAGCTAGACACTGCAAACGCACGGTAGGAGACAGTCCCTGCTCCAAAGAATTCACAGTCTATATAGAGAAGAGAGATAAAGGATGGAAGAACAGAAGCATTGTTATCCGCATTTTACAGATAGGAAGCTAGGGCACAGAGAGATTAAAGAACTCATCCAAGGAGTCTGGGGCAAACCAAGAAGGAGAAGGGAGATCTCTTGCCTGAATGCTAGTGTCATGTCTCAACCACAAGACCGTCCTTCAGGACGGTTTGTCTTGGATCCGAACACGGTGGAAACTGATGCAGCTCCATTGAAACTGATTTACAGCATCTTAGGATTTGACCCCCTAGACTCTGTTCTGTTTGCAAAGACACAGGAACGATCTAGAGAAGAGAGGAAGAAGGAAGAGCCTGAATGGCTGCACTGCAGTCTCCCTCGAACAGTAACAATTTTAAAGACAAATGCATTCCAAATTCTACTGATAGGGTGAAATAATTTCAAAAGAAGCACTCAGTGGTTATTAATGTATGGTAAATCCAGAAGCCTTATTCTGACTTCCTTGTGTCTCTAAAGAGTGAAACAGAGGCATCCTTGAGTCGACCTTGAGGGGCTTCACTGCTTTCAATCAGTCTCTGGCTCTAATCCTTTCTCTTAACTCTCCCTGATTTCCTGTCAAAATTTCTTCTTGTCCTCTCTAATCTGGTGGTGTAATGTATTTGAAGACAGGAAACGAGCTTTCATTTTAAAATGGCAGCTTCAGTCATGACCCTCTGAACTTTATTCACTTTCCCAATTTTGTCAGCCTTTTTCTCCCCAGGCCAGTGCCCTGGTTTGTATGTCAGTGAGTTAGTAAAAAGGCCTCTAATATTCTCTCTTCATCCGCAGCTTTGAAATGAAGTGCTGTGAACATCACACTGCTCTGTTACGGTGACTTTTGACTGTCATTTCATGCAGAGTAAGAGATTCAGATCATGTGGGGATTGTGAAATATATTTTTTCCCCCTAAACATTGGTTCCTTGTGTTATTCCCCACAGGAAGAGAGAGAGAGAAAAAAAGACACTTAGCATGCAGGCACGACAAGCTGAAAACTAATGAATTCCTTTCTGTCTCAGGGATTATGGAGCAGTTCAACATTTCTGATTAAGGACAAGAGAGCTATGATCACATGTGATGCTACAGCCATCCATGCTATCCTCCTAAAACGGAAGAGCGCTTTACATGTCTGAAAATAATCAAGAGAATAACGCTACCTGCAGGCGTGGGTTTTGGAGTCATCTTCCTATGTGGCTTCATGCAGTCAGATCTCAGTGAAAATGGCTTGATAAAAATCTATCTAACGTATCGGGGCTCACTGAGTTTTGCAAAGCTCCTACCTCTGTAATCACCATTTACGAAATTAAAATGTGGGGAAAAGGAGACACTTCATCTCTGTGTCACATGATGAACTTTTTGCATACATCAGAGAGGATGACTGCAGTTAGGGATAACTGTTATCGTAAAGCTGTGAAAACCAAGTTGAAAAGAAATTCAAGTCATCAATTACACTGGTGCAGTTTAAATGAAACTAGCTGAGCTATCCCACCCAATGTAATCCCATCCATTGAGCCCAACAACTGTAATCTAACCAACGTAATCCAGTGCAACGATATCAGCCACTGTTCTCTGATCCATCTAATGCAACCCAGGTTACAGATTCTGTTCAGTGTGACTAATATATTGATTTCACTTGTTGTCTAATCTGTTAATCCCATAAAGGCAGATATAATAAACAGCCATCACATATAATGCTGTAAATGACTTCTACGGTACACCAGCCTCTTTGCAAACAAATAATAATCAAACACATGGGGCCAGATCCTCAGCTGGTGTAAACAGCTGTAGGTCTATTGACGTCAGTAGATTGACACTGATTAGGACCAAGTAAAGATCTGACTCATAGCTTCTGCCCTTTAGGCTTTATGGACTGGTCACAGAATCATAGAAGATTAGGGTTGGAAGGGACCTCAGGAGGTCATCTAGTCCAACCCCCTGCTCAAAGCGGGACCAACTCCAACTAAATCATCCCAGCCAGGGCTTTGTCAAGCTGCACCTTAAAAACCTCTAAGGATGGAGATTCCACCACCTCCTAAGTTAACCCATTCCAGTGCTTCACCACCCTCCTAGGGAAAATGATTTTCCTAATATCCAACCTAGACCACCCCCACTGTAACTTGAGACCATTGCTCCCAGTTCTGTCATCTACTACCATGGAGAACAGCCTAGCTCCATTCCTCCCTGGAACCCCCTTTCAGGTAGTTAAAGGTTGCTATCAAATCCCCCCTCATTCATCTCTTCTGCAGACTAAACAAGCTTAGTTCCCTTAGCCTCTATTCATAAATCATGTGCTCCAGCCCCCTAGTCGTTTTTGTTGCCCTCCATTGGACTCTCTCCAATTTGTCCACATCCTTTCTGTAGTGGAGGGCCCAAAACTAGACACAATATTCCAATACACAATACTTCATGCTCTCTTTGAAGTCAGTTTGCTTTGTCATTGACCTCAATGGAAGCAGGGTCTGGACCTTATAATCTAAATATTATTCTGGATGCAATGTGTCAGTGTCTAAGTGGAAGGCAAGGATATAGGAAGGTGAGACAACAAGAAATTCAACTACAAAGATGATGGTCCTGGGGCAATAGATGGGACAAAGTATGGGGCCAGTGGTTAGAGAATTAGCCTGGGACTTGGAAGACTTGGATTCAATTTCCTGATCCATCACAGAGTTTCTGTGTGACCTTGGACTAATCGCTCTGTGCCTCAGTTTCCCATCTGTAAAATGGAGATTGTAGTACTGCTCTCCCTCACAGGGATGTGGTGAAGATAATCCATTAGATTATGAGGATTTAGATACTACAGTGATGGGGATCATATAAATTCTTGGCCTCGCTAGATTAGGGTTCAGGGGACTGCAGTTCTATTCCTACCTCTGTCACTGCCCTTGACCTTCAGCCAGTCACTTCACCTCTCTCTGACTCCACTTTCCTACCTGTAAAATGGGGATAATTATATCAATTTCTTTTGAAATTTATGTATGAAAAGCCCTAGATAAAAACTAGGTATTATTAAATATATGGATCCCACAATGGTCATTCACCCTTTACTCCTCAGCATTAGATGAGCTGTCTGCAGCCAATTCTATGTGAGCATCATACATTTTACAGAGTAAAAATATACTGTACCTTCATCAAAGCTAAGGAGGTGTTACCGAGGTCTGTCTTCCTGCATGGGAGACAGGATGTCTTCCTGCATGGGAAAGAGGAGACCGACCACCAAGGGAATTGGAGGTACCATAGGGAATAGTTCTCTTGAAAGGATCAAGTCTATTTCTGCAACCAAAGTCAATGGCTTTTTAAATCTGGGGGGTGGGGAGTAGTGGAAAGACAACATCCTTACCTCCCATTTGTGCCTTTAAAAGATCTCCCCTTGTATAAAGCAAACACTCCAAAGTAGTACAGCTGGAACAGAAGGGCCGCCCCCCATAACTCTTACAGTCCCATTAATGGTTGGTTCCCTCCTTGCGCCTGCAGGAGTGTCTTTTCTTTAACTCTGTAATTAATAATGATATGTGCTAATAAAAGATCAAGAGGGTGGCAGCTGGATTCCAGCCTCTAATTCACTCATAAGTTATTGATGTTGCGTATTCCATCTGCTTCAGTAATGTTTGTTCCCTGCTGCATATTGCACTGGAGATATTCAGGTCTAGAATCTAAGACATCCTGAATGAATTTAGAAATAAGGAAATCTGGCATCTTGCAATGCAGGGAAAATTGGCTAAATCGATAGTTCTGTTTTCATCCTACAGCACTGGAAATCCACTCCCGGCTAGATAGGATCTAGCCAGGACGGCTAGAAATATGGGAAAGGTAGAGTGATCATGACCCCCTGATATCTGTTTGCAACCACCATGTGGAGAACCACAGGGTTAGATGACCCACTGTAGATGCTTTTCAATCCCAGGGACTCTAATACATTTTCCTAACAGCATCCTTCAGTTTTGGTTGCCCCTATGGAAAACTGGCCTTTGCACATATGCATTTTTTAAATATGTCTTATGATAAGACCAAGGGAAATCATAGATCCTGACCTCAGTGAATGCAGTGATGGAGCCTTATCATTGTACACTGCTGTGAATTAGGGTGGCGCTGTTGCAAGTTGTCTTTTCCCTGCTTTATTGCTTCTTTAAATTACCCTTCTCTTTGGTCAGTTTCCTCTTTGCACCTCTGGGAAATTCACACCTAACTCTCCCTAACCTCTTTCCATCCAAGGAATTCAAAGTACACCACAATTACTAATCAGTTACTCCTCACAGCATCCTTGAGTGAGTGTAATTATTCCCATTTTACAGATGGGTAAACTTGAGGTGCACACAGGTGATGACAGATGATATTTTCAAAAGTCGCCTCTGGTTTTGGATATCTTCTCTTTTGGGGGCCTGATCTGTCAGATATGTCCTGATTTT
The DNA here is from genome assembly GCA_007922155.1 of Mesoclemmys tuberculata. NCBI lineage: Eukaryota > Metazoa > Chordata > Testudines > Chelidae > Mesoclemmys > Mesoclemmys tuberculata. Next base: position 13,012,804 of record ML675655.1, read on the forward strand.
CAAAAATGCTGCATCTAGAATAATCTGACTTATGTCAGTTGGAGCTACAGGTGCTCAACGCCTGTCAAAAATTGTCCCAGAGAGTCTAAAGTTGGATGCTCAAAAATGAATAATTAAAATCATTAAAAAAAAAGTGGGAATAAGTGCCTTGCCCATCATCACCCAATGGCTGGACTGGAATAGACTACATTTACACTGCCCCGCTTTTGGGACTACAGGGGTGCGAATAGCAGTGTGCACCAAAGTGCTGAGCTGTGAGTCCCCCCCGATAGATGCTGTGGGCGTGAATGTAATCCTGTTGGAAGATATTATGTTAATGCAAACTAGGAAACTGCGCCAGCAGTGTCCACATGAGGGAGTTACAACGCAGCGCTTTGGTGCGCATTGCTAGGCTCACCCTTGTAGTCCCAACTGTGGGGCGATGTAGACAGGTCCTTAGGAGTCTTGGCTTCTGATCTTTTTCTCTAGCCTCTAGACAACAGTGCCTTTCACTGTTTTCAGTGCTATCAGTCATGGGGTCTGATAAACTGACATGTATATTTGGGCCTCTTGAGGATTATGGTTTGGTGCCTGATCTGTTGGTTAGGTATTATTTAGATTTCCCACTTTAACATGCCATGGTTTCGGCAGGGTTGAGCTGCCTTTAGATCAGCTACAGGACTACAGTTATTCTGAGGGTGAAGAAAATGCGAGAGAGACTCTTGCGCCTAGGGAAGACCTCCTGAATTTGTAATAGTTTTACTGGCACAAGTAGTAATATCACAAAGAACACAAAGGAACAAAGTAGATCGTGTGAGTATGTAACTGTTTGACAGTCTATATTATCTCTGACCTTTGTTAGGGAGCCCCGCAGTAGATAAGAGTGGTCCTTGGCCTGGCAGGTTCTGGGAAATCTCCCTGGAGCACACAGGCCAGGTGCCATCTTTTATCATAGGTTAGCTAATGCCTACCATACCTATTCAGTGGAGTTTTCAGCCCCTTTTCTTTATCTGTATTTCCTCACCCTACCACTGCTGGGGTGTTCTTCTTCCACAGGTGACAATCTTATATCTCAAGTTTAGTAACGTATATGTCACTTCGTTAATATGACATTCGTATGGTTGACTATTTGCTGATGTTCCTAGCTTAACATATCTATAGCTGGTCTAAACGGGCCTCTTACGGTCCCCTGTCAGCAATTTAGCAACATTTACTTGTAACATTGCTCTATCTTGTGACATCTTGTGATACAGACCCATTTTGGGGGTATTTATTTATGTCAAGGCTTCAGGCCTAAATGGGTTTGGCTAAGCTATTGTCTCAAAAGCTTCAGAAATGTAAGCTTGTGTGTTGCTGTCTTAATTCCTACCTACTCCTTACCTATGTGCTTATATGTTTATAGCACTGGCTATGAATTAACAGGCTACAGGTTCATCCTCGTAATTGTTTATATCTGCATGATTACGAGCAGTTATAAACACAGTAGGGGAAGGGAGCCAGGAAAAGACAATCAGTGAACATGCCATGCTCTGTAAGTTGGGTGAGCCTCCCTGCTTGGCAGTTACAGTCTATGGTGGCAGCCTAGTGGTTATGGGATGGGGGAACTCGAGCCCTTCCACTTCATTGGGTTGTGACTGTAATGCAGCAGTCCTCTACCTGTGGTCAGTTCTTTCGACTGCTCTGCCCTTCCTCGTGGCTGGTGTTTGCCCTTGGTGACCTGGTCCATGGGTCTCAGCAGGATAGGGAGTCTTGGCTTTATGCACCAGACCTCCCCTCTGGCAATGCCTTTCTGGTATGGTCCCTCTGCAGCAGCAAGTGCACATCGGCCTCTCTCTGCCAGCGCTGCGCTGTGCTGCAAACATCCCCTTTTAAGTCACTCCTCCAACTGGAGCGTGCTCAGCAGGCCTGTCAGGGTGAGATTTCCCAGGCCCAGCGTTGTTCCTGCACTCTTCACTCTCCCTTGTGGCGGTTGTCCACCCCATAATATGCCCCCAACATGGTTCTCAAAAAGTGAACTTCTTCGGAGTGCACACACAGAGTAGCATTTGCTCAGGAACAGCTGATTTTGTGTAGAGGGCCTAAGTGGGGGAGGATTGGTGCATAGACTTTGTGCTGGTCCTCGGCAGAAGGGTGAATTTCACCCAAACTAAAAGGATGAATGGCTTTGTCTAATCTGTTGTGAAAAGTGGAGTCACACAGGTGCATGCACACACAAAAACCACATACCCACATGCACCACAAAGACAAAATCTTAAAATCCTCACATAGGGTCTGAATCTCATCTAAATCTAGTTTTACAGCACTGTGACTCGACAGATTTCAGTAGCGTTACTCCTGGTTTGCACTGATGTAAGTGTGGGGAGACTCGGGCATTCAGCTTTTACTCAGTCCCCGGGAATTTGCTTGTCTCAGGTTCTCAACATTTTACCCAATATCTGTTTGCTAAGCAGCCCGAGGAAATTTTTATTTATCAAAACCAAAATAAAGTTACGCCCTGGCACTGCAAACAACTTTCTAGGCTTCCATATCTTGATCATATTTTTAGGTTTGACTTTTAAAATTCTCTCAAGTGATTAGAACCTATTGTGGGCTAATCAACCAAGAAATTTAAACATAAAGGTTGATGAAATCTATCCTTAAAAAGCATATTTCAGTTTTATTGCTCTGAGATATTTACATCTATTTTAAAACTACAATAATCCAGATCCTCAGCTGGCACAAATTGGCTCAATTGACTTCAGGTTATACCAGCTGAGGATTGGGCCCCAAGTTTTTATGACCTTTCTTTTTTTATAATCTACTCTGTAGAAGACTTCCAGTGGATGAAAGGCAGGGCTGACAACTTAATGAACGACCCATGGGAAATTTCCAAATCTCTTGGGTGTGAAACAATGTTATGTTTTCTTTTATGTTTGGAAAGCTAAGTGAATAATGTATAGGGACTCCAGAAAGATGGAGCCTTGGCTTTTGAGCAATTTAACCTACTACTGCCCCTTCCATTTTCACTTAATCTAAATAAAGCTTTATAAAGAATTGACGCGAGCAAGCCCATATAGTACGGAGGACAATCTCGACCGCAGCACATTCAAGAAAACCTCCATAGCGTGACAGTCAACCTTGTCCGAAATAATGCAACCTCTACTACATACAAACAGGCTCTAATTCATTATCAGCAAGGCCAATAACTATATTAGTATGGTGGTGAAAAAATATATCCCACTCCTCACAAAATTGGCAAAAAAGAAGTTTTGCTGAATTTGTGAAAGAGGGAAAATTTCTTGCTAGGCTAAAAACCTTTGAGTCTTCATACTGTAGGCCTTTTTCGCCTTGGTCTGAAGAAATAAAACAAATTAAAAAGTTCACCCCAGACAATTATAGAGAAGCAGTGCAGTCAGCAGACAAAACTGTTAAAATGAATACAATGAGGCAGCAGGTGGTACAAGTAGCATGAAGGACATTGTAGAACTTCACCCTAGCTCTCTGTTAGGTCATTCACTGGAATGATTCACTATAAGACACCCTGAAACCTTGGTGGGTTAACGAAAGCCTCCAAGAGAAGGTTGGACCTTCTGGCCTGACGTGATTTTTCTGCTGCCAGAAAGGAGGGAGAGGGTCACAGACACAAAATTTTACAAAATGAACATTTGTTCCTTCCAATTGTTGTTGTTTCAAATTTTTCATGTGGAGTCCTGATCCAGCAAGAACCACTTAGGTACTTGCTTAACTTCAAGTAGGTGAGTATAGACTCGTTGACTTCAATACGTGTTTAAATCTGTGATTAAATGCTTTGCTGGACTGAAGCCTAGACTTCTGCTTTCTGTCACTATAAACAATGCTTTGCTGGACTGGGGCCTAAATCTCTGGCTTCTGACACCAAAAATGGGTAGCTTCTCACCGACTTGTTAATGCAAACAACATGCAACCCAAACTGCTTACCAGGCAGGCAGTCTCCCTTGAGAGAGAGCAAAGATGTAACACTAAGACAAGTTCCACCACAAACAGCACAACCTTTGACACACAAAGGGAGCTCACCACGTGCAAACCCTTTCTCCTATCTCAACCTGGGACCCTATCAGCACAGAAATGCCATCAACCGCAAGTGCCGAATTCCACCTTCACTGGGATTCGCTGAGACAGCAAGCAGCAGAATTGGTGGAGAGAGGCCGTGAGACAACCGGAGATGCATCGCCACTGCCAGCAAAGGGTGCTTCCATTCTATTCCATCCCTATTCAAAACTGATGTCAGAAAATCATCTTTTTCTCTTAACCTCTATTTGTATTCTGCGTGTGGAATGGTAAATGTAAGTATTCCAGTGGCTGCAAGGGGCGAACTCCTACCGGCGTGGTCAGTACGAAGGCGGCGTGCTAATCGCTTCCAAGCCGCTCGCCATCCGATGCATTCATTTAAATGGGATTCGTTGTCCTCTCTGTTCAAGTACTCTGCAGCTCAGGCTATCTCCCAGATAATCCTTTTTAGATTAGTGTCAGACCCCCAGATGAAATCCTTGCTCATTCTCTTGCCATGTTTACCAGGCTTATTTCCAACACTGTTTCATATGGATTAGGCAGAGCAACTTAGTGCTCATATGTTTTTCAGTGCATCTCAGTACCTCATGAAATTACATTATAGATTCATTGTATAAATAGAAGACTGAACACAATTATAGTCCGAAAACCCCAAAGCGAAGGACTAGAATCCAAAAGTAGATGTGACTGAACCTTGCTGTGTGCAAACATCTCATAATAAATTGGTCACACATTTGTTTATTTAATCGCTGTTTCCTAAATTTTCTATTTTGCACAGAAAAATAACCTCTCTCCACTCTTCAGCAGCAAAAAACCTAAAGAAGGCAGGTGTACACTTCCAGAATTGTCCACTCAAATCAAGAATGTAAGCAATGCACCCAACCAAGGAGAGACAACTGCATAAAAGAGAATTAAAGCGAGGCCACCATTGATCTCCAAGGCCACAGAATTTTAACCTTGGTTATCATCAATAGTTCCATCTACAGTGGGGTTTTCATTACTGGTCCAGTCACTGATAGGCACTGGGAGAATTGTTACTTATCAGGGTCCTCAGGATTTTCCTTGCTGATTAATAAGTGATGAACACAGCACAGGAACCTATATAGAACACAATAGAATACTGGGATTTACTTTGCTCTTGAACACTAGAGGAAAGTTGTTGATAGGGCATTGGGTTTTATGTTGGTGCTGGGCCACAATGACAGGCCTACACGTTTACACTATGAATTGATACTTGAGATTGGGCTTCTGCTTGCTGCTGGAAACCGAGGCCCTTGCTGTTGATGGATATAACTCCCTGAGTGGAGATTAGCAGAGACAGCTATCGTTGGACCTGTAGGTGAATGGATTACCCTTGATTTAATAAGAAGTAACAGGTCATTATTTTTAAAGCTACAGGATGGAAAATGACATCTGGATTCTGGATGTAAACATTATTCATCATGTCAGATGCTCTGCTATTTCTGCCAGAACACTATGCACTGACTAGACTGTATTTCTAGGTCAAATAAATGGGGAATACTTTATGTATTTATTCGTATCTACTGCATCTTAGCTCTTGTGTTTCTAGAGACAGCTAAGTGTCGTCCAAAATCTTACTCCTGTTTACTTGTTCTTTTCTTAAAGACGATGGAAGGTGGAAACTGGCTTAACTCTATTGATTTCAACGTATATCAGCTGAGCATCTGGCGTGGTGGTTCACATGATATTCCCATCCTACACTTACGTTTGCACTGGGTTCTAAAGTTTCAGTCACCGCAAATCTCATCAGGAAGCATTTGGATCAAAGAAAAAAAGACAAAACAAAACGAAGAGATACTGCTGAGCGGGATTTCAGGGGACCAGACTTGCTGTGCAAGGACCAAGTTCTGGCTCCTGGATGAGAAATGACTTCTACTTTGTAGGTTTTTTTCCGTGTCATGCCGTCAGTCACAAAACTCTCTGCTTTATGGTATGAGAAACACCAAAGAAGGTACATCCGCACACTCCACTAGTGTTCCTTTACACTAAGTAGCCTAAGGAATAAGGAGAGAGCTTGCAGCTCATGTTCTGTATGCGTCTGGTTATTTGTATGCACCGGGGAACTCAAGATGAAAGGTAACAACACACAGAAGTAATGGGGCATAATTCCGGCCTTGTGCCGTACTATTTTATATTGGTGCAAGTATATAGCTTCTGTAGGAGCTGCAAGTCCTCAGCATTTTTGTGAATTAGGCACAAGGTATCTTAAGATTAGCCACCGGAGGAACACAAGTGAACATTACAGCTGGTTGTTTATTCTGTCCTGTCAAAAATTGGCCTTTTTTAAAATAAAAAAATTCCATTTTTTTTTTAAATTTAGGGTTGTTTTATTTTTTTGTTAAATTGAAAGATATAGCCATTTCCCCCCCAGTATTTTCTTTTTATTGTTTGGAGCTATTATTTTTCCTTTACCTACCTTTTCTCAGTGTTAAACTGGAGAAAAGGGGGGAAAGTGCGAAAAAGAAAAAAGGGAGGGGAAGAAAAAAAATGGAAGGAGACAAAAAGGAAAAAGGAAAAACTGAAAATTGAAACACTCAGAAATTTCAAAATCAAAAGCTTTCAATAAAATGAACAACCCTCCTTCCATTTTCCCCCCAAAACGGTGACTGTAACATTTTCTGCCAATATTTTTTGTTGCAATTCTTCAACCACTTTTAGTGAACATTTCTGAACCTTGACCTGAATTGAGATGTTAAAAGTGTAATTCAACTTTCTTTTCAAATCTTCATTTTCCTCATATTCAACTCAGCATTTCTTAGCTCTGACTAGGATTGGAGTCAAAAGAGTTCCAGAATGAGAAACATTGTATTCTTACAATTCATTGGGCACAATAGGAAGCTGGTTAGGCCAGAATCATTTGGAAAAGTCTCTAGATCTAACTAATTAAGGGAAAGATTATCTGAATCCAACATCTGAACTTTATGACGTTCAACTGCCACTGTTTCCAGTGTACTAAGGCCTTGATCCTACAAACACACCCGTATGTAAGTTTACTGCCATTGTTACTTCCATTGAACTCAATGGAACTAGACACATTTGTAAAGTTTAGCACATGCTTAAGTTGCGTTAAGTTAGTAAAGTTAAGCACATGTTAAATCCTTTGCAGGATTTGGGCTTAATACTGGTATGCATGGAGATTTGTATATACCACAATAATTCTCTGATCATCGCCCCGCATTGTCTCAGGGGATATGAAATGGAAACGACTGCCGTTCCAGATATAATTTCCTTCGCAATCATCGTCAGTGAGTTGGGATCAGAAAACACAGGCAGTTTAGGCGCTTTTTGCTGCGGCGTTTGCAGAAGGCATCCTTTACCTATTAGTCCATTTTGATTCCAGATAAAGGATGTCAATGTTCCATTACATACAGAAGTCCCCTGAACACTGAAATGCTACTAGACTGCAATCATTTAGAACAGCAGATGCCTATTTTCTTTCAAGTATTTCTGTTGGTATGTGGTAATGAATTCATTGATTTTACCATTTTTTTATCACAACAGTTATTTCAGAGATAAATGCCTCTCATTTGCAGTTATTAAATCTGCTGTATCTAGGACAGCCACTGGAATAATTGCCCAGTGTAGAGACAAGGGGAAAAAAATCCACACCTCCTTCCCTTGTTTGAGAGAGTTAATCAGAGGGCAGGTGGCTTGAAGCAAGATGGACTTGCCGAGGTTTGTGGGAAATGAAAAAGTTCATTCTACTCCTTATTGAATATGATGCTAAGTTGGCGGCTTATGCTGGAGTCTTTCTGCCCTTTCCTACATGTTAGCAAGAGTGTTGTGACCCGTAAATTTCTAGGCAAAGGGCAAAGACAACTACGCCTCTCTTGGCCTTTCTCTGTTTAATCAGGAGCTCTAGGTCGTAAGTGTCCAATGCAAAGTGCATGGCGGAGCTGAGCTACTTTAATGCAGGACTATAGATTGTATTGAAGTGGTATGCTATACATCTCTATAAAGCCACGTAAGTATTGCTTTGCAGGACAGTTGATGCATGCTCTTACTGATAGAGTCAAACAGAGGCCAACAATCCTCGGCTTTTGACAGCGTGGGGTGGAAAAGCCTTTCCTAACCTTGATTCTTATCTCTATGGGGAAGGATTGGAAGTTTTCCTTAGTGATTAAAATGGAGGACTCTCAACTCTGTTCTATGTATAATAATATTTGCCAGCCTCACATGAGTGCTGTCAAGCTCAGCTCCTTATTTGTAACGATCCTTGAGATCTTACTTCCGAGAAGTGCAACATATGGTATTTTAGGGGAAGGAGGGTTCAAAAATACAGTTTCTATGGGCTTGAGCTCTGAGTTCATTCTGCTGGAGGTTTTAACATGCCACAGTCCTCTCCCTGTTAACTGCTGCTTAAAGAGGAAATATAAGCTAAGAGAGTCTAGTATTAAAAAGAATTAAAATCATGATTCTAAAGACGATCATGTGGCTTGAAAGATCTTTTGACTCAGCTGTGGATTGAGAAGAGTTTTCTCATCAGGGAGTGGAGAGCACAGAGGAGTGGGAACGGACTTCATCTTTAGGTCTGGGGTTCAAAGCAATCCTATTTTAACACTGACTAAACATGACGAACCTTTAGTGGGTTTTTGATAGTCTAGACAGACAGGTGTTTGCCCTCCGCCAACGCTAAGTTCAAATGCAGGGGGCGAAAAAAGATTTGTTTTAAGAATAGCTGTGACATACACAGAATGACTGTGCAAAGTGTTTGTGTTTTGAATGAGACACAGTTTGACATAGTTAACCTCGCGCTATTGTTGAACAGTTGGAAGCTGAACGTCGCAAATTAAAATTACTTTCCTTGACCAGCCAGAACAATCCTTTATTTCTTCAAGACTCTGATTCTTTTCACTGAAGAGGCAGCGAACACTTCTCTTTTATTAATAAGGCTTGGAACTTGGTACAATAAGTTCCCAAATCGTGTAAGATTGTGAGAAGACCACTTGTCTGTCAGGCTAGTCCCTTGTTCTTGCACCCCCTGGTTGTGAGGCTCATTTTTGCATCCAATAGCACAGTTCATTTATTAGTCCATGCAGGTGAAATTCACCCATGTAAAGGGCTACTCATTTATGGTCTTAAGCAGTCTGCAGTGCATAGCCCTCCTGCTGGCCTCTGGAGAGGGGGTGAATTTCTTCCTGCCAACACACAAATCAAGCCACACATTTGCTAGGCTTGCTCTGCCTTCAAGGTCCATGGACGCATTCATCTCTCTTCTCCTTGCTAATGTAGCTCATAGGCTGGAAGACTTCTGCTTGATTTGGATCACATTGGGAACTGGAGTGCATCTATTACAGACCCGCAGTGAAAAACTGGTACATACCGTTCTCTCTGCCAGTGTAAACTGCTGCAAAGATGGGAGCCAAGGGAGGTGCTGAAATGAAAGGACTGTGTGTACATGTGCATGAGGTGAGCCTGAGGCTAGATCTGTCCCTCAGTGACAGACAGCAAGGGGAATGGGGAGCGACTGAGGAGCAGGGTCCAGACACTAAACCGGCTCTTTCATTTGCTTTGGACTGATCAGAAAGCAACTAACCAATCTAAGGGCTAAGTGCCCATATGCGGAAGACCCAGAGAGCCAATGGGAGCTCCACGAACATACCCTATGTAGGGGCAAAATTCAGCCTGAACATCAAGGGAAGACATGGAGTGGGCCAGAGGTTCCTCACTGTTTCCCTCCCCCCCACTGCAATGTCACAAATATCTGGACAGCCCATTTGCTGACCACTGCAGTTTTTTGGTAAACTGGCGCTCCAGGAAAGCCCCGTTAGAGTCCTACATCTCTGACATGTCTCTTAAAAATCAGACATGGGAAAGATCTACTGCAAGCCTGCCCCTGCCGCACTGCTGGAGTTTTGCCATTCACTACAATGAGGGCTAGTGAGACCCTGGCTCGTTAGCCACCTCTGCCTCTGGCCTGCTGTGTGACCTCAGGCAAGTCATTCCACTTCCCAGTGCTTCTGTTTCCCCTCCCTGCCTTCGGCTGTCTTTTCCAGTTAGCTCTTTAGGACAGAGACTGCATCTTGCTAATGTGTCTGCACAGTGCCTCGCAGAATGGGGTCCCGATCTCGGTGGAGGCCCCGAGGTGCTGCAGTACCAAGTGTAGAACACGAGGCTTATGGTAAGAGGTGACGAGCACCATGCAGCGCGGGGGAATCTGATCCTGTGTTAGTGGGAGTGATGGTGCACGGCCAGCAGCTTGCCTCCACCTAGTAGTTATAGTAAGGACTCAGAGGAGAACGCTGTCATTAAGCCCCATGTTCGCATGCTGAGGACAATGCACCAGCCTATGTCTCCTCAGCTGCATCTATTTTTCACCCGCACCCCTTCCAATTTTTTATCCTGCACTCTTCTTCCAAGTAAGGCAGCAGATGTGCAAAAAAGCTTGGGACTTCCGCTCAATACCTCATTCTGAGTCTCGTTCTCCTTACCTGCACTGATGTTGGACCCCTGCACGTGCTAGCAGCGAAGGGTAACAAGGCAAAGTTGCACGTTCCAGGCTAATGGGAAAAGGAGGTAGTACTTGGGTTATCTACGCCAATCCCTTGTGTCCAGTCAAGATGATCACCTACAGAGTATTTTCTATATGTAATATGGGTCCTGAGTGTTAAACTGCAGGCATCTTTCCAGCCAAAGGGCTACAGGGGGACATTGAAAAGACTGGTATGACCTACTGGTTTATCCTCAGTGTCTCCCTCCCATTACCAGTTCCAGCAGGGATAAAAGGCTGCTGCTTGCTAACAGCTAATGAAAGTTACGTCTCTTCCTCAAGCAACAGGGGCTGGGTGGCTGCAGTGCTGACGGGTTTGATCCCAGGT
>ML675655.1:13024047-13162938 GCA_007922155.1 Mesoclemmys tuberculata
TGATGCCAGCGCAAGTGAAATTCTGCATATTCATCCCCCCCTTTCCTTTATCACTTATTCTGTAACAGCTGTTTAATTAATTGCTTGAGCAGCTTCCTAATACATCTTATTTACATACAAAATTACAGAATAATGGTTTGCCTCTGAATCGAGTGAGAATTTAATGTCTGCTCACCATGCATCGCGGAGTATGGTTACTCAACAAGAAATAAAAGTTCTGGCTGGTTTTGGCTGCCTTTTTTTTTTTTTTAAATCATTATTATTTTTTCTCCATTGGTTTTGTTGCTGCTGTTCATATAGGCATTAGCAGCTGATGCCGGAATGATAACAGCAAGAAGGAGGCAGATGAGCCTAGAATTCAAACCCCGAGGGGGAGGGAAAAAAAAATCCACAACAAATAAACCATCCCATCCAGCAGGAGTGGAAACAATGTGACTTTATCTTTGCGTTTCAGGTTTAATTCCATGGCTGACGGAGCTTGTTGTGGAATAACGAGGCTGTGCAACTAGAAAGTGTCCCACTTTGGCGGCTTTTTCTCTCAAGGAGGCCCCTTTTACCTTTCGACACAGAAGCCTTTTCAGCTGATTGCAGCTGTGCTGCTGCCGCCACAGATAAGGTCATGTCAATTGACGTTTTCCTTTTATGAACCTGATTACATTCAATCAGGATCCATGCACCACAGCACCTTGTGCTTGGAACTCATTAGCTCGAAATGTTGGACAAGCAATTCTCCCAAGTCAGGCTAAGCTTACTCCTTGCAGGGTTTTGCCGAGAACCCAAAATTTGGGCTGGGTTCCCTGAAAGTCTCCTGAACCCGGACAGACTTTCAGGCTGATTTTGCATCGCTGGAAACCATCCCTCCTCCCCCCCCACAATTCCTAGCCAGCAAGGCCAGCGACACCCCCACTGTTACAACTGAGGTCTTCTGGGAGGGCTGCAATCCCCCGTCTCCTATGCACACCTTCTGCTTCACTCCTCCAGGGGAGATCAGCTGGCCCCATCCTGCAATCTTTGAAGAGTGGTGATGGGGTGGTAACAGGTGCCCATGTCCCCCAATTTTTCCTTTTTGGCAGGTGGGAGGCCTGACATAACAGCTCTTCCATCCTCAACATTTCTTCTGGGAAGGGACGACTTTCCCCTCCCCACCACCTCTCTGGGCAGCTGCGGGACAGAAGAGAGAGGCTGGACTCGGTGAGTCCACCCAAGGTCCCTTGCGCAGGTGCTGGGGTCACAGTGCAACTGAAAGCAGTGGGGGCAGATTGGTTCCTGCCCTGCTGCTGAACGCGGGGGTGGGGGGGGAGGGAGGATAGAAGAACCACACAAGCACAAGGAAGAAAGAAGGTGTCATGGTGGCTTCCAAAGAAATAAAGAGGTGTGACTGGCTATGCCTGAAAGTCTGTGCGGGGGAAGGAGATAGCTATCATCTGCCTCAAGATAGGGATGGAGAGTGGTGACCGGATGTCCTGATTTTATAGGGACAGCTCCGATGTTCAAGACTTTTTCTTATACAGGAGCCTATTACCCACAACCACTTGTCCTGATTTTTCACATTTACTATCTGGTCACTCTAGGATGGAGGGATGATTGAAGGTGTTGTCATACCCACCAGAAGATATTCAAGGTAAAGGGGTTGGGAATAGAAAAGAGCTCAGGAGGGAAGGCTTTATGGCGATTTATAGCACATTGGCTCACAGTTTGGCGACTATCTGAGTGACACAACTCAAATGAATCAGAAGGGGATTGAAACCCTAATTGCGCACATGTTTTAACTTGAGTACCTGCTTAATTTCATCCCTGTTCAGCAAAGCACTCAAGTCTTGATTCAGGAAAGCATCCAGACTCAGGAAAGACAATAAGGAACTTATGTCCTTGTACTTAAGTCCTTACCTGAATCAGGGCCATAAATCAATGGGACTTAAACATGTGCTCTCATTAAGCATGCACTCACATGCTTTGCTGAATGATTGACTCTAAACACAGCAGAGAGACCATCCCCTACCCACTCCCAGGTTCCACAGGAGAAGTCTGACCACAGGCCATTCAAAATGTTTTCCAATATCCTTGTTACTGATGTTGAAATACCAGTATTTAGAAAAGTTCCATTTGCACTATACCAGCAACATTCCCCCCCCCCACAACAGTTTGGGAGGCTGCTACGAAATCCCCATTGAGAATCTTTCCTCTATTTCACAACATGTAAAGGGAAATACACACACACACTCTCCTGTTCTTTTTCGTTACTGGTTCTTTCTAACTATATTCACTTAATATGGTATTTGCTTGCAGCATGGTCTGTTATGTAGACTGTGTTTTATAAACATCTCTTGGGGAAAATAACCAGGGAAACAATTTTTCGGCACCATCTCCTTTTATTAAGAATAATGAAAGGGAAACAAGAGTCATTCCAGCAGTCAAACAACCTTCTACGGTTTCTTATTGGTATTTTTATGACAACTGAGTTGCCCAACACATAATCTGAGATATTCTGCCTTCTTATGTTTGTGTAGTGCATCTCTACATCTGTCCTCTTAGCTACTCTGTGTGTATATATATGTATAGTATATATATATATAAATGGACATCTATATCTACACAGAGAATATAGATATATCAAAAATACTAGACAGTACAATCTCAGTTGCAATGACTAACTTCATCCCCAAATTTCAAAGCCTGAAAGGAGAGTTTGATTATTTCACTCTCTATATATCAGTTCCCACTGGATTCGTCATATAACAAGAGCTACTGCAGCCTGCTTTCTCTACGGGCTGCAAGAATCACTGGCTGAGATATTGAAATTAATTGTGCACATGTAGGAATATATCCCAAAGGTCCAATACTGCACCCCCTTTCCCTGTTTCCTATCTTCATTATTCTAGTTATGGCACCTCACAGGCTTACAGCAGTTATGATAAAGCAACTCTGCCTGTCACTGCATTTCATGGTAGACGCTCGCAACCTGGACTAACACACTTCACTTCCATGTCGATCTAAACGTGAAGAAGGAATGGATTAGTGCTCATGACACATGCCAAATGGCCAGCGCCTGCCACTACTAGATCTTGTTTCAGATCACTGAGTATCTCACTAATATTAAAGCTGTAATTTATACACTTGGCTGATACTCGGGGCTTGTTTTCAAGTCATCGATCATTGTGGAGCACGCTTATATGATTCACTCTACAGGTTCTTCTGCCAGCTATTGATTCCGATGACATTATTTATCAATTACAAAAGGTTTATTCCTTGCAACATTCTCCACTAACGGATCTGCATATTTATGTTGCAGGGTGATTTATTAAACACATCATTGTAAGCGCTATGGGGAAACCTGATTTTTATGGGGTGTATATATATGGTAAGAACTGCTAAAAATTCCAGAAGTGCCATTAAGACAGGAATGCATCAGAGGAGAGATGACACAATGCTCTTTCAGTTTGCTCCACAAATAAAGAGATTAAAGACAAATTCAGGTCTACCCAGATCCACAAGGAAATTATCCTGTGGTGCAGAAGTGCAGTTGGACAGCGGTCAGCACAACCTGTCTCCACCTTTTAGAAACTCCCTACCACTGAGTCCATTAAAATCACAGTCACGTCATTATTTGCGGGGACAATGGTGTCAGAGGTGATGTCTCTAGTACTTGCTTGGCATCCAGCTAGGGTAGGTAGGTACTTTACATGTGTCCTGGAGTCTGCGGGATGTGGTTTTGTGTTTCTAAAACTTCCTCTCGATCCAACGTGACACAGGCTTCATCACAGCGAGGCAACGGGCCTTGTTTGTACCTACTTCTGCATTCAGGCTGCCCTGCTCCGGACACTAATTCCTGCCATTAAGGCGTCTTGTCCAGCTTCTAGCCAAATGCAGGATACCCCCTCTCATACAGTGACTATCCTGAATAGCTAGTATTTAATATTAGAGGTTAATCTGGCTATAGAATAAATTTGCCAAGAGAAATCTTCCCACAGCCCATAAAACGCCTGCAACTCTAGTCATCTATGGGCTTGACTCAATGTAGTATTAGCTCTAGGTATAACCTGAGCTGTTGCGTCTTAGTCAACCTGGAGTCCCCAGTCTGCCCCCGGCTTCACTTAATCCACCAGGGGCATCATTCGTTTTGGGTTCCTGCGGGCCGAACAAAGCACAGCGACCAATATGATTGCAAGCCAAGTCGTTTATTCCAGGGCAAAAGCCATCTTATATAATACTTCATGCACTGCTCACATCCTCCTCTTGCAGTTACTGATTGGTTAAAAGTTACAAGCATACACACAGCACAAGCACAAGCTGATTCTCATGGATAGCTTAACCTTTCCCACAGCTGCCTAATATTATTCTGTTTACCTCCTGGACACTGAGCTAAGAAAGAAGAAAGGGAGGTGTCCGCCGTCCTTGGCCGGCTTCCACCTGCCTAGGCAACCTTATCTAACTCTCACGTCCTTGGGGCCTAGCACTGCAACTTTCCATCCCAGGCCTCAGGGCCGCGTAAGGATTGTAGATCCCCACACTGAGCGTCCCCTGTAATTTGACTCCTTCCTGCACACAGAAATCTCTGTCTTGAGATCAGTGGTGCTTTGAGCTAGCGGGTCCACACAGAGCAGGAGTTAAAGCTTGAGCTGGAGCTAGTCATACAATTGGGATACAGCAGGCCGAGTTACAACAGCTCGTCAGCTGCTAATCCGAATCATGGTGTGCGGCTCCCCTGTTGTTAGCTAGGCCTTGTCTACACTAAAAAGTTAGGTTGACCCAGCTCCGTCGCTCAGGGATGTGAAAAATCCATCCCCGAGCGATGCAGTTAAGCTGTGCTAAACCGCAGGATAGACAGTGGTAGGCCAATGGAAGAATTCTGTCAAGCTAGCTACCGCCTCTCGGGGAGGTGGATTACCTACCCCAGTGGAAGAATCCCTCCTGGCGCTGTAGTGAGAGAGTCTACAATGAAGCTCTACAGCGGCATAGCATTTCAAGTGTAGACAAACCCCTAGTACGGCTCCGCTAGCACAAGTGGAGTAACTAGACTGTATTAACTCAAGTGAACTGTTGCAGTGAAGACAAGCTCTACGAAAGATTCGTTCTTGAGCTTGTGATGTTCTATGAAGGGGAAAAAGAGTTGGACTAGCTCTAACTGTGACTCTGTCCCAAATCTTTAAGATCAATGACTTCACTCTGTAAGATCCCTTCTGTTTTGGTCACTGATGTTTGGGAAGCAAAGTTAATGTGTGAAAAGGGTAGTAAATTCATCGTTCCATCTCAACGCAGTGCTTGTATTTATCGTCCCTAACATTTCAAGTCAGGATACTTAGCATAATTTTTTAAACAGTGTTCGAGGGCCTGGGCTTACATCTTAGATGCACCCAGAGTCTTCCCTATCAATTCTGGATGCTGTATTTCCCCAATAAATTGAAAGATAGAGGATTGTAGCACATCTAATAATTGATGGGAATTCCTATTGGAAAGGCCTGGGTACTGCTCACTCTTTACATATTTCTTGTATGCTGATCACCAAAGCACCATCACAAGAAACTATTCATTAAGGCTTGGGCAGGTTTAGTGAAACAGACTTTATGAATTGCTTAGGGCTTTGATTGGTCAAACTACTACTAATAAATACCAGAAGTGGCTAGACAGGTGACAGTTCAGAACAGGAACACAGACAGTTGGTTGGCTGGGGAGTGAGCCTTTTGGAGGATCTGAAATAAGGGAAGAAAGAAAAGGTTACTACTCTCTAGTCAATGTATCAAACTAAAAGTTCAAAAAGGCTCCCTGCAACCTGGCTTCAGACAGAACTAACTAACATGGCTTTGTACGGCCTGAATCTTAACCCAGCAAAAGAAATTCCTCACCCTACAACCCTCCTAAAGTAACATTTCCTTCTTCCTGCTAGGAAACACTCTCTATACTGACAATAGGCCAGGCCACTCAGAGCAGCTGCCTTATAGTGCGCTAGGAGTGGCAGGTATTGCTCTAATTCATCACAGCTGGGTCTGGCCAGATTTTCTCTAATGGACACATCCTGCGTTTAGTGCATGCAGCTGCAGTATGTCAGTGGCTCAAGAAACTGGTATTAACCCTTTTCTTGCTGCTCTGTGCTTGGGCTCTACATATCCCATTATGCTTACACAATTGGTTTGTTTAAGGTTTGTTTACACAAACCCTTGCAAGCATTCTGCTGTAAAAAAATGATGTGTGTCATCGCAAATCTTAAGGCCAATAGCGATACTAAAAGCTTGTAAAACAGAATCCCCTCAAGGTCCTCCTCCCCACACCTCCAAATCCCAGAAACTGTTCCACAAGGGACACTGTAGAAAATTTTTAAAAACGAGCCTCCTTTACCCTTCCAGTCTTACTTAGAGAACCTGCTGTGATTGGAATTTGAGCCTAAACTGCTGAGGGTTTAGCCTCTACATTACCATACAGCCACAAGTGAAAATAACACCTGAGATTAATCTTTTAACACCTTTAGTGGCAAACGCAGACTATGGCTTTGATCATGACTTAATAATAAAATGCTTACTTCTGATGTAGCAACCTCATCCATCGGTCTCAAAGCCTTCCACAAAGGAAGGGCATTATCATTGCTCCCATTTTATGGATGGGGAAACTGAGGCACAGCAAGGTTAACACGATTTACCAAAGGTCCTACAGTAGGTAATTAGCAGAGGTGGAAACAGAACCCAGGTCTCACAGCCCAGTGCTCAATCTACTGGAGAATATCATCTCTACTGCCAGGGCCACTAACAATGTGACTAATGTTAGCCACATCTGTAAATCTCTGCAGCATCAGATCCTTAAATGGTAGATTTTATAAGACAAGAAAGGCGCAAAAAGAGAAAGCGTTATTAAAATCAGAATAACTATAATATACCAGGTACAACAATCCCTCAACGTCTGCTCTTCCTATTTTGCATTGCTAATTGACATCTCATTAAAAGATCATTAGGAAACCGAAAAGATAAAACAGAAAAACAAGGCCCAGGGTGACAGAAGGGACAGAATTCTAGCAACTACAGCTAAAGCTCAACCAGATTCAAATGTACAAATTCAGAAATCAAAATTAATAAAGAAAAAAACCCGAAGATCTAGAAATACGCACTCTTAGCACCTTATAGAGAATTGATGCGTGTGTGTATGTATAGATAGCTAGAGAACTATGCCCCCAACTCAACTATTAAAGGCAAACTGAAAAGCCTGACTCACTAACCCGGCAATGGGTGGAAGTTCATCACATTCTAAAGGGGCATGGAAGGCTGGTGCTCTGAGCCATCATCCACTGTATCCCTAGACATCCTAGAAGAGCCCTGGATTCTCTGGCAGTGAGCGATCATTTTTTATGACAGATGAGTTTAGGGTTTGCGCTGCTGTCCTCCCACAACGCATTTGGTGGTAGCCTCCAGCACGTACCTCTTCGCTTACTCCTACGTTGGCTCAACCCGGTTCCCCCAAGATGGAGACACTTTTGAAAATTTGGGAGGTAATGACTCATCCCAGGCCACGTAGCCCGTCAGCAGCAGAAATGGGACCAGCTAGTAGAAGGTTACGACTCTTAGAAAACAGGCTTACGCCGTGCAGCCACAGCTCAGCAGCGTCTTCTTTTCCTGTTTCCCTCTGCAACTAATCGGTGCCACCTTAAGTCTTTGCCCGAGGGGTCACAATTGCTCCCACACCGCCTCCTTAGCTCTTGGGAAAGGCTGAATTTACTGCAGCCACAGGAGTCCCCAGTGCGTGAGCCCAAACATTGATTTCCCTTCTGCTCACTGGAATACTGGGCCAATCTTTGCAGCACAGTAGGCATTCCCTATTATCCCTGGCCAGAGTATTAGTGCTTTCTAAACTAAAGATCATTGCTTTAGCCCTCCACAGAAAATGTAAATACAATTTTAGGAGACAGTACGTAAAATGTAAATAGATATGCAGAGCTATCGAAAGGTTAATAATCTCACTACAAAAATCTTAGGCAAACTCCTGCAGTTTAGCTGTTAACAAAGCTATTAAATTTAATTGCAGTATAATTACACAGCCATGCACCTAGCTGATGCCCAGCTACCGAGCACAGAGTGCCGGTGTCACCCTACACACAACACATGGGGGTTGTCTCAGGTGCTATAGGCAACCTCAGAATTGCTTACACTTTCCCAGCCAGGCTTTATTTCAGTTGAGCACACGTGCAACGGTAGCCATGGAGTTTTAATTCAGGTGTGGAGGGGTGAACACCTGGAAGAAGGAGGACATATTTTAAACAGCCCACTTAGGTCTCAGTCCTGTAAAGACTTACCCATGTATTTAACTGAAGCATTCCGAATAGTCTGGGTGACTTCAGTGGACCTAAAGATTTAGGCCATTCGTGTAAAGTGAAGCACATGCCTAAGTCTTTCCAGGATCGGGGCCTTAGCAAAAACTTGAAACTCTTCTTACTGGACTTATTGTGGCATGTGCATAAAGGAGGAAGCATGCAAGGAGCAGAGGGTCTGCTTCATGCTAGCCTCCTCCTGGTGCTATAGCTAGGAAGCCAGGGCAGTGGATCTATCCCCCGGCATAGTCTGTGGAGCTGGCTTGCTATGGAAGATAATGTACCTTTCTCTTTTTTAAAGAGTGGTGCTGTAGATAAATCTCCTATGTGCCCGTGAGCCCTGGGAGGTATTGTGACTTCCACAGCTCCCTTAGTGACATGGCAGTCATATCGCTCCAACGCCCTGGTCTGTGCCTTAATGGCATGTATTTAGCAAACTAGCCATCCGTACTAGAAATGGGTGAGTCAGTTCTCATGCATAAGGATCATGCCAAACCTGTGAACAAAACGCCAACCAAATACAAACTGGATGCCTGGAAGAGGGGTCAAGAATCTCACTCCCCTTTATACATTATTTTTCATCTCTGTCATTGTGCAGCTGAAAGTGGAAGGACTGAAATTTCATGATCAAGGGTGATTTTGTACTATTTCTGGCCCAACTGGCAGCCAATATGAGAAATCTTGTGAGAAAGCACATTCGCCTAAAATCTCACTCTAATTTTGCAGACTCTGGAAGTTTGGGGAAAATTCCTGTAAATATCTAGAGTTTTGAGTGCTTGCTTCAATGAAGGGTTTGATACAGGAGAGCTAGTAAGAGGCTGTCTTTTATACCCTGGCCTTAGCCACCTTTTACAGGTTAGGCTTACAAAAGGAGAATAGGGAGGTTAAGTGACTTGGCCAATGTCACAGAGAAAGTCAGTAGCAGAGCCAAGATAAAAACCCAGGTCTCCTCGTCCCGTGCTCTAGCCATGAAGCTATATTGCATCTTAATAATTATTAGTATTATATAAAAATATGGCTGCTTAGAAGCAGAGTCTGCTGAGAGCAGAGCGGGACTTAGATACACCATGGTAGATATCCTGCACTCCTGAATTAAGTTAATGGGCAACATTTTCAACCAGGCTGAAGCCTGGCCTTCTTATCTGCAAGTGCATCTTCAAAATTTGTGCCTGCACTTTGGTGTCTGCAAATGGAACTGCAAGTACAATCGTGAGTGCTTGCTTTTCTAATGAGCCAAGCTGCACCAGCAATCACACAGACAGGCAAAGGTAATTCAATATGCTCCCCGAATTTGTTTCCTGGATGAAAAAACACAGCTGCAAGTTTAGTAACTTATGCTTAGGAAAGAGTGGTGGCCTTTTTGAGAAGAGGCCCCAATATGAGTTAACAATGGCCGTCTTTAGCCACTCTCCTTTTACCCGTTTGACGTTCACTTGACATTCTAAGTGTTGAATCAAAAAGTAGATGGAAGAGGGATGCTCTTAGTGGTTAGACAAAGAAGTCGCAGCAAATGATTTGGAACGCTCAACGGCCCATCTGGTTGCTTCATTTGTCTGAGGCATTTATCAGGGAGTATGTAATGAACTGGCTACACTATGTCTGTGTGTATGTGTGTGCGCACGCTTGCATATGAGGCATTACTTTCTGCTTGATAGAATCAGAATTGCTCCTCTGTGTGTCATATATCCTAAGCTGCTACTAACCAATGGAGATTCTCCTTTAGCTCAGGGGATAGGGACCTGTGTTCTATACCCACTCTTGACATGAATTTTTGGAAGGCCTTGGTGTACAGCAAAATGAAAACCATGAGATTTCTTGAGTGTCTATGGATTAGTTACAATTGGCACAGTAGGTCCAACCCTCCCTCTGATCTTTCATTTTATGGACTTAAACAAACAGCAACATTTAAAAAAGGAAATGGCTGGAAGCAGCTACAATTGGGTATGTGGGATTTGCTGTACCTCATCAAACCACTTTGTGCTGTGTCCTGCTTTTGTCAGTGACCAATATATGATGGTCAGGGGCAGATGACTTCCTCTGCCAGCCACTATTCACCTGGCTAACTGTGCAAAATCTGGGGAAAGGAATTTTTCTTCCTGACCCCTGTGGGTATTAGCTAATGCCCTAAAGCTTTGATCATTCTTATTTTTCAGTGTATAACTACTGGGCAAGGGACAAACCAAAACTCCAGATCCAAACACCTGTAGACTTTTGGGAAGTTTGGATCTGAATCTTTGCAGCTAGGGCCCACCTTTAATAATGACCGATGTTATTATTGGCCATTAAATTATCCTGCCCCTTTTAAGCACACAGGTACTGTATTAGATCCTCCAATGAAAGGTACTATGTAAGTGCAAAAAATTATTGTTATTATAAAATTCACCAGGAGCTCAAATGCCTCTCAGTAAGCTGACGGTGGTCAAAGCAATGATTTTTTAAAAAACAGTCTCCTCTCTTTCCCCAGGTTATGCCCACAAGTGGCAGATACAAAGTAACACTAAATATGAAATGAAACGAGAGCCAGTTATTTGAATGAGTCCCATGTATGAACAAAATTACAAAGGGGTGGAACTCTCATTACACATGCCCTGGTAGGAGGACTTACTGGGTAATACTAAGAGTTGCAGTGGGAAGGGCTGGTCCTTCCACCCACTGCAAGCTGTGAGAGAAAAATCCTTTAAAAGGTGAGGTGGGAGGGGGGCTTTTGCGCCAACCACTTACATTGCATCGCACCCCAAGGCAATAATTGCAATGTCAAGCCTACAGCGCTAGAACTCTCTCTGCTATTCTTCTGTGTATGTACCAAGGAGGCAACTGCTTGAAATAAGGAATTTCTCCATTTTGGCCTCTGCAGTAATACAGCCCATTGCTTCGCCTTTCCTTTAGTATGAATTGGCTTGGTGATCACGTAGATTTCTTCCTCCTCCCTCCCCCCTTTAGAGCTTAATAAAATGACAACTGAAGCAGCTTTTCCATCAAATGCCTAGCCCATCAGTCTGAAAGACTCCTTCCGCCGTCTAAACCCAGATCCAAGCCCTTCAGATACAGCATGTGGAGGTATTTAGCTTCCTTGTGACTCAGAGATTGGAAGCGCCTTAAACTGATCATTTACTGCTGATTATTCTTGAAATAACTAGCTAGCTATATATCGTGAAATTCTAGGTCAGGAAATGAATCACATTTTTTACCCCAGTGCTCCGGAGATTTGTATGTTAGCCAAAGATTTGCTAGATTCTAAAAGACTTGCAAAGCCTTGTCTGTGAACTCCACGGCACTATCAACCCTCTGCTCTCTGAGAGCCCTTAATGCAGACATGATTTCCACAAGGGGATCATTGCAGTTGTGGACAGAGAGAGCGAGCATGCTCTGCAAGCTCTATGTTTTGTGTTGACATTTTGTCTGTCTGCACAGGCGAGGCACATGTTCAATGTGTCCCCGTGGTTATGTAGGAGTATTCTGCACATGTGCACACCCATGTATAAGGGTGAGCATATGTGTGTGCATATATTTTGTGTGTTTTTGTTAATGTTTCTTGGCGTGTATGGGTGATGCATGCACATTTTCTCTGTACAGTAACTATGTCTACATGTGTTTGTATTGCTGGTAGGTTGTGCTCAAGTGTTGTATGCATACTCTGTTGTGTGCGTGTGGCTGTGGACATGTATGTATATGAGTGAGCATACATTTGCATATATTGTATATTCCTGTAAATAAACAGTATGGCATACAAGAAAACGTCAGATGCCATCATTTTCTACTTCCAGTTGGATCGTCCCCAGGCCCCTGAAATTTGACTATTCGAAAAGGGGTAAAAGTAAGCATGTGTTCCATGCGTACTGGGAAGCTCTGTTTCTGTGTGCAGGGGTGGATGGTGTAGGGCTGTTTTGCATGCATACGTCTGAGTACTGGCTCTATGCTGTACTTAGGACTCGGCATTAAGATGCAGCACTTACTTGTCATTTGTGCTCTGAACCAGACTTGCCGTGTAGAAAAGGTTGTGAAGAACCCAAGGCTTGCACCGTACCTATGTCTGTATCCAGGTGGAGCAGACCTCAGTGGGAAGGTTTTGTATCACAAGCATTTCCTTGAGTAATGAATAAATGAACGACCAGAGAAAGAACTATGACTCATTACTCCTGCTCTCTTAGCATATTTTCAAATGAGGCAGGTACCTTAGCCAAGTGGAATTTATCCGGTACATACACTTTGTTTTACATTACAACACTGAGTAATTTGTGCTCGGGTTTGGAAGTAAACTAGGAACCTGATAATAATCCTTATGAGTTGCAAACACACTGTACAATAAAGAGTGGAAATCAGCTTTGCTGTGATCCTCTCCCTCATCGAGTGCCTTCCCTTCTTCAGTGTCACGGTTTCCATTTTTGCCCTCTCCTCATTGCCAGAGTGAAAAAACTCAGAACCGATAATGGACCAGATCCTCTCAAAGGAGCTAGGCTGCTTTACAGCAGTGGAGGATGTGGACCAATGTATTTAAAATGCACTTGCCACCGCCACGGTTTGGAAATTCACTTTCCCTGAATGTCTAGGCCTGTAAAACTCCATTGAATGGGGATTTGTAGGCAATTAATTCATTCAAAAATGTGAGCAAAGATTGACCAAAAAAAAAAGGTTGATAACATCCTGCTAGTTTTGGTGATGACATTGCTCTCCTAGGGGTACCATAGGCCTTCTTTCCAGAGCCGAATGCTGTTTTCAATGCCCCTTTCCATTAGTGACAAAATGGCTGCCCCTGGCTGATGGAAGCCGGAAAGTGAAGAATCAGCTTAGGCTAAAGTTAGTGCTTGAAAGAACTACAAAGTGCTTCACGAAAAGTTTTTCTTCATCATAATTCTATGGTTGCATTTTAAGCACCACGCTACACAGAACAATAACCAACCCGTGCACAGGCTTCCCTTTGATGGCATTGTTTTGCTGACAATGCCGTGCTGAAGAAGAGAAATGTGCTGCCTCCTCATTATACAGGGCTGCCGTTCTGAAGACAGGCCATGGCATGAAAGGTAACAAAGTCAGGAATGAAAGAGTATCTGCCTCCCTTCATGCTGCTTTCATGCGTTGGCCTTGATTGGATATTAATACTGGAGTACATGTCTCGAAAGGTGCTGTGAAATTCATCCCATGAAATATTCTCAGAGTACACTACCTGTATATGCACCTCCGCACACCGGCTTCCATTTCTTTAGTTCATGCTGTCACATTGTAAGGGCCCGGACTGCACTGGGGCCCACCTAACTGCTCAAAACCATAGGGTCCAGCCCATGCCTGGGCATCGCACGTGGTTCTTGGCTGCATGAGGACATATCTCCTTCCTTCCTTGTCTGTATGAATACTTGCCTTGTGCCCATGTCTTCCTCCTTGTGCTTTGTGGCATGGGGACTTCACTCATGTCTGGCTTGGTGGGGGAGCACCTGGGACTCCTTTCCACAAGACTGTGCCTACGCCTCATGCCTGGCATTGTTGCCGCTGGGCACCTTCATCTTTGCCGTACAGAGTCATCTCAGGACACTGTGTGACATAACACAAGGGGAAGGTGCATCCCCCTTGGTGAATAGTGTGGAAACATTTTCGCTAATGCTCAGCAAAGAGAAAACTTAATTGGAAGACTCTACAGAAGTAACGAGGCTTGGGGGACCTTGAACTGATGAATGGTGGAATATTTCTTCCCTGCTGGTCTGAAGGACAGAGAAGGACACCTTCAAGACTTCCAAGCTTATCCACATCCTCTGAGGCATGATGAACTTGGGCTCAGACCCAAATTGGCCATATGTTTATTTTTGTTTTATTTTAATGACCTACTTGTTTTTACCATTCCTTAGTCAACAATTATCATTGGCTAGAGAGTGAGTAAAATAAGAGGAAAAATCTGTACATGGATACATGTATGAGGGCATAAGTTAGGGGGATAATTTGCTAGCATGCATCCAGTCCCGTACAATATGTGGAGATCTGAACAAGGGTGAATTTTCAGGCAAATATCAAGTGCTGTCCCAAAGGCTGGGTCCTCTTTGAATGTCAAAGTTAGGAAAGGTCCAGGGGAACTTGACAAACCAACTGTGGAGTAACATTAAAGTATGTAGAAGACACATTTCAGACTGGACTCCTCTAAACCCACCATTCTCAATCCAAAGATAGTAACCCATAGGGGAATCATCAGGAGTTGTCCGGGGAAGCGGTCATGTCACCACTCCCATTCTTTGCTGTGTTTCAGTGCATTGTTACATAGCAGCTTTGTTCCACTGCAGAGAAGATGGTTTTTCAGATTTGGGTGAAGAAATCTCAGTATAACGAACTGTCGTCCTCCACCCCAGAGATGCCTACATTCCAGGGCTGGGCAATTACTCTTTATTGCCATCCCAATCTCACCAGAGTATTGGAGGCAAACTTCAGCATCAGCTAAGCCGTTGGGATCCCGCCCCCAAATCTGTCAGCATCTGACCCAAACCTCCATTTTGCCTGCTTTCTTGCTTCTCTCCATGTGCATGTAGGGTGCCTGTGATTCAGAGCTGGAATGCAAGGCTGGCAGCATTTCCTCACTAATTAATAGCCCTGTTATTTTTATGCTTTATTGTTAAAGCCTGTGCATCCTCTTTCAAAGTTTGGGGTTTTTTTAGAAAAGAGGTTGCCATGGAAACGGGCAATTCAATTACAGGAGTTCACTTGGCCGGGCAAGAACTTGCAATAAATAAACTAAATAAACAAACAGTGCGAAGTCTGAGGAGAGCTGGAGAAAGAATAGAGATGAACTTGACCTGCTGTCATTCGCTTGCTTTCTCTCTCTCCCCCTCTCTTTTCTGTAGATACAGAGAGATGGGACTCCACGAAGCTCTAGGTGAAGTGAACAAACAAATACTCAAACAAGTCTCCTTTCCATCCATGCTCTGAAAATTTCCCACAGGATCCAGGGAGGAAAGAAAAGAGATAAAGAAGGAATGGAAGAAAGGGAGAGAAGCAGAGAGTGGTTCTTGAGACAGGCCCCTTCAATGCAGGCTTTTAAATCTTTTTCAAAATAAGAACAGCTTAGTGTTGAGCATTTCATGGACGCAAGTCAGTGCTCTGGCCAACCCTGCATGTTACAAGAGAGCCAAGCAAGGAAAGGCAGATGAGGCTGTGTGTGTTTATTAGATGTGTAACTGTATCAGACATCACCCACTCATGTCTGCAAAATGAAATTGACATATCGGAGCTCTCCTTTGGACTGTTCCCTGAACCCTTCTTCCCAAAGGTTGGTCTTTTCCATCAGAGAAATGTTTTTTCTTCGAAATCAGGAACAGAGCTGTCCGGCAAACAAGAATTCCCTTTTATGACAAATGTTGAGGTTTAGACATTTGTTTCTGATCCGACCTGGAAGGAAACCAAGATCTTTTGAATTTTTTTTCACAAAATAAAATAAAAGAAAAGAACAGAGATGCCCTAGAGTAGCTAATAGTTCAGGGCACTCATGTGGGAGACCCAGTGGCCAGGTTTAAGTTGCTGGTCTGACTGATTCAGATCAGCCTTAAACCAGGGTCTCCCACACCGCAAGCTGGGCAATTGGCTATTTTGGATGGGAGTTCTCTGCTTTGAGCAGAAATTCCATCTGGGATCTGAGAAATCTACTCACTGAATCGGCATTTTCCAATAAAAATCATGTAGTTAAAATTTAGTCATTAATGAACTCTAAAGGGAGTCCAGTCCAATCTCACCCTTCCACAAGAACGTGCTCCTCTCAAACCATGACCTGGGCCCAGGTGGCAGAGTTTGGATCTGAACTTTTCTATGTTTGAGACTATTTGGATCAAGGGTTTTGCTTTACTCAAATTCTTGGGCAACAGAAAATCATGACACTATTAATTTGCATGTTGAGCTGTTGTTTGTAGTCTAAATATTAGAATCACTATGCCAAATTCATCCCTGCTGCAACTCTATCAACTCTACTGGTATTACAACAGCGTTGAATTTGGCCCACTGTGTTTCAGGACAGATAGCAGTTCAATGTCAATCTTGCTTGGCCATCTCTGAGCAGTAATGTTCAGAGCCCAAGCCTGGACCAGGACTTGGGATTGTTACCAATGCAGTAGCAGGGCAGGGAGAGGGACTAATCAAGAGAATAATAGTCTTCAACTTTTGATAACCATTTGCATCTAGAGTGGCTTACGATCAGATTTTCAAAAGAGCACAGCTTCCACTTTGGCCATGTCTACACTAGAAAAAAGGACTTTTTAAAACATGTGTTAGTGAACTCATGTGAACATTCCAGTTTGAGCTGATCAGGAACTTTCTCTTGAAATAATTTTGATGGAAAATTTCAATTTTGATGAATTTTTTCAATTTTCTCTTGGGAAAATTGAGACAAAGCATGTGGTTTTAGATCAGTTTGACCTGAGTCAAAATATTTCAGGTTGTGCAGTCTCCCCTCTGACAAAGCCACGTGGTGCATCATGGGAGTCGTATGACTGCGGGTGCATCGTGTCCTCTTTGCAGCCTGTCCAAAACAGACCCAGCTCCCTAGTCCGCCTTTCTTCTGGTATCACTTTCACAGCTGCTTCACTAAAAGCCCTGAGATATTGAAGGCCTGAAAAGTCTCACAAAGGCCCAAACATTGGGCTAAAAGCCTGAAGTCAGGCAGTTTCACCCAAGTATGATGATTTCCCATTTTATAAGTCACATCTCACATTACATTGTAAAAATGAAGAAACATTTACAGTTGCTGATACTCTGGGGACCTGTAGCCATCCTCTTAGGAGACCTTGACCCAAACTTCTTAATCAATAGGTAGTCACAAAGTTTCACTGGCAGCCTATCAAAGCTGAAGTTTCATAAAGATACAGGGTCAGATTGTGATCACAAGTTATTTAAAGTAACACTGGTGTAATTCCATGTAACACAATAGAATTATTCTGGATTCATGCTGGTGCAAATGAGAGCAGAAGCTGACCTCAAACATGGTGACTGACTAGCTAGCATATACGTGTACCTCAGTCTTCTGCTAGAAGAACCCAGAACTGTACAATTGTTTCATAGTCCCTGCACTGCTAAGAGAGATTCTCTTTTTGCTAATGTAGTGGTGACGTGCTACAGAAGCAGGTGGACCAGAGAGCCACTCCTGCTGTCATCATCAGCAAGTTCTGAGTGGCTATGTAGACTAGTGACAACTATGAAGTCATTAGGGAGCTGTGGATTTGTTATAATATGTCTCAGTTTATCAGCATGAGTGGGTATATGAGCAAGAAAGACCTAGACTCATCAGCACGCTATTCACTCTCCAGCCAGCAGAGGAAAAAATTCCGGCGATTCCCAACAGCTCTGGAGTTTGTCATAAAAGGCTAAATTCTGCTGAGTTACATGTGTGTATAATTTACACTGCAATCAGTGGGGTTACTGTGGATTTACACCATCTAACTCAGGACAAATCTCATGGTCCCTGGTCTCCCCACTCCTGTTTTAGGTTTATCTGGCCAGCCAGATCTCTGCTGTGTGACTCAATGGCCAATTCCCTTTCTCCACCAGGATGTTTAGCTGCCTCATGAACTAATTCACTTTGTTTCAATGGTTATACCTGCCATCCTTTCCCCTCTCTTCAATCTGGCTTTCTTTTAACTCCATCTCTGCACATTCAGACTGTGTTCTTCCTGGTATAAGGACAGATTTCTCTTCGAGCAGGGAAAACCACAAAGCTATGAGAATCCTTTACCATTCTAATTGGACCTAAGTAGTGTACAGACCCAAGGCTGGCCCTGACTATACCAATATATGGAGGCTCTGGAAATCGGACAGCCTTTATTTTTATAGTGCAAAAATAACTACGAAACTACTCATAAATTATGACAGACCATGAAAATAAAAGGTAACTCCCATGTCATAGGCCACTGGGCACACTGGGGTTAAGGATGGCATCTGGGAATCAGGCAGTCCTCACGAGTGCTTATCCTACCTCCGTCATTGATTCCTTCCATGGTTTTGGGCACATCACTCAGTCTCTGTGCCTCAGTTTCCTCACATGCACAATGGGAATAGATGGACTCAGCTGCTTTGTGAGGAAGAATGGCTGTAAAGTGCCTGGAAGAATGGAAAGTGCCATATCTAAGTTTATTAATCCCCGGATACAATGATGGGCACAATATAGACACTTAGATAGAGAGAGATGGTATGAGGCAGGATGGTGTTGTGCTGGTTAAAGCACTGGACTAGGCCGCAGGGGATCTGGGCTTAATTCCTCCCTTTGCCATAGACTTTCTGTGTGACTTTGGGCAAGATGTTTAACCCCTGTGCCTCATCTGTAAAACAGATGAACACTGACTTTCTGTTGTGTCTATTTAGATTTTAAGGTCTCTCTTACAACATGTATGTGTGGTGCCTAGCACAATAATCTTGGACTGGGCCCTAGGCATTACTGTAATACAAATAAATAGAATAATGGAAAGATGTTTTTCTTTTTCATTTCAGATTCCACAGCTGGCCCACCTTTCTACTCTATAGATCAGTCTGACACCCTCAGATCAAGCCCTAGTGCACTGAAACTAGGTGTCCAGCTAACGGGCAGTTTGTGTTCCCAGCCAATAAATACCATGCAATCAACACCCGATGAAAGGAGAAGAAAGTGCATCATACTTGAAGGCCGTTAAAGGGTTAAAAAGATTCGGTCTATGTTTCCCAGTAGGGGTGTGTATGAATGGCCTGCTTGAGAATTGGTTAGGTAAATGAATTATTATCTACAGACACTCTATTCAGTTACAATAGATTCACAAATCAAATTAAGACAAAGATTTTTCTTTGATTTCTTTATTTTTCTCTCCCTTCACCACTTCATTTTATTTTATTTTTGCACCTAGATATGACAGTTCATTGGTGGTTTGAAGATGCAAATTTGGATATTTTTTTTTTGTAAAGCCCACAATGGAAAGAAATGTCGAGAGACCAATAATTCCCCCCCCCTTCTTTTTCCTGGCTACATGTTTTTAAACGTCAGCTGTGCATCATTACCTAGTCAAATTCTGGCAAAGCCATCTCCTTTCTTCACAAAGGTGAGCATTAATAATGTCATGTATGGGGGGCAAACTCATTACCACAATAGTATTCTATCATCTTGGAGCAGAAGCAGGCATTTAAATCTACGTTGGACAGGACTGGCCAGCCGGCCTCCAATGGATACTTTCCAGAAAAGAAGAAAAAAAAATATTCCCATTTCCTGAGATGCCTGCCTACAAAAGTAATAAATAAATGAATAAAATAAATCTGTGTTTACTTCAGATATTACCTTTACTTTCTGTAGACCAAAGCAATCCAAGAGAGTTCAAATGATGAGCTATTGTGAGAAGGACTCAGCTGTACCCTGTGGAATCCTAGGACTGACACGGCTACAGCTACATTGCATACAACAACTTGAGAAATAATTTAGTTGTTGAAAGCATGCTGAGAAATCAAATTTCCATTGCAGAGAGTCTGGGAGAAAAGAAATCGGTGTGATGCCGTTTGTTCCCTAACTGCAGAGAGAGATATTCACAGGGGATAACATCAATTGCCCAAGCAGTGATCTTGTAAGCTTTTGAAACAAGAACTCTCTCCCCATTCTGCTTACAGGGGAGGACATAGCACGGTGACAAAGAGCCCCTTCAGATTAGGTCAAGCTTCTTCTATGTTCCTGACTCTCGGTCTTTTATTTCCTTCCTGCTAAATTCATCTTCCAGCACAGTACACTTCTCTCTTTTTTTCTCTTCTCCTTTTTCCACCCCGGTTACCATCTTCAGTGGCTCCAATGGATAAATAATGGAGAAAAACATTCACAGAATAATTCATCTGAAAAATATTGTCAAATTTCTCAAATAAATTATTTAGTAAATATTATTCAACCAGGTCTAGCCCTCTAAGTTGGTGCATCTTCAACGGAGCTACATTGATTTATAGTAGCTGATGATCTAACCACTGGACTACAATTTTAGGACTCAATCCTACAAAGAACTGTATGCTGTGGCCCTGATCTAGCAAAGTATCTAAGCACATGCTTAGCTTTAAATATGTGAGTATTCCTATTAAAGGCAATAAGACTATTCAAATATTTAACTTTAAGCACGTGCTTCAACGCTTTAGTGGCTAGAGCTGTTGAGCACCCTACAACAAGATGCCTTTAATGCTTTTCAAAGACCAACAGGCAGCCAGAATTATTTCACAGTTTTGGTTTTCTTTAATACGAGGCTTACGTACCATGAAAGGGATGGAACTGATATCCCTGGAAAGTGAAATTATTGTTTGGTCACCTAAATGGGAGAAGTACTTGCAAAGACAGTGCAAGCTTCTGCTATACCATCCCTCCTAGAGTGCCTTAACCTCGACTTGAAGGAACCCCTCCTGGAGCTGAATTTATGGGAACAATGGCATTGTAGCTGAAGCGTGCTACTGGGGGGCTAGGAAATTTGGGTTGTATTCCATCACAGATACATGACAGTTTTGCACTGTGACCTTGGCCAAGTCTTCTTGGCCTAGCTTCTTTATACCTCTTTTTCTCTAACTTGTAACATAGGCCTATCACAGACCCAGCGTATAAACTCCCAAGTTGTGCCTTTAGAGATAAGCAAAGAGTTTCCCTACCTGCGGTATATGTTAACCCTGCTCAAAAAGGCAGCTCGACTATACACTGTCTCTATGCGTAGATCTGCACTTGGAGCTGGGGGGCGATTTCCAGCTTGAGGAGACGTCTCCACTAGCTCTGACGGGGCTAGCACAACAGTGCAGCCACAGCAAGATGGGCGGTGGCATGGACTAGCCGGCCTGAGTATATGCGTATGATCTCAGATGGGTACGTACTCAGGACGGCGATCCCATCCTGCCACCCATGTTGCTGGGGCTATACTCTATTTTTAGCATGCTAGATTGATCAGAGCTAGTGGGAGCATGTCTCCTCAAGATGGGAACCGCTCCCCCAAGTCCAAGTGTAGACATATCTAAACATTAACAGAGACACACTTCACTAAATTAAAAACCACAGGAAATGCGTTTACTTATCTTGCCCTCTACGGGAAACACTAGCCACACAACATAGCTGCTTATAGGTTTCTCACCATCTGTGAAAAGGGCAGGGTTAACATACACCCCATAATCTCCCAGCATGCCTTGCCCTCAGGTGGGACTACTTGCACAGCTTCCCTGGTGGACCACATTTCCCAGTCTGCCCTGCTGTTTTTGGTCAGAGGGAGGAGAGTCAGAGAGACTGTCTGGAACCGTCAGGAGTCAACTCGATACTGCACCACTGGGGGAAGAGCAGAGCTCCTGCCCTTCTTGCTCATGTATCTTAGATCCTAGGCCCTAAAGCCAGAGTCAGCTTCTTTATAAACCTAATTCTGCTTCCCCAACATCATCTCCTCCCCTTTAGTGACTCCCCTCTCACACAAATATTTCTAGAGGCAGAACTAGAGAAGGGCAGTTCCATGCCCAGACATTAAAGGGCTGTGCCTCCCCATTATAGGGATTCATAATTCAAGGGTATTGTAAGCTTCATTCGTGAATATATGTGCATCTCGGTTCCTCCAATTTTCTGCCTGTGGCACAAAACAGTCTAGTCTCTGTGGGCTGTGATGCTCTAGTCTCACTTTAGTTGTTGGGTTTAGTGTGTGTAGGTACTGGGTGGTGTTGGTGGCTTAGGAGGTCAGGCTAGATGATCTGATGGTTCCTTCTGGCCTTAAACTCTATAATGATATGACTATGTGGACACTCGTTCACCCGGAAGTTGGACCAAAAAACATCATCACATTTCATGTAGGCCACTGAATAACCCAGCAGAGGACTTTTACCCATTATGTCCTGAACTGAATTTGATGCTGTGCTTTAGAAGTAAAAGTGCTTAATATCAGCTCCAGGCTCTATCCAGTGCTTTGTCATTCCAGGTTTAATAAACACTTGGGCAAAAAAAAGAGGTTTTGATTTTTCATTTTATATTTTTTTTTTTAAAAAAGAGAAGCTGTGGTAGCCAAAATGATATTTGAAAGTCTAAAGTGGTTTAATAAAGTTAAGCCAAATAAGCTATTCAGACTAATGTGAAGCTGAAACATCAAGAGGAAATCGCCTACACACTGGGACATTCAGAGAAAATGGAGATAGAAAGGAATGCCTCTTGATAGAAAGAGCAGCGAAGATATGGAATAAGTACCAGATCATTGGAACAAGGCATGGGAAAGTTAAAAAGGCAGCTAAACATCCTGCTTGAAAAAGTGGCCTAAAAGATACATCAGGCCAGACAGGTAAGGGAAGAAGGTGAGAGGTGGGGTTATGGAAACCAGCAGCCATTGTCTCTCAAGTTAATTCCAGTTTTAGTTCTAAGGCTTCATTCTGCAGGGCGCTGAGTGGTCCTGCAAGGTGCAAAAGGCAGCATGATTTTGCGGCTGGGGCATTGGGTTGGGAATGAGCAAACCTATATTCTATTCCTGGCTCTGCCTCTGACCTGACCTTGAGCAAGTCATTTCACTTCTACGTGCTTCTGTTTCCCCTCCCTTCCTTTGTCCACCTTGTCTATCTAGATTTTAAAATCTCTGGAGCAGGGACGATCTCTTAAAATAGTACGTGCAGACATAATTGAAGCTAAGGGCACTTAGTACGTCGCGGGATTGCTCAGCACCTTGCAAGATCAAATCATGCCTATTGGAGTTTTTCCCTAACTTGGCTGGAGAGGAAAGCTAGTGTGGGTAAGTGTGTTGCTACATCAGGCTTCAGAAGAGAAGCATTACTGTATATACTAAGCTACTTGCTTCAGTCTGTCAGCCTCCTGTGATCTTGACCATACATCTGCACTGGACAGGACACAGAATAGCCAGAGTTATATTAGTAAATTCTTTAAAAAGAAGAGTTACGGAAGGGATATAAATCCTTATGCTTCATGGCTTAAGACCATCTCTAACTATTAGCGGTTAGGAGGACACTCCCTTGGGGAGCATTTCCTACATCCCCTGTACATTGGGGTTTCTTGCACCATTCTTTGAAGCATCTTGCTCTGGCCACTGTTAGAGACAGGATATTGGACTACATGGACCTGGGGTGCGATCTAGTCTGTCAGTTGCTATGTTTTTATGCAACAGCAGTGTTTTCCAGTCAGCATCTTTCAGCATCAGAATCACAGGAGATTCTGCGGGTTGGAATGCCTTCAGAAAAACCCACTGTGTTATAGTCTATGGTGCCTTCTCTTGCACACTTCTACTAAAGGGGTAAAGGATACTAATACCGAAGTCTATCTTGTTACCTCCCATACACTTCTGTGCAATGATCAGGACTCATTTAGTATGCAAATGCTTGAACAAATTAACATTTGACAATCAAAATAAGGCGCTTTCGTGTCAGTGAGGGTCATCATTCACATGTCGGTTCATAGGTGTTTGGCTGGGTGTCTAACTCAAAACTAGTGGGTGTGAATAAGTACAAGCAACTAGCACACATCGAATCATGTTTTCTTTTTTGCTTTTTTCATGCCACTAACATGGGAGCTTTGGGGCTGTTCCTTGTTGAATTCTTTAATTAAACAACACAGAAACCACCCCACGATCCACCTCTTTTCAGTGATGAAATTTTCACCTCGCCTCTTTATTTGTTTCCATGACATTTGTAATCACCTCCAGTTTATGAGGAAAAAAACCAAAACCTACAACTGTATTGTCACTTGACCTTTTTTCATGCAAAAAAAAAAAAAGCTTTGCCAGTGCAAAATGGATGCCCACAGCTGCCCACCATTGGCCCTGGGCAAGATAATTCTGTGTTTAGGCAGAGCTGCAATCCTTGGCTCACCTTGTTGTGTTGTGCTGTTGCAAAACCCTAGAACAATAGGTGACATTAGATATATAGTATTATCTGAGCTGCAATTCCTAGTCACAATGGAACAATTAAAACAATTACTTTACGTTTTATATAACAGGACAAATGGATCACAGTGTTAGAGGCTTTGAAAATATCCTATAAAAGCTGTACTAATGCATTGATGTATTAATCCCCCTAATCCTGTCAAACTTCCAAAGTCTTCTGTAAAAAGGCTGACAGGAAAGCTCAATGCTAACAGGAACAGCAACAGCTATTTGTGAGAGATCTTTTTTTTTTTTTAACCATTTGAAAGCGTTACATATTAAAATTCACTTCACTTTCAGTTTCATGGGACCCTGAGCTCTGGCTTAGGATATGGCAAAAGGCATTTTGCAATACTGCTATTGTCTTTGGGAGACGCCAGCATATTTTCTTTCTTTCTTATGCCCCCTTAAAGTACCTGGAGCCACATTCCCTGGCTGGTGTACATTGTCATAGCTCTAGCTGATTCACAGATCACCCTTTGCATGAGAGACACTGTACAAAATAGAGTATGTATTTTAAGATGTGCCCAAATAGTAAAGATTGGATCAGCCATTGGATCCCCAAATGACAGCAAGGTCCAGAAGGGGGTGCTCTGGTTCAAATAATTTCCTAATTTTTACTTCATTGGAGCTATTCCAGTTCATGCTAGCTGAAGATCTGTCCCTATGTCTTTAAACGCCTTATTAAAGAGCTTTACAATGCAGTCACCGCAAGAAATGATAGAGAGAAGATAAGAGACACAGACAAGGTTTGAGTTATGATTAGAAATGGGAGGGAGAGGCACAGTGACTAAGCCCTTTCCCATAGGTTAGGCGTTGCAGACAGGAAGGCTCTCCCAACACCACAGATAAGTTTATGGGAAGGGACAGAATGAGAGCACTGCTAGACAAATCAGAGAGAGAACTAGAGAGAATCAAGGTCGGTCACCGAGATAGGCTTGAACGAGTCCACAGAGGGCTTGAAAAATCAAGGAGAGCAAGTTTGATTTCAACCCTGAAATGACTCGGGCGCTTAATGGATTTGTCTGAGGATGGGGCCTTTGTGGTTATCTCACCGTGCGTGCAAGGGGGTGAGGAGTGGCATTCTGAGAGTGCTGTAGTCTGGAGAGCTGGGAATTGGGCAGGCCGGAGGGAAGAGAAGTGCAATAGTGCTCAATGAAGCCTGTGTGTCACTGGAGCTGGCACTGACAGATGTGCGGCTTCAGCACAGCTGCCTTCTGAGGCCACATAATGGAAATGGCAGAATCCCAAGTATTGACCTACACCCACAGCCACAAGAATATTTAATTAAGGTGGCAGCGGTGTCCTCTGACAGATGTCATTCAGCCATGCAGTGGTGGCTACCGTCTCAGAATAGCAGGCGAGATGAAATACATCTAATGAGTCAGTCAGAGTGTAATAGGGTGTAGGAGCAGAACCGGTGAGTCAACGGTCGCAGATTTCTTTCTGGAATGTGTAGGCTGCAGCAGCCGGACGGACTCTTGGTGTTCAATGAAAATATGTTTCTACAACTTAATTTAGTTACCACAGTGTGGGAGGGCTGGTGACTTCAGCAACTAGTTCTGATAGAGGAATATGTTTACAGAAATTAAGGTGATTGATTGCACTGATTCTTTTCAATTGGCTTATTACTGCTCATTTTAGGTAACGGGACAAATAGATCACAGTGTAAAGTCTTTGAAAATCCCCCGTGAAAGCTGTAATAATGCTTTAATGTATTAATCCCCTTAATCCGGTCAGACTACCAAAGAATTTTCCTAAAGGCTGACAGGAAATCTCGGGACTAACAATGGCACTAGTGCTAGATGCTTTTCAATAGGTGGTTTTTAATTGTTTGTCGCTCTTCAGGCTTTAACACACTCCTCAGCTTGGCATGAGTTGGAGCTGTGGTTTGTGAGATGCCAGCGTGAGGGTGGAGGGCAGTTTTAGTAAAACTGGTTTGGGCCAAAGTCTCCTCTCATTCATACAAGTGTAAAACAAGAAGTGCAGTGAATTTACTGGTGTTTTATTGTCACAAGCGAGAGGGGAATGAGCCCCCTAGCTTTCATTTTCTCTCCTACCATGTTTTCTCTCCTCCTTTCTTCCATTTTCCTCTTCTGTCCTTTGCCTCATTTATTCTCTCATCCTTTGCCGAACATGTGTAGTTCACTCTTCCAGAAAGCAGGAAGTTGTGTGTGTGCGCGCGTAGTGTGAGGGTGTACATGGATTGATTTCTGGAGATGAATCCAAGACACCAATCTTATGAGTTGCTCTGCCTGGACAGATCCCTGTGCCTGTACATGGCCCCATGACTTCAGAGCAGGGATTTCAGTAGGACTCCATGTGGGTGCCAGGATATGCCCACACAGAGCAGTTGACCGGCTCAGGGCCTACACTCTGGTGCTAAGGTCAAGTCTTTCCCATCTCGAGTGCTTGCCTGTGCCAAAATGTAACATACAACATTATGCATTGGTCTATAGACTCCTTGGGGGTGTGATAGGCTCCTGGGAGGTGGCTGGTGAGGTGGGTACATTGGGTTCAGTAGCGGTACCGTGCTTCAGCAGAATGCCTGGGTGCCTCTTTGCTTAAGAGCCTGAAGGTCGGGCGTTTCTTTTTCAATGCCATATAGCGCCATGGTAGCAGCATTCTAGCAGTGCTCCCGGGAAAGGTGGCCTCTCAAAATTCAGCCACATTCTTAGCACGCTATAGTTTAGCTTGAGCGGAAGTAGTCAGACTGATGTTTTGTTTTTCTTCTTCACCTTTTTGGTCACTGGCAAAGAAAATGATATCGTATGTGCAATATAATAATCAATAATGGAGCCTTGATAGTGCATCGTTATCTTTTCAGCCCTACTTCCCCTTGCATCTCCCATCTGGTTCACAGCGTGTTTTAGTGGCCTGTGTGTTTGCCGAAGTGCGCTCTGTTGATTGGGGGTCCAATGCAGTGAGTTACCTTTGTTATATGGGAGGGAAAACCCCCCCAATAACAGCTATCTGTGATGTTGAGGTGCCCAACCGGAATTCTGACTTTGTTGATTAAGTGAAGTTACTTCTCCCCTATACCAGTGTAAATAAAATCAGTACGAGGCACAGAGTTATTCTGGTGTGAAATCCGATACCATATCCTGCTCCCTTTTGTCTGCTGTGGCCACTGACTCAATTCATTCCCTTTCGCCAGTTAATTTGGGAAAAAGTTCTTGCCTTCCAGAGTATGAAAGCCTCCAAATCCAAGCTTCCACAACAATCCTTCACCCTCTGAATGCTATATCTTTTTCCTTGGTTACAGTATTCCTCCCTTTTAGATGGATTGATGCCGTCATTCTTTTCTCTGGTTTGGATTCCCCCATCATGCATTACAGCCAACGATTCCCATGATACAGCGTGGCAGATCTCCAAGAGGGGACACTCCAGTGCGTCACAGGAAATATAGTCCAGCCAATGAGCTGGCCTATAGAGAAGAATGGGGGACACAATGCAGGAAAAATACTGCTTCCAGGAAGCACCATGGCTGGATTTAGTCATCTAAATTTTTGGTTTTCATCTTAAAAAATTCGGTTTTCAGTTTTTCATGGAGAAGTCAAAATTTTTCACAGGGGAAAAAAATGTTCTGATTAGCTCCAGTTGCAGGTCACCCAAGATCACAAAACCAGGATCCTGGAAAGTAACTTGCGCAGCACAATTCTAAAGAGAACTGGGCTTTTTTAGCACTGCAGACAGATTCAGGATGCATTGCATGGGGCCACATTACCCCGCCACAGGGACCCCTACCATAATGCCACAATCTGAGTCATGTCTTTTATGCTTTATTCTGTGCATGGATTGGTTTTTAGAGCTACTTTTACAAGAACAGGATTCCCCGTTCTCTTACTTAACTCCTTGGCAATGGTGGTTTTTTTTTTTTTTTTACCAGCACAAGATGCTGTGCCAAGAAAAATCTAATGCTCATGAAAGGATTAACTAGCTATTATAGCAATATCCTTCAATTTACCCACAGAAGAATGGAAATAGTTCCCTTTTGTGTAAAATAGTTTAGAGAGTATTTCACCTTAACTTTTATGTTCTTGCTGTTTGTAGTCCAGAAATCAGTCTTTGCAGGAAAATCGATAATAATTCATGCATGCACAGCTCACATCAGCTTCCACAGGACATTAGGTTTTGTAATAATGTTACTGAAAATTGGAAAGTTCCTTTTGTAATAGAGTAGAGATAGCTACTGCAAATACTCTTTCACACATGTTATGTGAGTTCTATAAGGGCAGGTAGTCTATAAAACACAGCTTTATAGGTGCATTGATTTCTACAAGCTTTGTGCTGAAAATTTTCCAACAGCTCCGACCAGAAATTCATGAAATGTTTGGCCAGCTTCATCAAGGGCTGTGTGTGTGTGTGCGTGGTAGTTTTCAAGTGTAGCTGTGTAAACGGCCTATTTGTTATTTACCTACTTGTCAAATGGTCATGGGGTATACAGGGGAAAGCAGTTTTCGGGGGTGGCACTACAAAGGATGCCTTTTGAGCCACCAGCGGCCTCTTTAACCCAGGTGTGGAGTACTCGCAGAACACAGAACCCCAAGGCTAAGATTCAAGGGATAAGAAAGTCTTGCTGATGTTACTGTTAACACGCAGCATTTCTGCGTGCAAAGCTTTCTATCTTAGGATCTCAGAGCAAAGCAGAGTGTGCCATTATTGCTGTTTTACAGATAGAGACACCAGTGCACAGAGAGGCAAAGTCGCAGAGCAAGTCATTAGAAAATCTGAGACATGAATCAGGTCTCCTGTTTCCTAGGCCAGTGCGCTATGCAGTAGTGAGCCTACAGATGCTTTTCCTGGGATGCAGAGCATATTTTTAAAATGCACCTTAATTCTGATTCAAAATGACCCATCTTTTGATTTTCATAAATGATGAATTTTCAAAATAATCCATCTCCCCTCAGCCACTTTGCTCCCCAGGTTTCATGCTGTTCCAAATATTGGAATATATTGTTTTTGTGGTTAACGGGATTGAAGATAAAATACAGAGCCGTTCACTGGTTCTGTCAACGGTTCAAATCTGGGCCAGACTTGCAGTGACCTGTAACAAGCCAGTTCACTAGCTCAGCTTTATTGTGCTGGAAATCTTCTCTGCAGGGCTGGAGCCGAAAGAATATAAGGATTGTCACAGCCAGCGCTCAAAGGAAAGAGAGAAAGATAAGGCTTCCATCAGCAACGCTGGTGCTTTCCTGCAGTCAGAAACCAAATATCCAAGTTTCCTTAAAGACAAAGAACGAAATTTAAGTAGTTCTCTTGGCTTTCCACCCTGCACCTTCCCTAGTAATTGCTTATATCACCCCAACCACTGGGAAATGAACTGGAAGCTTCTTTGTATTTCCCTCCAGCAACTTCTGTTGCCCAGTTAGACTGGCTGGTGGACTGGGGGGCTGGAGGGTCAAATAAATATTCTGATCTCCATTCACAGTAGTGAAAGTATGAATATTTGGTTCCCTTGGACTGAGGGTTTTAACCTAACGGTTGACAGGTCTCACGCAGGCTTCATCCACTCCGTCATATAACCAAAGGTCAATACCCTCTGGAGTCTGTTGGGGTCCTTATTGGAATGAATTACTACTCTCCATTCTGTTCCTCATGGACAAGTAGCTACATTGGAAAAGTTGCCACAATTCTTGGTGGTAGCTGACTTCCTATTTGGCAGTCTCACCAGAGAAGCAAAAATAGCGTATGTAAGTGGGACTGAAATATCCTCTCGCTTAAATGGGCAGCCCCTCCACATTAAGGTGGTGGAGGGTGTGTAGAGGGAAGCTTGTAGTGTTGTAGTTCGGACTGTTCTGTGGAGTTATAGCAGGTTTTATTTCTGGAGACAAGCATCTCCAAAGTGGTTAGTGATTTTGGATACCTGTTTTTGTTGCAAGCTTGAGACACCTTAAAGAGGCTTGAATTTGAGAAAGCCCTAACCACCCACCCATTTGAAAATCAGGCCCTTTCAAGTTGGGTCCCCAAAAATGAGACATCCCAAACCCTAGTCCCTTTTGAATATCTTGGCCCTGGACTGACAATCAGGCACAATTTGATAGCATTAAATTCACTTATTTAAAAAAACAAACAAAAAACTTTTAATGAAATCATTTGGCTTTTGACAGGAAATATTTCTGTAGCAGAGATGATCATTTCTGTGATGTAATATTTAAGCAGTTTTCATGGAAAAGCGAATATGTGTATGGAATTTACTTCAATAATCATGGTTTCCATAGCACTTTTTAAAAAGAAAAAGGCAAAAAATTGTTCAAATAAATATTAAGACATAGAAAACAGCATTGACACAGCATTAGTTATGTCTGAGTGCATTTTTTCAGCTTTTTGTGTATAATAGAAAAATAATGAATGCAAATGCTGTTGATATTCATTAAAATTCTGCAAATGAAAAATGACTCACCCCTTTCAATAATTCTAACCCATTGCATAGAAAATGTGAGAATTCCTTTGTCAGTGAAACCATTAGGTTTGGCAAATGAAGAGAAGGCTCCAGCCACCATTTTCCTACTTCTAGGAAATGTTGTCTTTGTATGACAGCAAATTTTCTGTCCGCTAAGATGAAAGACACTTCAATCATACTAGCTGTGCAGAATGGCTCCAGAAATAACCTCTCTATCTGACTGTGAGAACAGAAACATGGAGACAAAGGGTCAGTGAAAATGACGGTGATGATTGATGATGAATAGGATAGCACTTAAGTGTTCAGTTGCAATTGGGACCCCATT
The DNA here is from genome assembly GCA_007922155.1 of Mesoclemmys tuberculata. Taxonomy (NCBI): domain Eukaryota; kingdom Metazoa; phylum Chordata; order Testudines; family Chelidae; genus Mesoclemmys; species Mesoclemmys tuberculata. Next base: position 13,054,869 of record ML675655.1, read on the forward strand.
GTGCTGGTTGCTGTACAAACAAAAGGTAAGAGACAGTCCCTGCCCCACAGAGTTTGCAGTCTAAATGGTCAAGACAGACAAAGCATGGGAAAAATACAGTATTTTTATCTTTACTTTAGAGAGAGGAAATTCTTCTTCTTCTTATGGTGTGTAGGAACCCCAGTCAGGGACCAGGGATACATTGTGCTAGGTTCTGTACAAACACAGAACAAAAACATAGCCCTTGCCCCAAGGAGCTTATAGTCTAAGTATAAGACAAGAGACAACAGCTGGATAAAGACAGATTAGGGAGTACAAGGAAACAATGAGATAATGTTGGGAAACATGACAGGCCGTGGTCTCAGGATGCCAGTGGCCTAACCATTGTCAGGTTTTTTGAGAGACTCGGGACAAAGGAGAATTTTGAGGAGGGATCTGAAAGAGGAAAATCAGGTCACTTTGCTAATATTACAGGGATCTGCTCCCAAGCATCAGAGGCAGCATGGGCGAAATCAAGAATGTGAAAATTTAACACATGGGCGATGGAGGCTGGCATCATGGACTCATCCGAGGTGGGAGTCCACATGTCAATAGTGAATGCGAGATGGTAGGTAAGGTGGGGATAGGCTTTGGATCACCTTAAAAGGGAAGACAAGCAGCTTATGTTTGATGCGCTAGAGAAGGAGCCAGTGAAGGTGTGCAAAGAGAGGGGGGATGTGGTTAAAGTCAGCGGCTAGGGAAACGAGCTTTGCAACAGCATTCTGAACGAACGCAAGTGGGGCCAGACAGCATTTGCCCAGGTCAGAGTGAAGAATGTTGCAGTAATTGAGGCAATGAGCTGTGAGATGATGAGAGACTTAAGCGACTTCCCCAAAGTCACATTGGGAGTCTGTGTTAGAGCGAGAATAGCACCCAGTCTTTGAAGTCCCAAGCCAGTGCTTTAGCCCCAAGACCATCCTTTCTGGAAGGGCTACTGCCCCACTGTTTATTCATCCTGCACTAGGGACAGTGTTTGCACTGGGTGAACAGTAAGGAAGTCATTTCCAGGAGGGAAGGAATGCATTTCCAACCAATCTGTTGATAAAGTCTGCAGGGGGTTTGTGTGTGTATTGTCTGCATAGGAAATACAGTGTGACAGACTCTTGTGGCACCAGTAGTGCAGGGAGTAGCTGGCACCTGAGGTACATGGATTGTTCTGACCTTGTCAGATATGAGATTACCTATCATTTTGCCTAAATAGAGAGAAAACAGTATTGCTCTTGGTGCTGGGCCTAATGTCTATTCCCTATGGAAAGTACGATATAGCGGTGGGTGAAACTGACATAATGCAGAAGTTTTGCCTGGACTGAGATTTCATTTTGGAAGTTGCAGCCTTCTCTGAACTATTCAAACCCCACGAATCTGCATAATTGGGCAGGAAATCCAGTAAGAACAGACCCTTCCCAGGAGCTTTCCAGAGCTTCCTCAGTCTGCTCTGTCAGGTGATACCACAAGAATATCCTTATCAGGCCAGTTTGGCTCATTGCAATAAAATTCTAAATGGAAAATGGTGCATGTGGCTGTGCAATATATTTCTATGCAAGCGTGAATATTTACCAAAAACTAGGTTCAAGCTTGGGGCTAGAAACAAGAGATGACACTAGTCTGCAACATTCAGGTCCACAGCCAAAGTCTGAGTAGTTTTGGAGCTGAAGTTCTGTCATACAGCGATGATTCAAAGTCATGAAGTTTGGCTCCAGATTGGATCGCGCAAGCTCAAGGCGGTTTGGATCCAATATTCTGGTTCAGATTCATTTTCTAGAGTGGGGACTGGAATCTGGATTCTGATCCAGATCCAAACCGATGCTCAAGGGGAGTCTATATCCAGTTATCCTGTGCTAAGCCTGTCTCTACTAGAAAAGTGAGCAGCTCAGTTGTGTGCCTGGGGGGAGGGAGCTGGGGAGGGATGAAGATGGGGGATGGTCAGTGTAAGTATTAGAGGTGGAGTGATTTTATTTCTTAAACATTTTGTTCCTTACTAATATTAAACCCCAAACTAAAAGAGGGACCCTAGTCTCTGTGCCCTCAAGGTAGGTCTAATGTACAGTAGTGGCGCTGCAATGGCCCACAATGGGGATGGCTTGCCCCAGGTCACACATGGTGGAGCTGTGAATAGCATCCAGCTCTTTGAACGCCCAGGCCAGTACCTGAACCACAAGACCACCTTTTCCTCAGGGCTCTGCCCCATCGCCAGGTGAGGATAGTCGTGCATCTGGCCACATCCCCTCACCCATCCTTCTTACCCTTACCGTGCCTCCTATGGTGCAGGCCAGCAGCCCAAAGGAGGGCCATTTTGGCCGCATGGCAAGCATGGAGCTACTTTACACCGGGAGTAATTCCACAGCGGGCGTATTTCTTGGTGTTGGTAAAGGGGCTACAGTGCAGAACAGAACTGGGCTCAGGGTTGATTGGCCAGCAGGCAGATGCGTCCCTTGCTCTCCCAGCTTGGAAACGCCTGACCGAGTGAGCAAGGAGAATGATATTTCCATTCTGAATCTGTTTTTGAGGTGCGATGCTCCCCCGAGCTGTGGGTTTTGCAGTAATAAAATCTAATCTATTTTCTGATGCATTTAACAGAAATCATATTGCCAGTTTTGTGTCCTGTAAAGAACAACTGGCTCTGGGGATCCCCGATAAAGCTGTGGAAGTGGCCCTCGGCTTCCATGCGCAAGGAACGAGTCAATCCGCTGCCAGGAATTTTCAGGATTATCTGTGTTGATTGCAGCTCACGTATAATGAAGACAAATCCTGTGCTGGCTAAAGATCAATAACTCAAGGAGGGAAAGAGGTAGAGGGGAGTAGGGGACAGAGACGGCAGGAGCATCTGCCAATGAAATCCTTTCTGAAAACAATGAGCTTTCAAACAGAGCCTAGGACAATTAATGAGAATTACAGAAAATCCTGTGGGTATGAGAAAGATCCTGTGAATACAAAATGTCTCCCTCCCCCAACCATACAAAATCCAGTTCTTCTTAGCAACTCCTTGGAGAGGTGTTTAAAGCCCATTAGAATGGCAGGAAGCCATCATTTAATCAGCATGCTAATTTCAGGATGACATCATATGGACTGGCAGTTGGAGTTCTACCTGCAGCTGCGTAAGGCAGAGGGATCTGATAAGTCATGCTTCTAGTATATAGCAGCACCAGAGGGTTCCGAGATCTGCCATAGTAGGACAAAGGCACAATGCACTTGCTATGAAGCGTTGAGAGATAATGAAGCCGGCCGAAGAGGTTAAAGAATAGGTCTAGGGGTCCTTTGGTGGGTTTGACCTTTCCCTTTGATAAGATGGTTAAGTCCAACGATCTGGTGCACAGACAATACGGGCAATAAGATGGCTTGCATGGGCAGGTAAGCAGGTCCAAGGGACCGACTGACTCCTGTTTCGGGCAAGTTGGCAGACCCCGTAGGCACACAAGGTGAAACGCAGACACCGAGCTGAGCACTGTAACCTGTCCTGTCTACTCCAATGAGTGCAAATTGGCTTCTGAGCAATGATCTGTCCCCAGTGTCACCACCACAGTCATTACATTCTCTGTGGGCTTTAATTTTTAACCTTACATGTCTGATTTTTTAAAAATATTCATAGGACATCCTCTTAGATTCTCGTCAGAGCATCTTGAATCAAATGCGAGATGAAACGCTAACAAGTGTGACAAGCAGGACGCTGGCCTGACTCGTCCTCCCTCCCTTCTCTCTCATTGATAGCAAGCCCTCAAAGTGTTAAAGTGTTGCTCGTGACTCTCCTTTTGCTGAGATGTGAGAAATAAGGGTGTATTGATTTTGGTGCTACGTGCTCTGTATTTTGCTTGTGCTGCAAAAGTGATTATTCAACAGAAATACAATTGCTTTGCTCCGCTTACAATTTAGCTGGTCATGCAAATTCCAACATCACCTGCTCCTGGGGTATGGAGCATTCACAGGATTTCCAAACCACAGCATTCAAAAATCACGCATCAGGCTTTTAAAAATCATGGCATTGGCTAAGAAATCATGAGATCTTTTTAAAAAATGACAAATTTTTGACTCACATCATTTGACTTCTGGTTTCTGAGCATTAGGGTTCATGTTTTCAAGCTTTTTCTCCACAAGCATAAAGGAAAGAAACTTGCATTTTTTTTATTTAAAAAAGAAAACTGAGAGTCCACCTAATCACATGAATCCAGGAGCTGGGGCTTTAAGAAAATAATCAAATATCACACGACTTGCACTATTTGACATGAGAACTGGCAACACTGCAGCGAACTCAGCTGCACAGCCCCCAGGGGCAAAACAGCCCTTGTATCTTTATTTCTTGGGTGAATGGAGCTTCCCTCTTCTTGTGACACAGGTACATGGGATATAGCTCTTGCTCCCCCTGAAAAGCATTGTACATGGGCTGCCCACCTCCCAACTGCTCCCTTGGAGCCTCAGGCCACTCTGCAGAAACCACGCCTCAGTTTCTGTTTTCTTCAGCTCAAGGTCCCTTAAATCAAACGATCAAAATAACTCTTCTCCAATTCAGCCAGACCCCTCCTTGCGGCTGGATTTATTAAAATAACAAAATCCACCTCAAAGTTCTCAAATCTTCAGCATGTCCAGACTCCCAGGCCTTCCTGCTGGGGTCACCCAGGCCTTCCCTGCCTGGAGCCTTTTCTCTGAAGACTTAGGGTCCCCTGCCGGAGCCTACTCGATCCCAGCAATCTTTGTAGTCTCTTCACCCTGAGCATCTCATCACATCGCATGGCGTCCATCCAGTCCCTTCTTTGAACCTTCCTGCTGCTCCAATAGGAGAATTAGCTCCTCCGTACCGAGCTGATTCAAGCTAATTAATTCCCAATCCTTATCCCAGGTGTGGCAGGCAGGGCTAATGGTATAGAGCTGGCCAGCTCCAGGCCTCTGGCCTTGAAAGGACAGGCCACCAGTTACAAATATTTTTGTATGAACTACAATTTTCTATAAGCTTCAGTTAAAGACAGGCTAAACCCTGCCTCATCCCTCAAGCTCTGCAGGTAGAGGATACAATGATGACCAAGTCCATGGAACAGAGAGCCGAGTCATGGGGGACCCCGAGAGAAAACTCATTCCACAACATAATCCTCACCCTTGACACAGCCTTGATGCAAGGTTGAGACACGAGAGAGGCCTGAAAGCTAGGCCCGTCAATACACTTATCCTTTCCCCTCTAACTGTCTGTTTGAGGGAGGAATTTGGCAGCGCTGCATCTCTGGGGCATTTAGTAGAAACAAAGGCTTGTCAAGCCCAGGCATGATATGGTTATTTTGGATGTTTTCTCAGTTACCGCTTCACAAAGGCATTGTCAGAAGCAGCCAGCGGTCCAGCCGGTGGACCTTTCAGGCAAATCGATCTCTTAGTAGCTGCATGCTACAAGAAGTATTTCTCTCCTTGTTCTTTTCCAGGGAGTAAACTAGAGATTACTTCTGCTGGCCGTCAGCTTTGCACAAACTCCATAGTTCAATGTATTCTGGAGGTGTCAGGGACCTGGCAATGGGATACGGGACTATCAACTCAAGGTCACCTGGTGAAACTGAACTTGGTTTCATACTGATTCAAATGGTGACCATCTGATGTCAGATTGGCTTTCCTGGGAGAAGGAGATCTCGGTCCGGTTCCTAAGGTAAAAATATCTATCTCCCCAAAATCATCATCTCTGGTATGTTTTCCATGAACACGTGTCACATGCATTTTTATTGTACATTGAGGAAAACAAACATCAAAGAGCAAATGTAATATCTCCAGGAGAGAAAGAGGGCAGCATCCCTCTAATCCAACTAATCCTTTATCTTGAATCTCTAATCCATCTAATCCTTTATCTTGAATCTCATCAGATGGACTCTCTCAGTCTGTCAGATCCTCCCTGTTAGATCTCCACTCAGCATCTCTCTTATTCTGTCACATCCACCCTGTTGGACCTCCTCACAGCCTTGCCCCTATCAGTGCCAGGCAAGGATCCTTCTTACCTTGAAAGGTGCAGAGTAAAGAAAACAGAATTTTAGCTCTGTACACCACAATTTGGTCCAAATGTTGGCAGCCGTAACAGAAGGGCCAGCAACTGATGAGACATGGACATCAGATTTCCACTCTCCCTTCGCGTGAAGGTCAGAGTTGATGCACGTTGGCAGACATCAGTCTGAGGGAAACTCACCTTCCCACTGCTATAGCTGTTCTATGAATAGAAAGAACGTTAGTCCCCAGGACTGACATTCTAGCACCTTTAATTAGCACTAATGTTACTTAAATAATAATTCTAAATGAATCGGAGGGGAAACATTTCCCATGCCCAAAGCACCAAAGAATCTGCAGGATTCTCTGAAATGCAAACCCAGGAAGGGGAGTGCTAAAATCAGAGAGCAGGCTGGGAAAAGAGACAGCATTAATTCTATAATGCTGCAAAGCGGAGGAGGGAGGCATATAACATTTATGAACAAGGTGCTGTTCCTTTTCTCTTTCTCCTCTTTAATATTGCAGTCTTTTTACCAATTGAAGCAAGACTTTGGTGCCAGCATCCCATCTGTCTCTGCTGAACGTTAAGCTGATGTATGCAAAACGGGAGTGAGCTGGAAGCCCAGTGGACCTGCATGGGATACAGAGACACAGCAAAGGTACATATACTACTGTTCTGACTATGTCGTTTTACTGCTGTATGTAAAACACCATCTGTGGTGCAGAGACCTCTGCTATGAGGGAGATGCACATTTAACCCAGAAAACTGTCAGCTAAAGTGCTATAAAGTTCCCCATAAGTGTCTTCATCACTCTTGGCTTGAGAAAAGCACCTAGCCCGGTGGAATGTTAGCATCTAACGTGAATGCAGATGCAGCAGCCAAATTCAATCCTGGTGTACGTGGCTGCAACTCCACTGACTTCATCGGATGACTCCCTTACTAGCAAGAGTGCTAGCGGGCGTAACTCCACTGACTTTTGTGGTGTCAATGGATATGCCACGGACATCAGTGGAATGGTGCCTGTTTACCCCAGGGTTGATTTTGCCCTATGGTCTCAATGAAATGTATATTTTCACGTAAAACAAACATCCAGGGCTAACAGATTCTAAAGACTCCCCCTCTCCTACCCAGGGTGCTTGGGACTTTGACTTTGGAGCCTTCTGATGGCTGTCTCTCCTCATCTTCAGAGCATGCTGCAAGACACACCTGTCAGAGCTAACATCCTCCCACGTGTCACAGTGACAACCCACTCGGAAGGCATCAACTGCCTATTACCATAAGAGAGGATGGAAAGGAGAGAGACAGACAGCTTTGCTTTCCCGAGGCGTGTGATGCGACTTTATTGCTGAGAAGCCCTGAGATACCATGGCAATGAGCAGCCTGGAAATGCCTATAAACATTCCACGGCCATGCCACGTGCAGACAAACTATGCCAAAAAAACAAAATGAAAAAATCAGCCCTGATTTCAGCGCTGCTTGTTTCCTGATCCACAGTAAACTTAACAGCCTCTCAGAATTATTTCCTAAAGGAGAAAGTCCAGGTTCTTTAAGATCTCTGAAGCAGGGACAGTAAAATGCTTGCTGGGCTGGGATCAGCTGTGGAGGCTGAGGTCAGTACCAAGGATGTGGCGATTGCAATGCATTTCACTCACCACTGGGGGGACTTTCGGCAACCGATAGGCTCAACATCTGGTAGGTGGCAGCTTCGGTGCTCAGCGTTCGCCAGCAGGTAGGCTCACGCCAAGCGAGCGGCTGATGAACGATTACAGCAGTAGGGAATTTGGTGTTTAGTTGCTTTGCACTTGCCTGTGGATTAGGCTTGCTGCTGAGCTCAGCACTAATAAAACCAGCTGAGAGTTTAGAGACATTCACCTCTCACCAGCAGGTAGGCACTCGCTTCTCGGAGCAGCGGGGCGCTCGTGGGCACTGGTGCAACCACCTGGAAAAAGTTGGGGAGAGGAAGGAATGGGAGTGAAAATGCATGAGACCTGCAGCCACACTGAGGGAGCCATCAACAGGAGAGTAAACAGGTGGAGGGACCTCTCCTCTTTGCTCCCCCAAGTAGCTGGACCTATGTTCGCAGGAGCATTTCAGCAGCCAGTGGGAATTTTGAAAAGGCAGATATCAGGCATCAGTAAGAAGGACAGAAATGCTGAACTTTGTCCTGCCTACACAGAATTCAGGGACATATGCTGTATTGTACGGAACCCACCGGTTTATTACTGAAGAACGTATCTCCCCCTAGCAGGAACTGAGCCACCGATCATTCTGAAAGGCGCAGGGACGCAGATTCATCATCTAACATTAGAGGTCACAGAGTTAGCCGGAGCAACCGGGAAACTAAAGTAACATCTTGGGAGCGGAGAGAAGGGGTGGGGAAAAGGGGGTAAACGAGAGGGATCTGGCCTGGATATGAGGAGCAACCTGGAGGGAGCATCCTGGGAGCGGCTGTAAAGGGAAGGCTAGGTAGTAGCAGGGACAGAGCCGAGGCTGTAGAACTGGGGGAAGAGGCTTGCCAAGAGCATAGAGGCAGCTGTGGTGCTGGAAGAGCCTCAGGGTATATAAGCAGTGGAGCCACTTCTTGAGGAAAGAACAGCCTGACTCTGGGGTGGGGAGCAGAGCCAAAGCAGCTGAAGGAGACCAGGGGAGGAGGTGCGTGACAACCCGTGCACAGAGAAGCTCTCCTCCCTTCTCACGTACCAAGAGCTTCCTTCTCCCACTCTTGCCCTCACGCCTTCTTCCAAGCTGCCCCCTGCGCCTGGAACTCCTTCCCTGTCACGCTGGATTGGAGCCCCTGTTAGCAAAACCCTTAAGTCCATGCTCAGCGTTAAAGCAGGTGAAGCACGTTCAGTGAAGCCAAGAGGACCGCACTCAGCTTTAACGTTAACCATGTTTAAGTGCTTTGTTGGATTAGGGCACAGGCACCTACCCTAAAACCCTCCCCTCCTCCTTTAACCTTATTTCTCATGTCAGACCCGCAAAGGTGACCCCTTGCCAGTACAAATGCTGGCATCCCTTGTTATGAAAACACATAAAAAGGGACACTGAGGATGCACCATCCCGGGTATTTCCCAGCAGGTTTTTGTTCTGGGTCTAATCTTTGACTCTCCCTTTATACTGCAGTCTCCACAGGGCAAGGGCCTCATTTCTTCTGTGCAGCATGAAGCACGGCGTCAGGGTTTAACCAATAATAAAACACTGTAATAATTAACACCAGTTGTAAAAAGACACTATCTGGGCCTTTGGAAGCCGCAGTTGTGTAAATACTCCCCAAATCTCACTTGCAAAGCAAGGAAAATGAAACCCAGTACACACAAACACCCATTATTATTTTTCGTTATGTATTAAGGTAGCAGTTATGTGCCCCAGTTTAGATCAGGGTCGCTGTTCATAATCCCTGCCCTAAAGAGCTTATAACTTTAATAGACTGGATGGAAAAGAGCGGACGAAAGAAGGATCAGTGTCCCCATCCATGTGGAGAACTGAGGCCCAGAGGGATTAAGACCTTTCTCAAGGTCATAAAGGAAACGTGTGTCAGCATCTGGGATTAAACCGAGATCTCCTGAGTTCCTGTCCGTATTTTAACTAAAAGACTATCTTCCTTCTCAAGCACGTGGTGTCAAAGCAGTAATTGTCTTAACAAAAGATGTCATTTGCTTTTCTGCACATGCACCTTTCCATGCAAAGAAGTTTCCTGGCCTGCTACGGGGTCCACCTGTGAAGCAGTTGCCATTTTGTGCACTGGATCAGATCCAGAATGTTGCAGGGTGAGCCGCACACTGTGCTCCCTCTGTTGGGCAGACTTTGGAAAAGCTTTTCTTGTTTTATAAAAGCCAAAACCAAGCATCAGCGGGCCTGAAAATGAAAGGTTTCACTTTCGGTGTTCGAAAAAACATAACAATGCCAACCTCTTTCTTTGATTCTTGGCTTCAGACCCAAGCACGGCCAGTGCGTTCTGGGTACTTACATGAAAATGAGCATAAATGAGCAGCGGGGTTAAGACAGGCCCGAAAACTTGCAACCTTTGGCACATATATGCCCTGATAACCAATTTGGCACACATCCTAGACCTAGTCCTTGACCAGAAGCTGACTATTTGCAATCAAGTGATGGTGGAGTTCAGGGAAAGGTTATTTCTAACATTTTAAAAACTATTTCCAGGCCACAGTCTCTTTCTTGCATACTTTGGCCTGGAGCAGTAATCTCACTGTGGGTGAATGGATTACTACAATACACTCCACAGTGGGCTGTCTATGGTGGAGGTCTTTCCCCCCAACCTAGCACAGAATACAGCGGTGTGATTGTTTCCGGGGATGGGCAAAGGGGGTTAGCGCGCACACGCCTTTGCTCCCTGCATTGCCTTGCGGCACTGAGTGTTAGGGCAAAATTTCATTAGTTTCCACAGAGGCACCCAGCAGTTGGTGAGTGACTCAGTTTGCATGAGCAGAGCATACACGTCCTGCATGCAGTCTAACAGAGTGCGCTCGCAATTCCTGCTTTATGCATGTACCTTGGTATTTGATAGCTAGCTAGCTAGAGAGGACGTATGGGGATAGATAGCTAAATAGATAGAGTCCCTCGGCACAGTCATGAATTCATGACTATGTGACTTTAATCCTTATCTTGACAGGTGTTTTAATCCACCGAATGTAAATTCCTTCTTGTGATAATCCTTCTGGTGCATGGAGCTGTGGACAGATGCTGTCTGAGATTGAACAGGAATACACAGGAGGTGCTGGCAGGGCAAGGGTATTTACATAAATGTTTCCTATTCTCTTTGGCTTGCTTCACCTCCTGACCTTCCATTCCTGTTCTCGGAGGTTGTTCCTCTACCTGCTGTGTCTCCTCTCAGAATGTCTGAACCGATGCAGAAAGGCAGCTCCAAACTTTTTCTTAGTCTGCCAAGCTCCTCCCAGTGAGACTTTGGAAAAAGAAGCCAAAAGAGAGAATTGGGGAAAGGAAGGAATGCACGTCCTACTTTCCACTGTATAGTGAAGCCTCTTTTCCAGCAGTTCTTAGACCTTCATCTTATGAAACAATGGAGAGCGTTTTTTCCCCATTTGGATATGAATACTTGCCCAGGTGTTGTCTTTTTTCAGAGGTGAAATCGTACAAACACTGGGGGGGTGGAGAAAGGAGGGTAATCTGGAGTCCTGCAGGCAAAATGAGAAAGGCATCAACAGAAAGGCTCCCTCAACTTCCTTTTCCAGCAATGTTGCACCCAAGTCTTTCATGTAATTCAGATTTGTATGAACTTTATGACCATCGATGCTATTGATCAGGACAGGGATCTGATCAGAAGAGATATCCTTCTGAGATTTATGGGGCCAGGCTAGGAATATTCTAAAACAACTATTTTTCATAGTATTCACTGCGCAACTGATCCCAGCTGGAACCAGAATGTGTAGAAATGTCTGAAAATGAAAGACAAGTTTTTAAATCACAAAACTAACTGGGTTTTTTCAAGGCTGCAAAAGAGTCAGAGTTCATATTTGATTCAATTCTTATTTTGTTCAAACTGGTTTACTCTAACCCTAGCAAACTTGTGGATAACATTCACTACTTAACCCACTCTGGTCTGTTGGGACTTTCTTCTCCATAATGGCCCCAATCCTGAAGGGCTTAGCCATTTTTGACATTAACAGACATCCCATTGATTGCATAACAGCAAAGAAAAGACCTCAGGATTTGACCCAGTGATACAGAAGTTGATGGCTTTATGTTTTAATATCCTGGCATTTGTCAGTTCTCTGCCAGGGCTTTGACATGAATAATGTTTCTGGGACTTCTCCTAATGTTGAGCTGTGACAATTCCACTCTGCCTTCACTTCTGCCAGGGGGTCCCCTCGTCTCTCAAAGCCAGATTCTGTCAAACTCCATTTGACCTTCCCTTGCTGTGGAAGCCAGAGCAAAATCATGCAAGTCCCAAAACAATTGGTTTCTTTCAAAGGTTGCTGCTCCTCTCACATGCCGTTAGAGTTCTTTTTCCTCTTTAACTTGCCTGGTACTGAATTTCTGAAGAGCTGCAGTCTCCATGCCACTGCACCAGACTGCAGATGTTCACTGAACAGACCGCAGCCAGGAAAAAAGGGAGCTAACTGGGGAGGACAGCACTGAAGTGCACCGTCTTTGCATAGGCCTATGCTCTGACCTCCCAGGGCTCTGCTGTTCAGTGATATAAAAGGACAACTACAACACAGATGTCCTTCCTCCTTATTTCTGCTTGATTTACTCGCCCTAGATTTAAAACTTCAGATACTTCTGGAGTTACTGCTGTAAAACCTGTTCCTTATGTATCAGACCCTTCAACTGCATGGATCGGATGCCTAACAACTTTCCAGTCAAATCCTTATAGTCAGAATTAACACGCAGTGGTCCGGAATAGAATGATTTGGTTTATGCCGTCGTCTATGCACTCCTCCACCTCCCAAATATCTACTTAGCCCTGTGGGAGTGCTGCTAGGTACTGGAAGATACATCACAACCACGCCAATCATAGTGCTTTTCAGGGATCTAAGTGAGCCAATCAATCTAAAATCCTCCTTCTCAGTGTCTGTGAAATAAAAACCTGAACTTTCAAGCATGAATTTGAAGAATGAAAGTCAAACAGGCTCAATATGGATTTATTTCTTCTAATACAATCAATCAGGGATTAGAGCTTTGTCCTTTTTTTTTTTTTTAAGATGCCTTCAGCCAAGTTTGGTGTTGAAGACATTCTTCATTTTTATAGATTTGACTGGCTTCATGTGTCTCAGCAACCTGTTTGCAGATGGTTTGAAGGACCCAGGCAGCCCTATGCGGTGTATACCTCTGTGCACCATTCCTACAGGAAACATAATCTCGTAGCAACTGGCAGGTGTTGCTTGTTCTTCGTCAGACTTTTTTGCTCTGGCACCGGTAGATCTTTGCATGTAACTGCATGTTAGCGATTGTAGGGTGCATAATGGCATGTCTGCCCTGGGGGTTATGGGGGAATTGTGAGCAGGGGGCAACGGATCAATCAGTACACACAGCATGGAGGAATTTCAGATAGCCGATTGTGAGAAGGATGGACACATCTATCTCCCCCGTTTCTCCTATCTGCTAATTTGGTATAATTACAGCACCAGGGCTCCTGTTATGGAGCTCTGAGCCATGGCATCCTCTGCTACCAGTGAAGAAAGCATGGAAACCTTTAAGCATTTCATTCACCATCAGCCTTACTGTGTTACGCTGGCCCCTAAAAATAAACACAGTAAATACCTGGACATGCTAATCTCTCTGTAATGAGGCTGATAGCAGGTAAAGTAGGTCTCCAGAGAGAGGTAGCCTCCTAATATATAATATAACCACCACCTACTCCTTAGGATTAGGGAAATATTACTAAAGCACCATTTGAATGATTCTGCCTTTTTTAGTCATCACATTGAATTTAAACCCACAAAAGTGAGATTTCTAGCACAAGCTAAAGGCAGGTCAGGTGCTGTACAGGTTGCAGGTGTGGACGTTCCGCACACATGAAGCTCAATCCGGATTTATCGTGATTTTTTTGCAATTCCAGCCATGGTGCTGTGGGCAGCTCTTCCTCGGCATGTCAGTTTTGACCTGCAAGAACTCCAATTATTCTAGTTCTGAGTTCATCAAACAGCTTTACCAAAGCAGCTTAATCTCCCCACCTGTCAAAGCATCTGGCTAGACCAGGCCTGACCCATTCCTGACCAGAGACTAACAGTGAATACAACTGGTTTTTTTGTTACTGTCTGCACGGGGCACCTTTGGGATGAGCAGTATGGAAAATAACCTGATTTTCTTTGCTCTGGACAGTCTTTGAAACAAGCCCTTTGTTCCTGCACAGGGAAATTCTGAAACAAGCCTTTTGGAAGCACTTGTAGATCTATTTGCACTGAGCATCCCTTAAGCTTGTTAGTGCATGGTGCAGAGGTGGGATCTAGACCCGTTTGTGTTGTCAGCCCATCAGATCAGCTGCAGAATGGATCCTAATCCCATTCTGTTTGCGCTGGGCAGCTCTTGAAATAGGTATTGTGTAAAGCTGGCAAGATCCTGTTAGTGCTGGGCAGATCTTGGGCTCAGCTGTTCAATGGCACAATAGCCACAAGTGCATTGTGTAGTTCTAGAGACTGATTTAATTGTGGCTGGCACTGGGCAGGTCTTGAGACAAGCAATGTGGAAATTGTCCCAAGTCCTGGTTGCAATGGAAAGTTCCCATGTCTGACAATCCGAAAGCCAATCTGTAATATATAAAGTCTGATTAAGTTTCTCACCGTTTATTGCAAGCACCACTCAATATAGAACCTCACTGATTGTAGCCTTTACAAAATGGGTTTATTTGCACCATTCCAGGAGTCTTCCGTGGCTTTTGCATTTTCATTTCGTAATGATAAATTACCTGAAATCACTCCTCACTGAACAGATTCTCTCGGCTTTGGCTCCTGCTAGGAGCTTTCATTTTGTGTTGAAAATTGCAGTAGAAAATTTCCTTGAGCCGTTGATATGTCAGAATAGAGTTTATTATCACTCGCCGTCCCAGCGTATGGAGCTGTGTGAAAGGTTTTGTAAATAATATGACACGGGTAGGAACTCATTTGATGCTGTGATAGGTGGTGAATATTCCTAGCCAGGCAGGCAGGGTGAAATGAACTAGCAGGATGTGCGGCATCTTCTAGGGAGACACATTCTTGTTCTGTAATAGGGCTATGTTAATTACTAATTTTAGTGCATTGAATACTATTTCAATGACTGGCTCTTCACCTTCTAGTTAAAGGAAATGGTGTAATGTCAAATCTTGTTCGTGGCTTACTATCACTATGTGCGGCCTTCACACCTGTTCAGCACAACAGTCCCTAGAGAACGTATCTTCTGCATTTGATGCCGAGTGCTGAAAAAATCAAAGCACCTCTGTTACAGTCCTAGATCTGCCAGAAACGAACTCTCTAGGGCTTTGGGCCAAATTTTTCAAACACGAAGTGCCGGCAGTTGGGTACTCAAATCTACAATCAATGGAAGCATCTCTCTGAATGTCAGGCCACTCCTTTAAGTGGTGAAATATGGATATAGGTGACACTTTCATTTGAAAATGGGGTCTTTAGCCTCTTTACATGTCAGTTTCCCCAGCTGTAAAATGGGAATGATTATTAGGTAATTAGATAACGAGGTAATCACAGCTGAGCAATCCATGCATTCAATTTTCTGCAATTATCCATTCCAGTTTTTTAATGAATTGGCTTCATCAATGTTCACCGTAAAGCCACCGGATTTACTCTGGATTCAGGTGGGTGTAACTGAGAGCAGAATATGACCTGTTATCCAACAATAGTTCACACCATTAGGCAAGTGTATCAATTTACTGGACTATTAACTAGCCTCTGTCAGCCCGTGTATGGAACTTCCTATTCAATTGTGCACAGAACAGCTCTCAATGGATCTTGACTGAGGTTTGGAGCAGTCAGATTAGAGTCCAGGGATTTGAACAGGAGAAGGGCAAGTGTGGTGTGACCCCCATACAGCGCCCCTCAGTAAGGACTTCAGAGAGTCAGAATGCAGTCCCTACTTTCCAACTGCTCCATGGGGGAAGTAAGTCGTCATTTTTTCTGGCATAGCTTGATTTCCCCTTTACTCTGGCCGGGTGTTATGGGGCAGAGTCAAGGCTCCCCAGCCATGCCTGCACATTCCCCACCCAGGTGCAGCTAAGAGGAGGCTGCTCTCAGTTCATATTATAACCCTGATGTGGCAGATCATGTGGGGAAGTCAGGAAGAGGGCACTTTTAGTCTCCACCCCTGCACGGATGTATGGGCTGTTTTATGACTGATCCTGAAGGAAGGAAGAGCCTATGGGTATCTTTATTGGTGTGCATGTGAGTGGCACTGCAGAAGATCATTAGATTATTATTTACTGTGTAATCTGGAATTCAGAAATCTCAATTTGGTAGGAGAGAATTGTAAGATTTAGAAGAATGAATCCATATCATGGATTATATGTTCATCTGTCCATACATCTGTTATTTGTCATTTTTCTCCTACTCACTAGAAAAATAAAAAACTAAACAAACAAAACAGAAACCCACAAAAGGAAAAGGTGAAGCATCTTTAATTCACATGGGAAGCACAGTCAGTCTCCATGTTCAGGATTTCAGCCTTACATGAGGGCCACGTCACACTGCTCCAGTCTAGTTGTATAAATGCCATTTACTCTCATTTTTTGGCCCCTTTGCACTCTAGCGCATCTAAAATGGCATTAGGGTAAATGAGAATCAGGCCCAATTCTGTTTTGTCGCAACTTTCAAGGTTTTAGAAATAAAACTTTCTGAATGTTTTCACTAAATGGAATGGAGTTGAAATGTCCATTTTCTCATCAAAATCTGAGCTTTTTGATTTAGGAAGGATTTTTGAATCCAGGGCTTCATGGATGCTTCTGACAAAAATAAGCATTTAAGAGAGTGATTAGGGCATAGGCCTGCAATGTGGAGAGACTCAGTTTCAAGGCCATAATAAAAGCATCCACACAGGGAGTTAATCTGCTTTAAGTTCACAAACTATCTTATTTGGAGTTAACTTTTTTGTATAGCCACGTCCTAAGTGTTTTTTAGGGGCGGGACCTTACCCTTTCTGAATTTGATTGTGAACGGGTCCTAATTTCTGCAAATCTGAATTGCTGAATATCTGGGACGAGACAACTTCAGCTGAGTGGCTGTTTCTAAATTGTTATTTCAGCTCTTGGATATTTTTTATTTTTTATGTGTATCTTTTGAATCATTCCTCTTCAGCAACTAGTTGTTCTCATTTATTTTCTGCTGGTGAATATTTGCCATGATTCTATTCTAGAGTCTTTCCTCTTTGTCCCTCTATATTTCAACCTCTTGGTCTCCTGCTACTTTCTTGGGGCTTCAACAATCATTTATATGCAGACAGTGTCCAGATTTATCCCTCCTTTCCTGAGTTTTTGGAAGCTTCCTTGTCAGTGGATATCTTAGAGCCCAGTTTCTAACTGGATGATGTTAAGCATTTACTATTCAATCCAGCTAAGGCTGAAATTTTATTTTTAGGACCTGTCACTCTAGGACTTTCCATTTTGAGATAAACTCATCTCTGATGACTCCTGTTCCTGAGCTACAAAATCTGGGTGTTATTTTCTGCTCCATGTTATTTCTCTCATGTATTAACTCTTGTTAAGATCTCACACTTCTATTTACTACACATTTTTCAGGAGTTCTTATTTCACCACCGAACCCCTGATACATGCCTTGGCTCTTTCCCATCTTGACTTTTGCAGTAGACTTCCGGCTGCTGTCCCTGTTGCTCCGTTATCTAACACTGCTTTTAATACAGAGATAGAGCGATGACAGTTGATACGTCTGACTCGTATCTGTTTCAGCAAGCCTTTCTTGGTGGATTGATGGGTTTGGTTCCCAAGGGTTTGTTCAAACCTTTCTTTGGGGGCAAAACAAGTTTACACTACAAGCATTTCTTTTGAATTTCGTGTTTATACCAATCTGAAAACGCAAAGAGGAACTTAGCTCAAGCTGCCTGGTTTCCACCCAAAATGCAAGCTTAAAGTTTCTTCTTCGTGTGTGTACATGCTAGTGCAGCTCAGTTAATTACTGCAAGTGAGCATGCATGGGTTGCCGATACAGTTAAATGCTCATTTGCTTTTGAAATGAAACAAACATTTGCAGACAATTTTTCCCACGACTCACTTGCCTCGAGTTATTATTATGTATTATTAACATCGCACCAATCTGTAACCGTGCATGTCATGTTACAGACAGATACAATGACAGGTCTCTTGTCTGAGGATCCTGAAATCTAGATTAGGCAAAGGATGACAAGAAACAAGGGGAAAGTATTAAAGGACAATGGTTGCAACAATGCAAGATCATGAGATGATCTTAGCATTATGTATACATCTTGTTACTTCTGGCATTCAGAAAACTCAGCAAAAATGAGTTCTGGGAGAGGTCTGAAGGAAGAGAATGAGGTCTCCTAGAACCAAACAATGTCACTAGTTCACTGACAGGTTTACAAACATCTGCAAGCCTGGCTGGGTTTCAGATTCATTGTGAAGCCCCAGCCCACACAAATTGCACCTGATTTCAGGATGGGATGTCGTACACAGCTTTCACACAGAGCCATGAGGTTTTTTGGTTACTTATTCTTGTTTTTTTAACTGGATCCTTTCTCTTGGGCTTTTGCACGAGTTGCCTTTCTCTTTTCATATTTGATTCAGTTTGGGTTTTTTTTAAACCTGGCCTGGAGAGGTCTGTTTTTAGAGGTCCGCAGTTGTGCCCATGAAATTTGTGCTCTCATATCTACACCTGCAATTCAATCATGAGTGCAGATCAGGTCAACAGAGGCACAGACACTCAGCTCCCTTCCTGCAGGTACAAAGAATGAAGGCACAAGTTTTGCTGGCACAAATTACGCCATCAAAATGGGAGCTAGGACTGAGCTCCGATGAATTCATTTTACTATGCCATCTATATGTTCTGCCTGGAGGCAATTTAGCTTAATGGAGAGATAACTTGGCGAGGACTCAAGAGGCCTGCTTATATTCCTGGCTTGTCCACTGGTCTGCTGGCTGACCTTGGACAAGTCATGTCACTGCTCCACGCCTCAGTTTCCCTACCTGTAAAATGATATTTGTAAAGCTCTTTAATGATGAAAAGCATTATATAAGAGCTAAGCATTAGTATTGCTACACAGCTCCTCAGGCTCCACTGTACTGGTTTGTCCTTGGTGCCTGTATCGTTACCATTTTCAAATTCTAAATGCGGGCCCTTTTCTCTTGTGGCTTCCAGCCTGCTAGAACTCTCTCTCCTGACGTTCATGCCACTGGCTCATTTGCTCATTTAAAATCTAAGCTTAAATCTTTTATATTTTTTTTCAAGTTACCACCTTGTCTAATTTCCTTTTATTCTTCCTTTATGTGCTTATCCATGTACTGTGTGAGTGGCTCCTTTTTCCACTCTGCACACGGCTTTGACTTTGGTGAAAAGTACTGTATTAACTCTCTAATAAAGTACGTGTAAACTATTCATATCACACCCAGCGCTAGGGAGAAGAATGCATTATGCTAATGGTCAGCGTGGGCTTTCTTTAAAACTATATGCACGCCGAGGGCACCTTTCTTTACATGACTTCCAGCACATACAGGATTCTGAAAGGAATGGGGAGGACCCAAAGGCAAGGTTTCTGCTTTTGGTCCCTATAGACTGGTGTTTTCAGCAAGACCAAACGGAGACAAAGGACAGATTTTGTTCCTGGTCGATACTGCCGCCTGCTGGCAGAATCTAGGGGCAGATCCCTATTGTCAGGAAGACCATTGGATGAAGGGGGTTATGGTGGGCAATGCGGCCTGGGCAGCGAGGGGCAGCCTCCAATGCCAGAGCGCCGATGGAACCCTGGGTAGATGCACGCCGAGAGTATGTCTACACTGCAATTAATCACCTGCGGCAGGCTGTTGGCACCTGACTCGGGCTTGCTGGGGTTGAGCTGTGGAGCTGTTTAATTGTGGGGTAGCTTTTCGGGCTTGCACTGGGAACCCGGGGTCTTGGCATCCTCCTCTCTCGCAGGGTCCCAGAGCTGGGCTCCAGCCCGAGTGGGAACATCTACACTGCTATTTTTAGCATGAACCCCACAAATCCAGGCTCTGAGGCTCGCTGCTGGAGGTAATTTTTTTTTTTTTTTTTTGCAGTGTAGATGTACTCTGAGACGCTGATCCTCGCAGCCAGCACCAGATGGGCACAAGTTTGCTTGTGGGTATTTTCACTGAGTATTGCAGAATATTCTCCATGAACATATTTCAAATGCATGATTATTAATAGTCACATCGGGTAGCTGATTCTAAGAGTTACTCCCATCCAACCAGGGGAAAGGAACATGACCTGTGACCTGTGCATCCAATCCAAAACAGCTCCACTGTTGAGTAACACACTCCCAACAGACATGCCTTAGAGTAATAGGCTCCAGCAGATCAGCCTGTTTAGTTTAGCAAACAAAGGAGGTTAAGTGGAGACTTGATCACAGCCTCTAAGTATCTACAAGGAGAACAAAAACTTGCTAACAGAGGGCTCTGTAATGTACCAGACAAAGATACAGCAAGAGCCAAGGGCTGGAATTTGAAGTTAGACTAACTCAGACTAGAAACAAGGTGCATATTTTTAACTGTGAAGGTAATTAACCATTGGAAAATTTACGAAGGGTTGTGTTGAAGTCTTGATCACGGGCAATTTTTCAATCAAGATTGCACGTTTTTTCTGGAAAAACCTACTCTAGGTCAAACAGGAATTACTTCAGGGAAGTCCTATTGCCTGTGTTACACAGGAGGTCAGAGCAGATGTTCACAATGGTCCCTTTTGGCCCTATAATCTATGAATCAGTCAGAAATGACCAATGGTAGCTTCCAGAAATGATTGTTCAGTGGCTAGCTTTGAACAACGGCTACAGTTTTAAAAAAAAAATCACAGTCTGTGGGTGCAAACGGAAAGAGAGACAAAATTCGTCAGCTAAATGAATCATTATGGCTTCTTCTGACCTTTTCATAGCATGAGCGAATTGTGCCTAGCGCCATCCGGCAGCTTCTGAGCTTTGCAACTTCTTTCTATGATAGTCATGCATACAATATCTTATTACATTTGATATTAATAGCAGTGTGGTGCTCAACTATTGAAAATCCATATGGCTTGTGTAATAGTTACTGAATGACAAAGCAATGAGTCACAAAGGCTGCCTGCGGTAGTGCATTACCAGCACTTTGCTCAAAGGGAAGGTAGGAAGATAGCGATGTAATCTGCGTGTCATGGCCTGGGTAGGATTTTGAGTAGCTGGATTTGTGGATGGCCTGCAGGAAGATGCGATCTGGAAGATATGTGACCGGGGGGGCGGGGGGGTGTAGGTTGGGAATACGACGGTGCCTTGTGATGCGTGGCTGTGAACACAGTAAAAGTGGCATCATTCATGCACCTTCCGGCATGTGAGTAAGGGGACATGGAGCCCTTTTACTCTCCTGCATGGGCTACCCACTGGAGCCTGTGTGGGAAGCGGGGGAAGAAAGAAGCGAGGGGAAGCAGGCTGGTGGAGGGCCGTAGGGAGAATTTCGGCAGAGAGAGAAAAGGAAGGACCGTGGAGAGGACGGAGCAGTCAGATTTGGGTTCAGCTGGGATGTGTGGGGCAGAGGGGAAGGAGAAGGAATCACAGATGACTATCCGGTGCTGGGCATCCGTGACTTCGAGGAAGTTGCTGTGGTGAATGGTTGCTGGAGAGGGCCTGGGAGGAAAGTTCCAGCGTCCAGTGCGCGCGTGCCACGAGGGGGTCAAAGCTAATCTTTCTAGGCCCCAGGAGGCAAAGCAAAGGGTGTAGCCAAAGCCTCGTGACCCCTGAGTGTGCGCTGAGAGGGGCATCTGCTGCTCCTTTTTAAAGCAGTGGTAAGAAGTCCTGTCTTGGAGGCTACGTCGACACGAGGAGCTAGCGGTGTGACCCCCAGCTCACGTGGATGCACTCGTGCTAGCGCTCATGGTGCAAATGTGCTAAAAACAGCACAGTTGCCATGTTAGCACGGGCAGTGGCAAGTGTTGGAGTGAGCCACCCATGCTGATTGCAAACACCTCTGGACCCTGTGGGTATGGACTTAGCCACTGCTTGCCACTGCCCATGCTAACGTGGCTACACAGTTTTTAGCAGGCGAACATGATGACAGCTAGCCTGAGTATGTGCACGTGAACTGGGAGCCCCACGCCCTGCTCGTAGGGCAGGGAGACCCTCCGTGCCTTGAGATGACACACGTCTCCCTCCCCCTTCACGATCCATAGCTCAACACAACAGGGTCACTTCCCTCCTCCCAGCCAGATGAAGCTTACTTAGATCCTGTGCTCCACCATGGTGAGCCAAGGGCTGTGACGATTTCCCTGTTTCAGGCGAGGACGCATTTCTGCGGCTGTGTAGGGTGGCTGCCAAAGGGGGCTAGAAAGCTGCCAGCGCCTGTCGCTCACATCCTCCTCTCATTTCCAGCTGGAAGATTTCTCATAACGAGGGGAACTTATCAACCTGAAAAGCTTTCCGCAGAGCGTATTTCTTGGGGAACAGAGTGGAAATGGGATCTCCTCCTCCGGGACATGATGGCCTTTTCCAGGGGACAGTTTAATCTTTCAGAGACAGATGAACATGAGACTCGATAATCCTGTAATACAAGCAGAAGATGAGGGGCGATGGAAAGAATTTCAATAGAAGAGCTGGAGGAAGAGAACCCTCAGGGGTTGCAACATCCCTTTGGAGTCTCTTGGTAAGGCAGAGGGGTAGAATTTACTCCACTGCAGAGGACCAGCCACAAAGCAATTTAAATCCCCGTGGGGCTGTGATCTCAGGGGCTTGGCAAAGGAATTGTTATTGCTGCTTTAAAAAGGAACAGCTGCTGATCCCCTTCTTCCCCCACCAAAGCACATGCTTAAGGATCCTGTGGATTTGGCTCCTCTGCCCCCATCTTGACTCCTCGGGACTAGAACCATTAGCCATGCCCCCTCATACCTCTTGAGCGCTAGATTCCCATCCTGCTCTTTTCTTTTAGACTGTTGCCACCCCTGCCCCGTTCTCTGTCACTTTTGATAATTGCGCCATCCTCCCTCCCACTGGTGAGCTTAAGTGGGAGCTACGTTGTGCAAATGGCATGGTGCTGGTTCTCTGCACAGGGGTGAATTTCAGAGAATAAACAGGCATTAAGGAGGAGGGAGTAGAGGGTGGGTGAGGAAGTGTTGCCCATTGGGAGAAGAAAAAGCCCATGAACCAGGCACTGGGTTCTTTTCCTAGCTCATCCACTAATATGCCATGTGCCCTTGGCCAAGTCACCTCACTTCTGTGTGCCTCAGTTTAGCCACCTGTGAAATGAGCATAATGAAACTTGCAAGGTATTTTTGGGACAGGGGCTTGGGTCCCTCGGTGTCTCTCTGTCTCTCTGCTTGGAGCAATATATGACTTTTCATCCCCTGTCCTTTCAGCATCTGTGTTAAATGTGGATCTGCCTGGGGATCTAAACTCACAGCCCCACGACTGACTTCATTAACAAATAGGGGAGAGGGGAAGGTGAGGCACTGAAAACCTTTGTGGCTGTACACCATCACCTACTGTTTCTTATTCTATAGAAAAGCACAGCTCATCTTCCCTGAGCTGCTTTCTATACCACACTTGGACCAATGGCCCAGCACAACAACGCTGGAACACTGCCTGGGACAGTCATTCCTCAAGCCAGCCCAAAAGTCCTGTCCCACCCAAAATCACTGTGCAGAAAAGTAACTCTCTATAAACCCTACGGCAAAGTTGGACTGTCAAGGCTGTGTTAATTCCAATAGAGATGTCAGGTGTGATGATTGCCATCACCCCTGTGATTAAGGTCAGCAATCAGCCTTGGCTTTTTTGATAGAATATGAGCCCCGACTGATTAACAAAGTGCACTTTGGCCTCAGGTTAATAGCAGATTTCACAGTACTGCTACAGAGTAATTATTAGTTAAAAAAGGTCTTAGTGCAGGGTTTGATATTCTCCTACAGGCTCCATCCATTTGAATGCAGACTTGAAAAGTAACATTATGGGCATGAATGGCAGGTAAACTGGCGATTGCACAGCCCTGGCACATCAGTATTCCTGGCACATCAGTCACCTCCGTCTATGAGATGGACTAATGTATCAGTTGCTCCGTTTTATGATACCTCAGTGAATTAATTGACCAAGGCGTTTAGTTGTCTCAGCGCAGCAGTTCTCTAACTTATTCAATTATCTGGATGTATCCGTTTTTTCCATTTGTCACTTGTCTCACTGTGTCAGTCACTGTGGTGTATGTCTTCCACGTGTACTTCTTTCCCTTGTTTATTGCTGTCACAGTAATGTCCACCACTGGAGCGTTATGGTCCTTGCAACGTTTTAGTTACCCGAGTTTGTTGGTTGTCTGGGTGTGTCAGCTGCCCTGGGGAATCAGTCACCCTTGTAGCTCAGACTGACCTTCACTCTTCCTCTTCCTCACTTTCCTTCTTCATCATTGTTTTCTTCGCTTATTCTTTTCCTTGTGTCTCCACCATCTTTACTCCCCTTCCCTCACTCCAGGTTTGGAACTGGAGCCTAGCAAAACCAGGGAGTGTTGTTTCAAGAGAGCTTGAGGAAGTGTGATCCATTTTATCCCTGCTCCAGGCCTTTCGGGATGAGGAGGTGGATTCAGGTCAATAGCTCTGGTTTTGTCACATTCCATTTTTCAAACTGAAATAGCTCATAATTGTAGGAATCAAGCATGTGGCAAGCTGGGGAAGATGTGGAGTTGGAACTACTGGTGAAGGGCTTCAACCTTATTATGTAGCCAAACAGGCTTTCCAGCAATATCTCAGGTATGTACCTGGCACCCAACTTATCTAAGCTCTTCACAATGGAGAGAGGTAAATAGTGGTGTCTCCCAGGGGTCTGTACTGGGACCCGTACTGCTCAGCATATTCATAAATGATCTGGAAAAGAGTGAGGAGGCAAAATTTGCAGATGATTCAAAACTACTTAAGATAGCTCAGTCCAAAGCGGACTGAGAAGAGCTACAAAGAGATCTCACAAAACTGGGTAACTGGGCAACAAAATGGCAGATGAAATTCAATGTTGATAAAATGATGGGATCAAAATTAGCTGTTACCACTCAAGAAGGAGATCTTGGAGTCGTGGATAGTTCTCTGAAAACAGCCACTCAATGTGCAGTGGCCATCAAAAAGGCTAAGAGAATGTTGTGAATCATTAGGAAAGGGATAGATAATAAAACAGAAAATACTGGTTTGCCTCTTTATAAATCCATGGCACGCCCACATCTTGAATACTGTATGCAGATCTGGTTGCCCCATCTCAAAAAAAGATATATTGGAAATGGAAAAAGTACAGAAAAGGGCAACTAAAATGATTAGGGGTATGGAAAAGTTTCCATATGAGGACTGATTAATAAGACTAAGACTCTTCATCTTGGAAAAGAGATGAACAAAGGAAGACATGACAGAGGTCTATAAAATCATGACTGATGTGAAGAAAGTAAATAAGGAAGTGCTATTTATTCCTTCTCATAACACAAAAATTAGGGGTCACCAAATGCACTTAATAGGCAGCAGATTTAAAAAAAACAAACAAATGAAAGTATTTCTTCACACAATGCACAGTCAACCTGTGGAACTCCTCACCAGAGGATGTTGTGAAGGTCAAGACTAGAACAGGATTATTAGTCAGGATAGGCAGGGATTGCTGTTTGCCAGAGGCTGGGAATGGCCGACAGGATGGATCACGTGATGATCACCTGTTCTTTTCATTCCCTCTGAAGTGCCTGGCATTGACCACTGTTGGAAGACAGGATACTGAGCTAGCTGGACCATTGGTCTGACCCAGTATGGCCATTCTTATGTTCCAGATTTGGATAAGCCCTGTGAGGCAGGACAGTGTTATTATCCCCATTTTAGAAATGAGGGACTGAAGCATAGTGAGACTAAGTGATTTGCCCCAGGTCACACAGGAGGTCTGTGACAATGCAGGGAACTGAATTCAGGTCTCCCGAGTCCCAGGCATATGTCTCAACCATTACACCATTCTTCTCTTAGGAAGCAATTGAGAGCTAGCTACAATAGCAATTTAATTGACTTTGAACACCTCAACAGCCAGGCTAGTTGTCAGGGGGAAAACAATCACTATCGAATCCTTTTGTAGAAGATTCTGCAATTTCTTTGCAGCCTAAAGAGCTTTCCTTTCCCTACATGCTGAACAAACATCGCTAAATGTGCTCCTTTACCTGCAGATCTGCTTGGCTGAGCTAATGCTTTTTTGCCAATTAAAGGGCTCCCCATTGCTGTGGTTGATCCACACAAACGGAAGGAGAAGGAAGGCGGGGAGAGGGGAACGATTAAATCAGGAGAACAAAGGATCAAGGGCAAGTTAAAAGGCAATCTGATATGAATAAAAAAAGCCCCTCCAAGTACCAGCCTCTTTGTCCTGTGTGTCCTCCAGCCCTTTTGAGCTCTCCATAGCAGAAAGAGACAGTGTCCTGGCTTAAAATAGGAACAGGCAGGCCACAAAGTACTCAGAGATTCAGTTCAGTCTGGATGAAAACTTAGAAGTTCAGGTCCATTGATGGACCCTCAGGTTTGGTCTACACTGCCAGCAGATTTCAGCAGCAGTTGGTGGGAGATACATCAGCTGTGCAGAATAGCTCGTGTATCGCCCATCGACTTCCTAACATCTACTTACCACGGTGTCCCCACTGTGCTGCGCCGACGGGAATTGCCCTCTGGTCGACACAGCGGTACTCTTTTTGCGGGGGGTGAATGAACGCTGTCGACTTCTGGATCGATTGAGCGGGTCTCCACTGCCGCTCAATCCATCTTGCAGAATCGATCCTGTGCTACCCACAATGCTGCTGGTAGTATAGACATACCGCCAGGCGCTCAAAACATGCTTCCTCATTAGAGGGATTTCCTGCTTGTGGCTGGGCCTCAAAAATAGCCTCCGTCATGGATATCTTTGGGCTAGGCGCTGTAAATACACATGGCTGTCAACTGTCTGATTGCAACAAACTATTGGGAACAATGCCTGGAGCTTTTCACACTCATACAACACACTGCATCCTCACACAACAGTTGCTTCAAGCATTTTACAAGCAGAATTGGCAATACCCTTTAACATGTTTTAGCTGAGGTCCAGTGCAGGCCACAAGATTTCTTCCCAGCACAGACAGACAGTACTGAGCAATGCAATTATACCACCTCTGCTGGCCTTAACGCCATACCATATCCATTGTCTCATCGTGTTTGTAAATTCCCTCCAAACACCTTGCTGGACTCTATGGGACAGGTAACTGAGGAAACCCAGAATGTGCTGGCCCAATAATGCTTGCAAAGTGGAGATGCAGTGAAACATTCCTGTTGAAACTAGTGTTGGTTGGGTGAATTGGAAAGATGCTGTTAGACAACCAGCCACTGCAATATCCTTGTGTAATGAGCTTGCACAGTGTGTGCTATGTCTCCCTGTAATAGCTAGTCTACATAGATGATAAAAGCCTACAACTGTTGCCAGCTAATGGAATTATTCTTTTAGCTCAAGGGATAGAGGCCTGTGATTTGGATATGAAGGTCTCAGGTTCAAATCTCACTGATATTTCATGCTGTAGGTCATTACTCGTGCCACAATTTTTCTCATAGCATGGGCAGAACATGGGGGGTTCCAGCAAACCCAGGGTTAAATAGACCTGCAGCAGAGCACGGCTGTAGATTTTGGCACTTATGCATGCAATAAGCCTTTTCAAAGTCCCCAAGCATTTATCATCATTCCTGTCTCCCAGCTAATGAGCACCTAAAGTGATTTTCTATTGCTTGTAATTCACCAAAATTGTTCTAACAGTTCGAAGAGCTGAAATTGACAGGCTAATGCGGCCGCTTGCCTGACTGTCTCAATGGCTTGTCGAAGGGTGAGCTGATTGCTGCCTCAATGATCATCTGAGGTGCTTCAGACAACATCATTTCTGTAATAGATCAACAATCTGAAGGCTGAAAACAAAGGCCTTAGGAGAGTGATCATCTGTCACGACGTGGGATGCGGCGCGTTAGGCTGAAATGGGTCTGGGCTGAATACTGAAGAATACCAGGTGAAAACAGAAGTCTGTGTCTCTCTTTCCTTCCATTTCAACTTCCAGCCAACATCCTCCCAGGAAACAACCTCATGGTGTCTGGTCCTTACTGTCTTTTGGTGAGGAAGACTAGGGAAGGGAAGGTAGTATGTGGGGCACAGTCCACAATGGACATGGTTAGTCTCTGTCTTGTTGGATTTGTTTGCTTTCACTCAGGAGGACAGCATGTGAAAAGAGCAGGGCATTGACTGGGGACCTCATCTTAAGCATGATCTTCGTCAGGCTAGTGGTGTGGTTTGCTGTGCACTCCCCTATTGCTAGGTAGGGGAAACATGGCAGTTGCAAGGCTCTCATTAGTGCAAGAGCAGGCTTCAAGCATAGTTAACCCCGAGCATGCAAAAACAAAGAGTCAGGCTGCAAAACAGCCCAAGATCAGCTTAAAGATCATGAGACTTAAAAAAAAATAATACATTTTGGGGAGGGTTCATTTACTTTCTGTCTTTTCAGCCTTTCGCTTGACGTTGCGTCAAGTTTTTAAGTTTTTCTCCACAGCTGTGTGGGTTAGAAGCTGACTTTTATTGACTAAAAGGACAGCTGAGATTCTCAAGTAACCATTTGATTCCAGAAGCCGGGGCCTTAAGAGAAACTCCAAATATTGTGAGGCTACCCTGAGATTTAGCGAACTGCTCAGCACTTTCAGCTTTCTCAGGCTGAATCTTTCCTGCACTGTCAGATGTCATTTAGGGTGTGAACAAGGATCTGCTATCCCTGACTATCCTGCCGTTTGCTGGAAGGGCTGCATTGCTGTGTTTCTGTAACTTAACTTGTCTACAAGAATAGCTGGTTGGTGTATTGCTCAATCCCCAACCTGGAGGACCAATTGAGCTGCTTTTCATTTGGTCGCTACCCATTGATGTGTCTGGGGGTGGCCACAATAGGCGTCCCATCAGTAGATTTCTGAGGGGTACACACAAGTCTTCCCCCCATGTCAGGGTCCAGCCTTCAAAGAAGGATTTTTAACTTTGTGCTCAGACATTCAGCATTCTGCATTGGTGCTGGATTGGGTGACAATTGGAAACATTAACCCGGTGTTTCCACTCCCAGCCCGGACCCTCATCCTCCGTTGGTTCCTTTATAGATGCAACATGAAGGGAATGAGCATGCACAGAGTTTTGAACATCCACCCCTGCCATGTTTATGTATTTATTAAAATATATATATATATTTTGGGGAAAAATAAGTTTGTTGAAACTAATTTTCAGATCATGTGACTGAGGGGTTTTCTTAGCAAGCGCTAGGTGGTCCTCATTACAGGAATAGTCACTCTAACTTTATCTTGTGGCGTAGATGTGGTTGCGCAGGAGAGGGCCTCCAGGCTCTGAAGATCCTTCTACACAGGAGGAGCACAGAACTTCTTGGGGAAATGGTGCAGAGGTCTACACAGTGACTAGTTTTTTTGCAGCTATTAGGAGACTTGTTTTCTTTCTACTGTACCTTTGGATCTCTAAGAGCCTGCTCTCTGCTGCCATTTTGTCTTCCTATCACCACTGGGACTGCACTGGATCCACTGTGAATACGGAAGAGGCAGGCGTTGTTTGCACTCGCCATTGTTCTGGCTGTACTTGCACAGGCCCTAGGAACAGTTCTGTGCAACAGCCTGCAGTGGCAGTCACATGCATGTTCCTGAAAACAGAACTGAGTTCCATCTGTCTTACAAGCTGTTGTAAGTTACTACTATTATTGTAACTCACTGGTTATATGTGTCTTTGTCCTCCTCTAGTGGCTAGATCATGTAAGTGGTATGTGAGCCTGTACTCCCTCCAAGCCAAAGGACCTGGTTTTAGAGTCGAAGCTGATGCTTTTAGATGCAGAGGCCTGAGGTTTAGTCCCTGAAACTGAGCTAGTCAGAGGAGTCATTACAAGTGGTGGTCTATACTGGGAGTTGAAATGTTGTGGACCTCTGACACAGGAAACACGCTCCTCTAGCCATGGAATGATAATAATTTGTATTGCAGTAATGCCTAAAGGGGCCAAACAATATCAGGCCTCCACTGTGTTAGGTGCTGGACAAACACCTAGTAACAGACATGTCTTACTCTGAAGAGTTTACAATCCAAATAGATGAGATAGACATGAGATAGCAGGAAAGTATTATTAATCCTATTCTGCAGATGAGGAATTGAGATATTAAGCAATTTGACCAAGCTCTTGAAGGGAGTCTGTGGCAGGGCAGGGATTTGAATCTAGATTTTCTGACTTCCAGTCCATCCTTTTGCTCCTACATCAAAGAGAGCAGGAGAGCTCATTGGAAATTTTGCATCAAAATGATTTTTGATACAAAATGCCATTTTCTGTCAAAATTGAGACATTTAGAAAAATGTGTCAATCTTGGCAAAATTTCATTTTGGAAAAAAACCCCTAGAAAATTTAAATGAGTCATTTAAATAATGTGAAAACATTCTATTTTAACATTTTGAGAAGAAAAAGTTTAAATTTTTCCTTTCGAAACCACTTCTTGAAATGAAATTTATTTTATTCATAGAAAAACATTTTAAAAAGTTTTAAAAGGGTTGAACTTGGAAGTAAACAAAATAAAAAAATCGGAAGTTCATTTCATGGGAAATTTCTGTTTTTGTTTTGTTTTCATTCCATTTTGGAATTCTTTTTTCCCCATTATGGGAGTCTCCCATGAAACAGAAAATCTGATTCTTATCCAATTCTAGTTAGCAGTAATAATGGTTTTTTCTCTAGGGTTGTGAGATCTGTTTGCATGTCATGGTGAGATGCTGATTTCAGAGGACTTGAGGAAACTCAGGACCCTGCAAGATAAGGCACTCACATACTCACTTCCCTTCTACTTCTCTTCCTTTTGGTTTATTTTTTAAAATAAATATATGTATTTTGCATGTTCTGCTGATCCATAGCCCTTTTCATATTACTTGCTTTTGGGGTGCACATTGAAAAACTGGTTCATAGCCATGGAGAAGAGGGGGGAAGATTAGAGGAAGATCCAGAAAGGAAATTTAAATATAAAGGATGCTTAGATTTAAAGAATTGTCCCTTAACCCAATGGCAACGCATTAAATCACAGAAGTTTCAATAACTCATACTGTATCTCCATGGAGATGTGCACCATATGGAGTTAATTAGTAGAACAACAAAACAATCAATTAGTTCCTTAATTAGTTTTACTAAGAAATGATAACAAACACAAACAATTTATCCAAACAAATGCCTGAACTGCATTGATGGTTTAATGGCCCCATGAAACTGGCTACACACTGGGTCCCTTTGTGTGCTTCAATTTATTCTGCAGATATCGAGAGTAAACGTCAGCCTTGGTCCAGCCAAAATGTTTTATCTTTATGATCAATTATTTACAATATCAGAATACAAGAGAGGAGTTTGCTGGGAGCTTTTCATTAAAAAAGAAAAGGAAAAAAAAAGAAACCCTCATCTAACAGGGTCGCATCAGGCTAGAAAATAACCTTGTAGCAATTTGTGAGGAGGAAAAAGAAAAACCAACACAGTTCAGTGCTATAAATTAAAGAGTTTTCTATACATTACCCAGGCTGGTATGGATTATGTTGGGCTATATATATTCATTACTCAGGCCGATTTGGATCAGGAACAGGCAAGCCATCCATTAATACAGACTGGTGCAAACCTAAGGGACTGAGGAAAGAGATTCACTGGTAATACATTAGGTGGCTATAGAACACTGAAGTCTGAGAATGGGGGGGGATCACTATGTGTCTTAGTCTGCTCTAGATCAGGGGAATCTGAATGGGGTTTTCTCTATGTTAACAGTGGTGTGTCTCTATATCATGCATGGCTTCTATTGATCTGGAGGTGGGCCTGACAGAGCATTCCCCATTCCATCAAGAAATGTAAACATCTCATTTAGCTTCTTTGCTGCACTCAACGGCTGTGATTAATTGTTTGTTAACCAGACATTCAAAGCCACAACAATTTATCTGTGTTTGATCAGGCAGATTACGGGATATAACATTTTAAGAAATTTGTTGAGACTTTAGATGTATGTTAAAATGATGAATAGATTGAGCTGCTATAGATGTTTTAGTTCCAATAAGGTTATTTTGAGGACGTGTTTACACAAGGAAATGACCTATTATTTATCCACTTACATTTTTATAAACTAATCTTTTTTCATTTTTGGTACATTCTGAGAATGAAACTTTATTATTGCCATTCGCCCCTAATTTTTCTTCCCCCATAAATAGCTCGGTTAGTTGTTATTTTTTTAGGGCATGTCCTGTGTTTGCAAGCTCCAGAGAAGTCCATGGTCTACCAAAGATGAGGTTGGTGGTGATTATGGATAATCAGGATGGCGAGAGATTAAGAACAATAATGTCTGCTGAACGCAGAACCAGGAATATTTTTATGCAGATATTTTGGGCCCACTTGCTGAGAGAACTTCCTCTCAGGGACTTCAACTGCAAGGGCATCTGCCATGAAAGAAGGGTAACAACTTGCTACGTCATAAAGCCTAGGTGGTTCTGTAGTCTTTGGCTGTGTTTGAGTGTCTCCTTTTGCCAGTTAGCAGCCTGGAGGTGGGTTTCCAAGGCAGCCTTTGTTTCAGTGAACTCTGGTTCAGTCAGCAAGGTGTGGGTGAGTTTGCAGTGGAAAGATTCTGATATTTATATATACACATAGGGCTTCTCTACACCATCTACATTATATTCTCTGCTGGTTGGGAAACCATTTGTAAAGACTGATTTCTGTTAGCCCAGTTATTCTGATATCGGTGTGCATGACACATCACTTTGTTAAAGAAGATTTTAAAAGCCATTCTTCGGACCATAACACTAGCTTTTCCTCTGGTCCATGGGCCAAGGTGTCCCAAAAACTGGAATACTGTCCTCAGCTGTCCTATAGCCTCCATTTGAAATCTGACTAGCACAGAATAAACTACAGCCAGGCTTCTGGTTGGAATGTAAATGTCTAAACTTTGGAGAAGCGACCTGTGTTAAGTGGTTTAATGCAGAGTGTTGCCAGGAGCTCATGAATTGTGTATTACAGCAACTAGTTTCATGCTACTGCAACTGTCTTACTAATAATACAACCTCGACGTATTTATCATCATAAGTCAGGCATAAAAAGAGTATAAGTATTTTCAAACTAGGAAATGAACAGGTTGCCTATAGGCACCACCCTTGTTTATTTCTTTAACCCGTCATGTGCTGCAAAGAGCTAGATTTACAGCTACATTAAGGGATATTGACTGGTAATGATGTGCCATGTCCACAGCATATTGCATTCACAAGAATGCTAAGGAAACATTTTACAAACGTGAGCAATGGACGTGCAGACTGGAGGAAGAGTCACTTCATTTGCCACGCTGGGGTGGAGCATGGCAGCTGTCTCACGGTATCCATCAGTACTACACTACGGGGTTAGGCAGGGGCGCTGGAACAAGTTTTATAGTGGGGGTGCTGAGTGCCATTGAACCAAACTGTAAATCCTGTATACAATGGAAACCAGTTCAAGCCAGGGAATGTAACAGAACTTCCAGCGCCCCTAGTTCATGCACCCAGTTGAAGCTCCTTGAAGAATTTCACGGAAGCTGAATGTCATTTCCGACATTGAAATTTGGCCAGGACTCTGGGTCACAAACACTCGAGATCTTGCAAAAAGTCCCAAGGGATTTTGTAGTGACTGCAGATGGGAAGAATTCCAGTTTTACATCCTGTCTGCCAAACCGTCAACTGCAGCAGCATTAAGCCCTCTAGCACCGTGCTGGGTAAAGGCACAAGCAGCACCCAACGACCCACTGCCATAGTTTCCTGCATCTCAGATTACTTTGGAGGTGAATGGAGGCTTCTTTACTATGTAGTGACGCAGCCCAAACTCTGCCTAGCTTGTGATATCTGATGTGATATAGGCCCAGGCGACACTTGATAGTTTTTGAACTACACAGCCCATGGCAGGTAGGGGTAGTTCTCCTTTCATAGGGGAGCTGGGCACACAGCTGGAACAGGAAGAATCAGAAGCTACTGATTTACTAGCTAGAATTTTTGTGTGTCTTAAGCTGATGCAATCAGGATATTCACATTCTAGAATGACATAGGCCAAATTCGATGGACCATCCATACTAGTCTTCTTGAGACTTCGATGTTCTCTAAACTTTTTCTTAAAGATTTTCTTTTTTATCAAATAAAAGTTCATATTCAGTGAAGAAATATAATTTTTTAAGGTCACATTTTAAAAAAAAAAGATCTTACCATATTTCAAGCAGCAGCAAACTTTGGGGAAAAAAGTTTTTGCGGTTCTTTTGTTTGAAATATGGAGTGGCTGTAGACAGGAGAAGGTCAAGGCATCAGAGGCTGAGACAGCAGGGGAAGAGGAAATGTCAGCACTGCTTTTTATTGTTTTTATGATACTACTTAGACCCAATAAAATGTGTCAATTTCAGATATAAACAGTTTGAGGCTGGTCCAGAAAAATGCAATGACATTATTGAAATGTGGACTGCCCTACTGAGCTGAATTTCTCTCTGTCACTTCTCTTGTGGCTGGGCACACAAGCCCTCCTTGGGCATAATTCCCCAAGCGCACGTTGTGCTAGATGAGGGGAATGTTATTTATTTCTTCAATGTATTGAACGGAAGAATATTTTCAGGCACAAAATCCCTGTGAAATTGTGAAATTGAGATTTTGTGGTTTGTTGAACTCTGGATCTAGGAAGCTTCCAGATATCCAGGGCCTGGTTTGAACACCCTGCAGTTGTCAAGAGCGTCAAATGGAGTTGGGGGTGCTCATCACGCCTGTCTCTCAGGCGTCAGGTACAATGCTGACTGATGATGAGCATCTCTCAACATCTATTGAAGTCCGTGATCAGGCCCTCGCAGTTTATTGTGTATTGAAATATGTTTCCAAAGCAGGGAAGCAAATCACTCCTTACCTACATCCTAATCCTGCCATTAGAGCTACATGAGTGAATCCCTGCGCCCGTGCAGAGCCCCTTTGGATTCAGTAGCAAGGGAGATTTGTGTATCCTTCATCTTTTTTCCCCCCGAGTATCTCAGAGTGAGGAAGGTTCATTTAGCCAAAGCTCTGAATTAGACTTCAGTGGAGGTCACTGTCAAAGAGCACCAGAGCTTTTGCCCATTTAGATCAGACATGTTGCCTGAAGTCTTTTGAAGTTTTTCTAACATGTTCTTTACTTTTTATTGCCTGTGCTGTTTATCCGTTTACTGATGTTGCAGCGTTCTACGCCACCACCACCAAAAACCTTTTGCTGTCACTGAACCATGCTATTTTCCTGGCACTTGGACATCTGCAAGAATAATCAGCCTCATTGAAGATTGATTTCTAGATGCATAAGTTCAGCGGTTAAGCAAAGGTGTTCATCCTATTTTCCTCACCTGTCACGTTGACTTTATAATGAACCAGTTACTCAGACCTGGGAAACGATGGAAACTTCTTCTGACAGCTGCTGTCAAAGGAATAGGTGTGAAGAAGGGGAAAAGGATACCAGGCTGTGAGCGCTCACAGCTTAGATGGACGATGGCAGGGAGTTTAGGCTCAAAATTTGGGTTTTGAGCAGGCGAAAGAGTTTTAATAAATTCTAGCATTAATAGCAATGCTGCCATCAAATTGTTTAAATAAAAAAAGGGATATGTAATGAGTTTTTGCCGGGGTTTAAACATCCCCCAGTGGGAATTTTTTGTCCCCACCATGAGGGCATTTGAAACAGAAAATGACATTGATTAGAAAGGGGGAAATTGACTCTTCTGTTTAGATACTCAAACCAAGTGTAATGCAAAAAACAAAGAAACAGCAGAAATGATCATTACGTTTTAAAAAACACTTTCAGTTTTACTGATACCAGATGTTATTAATTGCACAGGTGAGAATGTTTTACATGTGTAGATGTTCCGCCCCTCCCACACCGTCTTGTGTGACAACTATCATATTGCTCACCACCAGGGACAGAATTAAACAAGGGCCTGGAGAGTTGAAGCGTGTGCCACAACAACTTGAGCTAAAGGAGCAAGTCACCTCATGGGGAGCCATATCCAACAGGCTCATCCACTGTGAATCAGGCATGGGAGAGGAACTCATAATACGCACTGAACGATGAGTTACGCTGGCACGCCGGGTAGCCGTACTAGCCTCGCTCAAGTCAACTGCATCCATACCACAGAGAATGGAAATCCGAGTGGCTGACGAGTTGTGCTAACTTGAGCGCTCGCCAGTGTCCCTGAGGGGCCAGCCAATGGGGGTGAAAACCACCACCTCACTCGAATTAAGGTTTTGTATGCGGACAGGACTCGAGTCGGGGGTAACACTTGAGTTAGGACTCAAGCTAACTTTGCAGTGAAAACCAACTGTTAGAGGTGGAAGCAGGGTCAGGACAGGGAGAGTTGCTCAGCTAGAAGAGGACTGGGCTGTACTTTAGGACTTAGTGCGATACAGCGGGATACTTCTAGCCCTGCTTCTGCCTCGACCCCAGCCTTACCCCACCTTGCCTCACTCCAGGTCCTGACCCTAGGCTCTGATTCCTGACCTTTGACCCTTGGATCTAGCACCTGGCCTCTGACTCCTACTTTGAGTCCTGGCTACGGACTCCTGCTCTAACCCGCAGGCATGACTGCCCACATATCGCTCCCTGACAGCTATGCCCACTTGGATACGTGCCTGCTACTAAATCAAAATGATGGGGGCAATGGAAAGAAACCCTGGTGGAGACAAATACATGGTAAAAGCTGTGATTCCCAAAGGAGCCTGGGGTTAGGTTGTCAAGTCCCATTGAAATCGAATGGAGTTTGGACTCCTCCGTGCCTTGAGGCACCTTTGAGACTGTCAGCCAAAGAGCCTGAAACTCGGTGGGGAAAGACAGAAAAGGATGAGAATGGCCATCTCTGGAGGAGAGCATTGGGAAGGAAGGGTTTGCCTTCTTCTTTGTAAGGGAAAAGTGACTGCTACGGCTTTAGTTTGATATCATTTACTCTTGCATCTTGAGAGGGAGCTGTTCCCGGAGCCTGGAGCTGGTATGTACAGACCAAAGTGCTTTTAAATATTTTTTAAAGAGCCCTAAAGAGAAATGTGATTTTTCTGCAAAACTCCTGAGAGTTTTTAAGAGCGGATTTGTTTGGGTAAATTGTGAATGAGTATCCGCCTGCGAACACCTGGGAACTACTGTTTAATTGGCCTACACCTGGTGTTGATTATGGTACTTTTTTTTTTTATTCCCTTCACTGTATCTCATTTTCCTTTGCTCTGCTGCTGCGCCCTGGCTAGCTTTGGCGTGCATGGAACAACATTAAAAGCGCTCTGGAAAAGTCAGAAAGTGGCATATGTCCGTCTCTGTGCTTCAGTGTTAAAATCAGAGCTGCAAATTGCTAAGCGTAGTCAGACTGCAGCTGGCCTGATTATGGGTGAGGAGGAGACAAAGAACTGGTCAGTTGCCTTTAAATGATCTGACTGTATTTGCTCAAATGACCATTCCCTTCAGCGTGCTTCTCTTGCCCCCAATATTAGGCGTGACAAAATACCTAGAATGTTTGTCCTATGTCACGCTACTGTAGCCTTGCCCCTCAACTCACCTCTCCCATTAGGTGCCTGGAATTCCTACCCCTCTTCTCCCCCTCTCTCGCAGGATTCCTCTTCATGTATGCTGGTGGTTGCACAGCAGGGGCTGTAACCATTCTCTACTGCTCCTCAGAAGAGCGGCTGTTTTCCCACAAATTCTTCTCTTGGAGGCCTAGGTACTGCCATAATAGCTAGAAGGGGCAACAGGCAAACCAATGGGCGGGTTTCAAAGGACTGCCAGGAGCAGTGGGAGCTTTCTAAATGGAGGGCAGAGAGCTGGCAGCATTCCTCATCCCTGACAGGTCTTCCTCTCTCTCCTCTGGTGTCCCTTGCTGCTTCTCAGCTCCTTTTGTGAAAAAGTGAGGCGAAATGGAGCTTGACTCTTTTCCCTGAGTAGTTTCAGCTTTTGCAAGGCCTCCTGGACTGCCAGTATTTGTGGGGTGAGATTTATACCTGTGCTTAATATTTCTCATGAGGGCTGAACCTTGTTAGGGTTATTTAACTTGTAAACTCATTAGGGCAGGCACTGTCTTTCTGTTCTGTGTTTGTATAGGACCTAGCACAACAGGGCCCTGCTCTGTGATTGGGCCCCAAGGTGCTATCATATCACAATACAAATAAATAATAATAATAGGTCTGGACTTTGGTTTGGGTAGTGTGACTGGTTTTCGCAAGTTTCTGGCAATCTCATAAGAGTGCGGTTTCTTGGACAATTTCTGGTGGGTTCCTCCTTCCTTCTGGGCCAGAAATAACAGGTAGAAACGTCTTATTTGCAGCATTTTTGCACTTCCCTTTCTGGTCCTGGCAGAAGTGCAGAAACACCACAAACGAAATAATAGGGAGAAAGTTAACCTAGTGGTTTTGTGTCTCAGAAATAGTTGGGATCAGGTTGGGGTTGGCTTTTGGGTGAAGATAGACCAAAATTCAGATTCCCTCTGCACCTCTTTGCTCATTCTCATATGTTATTTGCTAACCCGATGGGATGATGTATGGTGGAGGGTAACAGAGTGCGTGATTAAAGCTAGAAGGTTCCTGAATTATAGTTCTGTCTTAGTCACTAATTCAACATGGGCAAGTCATCTGGCCCCTATGTGCCTCAGCCAACATGGCTGGATTCTTAGTCAGATGCTGGGCCTAAATCTGCTCTCTTTTATATAGCGTAACCTTATTGGTTGAAATTATATGAGTGCAGAGTTTAAGAAGTGGCCACTGAGGTTGGATGCCCAACTCAAGATGCATTGCACCCAATTTGTAGAGGTCATGAGTGTCCACAATTCTCATTGACTTCAGTTGGAGGGTGCTCAGCGCTTCTGCAAACCAGACAGAACTAAAACTAGACACCCCAAATCAGCAACCACTTATACATTTGTGCCCATCTGCGTACTTAGAGGGCTCCCGTAGGTAACTCTGTCTATATTCACAGCAGAAAAAAATACGCTTCTATTGGAAGTCATGTGTTCATGATCAAAAGGTACTAACAAGGACGAATAGCTCCTTCAGAATTTCTTTAAAAATTTCAGTTTTATTCAAAGCTGCAAAACTTCAATAAATTATTTTAGGATTTGAATAGAAACTGATAAACATGAGGAGATGGGAGGGGGAAGGCCATACAGAGCTTGACACAGACTATGAAATTACACACTTGATGTGAAAACGTTTGTGTCTCCGGGTCAGTGTCTGAGAAAGAGATGCTGAGATAGTTAGCATGTATGTGCATTTTATAGAATGCAGCAGGGTTGCTTAATCCTTTGGAGACTATTTTCGGTGCAAGGAAATAGGAAATTTTCAAGAAGCAGATATAGCATACTATTTCAGGATTAAACCAAAAAAAGTCCATAAGGTAAAACTGTCAGCGTGACTAAGCACCCTTCTCGGAGGCTGTTTTGTTTTTCAATTCTGAAGTTTTTAATTTAATATCACTCCGATCCTTATTAAAAGGATAAAACATCTGGAATCACATGTGTGTGTCACTGAGTGTGCATTTGCCAACAACAGTCTCAGCACTGAGTGTTCAGTCTCCTCTGTGGTCGTAAATTAGTGTTGCAACTGGAGCCATGAGAAGCTGGGTAGGAAACCACCTGAGGAGCAAAGCGTAGTGTTTATTTTTTAAAGCCGATCAAAGTGTACCTGGCTTGTGAACCAAGCAAACATCATTAATTCAATTGAGATGTTTAAAGGAGACAAAAAGCAAATGCAGGGGACAAGAAGGAGGAAGGTAGTAGAGGGAAAAAGTGCAAGAAGGAGGATGTAAGAAGAGGAGGAAGGAAGAGGGAGAAAAGGAGCATGAAGCCGTGCTGCTGCTGGGTCTTGTCTTGGTGCCGATAGCATGCGCACTGAAGAATAGCGCATTGTACTTGTCCAACTGGTCCTTGTGCCCCAGAGATACTTTGTACATTTCATCAGGGCCATTCATTGCTAGACATCATGCAAATCATGTCCCACTCACACTACTACACCTATATACCTGTGGCTTTTGCAGAACCCAATTCCAGTCCCACAGCAGGGGCACAACATCCATGAGTGCAATCCACTGTGGTATGGGATAGACATAATGACATGGCAACAACACAGGGATTCGATGTGCTGGCCGCCCATGAACATCACCAGACAAGGCAACCCGTCCAGCTGCTGACACTGAAGTTAGAACTCCGCTGTGCCTCTCTCAGACAGCCTTGCTTCAATAATCCTCAACCTACCGCCCCAATGGGAGTAGATGATATGTCTGGGCACTGCTGCTTCTTTTTGTGATTGTTTTTCATTTTCTTTGCGATGTTCATTGTGTTTAAGATTGAGAATAAGTTTTGTTCCAGTCTAATAAGTAGCCCAAGGCCATGCGCCAGGGAGCTGCGATTTCACAGAGATAAAACACAGCAGAAGAAAATATGTGAAAAATTGCAATGACAAGGTTTCAGTTGGTAGCTTGTGATGTAGAGCAGTGAAGTCCCAGGCCAAAGTGCCTTGGCAGCAAAGAAAGAAAGAAGTGAGTGCTGGAGTGTTCTGTAAGGCCGGCAGGTGAAGAATGGGGTGAGAACCAGCTGCAGGAGAACAGTGGAGGCAGCAGATGGTTCCACAGAAGCAAATCCAAAGATCTAGGTTATCATCCAGTTTTTCTCCAGTATCGTGCTGTTATGGCCTCTCCTCTATCCCCCTCCACATTTCTAACTCGGAGAAACATCCAAATGCCAATCAGAAAGCTGCTTTCCACCTAGCCGGGGAAGTCTGCAAATCCCAGGCAGTTTGGCTTTGTAGGCTTACCAGGAATAGGGCCCTGCAAAAGTGTGTTGTTATAACCGTTTCTGTGAGGAGCTCTTCCTCTGCACCCGGAAGTTATCTACATACTTTCTATATGGAGCTCAGTACAATCTAAACAACGCCTTCCGTGTCCTGTTGTGTGTTGTGCTGTATTATAACTTTAGCTCGGAAAACTGTCTTTATATTTCAAATGCTCAAAGTCACATATATCAGTGCAGTGAAGCCCTGCTTTGCCAAACTCTAGTTAAATAAAGGTCAGTTAGGTTCCCTAGGATTGCACCAAGAAAGCTCCACTCCTACAGAGTTTAGGATGGGGTGTAAAACTTCATTCCTGATAGATCTCTTGCGGCAGCCCCATTTCTAAAAACCCATTTGCTCATTGTATATCTTCAGTGTAGGGTCTTCTCCACAAACACATACTAGATAGCTGCAGTTACAGTCCTTCCTCATCTGTATCCCTTCTGTACAGGAGAATGATACATCCACCAATGGTCTACATTTTAAAAGCATTTCTTCCAATTTATTTCAAAAGTACCTCCTCAAAGCTTGGTATGTTATTAATAATCTTGTTTAGTATAGTACTGCCACCTAGGGATCAACTGAGAACAGGGCCACATTGTGCTAGGAGCTGTACAAACACAGAGTAGTAGACAGTGCCCGCCCCAGACAGCTCACAACCTAATAGAATACTTCTCTTTTTGGGTGCATACGTTTAGTGCTAGTGAAGGGTAGCGAGGCCTGGATCCTTCTATCTACCCACACCATAACGGCAAAGAAACATTCGCCACATTGCCCCACCTGTACTACTAAGCCCGGAACTGAAGATACCACTTGCACCTACAAGTGGCATTGCACCTCTCTGTCTGACCACGTCACTGAGGCTTATCAGCCAGCAGTTGTAGCACTGGCTTTGGGGAGAGGAGCCAACCCATTTCACAAGGGCTAACAAACAGCCACCCAATGGTAACAGCTTCTGCTTGCTATTGACTATAGGTTGGCACCAAACTAGTGATCCAACAGTGGAAAGGTCCAGAGCCCATTACCAAACCACTGAACTACCCAGCTTGCACATGCTGGGGCTCCTCAATGGGCAGTTAGGAACATCCTCTCCATTGTGTGGTGCAGTTCTGCCACCCATAAGACCTACCCACAAATCCACCCCTCCCTGGCCATAGGCATCACACCTCTTGGGCCCCAGGAACTACTTGCTGAAGTTGAACGGCTCCATTTGGCTATTAGAAATAGGTTGCCATGTTGATGAATTATTTAAGTCCCAGCAGCACCCAATTATGCAAATCTGTTTAGGGCTGTGCTGGAACAGCTTGTAGTTGTAATACTTTATTTTCACTGAAACCAGGGAAATTTGGTTGAAAGAGGCTTCTAAATCCTCAGCATTAGGCTTCATCAGTGGCATGAGAATCCCGAAGGTGCACTGGTGTTCTTTAACAATAACCCCTTCATCTCTTTTCCTTCACACAGAGGCAGAGGCTGGCTGGGGACTGCCCCTTTGTAACTTGGCAGCATGGCAATACCTGAGCTCATGCAGGTGGAGGTGACGAATGCATCACCCAACAGGGACGGAGTGAGGCCAACTGCAGATAACTCGATTTCCTATGATGGCAAGATTGTGCAACCCTGACAGAGATCCCTTATTGTCATGGGTATGTTTAAATGCAGCTTCAGCCATGCTCCGGATCACTCCGAGACTGGGTGAGATGACATTTTTAAGTGTGAATTAAATCAGTCAATTAGGAATCTAGGTATCTATCTCTCCTTTAATCTTTCCATGAGTACATTCCAACGCATATATTGTATATTCCAATGTACTCGTGGGAAGATTAAAGCCTTAGTGATGCAGAATACTTAATTGTAAGCATGTG
This sequence comes from Mesoclemmys tuberculata, assembly GCA_007922155.1. NCBI lineage: Eukaryota > Metazoa > Chordata > Testudines > Chelidae > Mesoclemmys > Mesoclemmys tuberculata. The sequence continues at coordinate 13,097,118 of ML675655.1, forward strand.
CTATAGGGCTCTGTAGGACTGGAGCCTGACGGTGAAATTTTCAAAAACACCTGAGGTAGTTAGGCACCCATCTCCCACTGAAAGTCAACGGGAGTTAGAGGCTTGATCCAAAGGCCACTGAAAGCAAAGGAGAGACCCCCCCTGACTTCAATGGGCTCGGGATCAGTCCTTATGTGACTAAATATCATAATACTTAGTGGTACAACATCTAGCTGACACTCTGATTGTCCCACCAGAGGCACTGCCTTTCGGGTGGGGTACGTGCAGGATCAGCTTGGGTTATTGTGATCCCCTTGGACATGCAGGTGTGGGCGGGCCTGAAATCAGGTTTGTGACCATGATTTTATATGCACGGACTTTCTTTTTTTTTAAAAGACATGGCACCAGAAATCTGCTTAGCTGTAGCCAGGCCTTTCTAAGCAGACTCCTGAAAAATCTACGTCAGAGCTGACAGCAGGTGGCAATCTCTCTCTCAGCCCCTCTCCTGTGAGCCCACACAGCTATTTCTTAGGCCCCAGTGCTCACATGGAAAGGGATTGTGGTTAGGGTAGCTCATCCAAGCTACGTTAGGTTAGCTGCCACTCAGGGCCGTTACTGAGGCATAATCACTGTTATTTTGCTAATGTCGAGTACATGGCGTCCTCAGCCCTTTCCATTCATTTCCTCTCTATGTTCTATGACAATGGTTTTACAGCCCCAGTTGAGAGGGGGAGGATGGAGAAGAAGAGATTGATGTTTATGAGCGTCTAAAAGCACACATTTCAGCCAGAAAAAAATGATCAATTAAACATGTAGCAAAGGGAGAGAGAGAGCAGGAGACACATAAAAGAGGAAGCCTTAAATAACTTGGCTGGTATCAGAGAGGCTGAGAACCGAGCTGGGGCTGCTCTTAGGCAGCGCATGGAGAATACTCCTTGTTCCTCTATAATCAGAAGTTCAGTTAATGCCTGTGTACGTTCATCCCTCCTGCCTCACTGGAGTCTTCCTTGAACAGAGGGAGGGGAGTTTCATTTCAAAGTGTAGTGAGAGAAAAGTCCTGGCTGCGAATGGCTCTGTCATGTCAGTTTAATCAAGACCTTGTAGGAAATTCATTAACAATTGTAGTCCCATCCAGCTGGCAAAGACAAAGGGAAGAAAACAAACATGTCCATCCCAAGCTCATTCCACTGACAGTGCAGCCAACACATCCTGATCTTACTTCTCCTGGAGTCAAAGGGAGATTTTCCATCCATTTCAGTGACTGCAAGAGCTCGGCTTCACCTCTCTCTCCCCCTCCCCTTAGTATCTCAATCTGTGATAAAATTTTCAGCCTAAAGCATCCCACATACCTGTTGCTAGCCGTTCTGGGATGATAGCTACTGTTGCTATTTCCTAGTGGTGCTAATCCCTTTCAGCGCTGGTTGAACTGATCATTGTGAATTGAGCTGATCAAAATTTTTCAGATGGAAAGCTGGTTTTTTTTTTTAAAATGAACAACAACAACAGCACAACTCCAAACTCCCTGGATGCTTTTTTCGAAAATGAAATTTTTGAAAATGTTTGCTACCCCCTCAAAACAATTTGAGATCTTTTTGAAGGGAAGAAAAAAATGCTAGCCTTTTTTTTTTTAAATCAAAAACATTTATGGACTTTTTTTTTTGTTTTCCCCCAAATGGGTGTTCTATAAATATTCTGATGAATATATTTCACTGAAGGTTTGATAAAAAATGGAAAATAGGTCTATGCTGGCTCTTTTGGAATGAAAAAACTTTGGATTCTTTTGTAAAACTCATTTGTCATTTTTAAACCAGCTTTAATTGAGGAGCAAACAGTATTGGCCAATTTTACGTAGAAATATAGGAGCATAGCGATGGCCAGACTAGATCAGACTCAAGGTCTCTGTAGCCCTGTATCATGCCTATGACTGCTTCAGTGGAAGGTGTAAGAATCTTGCAACTGTCGGACGTGGGCGGTTCTGCCCCCTACGTGCGGTTTCATCCTGATGTCTAAAAGAGAGTGGTTTAAACCCTGTAGCATGGAGGTTAAATATCTCTTCTACATTTTTCTTAGCTCTAGCTATTATTACTCTAGATAGTCTTGTTATCCATATGCATGCCCAGTCCCTTTTTGACTCTTGCTAACTTTTTGGCCTCGATGACTTCCTGTTGCATTGAGTTCCACTGTTTAATTATTTCCTTTTATCAGTCTTCAATTTGCCACCTTTTAATTCCGTTGAATGCCACTTTGTTCTTCTGTTGTGAGACACAGGGAACAGAAGCTCCTGACATACCTTCTTTAAATCATTATTTTCTATAACCCTTTCTATTTTTCTTCTTTCTAAAGTAAGCAGCCTCAAACTTTCAATCTCTCTTTCTATGGGAGTTTTGCCAGGCTCCTATTGATTCTCATTACCATTCTCTGAATCCCCTCTAATTCTGCCACTCTTTTTTGAGACGGGGTGACCAGTGCTGCATACAGTATTCCAAATGAGGCTGCACCATTATAATATTTTCCATATTAGTCTCCATCCAATTTCTTCCTCTCGCTAACAGGCTGCTTGGTTTTTTATCTATAGCTGCACATTGAGCAGAAGTCTTCATTGAGCTGTCTACACTTTAGCCCTTTTATCTGTGAATAGTTCAAACAGGCTTTGTATGCTATGAATTTATCTGCTCTCCGGAACCACTCCAGAGTTTGTGTGACCAAATTACAGCTTGCGCTGTGTTTGCTTGAACTCTTCACTGTTTGTTATTCATGGCAGACAATTGGTTACCCAAGTCACGTGGCCTGGTTTCAGCTCCTTGGTTGGATTACTGCAACTTTTCTAAACAGGAGAATCAGAAATGGCAAAGAGTAAATAATAAATTAAACATGAGAAACTGTTGTACATGCACGGACACAGCTTGCTTGCATGTGACTTTTATACAAAGAACAGCTATTGCCCAAAAGTCTGCCAAATATGGCTGAACCACACAACCATACAGAATTCAGAGGGATGCTCTCAAATACTGCTTTTGCTCTATTACCCCAGCCCTGATCTCCTTTCAAATGTATTTGCTTCAGATCTGCAGGCAGTCTCTGCCATGTGCTTGTGTTAGAATCGCTCTGGAATGAAACTCAGCTCTACACAGAGGGGGTTTGCTGAGCATGGTAAACCTCAGATTTTACCTCTGTGCTTTGGTGGTACAAATTCATGGCTGGCATTACTGGAGACAGCTTTGCTGACTGTGGTTCACAGCCTACAGGTTCCAGTCCCAGATCAGATGATGATTCAATCCGTCATTGTTAAGCAGGTCACATGAGTACCATAAGGTACCCATGGGGCTTTTGGATAATAGATGAAGCAAGGAGGACGCCTGTTCTGAATGTACTTCTCTCCGTAGCTCTTTTCTTAGGAATAGGGATTCATCTCAATGCTGTTGACCAAGATTTTCCCCTCCCATCGTTCCCAAAGCTGGCATGGGCTGATCCTGACTCTTCCATGACCTTCTCTGGCTGATGCATGAAGCAAAATTAAAGGGCTCCTGGGTAGGATCTTTCTAAAGGGATTTTTTCTTCTTTGGCCAGAGGAAGGCAGGTGTTGGGAGGGTAAGTAAAGGGGAGGAAAATAGAAGGAAAAGGGGAAGTCAAAGTACATAATAGGACAAGATACTGAACTGATAGAGGCTTTTAACTAGCGAGATAAATGTAGCCAAACATGGACCCAACACAGAGGTCCTTGAAGTTACAATTTAGCGATCCAGAGAAAAGAGAATCCAACCGGGAGAAAATTCCTCCTGGAGCTATGTCTTACAGGAGTTCAGTGGGTGCCGGCACCCACAAGCTATAAGCGTTTACAATAGTAACGATTTGGTTTGCAGAATGCAGCAGTATTTTTCTTCTCTCCCTTGCCGGTAAGGAGATTGGTGCTGAGCAGGGATGTGTAGTGATGCTATGGGATTCGGGGGTGGGGTGTGGGTTGAGAGGTTTCTAATTTTTGCTGTATTTCTGTTGCTGTAAAGTTATTTGAACTGATTGAGGGTAACTGATGCATCTGTTTATTTGTGGATGCTCTTTAAAAGATCATCCAGGGTGCCCAGAGAGAGAGTTAGGTGGATCCTTGAGAGTCGGATGGGTGCATTATAAGGCAGCAAAATTCAATCTAAATGAATAAATAAAATAGTGCTAGATTTCAATAAGGCAAATCCAGGTGTGTGCATGTGAAGGGTGGGAGAGAAGGATGCCACACTGGGAGTCAGTCAAATTATACTGGCTTGAAAGAACAGTGGAGAATGACTAGAAGACACCACAATGAAGGGCTAGCAGATTGAAATTCCGTGTGTGCAAGAAATATAAGGTGGCGATGTAGCTTCACTGCTCAAACATGAGAGGGTAAAAGAACAACCAGGTTGGAAATGGAGATGAGGGAAAATAAAGAAAATGACACCAAGGTGGTTAAGACATGCAGGAAAAAGAGAAAGGTAGCAAAAACAGCAGAATGAATGAATGATAATCCATGGTGTTAGGGAGCAGAAGAGGGGCTTTCAAAATTCAGAATATGTGGCTGGTGGGGGTGGGTGGGAGGAGTAACAGAGACAATGCAGGCCCATTAATAAACTAGGAAGGGAATGAAATTAATGATGACTGAGTTACAGATAATATGGCCAAGATGCTGAACTCCTTCTTTAAATGAATGCCCAAAATATAATGGAAACAATTAGGAATCAATGAAGACCTTGTCCATATAGCTGTTGATAAGGGGCAGATAAAAGGATACTAAAAGTAAATACAGTGGAATTCTGTTTGACTGATCACCACTTGTCCCGATCGTTGCACTCTTTGCATCAAATCTCACTTCCAAAAGCAAGATCCAATTTGAATTGATGCATTTGCCCCTTGCTTATATAGCTCAGTGAGGTTTCTGGTCATAAGGATTAGACAGAGAAATTATTTCTCTCATTTTCTTTGATGAGTTCAATGCTAGAGAAGAAAGCTGTGTTGGTCAGAGCCAATATATCTCTGCGACAATTTATGGGTGTGCCATCTGGAGGCAGGTATAATTTAATTTATCTGTCTTGGCATTTAAATGCCTAGCAGAACTCACTTCATCCTTCTACGGGGCACATTTGAGTCTGTGATTTAGAAAGCTCACAGTTTCATGGATTTGCATTTGGTGAGCATTTGGTTTTAATGGACATCACCCACTGAAGTCAATGGGAGTCTCTCCATTAAATGTAATGGAATTTTAGACCTAGTTGCCTAAGTGGATAATGATTTAAATTTTTTTTTCACTATATAAACAGATCAGCAGGTCCATATGACATGTGGCCTCGTACCATTGTGGAACTGGTGCATGAACTCAGTGAAAACGAGCAATGATTTCTGAAAAATCTTGGAGGGCTGGAGAGAAGCAGGAAAAATGATGGTTCTTCTTGTCTTCAGCAGAATTACTCCTGATTTACACCGCAGCAAGTGACAGCAGAAATAGAACCCAAATTTGGTATGGATCTAAAAGAGATCCTAGCAATTACCACCCAGTTAATATAACTTCCTTTCCTCATAATGGGCAGTAGAACAGGAGTCTATTGCCAGCTCTGCCACTGATCTGTTGTGTGGGTTTGAGCATGTCTCTTAGGACCAGATGTTTAAAGATATTTAAATTGTGTAATAGGAGTTGAAATCATTAGGAGTTATGTTCTAGGCACTTTTGAGAATCCATTTAGGGGCCGATCTGGATTTTTAAAAAATATATCCCTCTCACCTCTAGTTTCCTCCCCACCCCTGCCCTTTATCTATTTTATCTATTGAGATTATAAACTCTTCAGGCCAGGGAGTGTCGCTTACAGTGAGTGTGTACAGCATCTAGCACAGATGGCACATCTGGGGACTCTAGGTGCTACTGCAATACAATTAGCAATGGTAAAATAATAAAGCAAATATTGTAAAATAATATCTGCAAGCACCTAGGAGATAATGGAACTCATAAGGAATAGAGGGCATGGATTTGTAAAGAATGAATCATGGCTAACTACTTTTTTTGGTAGAAATAGAAAATTAATGGGTAAAGGGATATAATTTACCTGGACTTTAATAAACCATTTGATGTAGTGCCTCACAAGATAGATCTTGAAAACAAAATTAATATTGACATGGATGGAAACTGCCAGAAAGACCATAAACAACAAAGAGTATAGATAAATGGCAATACTGTCCATTGTAAGGCCAAAGGGGTCAATGCCAGGACCAGTTTTATTTAACTTTTGCATTAATGGTCTGGAGGAAGGAGTAAATAACTTGTAAATTATGTCTGCAGACAATACCATAATGAGTGATCTTGCAAAACACTGAGGATAGAGAAATAATACAGAAGTGCCTAAGGAGATTAGAAATGCAGGGCAATACAAAGATTCAGCCAAGATATATGTGGCCTGCTTTTCCTCTCACTTGCACTGGCAAAAATCAGGAATAATGCTAATGAAGTGAATGGGGTTACACAGTGTAACATTCATGTAAGGCCTAAATCAAGAAAAGCACCTAAGCACATGCTTAACTTTGATCTTAATGGGACTATGAACTTATTTAATGTTAAGGACACACAATGTCTTTTTCTGCACTGAGCCTAAATAAAGGGAGACTCAGGGATATGCAATACTTCTTGGGGGGAAATAATTTGAAATACAAATATTTAATGGAAGAGAGATGGCTGGAAAGCAGAGATGCAATGGTGATAGCGAGCACAGAATTGGATGGAAGTTTGCAAATGTACAGAGGGAAAATATGACTATGAGATTTTGGATGAGATTTCCACATGGTATTATTTTCTCTCTCTTCCCTCTTATTTTTTTACTATTTCCTTTTCCCTTCTCCATATCTTTTGCTTTGTTACCTCTGCTTAGATTCTTTTGAATGTGGCTGATAAAAATGTCAGGCCTAACTCCCCGCTACAATACTCCAGTTTCATGGCAGTGAAATCAGTGCTGTTAAATCAGTTCTAAACTGATGTTTCCAATTCAAGAAGAAGACCTGTTATTTGTAGGTAACATGGGGAATATTTTTCTCTGAAACTATAGGATGCTACACTATCGTATATGTCTCAATATTACCATGATATAATAGAGCTGAAAAGCAGGGGCATTGCCCCATTGACCTAGGAGGTGAGAGCTCTTTCCTATGGTGAAACCACACCTGGGATATTTTGTGTTATAGTGTGGCAAGTCAACTTTTTTTTTTGGATTTCATAGAGTCATAGAGTTTAAGGCCAGAAAGGAGCACCAGATCATCTAATCTGGCCTTCGGTATATCACAGGGCACTAAACACCATCCTGGAAGGAAAAGTGTGACCAGCCCAGAGCATGGGGTGATGTGTAAGTTACACTACCCCAGATGTATCTTTAGGAGGCACTGTAACTCTGGTCTGTTCCAGCAATAAATTATTATTCCCCACCTATGCACTAGCTAAATTACTCTGGCCGTTGCGTAGTGAAGTGGGGTCAAACTTCTGCCTATTTCTTGTATAATCTCCATGCCTACCACCCAAATCCCACCCACTTGCTCTCAAAGGTGTGTAAAAGCAGGTGAGTAACTCCACTTCATCCTGTGCATGTTCAAATCTTAGGTCTGGAAGCCTGCCTAAGGGTATAAAGGCAGGTTCTTATGGTTTCCTGCTCCCTTGCTGTCATGTCGCCTGAGTCACAATCCAGCCCTAGACAGTTCAGAAAAATAATTATTGCACACGGAGTACAATGTCAGGCCATGTCCTGTCTGTTGGAACCTACTGACACTATTCCTGAAGTCAAGGGATGACATCATGAGAGAGGTTGGCAGAATCTGAATATTAAATATTCAAGTACTAAAATTGGTATAAAATATCAAGTTATTTATTAAATAACACTGCCTGTGATTTGCAAGCAATATTTATCTACTTTGTCCCTACACAGCACATCTGAGAGATATTTCTTAGTCTTCTTTATAGTGGTGGTACTAGAGATACAAATGGTATTAAAAGAATAGTTGTATAATAGCAACACAAAAAAGACTTGATTATTAATAAAATGCTGTCAGATTAACTAACAGTAAAGCAAAGCCTATCCAGTAAGTGCTTGAAAGATAATTCTTCATTCCAAAATGGTATTTTAGAGTTATGCACTAATAAAAATTGCCTTAAACTTTCCGTGAGATTAAAACTGCTGCTAAAATTTCGTTGCTAAAAACTTAAGTATAAAGTAAGTACTAAATAATAGACATTAATGTTGAAATCATTCTATGGGTAGATTACATTTCAAAGAGAGGAACCTCTCACATTTTCAAGAGGCAAATAGCATCTGATATCACACTTCATCTCCTCCATGCAACTAAACAGCCTCTAGAAATGTGCTGATTTTAATTGCAAGTCAGGGCCTGACTTATAGCCCGGTAAAGCCAATGGATTTTTTTCATTGCCTTCAATGGGCTTTGGATCAAGTCTTTGATGCCCAGAGTATGCAGCACATTTACATTTGCCAGGCAATAAAGCCTAGGCAAGCGGCTATCTGTACCGTTTCAAAGTGAGATAAGTTCAAGCAATTCCAAAGAGCTAATTCAATTGCAAATGGACTCCTGATCAGGTTTCCTGACCCGAAGAAGAGCTCCACGTAGCTCAAGAGCTTGTCTCTTTCACCAGCAGACGTTCATCCAATAAAAGATATTACCTCACCCACCTTACCTCAGGGTGATCTCATATCTTTATATCATACTATGTAGGACACCTTAAGTATGATTCTGAAAAATGTCAGCAAACCAGAGGGAAGTGAGAGAAAACAAACAAAAATGGCTTAAGGGACTGATTTATGAAGAAAAATTGCAGCCAAATCTTCCAAATTTTAGATTTCTCACTGATGTTAAGCTCTCACATAGCAGTATCCATGAGTAATGATCTCTACTGTCTCTGAATGGCTAAGAAACTATGTCCCATCATGGCAGATGAAGACCTGGCCTCAGCTGTTCATGCTTTTATCATCTCTCGGCTGGACTATAGAGATGTGATATACCTGGGCACGAAATCTTCAGCTCTTAGAAGACTCCAGTTAGTACAGAGGACTGTAGTGCGCCTCCTCTGTAAGAGAAGCTACCGTGAGCACAGCACATCTGTCTTCCAATCTCTACACTGACTTTCCGTCAAATATTGAATCATCTTCAAGGTCTTGGTTCTGATCTTAAATGTGCCCAGTGGCCCGGGCCCAGGATATATAAAAGCTCAAATAAGGATTAAGACTCTAGTCAGCAACTCCTCATCCATGACAAGGAGCAATGGTCTCAAGTTGCAGTGGGGGAGGTCTAGGTTGGACATTAGTAAAAAGTTTTTCACTAAGAGGGTGGTGAAGCATTGGAATGGGTTACCTAGGGAGGTGGTGGCATCTCCATCTTTAGAGGTTTTTAAACTGCGGCTTGACAAAACCCTGGCTGGGATGATTTAGCTGAGGATAGTCCTGCTTTGAGCAGGGGTTGGACTACACGACCTCCTGAGGTCCCTTCCAACTCTAATATTCTATGATTCATACTGTAGTATTAGTCGGAGGCTCTTTAAAAATGATTAATGCCCCTTTGACCTTAAGCAGCTAAATAGATAAATATCTTTTTTAATGTTATAGATACTTGAGACCAAAAAGATCACTCAGGTCTAGAGCCAGTTGATTCTTTTTTCAAATTTGGAACTTCAAAATTTTGAAACACATAAAAAAACAGAAAAAATGTCAATATCTTTGTCAAGAAATGACAACTTTTTTTTTTTTTTTTGACAAACTATACAGCTTCTTTTGGCCCAATCCTCCAATTTGTTTAGGTCCTTCTGTATCCTATCTCTCCCTTCCAGGGTATCTACCACTCCCCCTAGCTTAGTGTCATCTGCAGACTTGTTGAGGGTGCAATCTACCCCATTCTCCAGATCATTAATGAAGATGATGAACAAAATCGGTCCCAGGACCGACCCCTGGGGCACTCCGCTTGTGACCGGCTGCCAGCTAGTCATGGAGCCATTGATCACTACTCGTTGAGTCCTATGCTCTAGCCAGTTCTCAATCCATTTTATAGTTCATTCATCCAATCCAGGTAGAGCGATAAACAGGCAGATCGAAACTGGATCCTTAGGTAGTATAAACTCATTGAGTTTATCTGCATTGAGTTCAATGGCGCTATGCTGGTTTACTCCCACAACGTCAGAAGGTTCAGTCCTGCATTCTTACTTCAAAACGACTTTTGCCTGAGTAAGGACTGTAGGTTGGATCCTTGAACATTTAGGCAATGCTAGAGTTAATGCTTATTTAACATTGCTGTATTAAGACAACTTTATTTGCTGGGCCGCTACAAAGGCAGTAAGCTACTTCTGTTCTTGCTGGCCGTTCTGTAATAGAGTTCAATCAGTCTAAGTTGTGTTTTTCTGCTGCTTGGGTACACACTTGTCTCTTAGGCAGAAATATCAGCAAACTCTCTAGGCACAGAGAGACAGAGTGAGGGGGTAGGAAGACAATTTCTCTGCTTTCCCTTGCATTCCTTTTTTGCTGCTGTAGTCCCAGCAAGCAAGTATTAATAATAAATAAAAAGAACCATGAGGGTTATCAGCAGTGATCCCTGCCCACTTTCAAGAAGATCTGAATTTCTTTTTATTGATTTCACACAAAAACTTTATCTCATCCAGAGCATTTCTATCCAACCTTTCAAGGAAGATCTGGGCTTGAGCAACTCAGGCAAAAGACCCTTCCCCTTCCAACACCAAGGAATGGGGGAAAAAAGCCTTTGGATGTCAGGGAGAGGTCTTTTCCATTCGTAGATGAAGTCCTTTCCCAGAAAAATTGAGATGGCTAAAGCACTGAAGAAGGCCAGGACTGGACAGGCAATTTGCTAGCTGGCCACGGGGACTTAGGCTGTGTCTAGAATGATGGCAGAAAATTTGCCACCATCAGACTGATTTATCCAGATCAACTGAGTGGAAGTGGAGACCTGCTCAATCGACCTAGAAATTGACGCTATTAATCCTCCTCCACCAGGTGAAGTAACCATGCATCAACGGGAGAGCATTTCCTGTTAGCTTAGCGAACTGAAGACACCACGGTAAGTAGGAGTTAGGAAGTCGACAGGAGATACGCAAGCTACTCTATGTAAAGGGATAATATCTAACAGTGCTTTATTCTGGACTTTTCTGCTTTCTCTGTGGCAAATGCAAGACCACAAGCTTTGAGTCTGGGGTCTGAGCATTAGCCAAGTGACCCGACCATTGGAGTCGAAGGCTAGTAGATAAATTTGTGTTTAAGTCAGAGGTAATAAAATTTAAATGTTATGTACTGCATTTCATTGTCTTCTGCAATATATCTATGCACCATCATCATCCATCTTTACAATCTGTATTTTTTAAGCCTTTGGCTCATTTAAAGCCAATGGATTGTGCCGCTCAAAAACACTTCCTAAAATGTTTGTTTCCTTTCAAGGGAATGACATATGCTGCCCGTTTTTGCCCATCGAGCCTTTTGTTTTGGTTTTTAAGGGGAATGCAGAGGGATTTCCTTACTTTTTATAAAGTGAATGCAATCCGCCAGAAAAGTATCAGTTTAATAGACTCTGCAAATAGATCAGGGATCTCTTGAGCCTGCCACTAGACCTTCACAAATGCAATTTGATGGTTGAGTTAGCATGGTGTGCTAAACTGAATCTCAGTTCTGAGGCAGAGGCTAATCAGTTAATTAATTAATAAAATATATCCAGCATGAGAATTAGCAGAGTGTTGGGTTTTTTCCCTGATGTCCAACTCTGCCATCTTTGCTACACCATTTCCTTCGGAGTGCACGTGAGGGAAGGTGATAACATCTACAGAATCCCAGTTGTCATCCACTGCTTTTCATATGCAGTCTCTGGAACCCTGGGTGTCCGCTGTCCTTTCCCTTCTTGCCGGCTTTATATGTGCAACACACACCTGGATCCTGAGAAAAATTAACTTGTGTTGATACAGTTTCACCGGTGTTTTCTCTCTGTCATGTGCTACAGGCAGACTTTGCCAGCATCAGCCTCAGTTGTGTGTCTCTCTCTGAGACGCAGACTGCTTCTGCTCTAAATGCAACACCTACAAGCACCTGTTGTGTAGCTAATGGCAATCCTGTAGCGTATGGGAAGCAGTGCAACACAGCATTGAAATGCGCTAGGAGAAATCCAATATTACAGACTTTATATCTGCAATATTCATCTCGTTTTCTTCCCCCTCAAATGCCTTCCTATATTTCAGGCCCATTATATTGATGTAGCCAAGGGGTGGTTTGTTGTAACACCTTGTAGGGTGATATTAAATTCCTGCTTTATTGATAGAGTCAGCAACTTTCCTAAACTGAGAGGAGAGAAAGGAAGAGTATCGGAGAGAGACAGGGAAGCAGATTCCCATGACTGGGAAATATAGCTCCCAACTGGCCAACGACTCAAGGAAGGACAAAAAGAGAAGGCTAGTCCTGGAAACCTTAAAAGCAGAGGAGGCCTCATTTCAGTAGCTCTTTAGCAGTCCTTTTAATAATATCAGTTTTCCAATGAGGCTTCTAGGCTTGTAATAATCTACAAGAATCCCTGCTAGATTCCCTTTGGGTTCGAGCCTGCTAGCGCTCTGCATACAGAGGCTCCTAACACCAGACCTTTTGCGTGCGTGCGGGGAAAAGCACATAGGTATTTCCACTGAAGTCAGAATTCCACGGGGTCAGAGGCTCTGGCCTGCTAAATACAATCTATAAGGGGTGCAGAGTGGATGTGTAGCAGCTGGAGATGGTCAGCAGAGAATAACCCATCCGCAGGGAAACTCTTCCGTGGTATAATGCTTCCTGTTCCAGCAGCTCCAGTCCATCCCTGCCCTACAGGGAGGAGGGCCATGCAGGGCCTATGGTGGAGCAGACCCTGGCTAGGCCTGATTCTGGAGTGTCTTCTTGCCATGAGAAGAGGAATGACACCACATTAGGACTTGGGAAATGGGGTTCAACTTCCTACTCCACCACAGACTTCCCATATGGCATTGGGCAAGCCAATCAATGTCTCTCTGCCTTAGCTCCCCATGTGTCAAATGGCACATCCCTACCAACCAGGGGTGTTGTGAAAATAAAGGCATTTAAGATGACCAGTTCACATTTTACAGAAATGGCCATGTAAGATGTTAAGCTACAGCTGTTCCTTAGCTGGTCTGACTTGGGCCTCGCTCAGGATCAAGGAGCCGCCCCCCCCCCCCAAGACCGTAATGGCTCCCTGGAAATTCTAGCCTATAGTATTGATTTATCCAACAGAATAATAATCATTAGCTATCGTTAGTTGCCAATTCATTGATTGGACTAAATTCACTGCTGGCGTATACTTGCACCTACTTATGCTGGCAATGAATTTGGCCCACCTAGCCAGCCTGAATCGTTGTTACACCCACTGTGATTGCATTCATCCCAGACACTGCATTTCTTATGATGCTGTGTGTATTAAATATGCTTATACGGCACTTAAAGCCATTTCACGTGAACTTCTTCCTCTGAGATGGCATCAAGGCGCCTGTCGGTTAAAACAGACACAATCTTTGCTGGGATTTAGAGCACAAATTAAATACGTTGATAAAACTTAGCCTTCATCAGGGTTTTTAAAATTGCTCTTAGACCCTAAGATTTTTTTTCCTGGTTGGAACCACAATAATATTTCATTCCCGCTGCTTACCCTAAAAATGAATTTCCTTTCCCTTCTCAGCTGGTGATTTGTTTTGCATTAATGCCTTTCATAACTCATACGTTTCACCATTAAAAATTAATGCTCAGCGCCGACATAAACAAATGAAATTTGTATTATTAATGTTTTACATAGGTAAAACTTTGTAATAACAGATTTATCATAACAGACTGGTTTAATTAAAAGACTCGCTCGTTCCCTAAACTGATTTCAGACATATTTTTGGGTGACGGGAAGAATGTCTTGTAGTACAGACTGGGGAATAGCGATCAATAGGACATTGGGTGCCTTTTTATAGGTCTGCGTATGGGTTCTCCCATGTTCCTCAACCTCTGGGTGCTTCTCACACCAGGTGGCATGTAGAACGGGCAGAAAAGGTGAAGATCGAGTCTGTCCAGAGAACCAGCCCAAGGTCTGTGCACCACTTCACTCCTACATTTCAGGGCCAAGCTGAAATCTTTTCCTGACCCTCAGTGCACACGTAAATCTTTTCCAACATGAACATGGAGTAAGTTTCTAAGCACAAGGACTGTGCACAGGGCTTGATTCAAAGCCCACCGAAGTCAATAGGAGTTTTTTCATTGACTTCAGTGGGTTTTCAGTGAGGCCCACAAAGGCGGCCGATAGTGGATACACAGTAAACTTTCTTGCACCTTGAATGTGGAGAAGACAGAAAATGGACTGCAAATGAAGACACAGGTTTGAATGCACAGTAGGTTTCCTTGCGCCAGGATGGTCAGGAAGCTAGTAGTAGACATCATAATATCTGGCTCTTATGTAACACTTTTCATCATTAGGTTAGTACCCTTATCCCAATTTTACAGATGGGAAAACTGAGGCTTCCCAAGGTCACCCAGCAGGTCAGTGACAGAGCTGGGAATAGAACTCATGTCCAACTCTCAGGCCAGTGCCCTATCCACTAGGCTATACTCCTCCCTGGTACATGTCTGGTTTCCTTCAACTGGGAGAACAAGTGGAGAAAGCAGGAGTAGCACTTGGCAGACATTCTTATTGCACAGCATAGAGGCAGGGCAGACAGAGAGTGAGGCTATGGGCAGTTTCTTCGCTCCAGGGTGGGATGAGGTGCAGGCAGAGTGAACACACCATATGTTTTCTAACTTGGGAGTTCAGTCAGGTGAAACCAACCCAACCAACCCAGGGAAGCTGCTTGGTCTTGGTCCCTTCTGAGAAAAAGGCTTTTGGGAAAGAAGGCTAAGAACAACTCCTGAGAGCACAGCTGTACTTTACCTACCCTCCAGGGGGCAAAATTGGTTTTGTGTGACAGAGTTACAAAAGACATTTGCTGCTGTGTGCAGTGACTTGCTGGAAAATCATGAGTGTGCGCATGGTTCAGTCCAAATATGTAGTTTAGGGTAAATTATATTATAAGAGTGTTGTGTTTATTCCCCAACATTATATACCCACAACATGCACAGTTAAGTGAAACCAAACCAAAGAAAGCAAACATATTAAGGTACAGAAATGCACAGTTCAGGTAGGGAGTTAGAATGGGAGCTCTGCTTTTAAAGGAGATGCTAGTAACAATGGTGTAATTATTCCAAAGACAGAGAAAATGATTATGAAAAACACATCAAAGGTGAGATTTTCAAAAATATTCAGCCTGGCCTAACTTTTTTCCCATTGAAGTCAATGGAAATGTAGAGTTCCTTGTTTATACACCATGGACGTGAGTGGAAGCAGAGCTAGGCTGGATTGCTTCTGAAAATTCCACCCCCAAGTGTATAAAGAACGACTGAGAGAGTTAAGAGCTGAAAACTGAAATCATTGTAAAAAGCCAGCCCTAGGAAAGGGATCTGGGAACCTAGGAGTGCTGAAAAAAGGTGATAAGAACAGACTATCTCTACTGGACATCAAGTGCTTATAAAAGGGATGGCATGTAAAATGGCATCACTGTGGGAGAAACATTAATAAGATGAAGTGAAGAACAGGGATATATGACATGCTCTTTACAGGGAAGGTGAGTTGAACTGTTTGGTGACTGAGAAGCAGTTGATAAATTTCTCTCTGGAATCATGACTCTCTATTGCACTAATGCAGCTCTGCTGAAATCAGTGGAGTTGAACCAGTGTAATATTGATGTAGCCCAGTGGAGAATTGGTTCCACGTGTATCTGACACAGAGGGGGGAAAAGATCTTTCCACACTTATGTTTCTGGAAGACATAGGTTTGTGTGTGCATCAACTAGTTTAAATGCAACCCTTTGATATGTTTGCTGAAGAGATTATATGTTGTAAGCAGCTTTCCACTAAAAGGAGGCTAATTTCTTTTTTTGTGTGTGCATCTTTTACAAGAGTGTTTGTATGTTGCAGCTCTGCAGCTGCGTGGCTAGCATGAGATTGCATCCATTTCAGCAATCCGTGTGCTCTGAACCTATTTAATTAAATGGAATTGAATTGAATCTGCTAAGCAGTTATTGGCGGTGTTGTTTTCTGTGCACGGATATACTATTTGGGAATTCACAGGAGTGCCATGCCATGGACATTATCATACTGTGTGTTCAGTTTCAGTCTTGCTTCCTACCCCCACCATCTGACACAGCCCAGATGGTGATATGAAAACAAACGGAATTCCGGGTGCAGATTTAAAATCAGAAATTGAAAGCCCTAGAACACTGCAAAATTTTGACGTCATAGGGTTTACCTACATGGGGATTTTAAACCAGATCGGATTGAGTTAATCCAATTTGAAAACTTTTGCATATTCACGACATAACCCGTCCTGGAGCACTAGCTCCACATTTATTGGGAAGTCTGGAGTTCTCTTGACAAATGGACTAGGTTTGCTTGAAATTGAAATAGTTCAGTCTTATTTGTCTGCATGCAATTACTTCACACTACTTTTTGTATGCTTGTAAAGGCCATTGCACAATGTTTTGCAGGTCATCTGTTACTGGCTTGTCAGTTTATTTGTGTGTCCTCCCTGCCCTGGTGTCAAGAGTCCAAGATGACCCTCCTCCCTCTTTAAAAGGTGGCACACAACCAGATTTTACCCATTTGCTCCTGGACCCCAGTGCATCGTTATTCTGGCAATACAAACACAACAGTGCTCCAGAAGCCCCACCACATCCCTCATGCCTCTGTTTTGCTGTTGTGCTGAGACCCTAGATCTCATCACCATCTGTGGAAAAGCATCAGTTCAAGAAGCTCTTGTGGCCAGCCACAGGAAAAAGGACTTGTTTGTGGACATTGCAAAGCAAACGTGCATGAGGGGTCGCTAGCGTGAAGCTGAGCAGTGTCAGATAAAGAGCAAGCAGATCAGGAGAAAGTACCTGGAAATGTGGGATAGATGGAGACAATTTGGTAAGGGATAGATGGGAAGTGTCCATTTTTTGATGAACAGGGCAGGATTCTACACAATTATAACATGACCCACCCCATGCACTGTTCAAAGCCTCCTGTCCGTGCTCTCCCAGACTATGCGGACAACCAGCAAGACCCATTGGAGGCGGAGCAGCAGGATGTCAGAGAGGACCGGCCTCCGAGACGTAGGACCCTGGCAACAGCCACTGGGAAAAGCAGCCTCAGTTCTGTTCTGCTACAGTGGACCCTGATTCCTGCCTTGCATTCGCTGACTCCAAGTCCTAGCCAGAAACCCAGGGCAGGACCAAAGAGTCAGGTCCCCTAGAGGAAACTTTGGCCTATAAGTACCCGTCTTTACAGTTTATTATTTATTGTAATTGTTGGCAGATGTGGGCTAGCAGCTCCTGCCTCCCTCCCTCCCCAGCCTCCCTTGTGCTGTTTCAAAATGGTGCCTACCAGCATGGGGCAGTGGTTGTCTGTACCCTTCCCCCCCCCAGCCCTCTGGGCAGATTTGAATAACAAAAGTATTCCTTTGTGCTATATTCAACACTTTATTGAGACAGTGTTTACCAGAAAGGAAATGTGGTGAGTTTTCGTAGTTTACACAGGGACACGCAGGTTGCACATCCAGGCAAGAGACGAACAACACTGCTCCCCACGGAGGTACAAATGCCCTGTAAGAAACATGCATTGTAACTAACAGTCATTGTAGGACCCCATCTATTTTTCTCTGCACTTTCTCCATGTCTGTGGGGAAAATACAGCAGACTAAGCTTGAGAAATAGCTCAATTTTGTTTTGCACTTTATAGGGAATAGTGGCACACCCTTAACACCCAATCTAGCTTGTCTTCCACTCCAGCAGCCATTCTGGAAAGACTATCCTGGGAAATAACATCACAGCCCTTTGTCTTTTTGAATAAGACCATTCTCTGCCTCCTCGTCACCTGCCAAAGCATAAGGTCACCAAGAGTGAAGACAGCCTAAAGGGGATGGAGAGGGGATTACTGTCCAGTCTGGCCTACCTGCTCTCCATAAGCCCCACTTTACATCATAGCAACTCCAGCAGACAACCAAAATTGCAATAAACTACCTGGAACATAGCTCCACCACCCACCCCACCCTAACAGCGTAGACTGAAATCCAAATGCACCCAGCACCCTCTATACACACAGACCACTTACTGTCTCTGAGGGTTCCCCAAGAATGGGGGATATTAAAAAGAGTTATCATGACTTGTCTGTGGTATGAACAATCACACTCCCATAACCACGGAACCTGCAACAGCCAGACCTCGAGGACAGTTGAGAGGCTGGCCAACCTGAGGGGAGACAAAGGAAGACTTGGGACAAGATATTTGCGGAACTCATGGCAGAGTCAGAGAGGAAAACCAGGCTGGCCAAGAGGTGGAGGCTGCACATGAGGACCCAGAGGGAGAAAGACGTGCAGCCCTACCGGGAGATTGGCCAAGGAAAGTGTCACATTGGCCATGGAAAGCATGGATATGGCCAAAGACAGCATCAGCATGATGAAGGAGAGCATGGGAAAAAAGAGAGAGATGCAGAGGCAACTCATGGATGTTATTCTGAGCCAGAATGCCCTCCCTGCAGTCCTGTAATTTGGGACCTAGTCATGTCCTTCAGCCCCTGGACAATGCCAGCTACTGGGACCAACAGCTACTCCTAACCTCTGTATCCCTTCAGCAGTGCTCCCAGCAGCGCCCATTCACCTCTCAGTTCCAACACCTGGGCAGTGAGAACATTCGCACCTGGGAATCCAGCACTTCGGAGCCCTGCAACGTCCCTGAAATCCATGTGGAGAAGAAGAGCCAGAGACATGGTGTGTGCTCGCCCTTAACTACTTTCACCCATTTTGTTGAACTTCGAATGTTATTATTATTGCTCTTTCAGTTTTGTTTGCACTGCTGCAGTAATTAAAGTACAGTTGGTTACTTAAGACTATTGGTTTGTTAAATGTATTTCCAAATCCAAAGGGAATTATTTTTCCGTTGCTTTTATTAAAACTTTATTATTGGGTTTTTATTTTTCTTCCATAATAAAACTGTTTACAATACATCCATTATTGCATTTAGCACAGAAAATCCTTTAAATAAAACTGAAGTAGTTCATTGGGTTTGCCAAAGGCACATAGGGAACTTTATAAATTTCAACCACACATGCGCAATCCCCCATTGCTCACAATGTCTCTATCACAGTACGCCCCTCCATTCCCCCCAGGCTAACATGTTCAGGCGTGAGACTCAAAATACAGACAGTGGGCATCCCTGACAGCATTTCCCCAGGTGTTTGGTTTCTTTATGGGATCCTTTGCTGGCTGCTTGAATCTCCAAGCAAGCCTCCACACCTCAGACTCTCACTCATGGGGAAGGATTTCTCCCTGACTCTCGCAATTGTTGTGCGAAGCGCGAGATGAGGCTCTGGTGGCTGGAACAAAAATTTTTTTTTGATGCTTCCAACCTATTCCATAAGCAGCACCATCTGCCTTTCAAACAGCCAAATGCGCACATGAGCATCATTCTGCAGCTGCTCACGTGGTAGTTGAAATAGTCCTTCTTTATATCCAAGAGGCCTGCATATGGCTTCCTCAGTCAGGACATCAGGGGAGAAGCCAGCTTTCCTGTAATTACCAGACCAATCGGCACACCATTATTGTCCACAGCACTCCTGGGGGTGAACAGTCCTTTCTCCTTTAATTGAAATAGTAATAAGTTCAGAAATTTCCTAGCATCATGGGCCCTCCTAGAGCACCCAGCATGTATGTCTGTAAACCTGCCACCATAGTCTATGGTACTTCGAGCACAATAACCATTTCTGTTTAGAAATTCTGCACCCTAGTGGGGGAAGGGGCAAATGAGAGGCACCTGGGTTCCATCAACTGCTCCAATACAGTTTGGGAACCCCGTTTGTGCAAAGCCATCAATAATTTCCCAAGCAAGATCCAGCTTCATGGCCTGGTTAGACAGCACGTATCAATGGCATAGCAGACCTGCATGAGAATGGCCCCAACAATTGATCTGCCCATGCTGAATTTATTGTCTACAGACCAATAACATCCTGGGATGGCAAGCTTCCAGGTGGCAATGGCAACCCGTTTCTCCATGGGTGTAGGGCACCACATGTTGATATGCTGTCACTGAAGCCTAAGGTCAGTTCTGCAAAAAGGTTTACACCCTCCCCCCATCCTGAAGGAACATTTCTCTCATCATTGCAGGTCATCCCAGATCTTCCGAACAATCCTTCCCCACCAATCCTTACTGGTTCCATGGCACCAGCCCTCTTGTTCCAACAGCTCGGCACCCTCCTGTCCATTCCACCGCATCCTACTGCTGCAGAGTTTCATCCTGGTGCCAAAAGAGCTACTGCTGCAACAGACAAAGCCCACTGGCAAATTTGTCCAGCTCTGAATGCAGAGCATTGTTGGGTACAGGCTGGCTGATAGCCATTCAAATATGGTGCAAGTCAGTCCAGAAAGGAAGTACGGGGTAGGGTCAGCGGAAACATAGGGTTGGGTTTTTTTAAATTTAATTTGAACCCACCTGGCTTCCCACAATTCACAGCAAAAACGGTCCCAGGATGCGTGAAACTCAGCAAAGGACCATAGGATACCCCCAGAGAATGCTATGCCCTAAGTTCACAGTAAGTTGCTGCCGTGCGTTCACATGATGCAAACTGAAAACAGAAGAAGCATTCCATGTGCATGCTGTTGGGTGTGAGATGCTTGATGCCCAACAGAAAACTCGGAATGAACCCCGTCACCCCCACGCCATGGAGACACATGCTCAGCATCCACTGATACAGAACAGCTTGACAGGAAGGAGCACTCCGAGCAGCTCACTGCAGAACGGCCACTGCCTCGTTTATTTGGCAGGGCTGTGCCAAATCAGAGCAAGTGTTCATTTTCCTAACTTTGCATCAATAATTAATCAAACCAGGTTTTACATAAGCCTGAACATAAAATTATTAGGTCCTAGAGGTTCTGCCAGCAGTTACCACAAGACCTTTGTCAGCAGCTTCAGAAATTATGTGTTTTAAAGGGATAGAAACACAGATAAATACTCATTTCTTTCCCCTGGTGTGTTCACTCTATCAGCTCTAATTCTCTTGCCTTTAGCTCTGCGAGACAAGAAGCCCATTTGAAAACAGGTGATGAGTAGACCCTGGAAAATGGAGATGAGGGAAATGGTTCAGGTAAAAAAAATTGACTCCTCCTGGGCCCCAAATCTTTACCTATTTCTAGAATTTAAACTAGACTGTAAGCGTTTTGGGGCATGGTCTGGTTTCATTATTTATTTTCACAGTGCTTAACCACAGGGGGTTCTGACACCTGTCTGGGGTTGCTAGGTGCTACCACAGTCCAGATAATTATTGATAATACCAATGAACAGATTTTGTCAGAATCTGACATTCTTGCATTATCTGCAAGTGGGGTTTGAACTGAGGCCAGTCTCTACCACTTGGGCTAAAGGATTAAACCATCTAGCTAGCAGCTTCGGTAGACTCTTTAACCTCTTCTGTGGACCAGCCATTGGAGAGGGGACAAAAACCTACATCCTCTCCCTGCTACCTGCAGCTGACTTCTTACATTCTTCAAATATTTGTCAGCTTTGTGCGTCTCTGCTCTTCTGGTTTATAGATAGGATCCTAAATCTGTGGAGAAAGCCTGTTGTTAAAAACTGTCCAGTCCAGTTTTGTAGACTCTAGGCCAGATTCTCAGGCAGTGTAAATTGGTACCGATGCCTATTTACTCCACCTGAGAATCTAGCCCTCTGTCTTAGAGTTTCTATGACATCCATTCTCTAAGAGGGTCGTGCCCCAGGGGTTCAGAGAGTTTGTATAAGATTGCAGGAAGCATCCATATTTTCAGCTTTTTCTTTTAGCCTCTGGAACAGAGCTGGTTGAATTATTTGTTGTGAATAATGTTCATTACAAGTTCAGCTCCATTCCTTTGCTAATTGACCACAATTTCTGGGCAGAAATGTTCAAAGCAGCCTAAGGGTTTTATGTGACACATTTTTATTAAAATTATTGGGAATTAGGCATCCAAATCCCTTAGACAGCTATGAGAATACCTCCCAGACTGGTAACATTTAAGTATTCACACCAATTGGGGTTACAGCCAATAATGTGCAGACAATGAGCTATTGGAAAACTGTTTGCTTTGTCTAATCATTGTTCTTACAGTGCAGTTGGTCACCAAGGTCACATGGTATTTTTACTGCTCCCTGATTGGATGTTTGAAATATTTAAAGAGGTGAATAATGAATGACAGAATTTCCAGTATAAACAAACAGATAAAAATAATTCTAAATAAAAACTCGCAGTTCATGGATATTTTCATCAATGCCAGGCCTTTGTTGAAAGACTCACAATGAGTAATATGAATCTTGCAAGTCGTAGTGAACCAATTCAGGCTGCTTTTTATTTGTGAAAATAGCCATGAGATGGGTTTTTAAAGACAATTATTTTGCCATATGCCCAGTACTCTCTCCTCATTTACTGCTCCTTTTCCTCACAGACTGTCAGACGGAATCACATGATATTTTCCCGTTTAATTTCATGAACACAGTTATTACGTGGAGTAAAAACCAACCAACCAATAAAAAACACCCCAAACCAAAATGACAATATGTCAGAGTCATAGAGTTTAAGGTCAGAAGAGACCACCAGATCATCTAGTCTGACATCCCCTATATCCCAGGCCATCTACACTGCCAGACGCCTGCACAACAATAGAAATGAGACCACAGTATCACAGCCCACAGGAGACTAGACTATTATGTGCTACAGGAAGAAAATCGGAGGGACCGAGGTGCACCCGTGCTCCTGTTCCCTGCACTGGCAGGGAAATGTTTAAGTGAACTATACTAGATAATCCTGGCAAGTGATCCACACCTATATGCTAGGTATGTACTTTCTTGCTGTAAAAACTTCAGAGGTGAGTTATTTTGAGAGATTAGCTGGGGTGTTTGCTACTCTTGTTCTTCAGCTAGATGTGAGAACAGGATTTAGCACCACAGCTCCTCTCATTTTCCTTCCTTTCCCACTTTGAACGATCACTTTGCTTCTCCCATCCCCCAGTCTGTATTATGAAGCCTTGTGTCTGAGAAAAATTGCTCTTTGCTCCTCATGTGATGCTCCAGCAGTCTGTCAGGAACTCAGTGAGGAACAGTGCATTTCAGTCAAGAACTCCATTTCAAGAATTAAATGTCTTCTGAAAAGCCACATTGATGGAGTCAAAGAAGTGGATTTTGCTTGTTTGAACAACTCTTTACTCCCATTCAGGGCAAAGCTAGAAGAATTGCTTAGGATCTGAACTCAAGGGGCAAAGAGAAGAAATGGAACTGGCCTGCCTTGAGCTGCATGCATGATAAGGAGCTTTACAAATGAGATTGCATTATGCTGTGATTGAGGGGAAATGAGGTGCCTTCATTCCCACCTGAGCCATGCCATCAACCATTGCAGAACAGCGGTTGCTGTTGCCAAAATACAATTCGTCCTATAGAAGAGAAACAACAAGAGAAAAGAACAAACTATATAGAATCACCCCCCCCTCGCTTCCCTTCTGTCTCTGAAATGCAAGAAAACTTAAATTTTGTGGGTCAAACTGCCCCCCAAAATATTTAACAAACAGGTTCTCAACTTCTCTAACTACCACCTACTAGGAAGCAACTTTCTGTTCTACAGATTCAGCCTTCTAACGAGAGGTTGGCAACTGGACTCAAAGAGGATTTGGCTCAGCTGTTTCCATGATTTCCAGATTTTTGAATCTGAACATTCATCCCGACAGGTTTTCAAAGGGAACCTTGACCTTCCCAACACCAAAGAGGCTGAAGGAAGAGAGGTTAGCCTGGCCATAGGGCTAAGGGTGGCCATTCCATTGTCATTCTTCCCATTTGGCGGCACGAGTCTTGATACCCTATACATCAATCTATGAGTCAAAATGTGTCATTGATAAAACCCAAGGGTCTGAGATAATCCAAGCTCACACAGTTCATGCTCTATAGTAATGGCAAGGTAAAGCTGATGGTGATATTAACACTTGTAGATGACTTTATATAGGCTACCTCCTCCCATGAGACAAATGCCAGGGCATACAGTACATCACAACCAAGTGAAAAAAAGATGTCTGTAGATGTCTGACACACAATGAGGTATGGACTGAGAACTATGGGTTACAAGGTCAGGACTGTACAACGCAGATTTCCTTTACGAGGAGAAGCAATGGGCTGCAGAAAAGCTGCCATGATACAACGAAGGGTTTGTCAGTTTTCCTGAACCCTGTGTATCAAAACTTTCCCATTGCCCTTTCCTTTTTACTTGGTTCTGAGTGCTATTTGCTGCTGTTCTTGTGGTCCTTTCGGGCAGATAGGGTTTTAATCACTGACATATTATACATTTACCATGTCACCGCCCGCTCATTTTCCCATGTGATCTACTGTATTCTGCCACCAGGTTTAATATGAAAGGGGATCAACAAGTTACACTTTTCCCACCCTCTCCCTCTTAGAAAATTCATCCAGACTAATATGTTTCAGTGGAGAGGGACTTACGTGTTATAGAACTGGAGGAGCAGAAGGAAGGAGAAGTGAAAGCCAACTGGAGTTTTATTATTAAATCTTTATTATTACAGCTTAGATTGTAAAGTCTTAGGATGCAGCATGGCCATTTCCTTTTTTTGTCACTTAAGTAGCAAACACACTGTCGGCACTATATATATATTATTATTAACAACAATAATGGAGCACCTACTGGCCATCCTTGAGATCGAAGCCCTATTGTGCTAAACACAGTTTAGTAAGAGACAGTCCTAACTTCCCAAAAACCTTACAATCTAAACAGATAAGGTGGACAGTGTGGCAGAAAAAGAACATTATCCCCATTTTACAGATGGGGAAGTGAGGCACAGAGCACTTGGGGGATTTCTTCAAGGATCACAGAGAATGTCTGTGGCGGAGAAGTGGATTCGAACCCCAATTACCAGTGCCACCAGATCACACTTCCTCTCTGTATTAATTTTCACTTGTCGTACACAGCCATGGGGTCCAAAATGGTACATTAGCTCCTGGAAAGTTGACCTTTGTGCTTAATGTACTTAGAGAGATCATCATGGGAAATTACCTTGGCACTGCTTTATGAAAACAGTTTATCCTGAAAATAATCAAGGTAACCCCATTGCACTGGGGGTTGTTCCTGGGTGGAATGTTGAAAATCTGTTCCCAAATGATGGACACCAGCAACCCGCCAGCCAGTCCGATTGTCGCTGCCTCTCTCTGTGTCCTTTGTGATGTCAGTAACAACATGAAGGTGTCGCTGGCGGAAGTATCTGTGAACCCTGATGTCTCACAACATTCTTGGTGCAGGGAGCATGAGGCAGAGGATGTATCTCTTTCTCTCGACCTTTCTCTTTATCTGTGTTACTTGCAGTCAGTATCTCAGCTTCTGCAAATTCATCAGGAAAAAAAAAATCAATGTAAACTAGACAAGAGACCTTTCCAGGCTGAAAAGCAGAGATGGCATTAGGCATCCATTAATCTCATGGCTGCAATAAGTCCCTGAAGGAAGGGGATGGGAGAGGGGGTAGAAAGGCGGGGGACAGATAACTAGCAAATCCATTTGTTTGGTTGCTTTTTTTTAGTTTAAGCAGCTCTCATGAAATGTGCTGTTGCAATATGCCATTTTCTCCACTTTCTTGCAGGGTGCAGAGTGTTTGCAATGCCAGCAGGTCCAAATCAGATGATTTGCATAGAAAGAAGGCGGAGTCTGTACATATTCACTAAAAAGAGAAGCTTTGAATGAATCTGATTGCCCCCTCCGTCCTGCTCCAAATCTTGAAAGCGCTGCATGGACTAGGGCTTAGTTATATCAAAGATCAGTGCGCAGTCTTTTTACAATCCACCACATTGACTGTACACCTCGGGGACGCTATGGTGGATGCAACCTAGAATAAAATTCACAGTGGCTGGAAGCATGGGATTTTCTGTGCAGGCAGAGTCATATAAAATGGCTGGAGCTTTTCCCAAGAACCTCTTTATATAATACTTAAATACTTATACCCCCTTGAATCATCCACAACAATTCTTCACCGCTCTTGTAGTTTGTCCCACTGTACCTTAGCTCTGTCGGCTTGGTCCTTTCGAAAGCCAAGTTAAAAGTTGACTTTTTCTTCCTGTAATCATCCTCTTGCCCGGGATGGAGTATTTTCACCGTGGCTTGGTGTATCTAGGGACAGTGCTGCCAGCTCCACCTCTGCTGCTGCTCCCTTATAGTTGGAAGCAGGCCTATGGTTGCTGTCCAGGGGCCAGATTTTCAGAACCCAGCAGCTCTCATTGTGGTTCTGTTGGTTGGACTTCAGAAGACCTCATCCCTTTGACACAGAAAGTGTTGGGAGCCCTTTGGAAAATCCGGATAAAACGCCCTTCGGAGCATTCCGATCACACTAATTCTCTAAAGCTTTGTGTTCCCATTCAGATCAAAACACGTCATTGCTCTCGACAGCCGCCCCTGAGTTTTACAATTCTGCACTTGTTTTTCCTGTGTCGAAGAACATTTCCACCCCATGGTAAATTCTGTGAACTTCTGAAAAATCGAATGGAAAAAAAAATCCGCCCAAAGTAGAAACCCAGTGTGTCTACTGCCTCCAGTTCCCACCCAACTGAACACGCTTCAGCCGCATCACAGTTTATAATTTCTAATAATTTCCTTTGTCAGTGAGGCTCAAAAAGCCACTGAGTGTTTTCGGGGCTGAAATCGAGCCATCAATTATGAAAATGTTTCTTCTGCTCCATTTCCCAGTAAGCCATTATCTAATAAAATTCACCAGGAAAAAAACAAACCCACAAAATAATCTGCCAGCGTAGGAACCAGTTAACAAATGAGAGTGATTGCAGTGCCACCTCAAAACAAAGAACCAAACCAGATGAGGACACCCACAAATTCAACGTGATCTCCAGACTTGGCAGTGAAAGGAAAATTGCAGACTCAAAGGGTCTCAGCTGGCATAATTTCCTCTGTGAACCTGTCCCCTTTTTTTGAAATACTAGAATTACTTTACAATACAAAAGTGTTTTGTAATAAATGACATTCTTTCCTTGAATCTCCTCTATCATCCCTCCTCCACCTAATGCACATTGGAAGGAAAGGTTCATTTACATATAGGCTCTCTCATTAGGGTCACCTTATTATAGGCTAGGAATAAAGTAATCCTATTTAGAAGGAGGAGGAAAGGCGGGGGAGAGCAGAGGCAGTAAATTACCATGTGGATTAAATCTCCAGCTGACTGGAAATGGGACTGTTTGGAAACTTCTCCTTCGATTTTTGCAGCGTAAGGTGTGGAGGCTGCCATTCTTCTATTTTATGTTTGCTGGCCCTTTGTCGTTCCTTCATGATCCCTCTTGCTGTATGATGTGTGATTTAAAGCCATTCCAGCATCAGCGCACTGCAATTGGGAGGCATTTATGATGGAACAGAAAAGATGGGAAAGGGAGGGGCATGGGTTTGTTAGCTACAGAATTGTCCTACTTCAGGCACGGGGTTGCAGAGAAGAGAGAGGGTGCAGAGGGAGACCAAAACCAAACAAAAAACCAAAACGACACCAAACCAAAACCAAAGCTAGGACCAGATTCTCAGCTGAGTGCCTCCTAATTCACTGGAAGCTCCACTGACAATCTAAATGATTGAAAAAAATACAATAACCTCTGTACGTATGCTATAATGAAACCAATGGGATGTGAGCGTGACAGGCCAACCTGACCACGTCAGAAAGTTTGTTGCGCCTGTTTCTGGAGCCACAACTACATTGTGTGCTCCCTGATGCAGGGACTGTGTCTGTGTGCCCACAAAGCTCCTGGCTGTGTATAAATATAGTAAAACCAACAGGCTATTTAAGGGATTTTTGTGTCCCCCTTTCCTATAGTATCAGAGCATGGACAATCTTCAGTATATTTATCACCAGGACACACGTGGGAGGTAGGGCAGGGCCATTATTCCCATTTTACAGAGGTGAAACTGAGGGCCTGTCTCCACAGCAAAGAAAAACATGCTGTCGGCCCATGCCAGCGACTACGCTCAGGGCTGTTCCGTTGTTGTGTAGATGTCTTGAGTCCGCGCTCTGGGAGCCTCTCATCCTGCAGGATCCTAGACCCCAGCTTCCTCCCTGAGCTCAGAAGCTGCACATCAATGAAGTAGCCTCTTAGCTCAAGTCCCGTGAGCCCACGTCAGCTGGAATTCAGCCACGGGTTTTTCTGGGTGGTGTAGACGTGCCCTGAGGCACCAAGAGACGGAGGGCTTGTCTACCCAGTGTGCTGCCTCGCAGGGGTCTGACGTCTGAAGCGCACTCACTGGTCCCTGCAAACTCCGCTGTGTGCGCGGAGGGTTCCCCAGCTGCTTTACGGTAGTGCTGTTCGAAAGGAGGGAATTTTACTGCGGGCCAGCTACACGGACCAATTGGTGCGCGGCACTTTAGTGTGCTTGAGAAGTCACCCCCCCTAGCGCGCATTACTGTGCCATGTAGACATGCCATAAGTGACTGTAACGGAGCAAGGAACTGCATGAAGCTGGGTCTCTTTAAGTACTAGCTTAGTGCCCTAACTGCGGGACCATCCTTCCTCCTCTTCTCTCTGGCCTACCTCTAAGGAAGACGCTGCATTTCCCCTGGGAAGAAGCTCTTTATATTGAAGTTATGGGTCTCAGGTTTATTCTAAGAAAAGCAGTAGCTCAAGTTGTCTCCTCAGGCAGCGCCTTACGTGAAGAGTATTGCAACAAGCAACAGTCCTGAAGGGCCGAGATACTCCCAAATTTCCCAGGATCACCATAGCTCAACTAGTGGCCCAGTTTTCTCCAAGGCCTCTTTGGGGCTACAGGCTAATGGGGGCTTTGTGTTTTAGCTTTCGAGTGAGGTGTGATCAAAACAGGCTGTGGATAACGTCAGCTAGACGAACGCAGTGTATTAAGCCCGCCTCCCCAACATTGTGAACAGGAAACTAACTTCACACCTGGTGTGAAACACCATCGACTTCAGTGGCATTGCAGCCACTTCCACACGAGGTCTGAATTTGGCCCCGAAGAGCTTTCTGCTCCGAAGAGCTTTCTCGACAGTTGGCTCCTTCTCCAAACGGGGCCCCTGCCCTGAGCTCACCTTAAACTGCAGCCTCTCCATACGTTGTTGTGGGTTCCCTCCCTTCCTCCCTCCACACTCTGTTGCCAGGCCAGGTCATAACTGACTGTCGTCTGCTTGTGGAGTGCCATGAGGCGTGTGCCAAATCTTTCAATCTCTGCTCTTTTGTGGAGAGAAATTGCCAATTACCGGAGGCTCCCATGTGAATTTTCCTGATGATGGGAGTCACTTACTGTTTGTCATTCTCTTTCCCCATATCTGATCATCTGTTGGAACAGGGCTCTGTTTATACATGCACCAAGATGCTACTTCATTGCTATTCATTCGGTGGATGCTCTTGTGTTCCCATCTTAATAATCATCTCTGCTTCTCATCAAAAGGGGCCTTATGCGGAAAGAACGGGGGGTGGTGAGGGTTGAGGGGACAGAAATGTAGGACATGCCAGGTTATCTGAGCTCCATTCTACAGAGTAAAAAGCAGAGCTAATGGGATAAATCCAACAATTTATTCACTGGACGTAGTGACTTTTTAGAGCTCATCAAATGGGATGGTTAATTAGTAAACATTTGCACTGGAAAATTTGACCTATTTTGTGAAAATTTCCAAATAAAATACTTGAATTTTAAAGTTTTACTACTTTTTGCCCAGCTCTAGCAAGGAGGCTTTTTAAAGCCTCTTTTGCTTTATTCAACAGTTCTCTTATTATTTGTATCATTAGACTAGCACTTGAAGACTTCATCTCCATTGTGCTAGGTGCGGTACAAACACATAAAGAAAGACAGTCCCTGCCTTCAAGAATTTACAGTCTAAGGCCAAGATTTTCAAAGGAGCCAGACACCGAAATGCTGTTGAAATTCAATAGGAGTTGGGTGCTTAACTCCCTTAGACTGCTTTGAAAATCTCAGCTGAAGCAGAGGCACACCGAGAAATGACTTGCTTGCGGTCTCACAGGAGGCCAGCGGTAGGGCTGGGGATAGAACCCAGATCTCCTGGCATCCAGCCTAGCTTCCCACCTCCCAGTCACCAGATCACACTGTCCCCACTTGTTTGCTTTCTGACCCCACCTATCAGCTTCCTCAGTGTTTATGTTAGACCATCTTGTGCTTGTCTACATCAAGTTATTTCAATCTACTGGCATGTAATTTAATCCTGTGTTTATGTCACCTTTGAATCTAGCTCTATGGCTAATACCAACGAGCACCACGGTACCTCTCGGCCAATCCCATTCGAATGAACAGAATTGAAATAGCGGGAGATAGAATTAGACTCGCTTTTCTGAAAATTCTTGGAGTCCTGTGGCCTTTCTGCTCTGCGACTGGACAGCAGCAGGCCGTCATGGGCCCGATCCCGTTGGGCATTCCCACAGGCCCCACATTCACCATTGCTTGTTGAAGACCTGCACCTGTTAGTGTTAAGTGACGAAACTTGAAGCATTCACCAACCCTCCAAAAAGGTTTGTGCTGATTCGCCCTTCTGCAAAAGCCACATTAAGGATCCAGGCAGCATGGAATACCAGGTGCAGACAAACATGCCTTTTTGCTAAGCTAGGCCAAAGAGACACAAGCTTTAGTTTGAACCTTTTAGTGAATGTCTACACTGCAATTAGACACCCCCGGCTGGCCCATGCCATCTGACTGGAGCTCTGGCTGCAGGACTGCTTAATTGCAGTGTAGACTCTCAGGGATTTGGGCTGCAGCCTGAACTCTGGGATCCTCCCACCTCAGCGGGTCCTAGAGCCAAATTGTTATCAACGGAGCTACAGCGATTTACAAAAACTGAATATCTATCTGGCTTGGTTAATCTGGATCCAGACCTAGCTTGACAAAGTGCAACAATTATAAATCAGAGGATCTATGAAAGCAGGTGGGTTCTGATCTGGATGGCATTACATATTTCTTCCATAGTGAAGCACCGTACTTGGGACTGTCCAGAAGCCTGTGTGAATTGCCTTCATGAGCAATGGAGACCCATGCACTGGCGTGCTGTCAATCTCATAAACAAGGGTGTTGTCAGGTGGCCTTATTTAGACGTATTTTAAATTAACCTCGACAGAAGAATTAATAAATAATAAGCAATGAATGATTTATAAAGAAATCAATTATACTATAAATTTTAAAACAGCACAATCTCAACTGCTGCAGGGTGAGTGTTCTGGAGAAACTTCAAGAGCGCTGAAACTTTCCTGGAAACTTTTTGTTTTCACCTGTAGATCTTTGTGTAGGAGGGTGGAGTGGGAAAAGCAAAGAGTGTGATGGACTGAGTGGGGCAGTGGGACAGTTTTGTGTTCCTGAATGGAGGCCTGGGATCTGTAAAGAACACTTTGATGACATGAATAGTTGTGCATTTAATCTAATGCCCTGGGTAATGGCTGAAAAACTAGTTAAATCAATTCTCTTCACAACATAGAATATAGGCCTGGAAGGGAACTTCTTGGTCAAGTACCCTGCTATTCAAGCAACACAGGTAAGTTCTCTTCTTTTTGCTACTCTTCCCTGCAATTTATCCAAGTATTTATAGAAAGCCCATCACCATTGTTTCTAGGAACTGGCTCCAAGTTGCAAGCAAAGCTTGTGAACCCAGAGAAATAGGATTTGTGACCCTGATTGCTATATCCAAGCTGCCATAAGATCCCTCCCTTATTTGATTTCCCGGGAACACTTGGGTGACTCTGTGGCTGCCCAAATGTTTTGGGAGGATATTTGACTCCCAAACAGCTTCTTCATTCAGGATCACCCCCTAGAGCAAGCTTGTGACTTATGGTTTTGACTATTATAAATATTTGCACCGTGGTAACACCTAGAAGCTGCAGCTGAGATCAGAGGCATGCATGTGGAAATAAGAGTTTGTACATCAGCCAGTTGGAGAACAGAAGCCATACCATGGAAGTAACTGACCAGACACATAGCCTGAATATGTTCTTTGTTTATTTAGATGTATATACATCTAAAGAAAGGTGCCTATCCTTAAATTCTGGGCACCTTTGATATAACTTTAAATCATGCACAAATAAATCCCTGAGTTTACTAAACCCTTCCCTGCAATCTAGGCAAATTAAAATCTCAAAGCCCCCTTTTCCTCCAGCACTTTCCCAGCCTTATAATCACGCCCACCCAGCCCATATTCAAATGACAAATTCAGAATGGTGAGCATTGCTGTTAGAGCAGCTCAGAAAAATTCCAGCAGAAACTTTTTTCATCAGAACTTGCAGATTTGGCAAAATCAAACCATTTTGCTGAGTGGGTTCGATTTTGCTGACGTTCTGATGGAACCCAGGCAGATTTCCTGCTAGCTAGCCCAGCTAGAACACCCAGCTTCTCAATAGCCCAACCTCTGAGCTGCTGGGAAGCCTGGGTATCTGGACTCCATGGCTCAAAAGCAGCTCACTAGGCCGATTGCTCCAGAGCTAGGACTCCATTTCCTTTTGCGGGAAATTTTGAAATATTTGGGTTTTCATTCCGAATTCAAATGAAAACAAATTTTGAAATCCCCCAGGAACCAGAACGACCATTCTTTGCACTGCTGTAATTGCTATAAACAATTTGCAACGACCCATAGGCTGAGATTAGTTTGTGTGGAAGAATGGTCAAACAAGTCTTAATATGACTGTCTGTCAACTCATTTGTAGAACATTTGAAGAATACACACACACAGAACAGGTCTTCACATACCATGGTGACAGGCGCCTCTTATCAAAGCCTATGTACATAGATAGAATTTGGTTTAAAATTTAACCGATGGTTCTCCAAAAATAGTTTGCAGGATTCACCCAACTCTAATAACAATTCCATGCAAGTTATTATGCAATTACCTCCAGGAGGTCCAAAAGTAATTACCATGTAACATGCACTCTTCTGCCAGTTGCCTCTAGTAAATAATAGATGCAGGCTGAATGCTGGTAAGAAAAAGTTTGCCATGTCTTTACCTGTAATTACATTATATTATTTACCAGCATGGTCAGCAGTGACCATGTAAATATACTGACACGATACCTGCACATTATCATATGACTGATTTATGACATGAATATCATCTAGGACTTGTGATCAGAGAGGACTTTGGTCTCTGTGAACCTGATTTTCAGATGCATTGAGCATCCACAACTCATTTAACTGGAATTGTGGTACCCAGGCTTTATGAAAATCATTGTTCTAGTGTTTCTCTAATAAGCCAGTGCCCATTGATGTCAGTGGAAAACCATGCGTTGACTTCATTGACTTTGAATCGGGCCCTTAGAGGCCATTCATCCAGGCCCTTCAATAGGACCTCCTAGTTAACAATGGGAAGTACAAGAAGACATCTTTTCTCACACACTGTACTCACATCAGTAAAGAGGTTACATTTTCTTTAGCCTCAAGCCTATGAAGCCTGGAAGACCTGGGCCTCATTCATTTGTTCCATGGGGAAATGGAAAGGTTGTCAGTTCTCACGTTTGCCGAGAATGTTTTATTTGTTGACTGAATTTTGCAATGAGGACATTTGTCCCAGGGGTACCTAGAGTGGGTGATGTCCTCTTTGCTCCTCTGACACTCACCTTGGCAAAGGCAAATTTCAGGGTGCAGGTGCTCTTTCTTGCTTATCGGCTGCAGACACTTGTACAGTGAATGAGATAAAAATCACTTTTTTTGTACAGGTACTAGAGGCCCCAGGACACAGTGGTGCTAGGCACTGTACAAACACAGAATCATAGACAATCTCTGCTCTGAAGAGCTTACAATCTAAACAGTTAAGATAGACAAAAGATGGGAGAACGAGAGTATTATCATTCCCATTTTACAGATGGAGAACAGAGGCACGGGGAGATGCTTTCACTTGTCCAAGGTTACACAGAAAGTCTGTGGCAGAGCTGGAAATAGACCCAAGATCTCCTGAGTCCCACCCCAATGCCTTAATTAAATGACCAGCTTTCCTCTCACTCATAGACCCTGCTATGGAGGTTCCAGGCTTAAAGGAAAGTTCAAGAAGCGGAAGTCCAATAGCTACTCTTCCTGTGCCACTTTTACTTGTGTTGGAGCTGAATATCTCTCCAACTCTGTCTCTGTTTATCATCGCTTCTGTTTATTAAATTAAGTGCCTAATTACATGGTATAGGAAAGATGTTAAACAGATGCAGTGACTGGAAACGAGACACAGTTATAATGTTACAAAAAAACCCAACTACCTATGCTCCTGATTTCTGCATCTTGCTTTCTGGTTCATGTGTTTCAATGAATACGCCGCACGGTAGGCTTTAACCCTTGTGCCCCCTTGTGCTGAGCACGCTCCAGTGGCTCCATCATGCTTCCCCCCACTTGCCCTTTCTCAGCCACACATTGTGACCTCCCGGCAAGTGGAAAGCATGCCCTGAGATGCTTGTCTTCATTACAGAAAGCAGCTTGAGTAACTCTCTAGTAGGACAGTCTCTTTATCTTGGATGGTACCACAGTGGACAGGAAACAAGCCCTTAAAGTTATGGGATAAAGAATAGCAGGTCAGCAAGAAACCATAGAGCTTCTTTGAATTCCATACTATATACACCTCCCTGCTTTCTGATGTTTTACTGCCCGATTTCTTTTTGGATGACGTCCAGGTGGTGCACCCTCTTAGACCTAGGTCCTCTTTCATCACGTGCACAATAGGATGCAATGTGCTCTTGCCAAAGTAACTCCTGGGCCCACAAATGCCCCTTTCTAGCGCTTCTCTGCAAGCCCATAGGCTGATCAGAGGTGCCCAAGGGGTCAAGCACAGCTGGCTCATATGTGATTCCATGCAGACGCGAGTGAATTCTCAGTATCAGGTGAACAGTGGTCAGGGTGGGTGTAACCTACTGTGTCTATAACAGCTTAATAGCAAGCTGTGAGAAAGGATGGTAGGTTCATTTCCTTCTGTGGTGAGCAAGCGCAATAACCCCTTGCTCCGGTGGAGCACTATATTATCAATAAAGGGCAATCGCATGACCAGGAGCTAATGGCAGTTGTGCACATAACAGAAACCTTTGCGAGTAATTACAGAGTCCGTTAATAAGCCAGCAGAACCCGCTGCACACATGGCTAGGCTGAGCTCGCTGCACCAAGACTAGTGCCACAGCTGAACTCCCCAGCCCAGGAGAGAGCACGCTGCACTAGGCTTGGGATCCATGCACAAACGCTAAGGACACAGTGCCGGTGTGCATACCAGTGCCCCGTTTCCCTATCTCCGGGCCAGTGCAAGGGCTGAGAAAGCACCTTTGGGTCTCTTTCTGCATCAGAATCTTACCACAACCCCGATCTCTGCATCGTGCCAGCCCGGCTGCCATTAGGCTGCCTTGTTCTGATGGTGGCAGCTTTGCTAAGCTTTAGCGTGAACCCAGGCCTGAATCTCTGAGAGACCAAGAAAGGAGAAAACAGGGAAAGGAGGGGCTATGGACAGAGTCCCTAGCGAGCAATTTGTAGCATTCTCCCTTCCTGAACAGAGGAGGCTGAGGCCGGCAGACGTTCGGTAATGAGCTCTCCCTAGGATGGGGAGCATGGACTTCTCTTTGTTAAAAGGCAAGCTGGCTTGACTCGGGTTCCTCTACCTCCCCCTACCCTTACAGCTCTGTAAATCCCCTTGAAAATGTCTGCCTTTTGCGACAGTTCTTTCTCTTCCAGCCACACGGAGAGAGGCTGTCAATGTGTTAACGTGTAGGCTTTGTGCAGTTGGATTTTGGTGGCAGAGCACTTGAATGGCCTTTAGCAGCGACACATGCTGGATGCAAGAGGCTGACAGCAATGACGCCAACGTCTCAAAGCCAAGGAGGGAGCAGCTATGGGCCTGGGCGAGTGGGCAGTCCCAGGAAGCATTCTCGTTGTGAAAAACGGAATCCGGTAGCAGCAGGAGGAGGGGACAGCTATGAGGGCCAGAGGGAAGGAGGGAGAGAGTGAAAGGGTGAAACAATCCAGTCAGTGCAGAGCTAATGGGGGTGCTACAAACTCCTCATTGTTTCTCCGCTCTTTGGAAGGGGAGGTACTTGATCTCATCCCAGTATTTATATTTCCCCAGAGCCACACCAACTGTACTTCAATATAAATGTAACCTAGTTAATTGAAATCAGTAATTTCAGTGCTCATTAATAACAAATCTCTAGAAAGGAAAGTCCCTGCAGCAGTTAATGATCAGCATAAAAAAGACCCAGGTCTTTACGGTGTAGCTGCGAGCTGTGGATTCATTTTATAGTTGATTAGAGTGAGTTAAACTGTGCCCCTATCTGTAAGTTATATACTTAATATGAGAAGTTGGCAATATGCGAACTTATCAAAATACCACGGGTGCATTGGAGCAGATCCAGCCACCGTCGCTGGTCTCAAAGAGTTATGTGGCGCTGCAGAACTAGCGCTGTGGAATTAGCCAATAGAACATGGGATGGGCCAACTCTGCTCTCTTTCTCTGACTGTAAATGGATGGAACTGCACTGAAGTGGAGGGCATTTCTCCAGATTTACATCAGTGTGAACAAGGAAAGAATTGAGGTGATGCTAACCAACAGGACCTGTGTGATGAGAATACAGTCTAAAGTGAGCTACGCTCTAAACTAAATCATCCTGCGATGGTGCCTGGATTATGACAGCACCCAATAGGATATAAATTGTGTTATGATCCTCAAGGGAAGTTGGAGCATGGTCAAACTCATAGGACCCCAACTCCATGTGTATTGTGCAACCATAATCTACCCTCTGCTGAACCCTAATGCAGGGTCAATCTGGTACAGTGGCAGGATAAAATGGGTAATTTAAACCCAGATCTTGGGTTTAGCTCTCTTTTCCTGGGGAGGCCCTTGACCCATGGGCAAAAGGAAAAGCCTCTTTAGTGATCTCTTCTGGCAGACATGGGGATTAGAGCGGTTAGGATGTGGAGAGCTCCATCAAGCCTTCCTCTACTGGAGAGAAGGTCAACGCCCCATCCTCAGATGGAGTAAAATGGCATCGCTCCACTGACTTCAATGGAGCTATTGCGTGCCAGATGAGGATTTGGCCCCAAGGATGTAGAAGTGTAGGTACCAAAACACTCTCAGTATCATGTTCAGACAGTTACTTGCATTTGTAAATTGTACGCATGGAAACATTTTGAGAATAAAATACTTCCTCTCCCTCAGCGCCTCTCATGTCCCTCCTTTCGGAGCTGGAGAAGAGGTCTGGTAGGAATGAAGTGGGCAAATTTGTCCTTTCACATACCATCGTGAAACATCCTTCCCGGCTAACCGGGCTGCTAACAACACAGACATGACAGTGCAACCTGATCCTCTAATTAGCATGAGTAATGAGATTTGGAAAGGTAAACTGCTGAGAGTGTACATGGCAATTGCTTGTAGAATACACAAAGGGGGAGTCCAGGAATGATGAAGGCAAAGAGACAACCATTCAAGATGGATTATCGACCAGGAGGAAATACTCATATGCATGTGAGAATAACAACCACCACCAAACAAAAGTCATACCTCAAAAAACTGCTTCTGATCTATCCCAATGATAGGTGAATTTCAAAGGGGCATTTTAACTGACAGACAGACATCTGCTAGTTCTGGTGTTTCGCTGAACCTTATTGGTTCAAAATTTCATTGGCAATCGTTCTGGAACAAGTTCTCATAAGGTGACCAGACCAGTACTTCATGGTTCTGGCTGGAAATAGACTTTTCTCCTAGTACTTTGGCATTTATGTTTCTGATCCTAGCCAGAACCTAAAAGTGCAAATGTAACATCCTAGCAAAGTATACTTAACTAGAGGAAAACACTTCCAGTAACCAAAGTAACTCCTTTAGCTCCATTGGTAGGTGTTTGTGTTGTAGTGCTGAAATCCATGGTTTCAAGATCTACAGGTGACCCATATGAGGGCTATCAGTTTGAAAATGAAAAATTTCCTTTCAAATAAAAAGGCAATCCATTTTTTAATGTCAAGAAAAGAAATCAGTTTCCGTTTGGAGTGAAGTCAGGTATTTTACCCCAAACCAGTTCCCTTATTACTAATCTGTACATCACCTGGATTTTTACATCCATCACTATCCCAGTCTAGGCTGCAGAGAGGAACAAAATTATAGTGTTTACACGGATTTTAACTCCCGAACTCACGCATGCTGCTGAGGATGGACTGCAGCTGGAAACACTTTCATGAGATGTAGATCCAGGAATTCAGCAAGCTACATGCTCCTGGTACCATCCTCACCATAGAAAATCTGTCCTTGGGCATTCAGAAAGCTGAGAGCTGCTGTAAATGTCTCGGGAATAGGGTTGAGAGCAGTCAAGGGAGTGTGGTTTCACCTTCATGAATGTTCATCCCAAGCATGCAGAAAGAAGAACACATTTGGCCTTGAATCAGTTCCTGAGTATCTTGAAGGGAGATTCCAGCTACCACCAACTTTATAGAAACTGGATTTGTGCATCTCGAGAGTGGAGTTCTGATGACACTGTCGTCATCTATTCCACACTTGGGAATGAACAGGGAAAGCACTGCGGTGCCTATTTAAAATCTGAACCTGGGCACGAGTGCGAACTGCAGCTCATACCACCAACTTGTTCCTCTGTAGAAGAGGATTCTGCTGGCATCACCATCACACAGTGTGAACCAGCACCACAGCAACAGGACAGTATAGGCAACGCCTTTATGAACTCCAGGCCTGGCTGCCCAGAGGCCAAATTGCTGCTGCTATCATCTTCATGGATTCTGGGCAAGTGCATTAAAAGAGTGAAAATACTGTGGTTTCTCTTTGCAGAAGGTTAACAGCCAAGGAGAACGTTCTGAAAGGATCTGACTGCTATTCCAGCAGTGCTCTTAATTTGCAGGGTAGAAACCTGTATCCTTGAAGCAAATAGTGGTGAACTGTGCACGTCATTTTCCTATGTGCACACTTACAGTAGCCAATGACCTTGGAGTCTGAACCCACCTGATCAGGCTATATTATGCTCTGACGCTGGTAGGGTAGCTGGGTTAGGGAACCAGTTGGAGAATGAGGCCTGGCTTGGGCACACTCCATCATAAGATAATGGCTTGAGCACCATTTTAACATAATGGCTGTGTGTCTGTGCAAAAGGACAGTAGCACATCTGTGGATGGTGTTGGTTCATGTGCATAACTCAATTTGTTTTATCTATTTAAAATAAAACTCTGTTTCCTTTGATTTCTTAAGCAGAATCCAAGGTAATTTGATGTCTTATTTATTTTGTCTGATGCTTTACATATGGCATGGAATAAGAACAGAGAAATGAGACTGAGTACTTGGGACAGACGGGTTGATTGTTCTTTGCAACAACCCTGTGACGGGGAACAAAACAACAGTGTGAAGCCCAGCTGCCAAGAAGAGGTCAGAGAGACACAGCCTGGCTGCAGTGGGGAACCTCTGATCCAGCCAGTAATACAGTAAGTGCACAGCTCAATATTGGTTTTCTATCAAGGAAGAAGAGGACTCTGTTTACTCTGCCCAGCCAAGATAAGGTCAATTGATGGTTTGTAAAATAAACAAACACATGGAGTGAACATGAACCCTGTAGATATTTTCAAGATCCCAAGAGGGTGGGCGCATTGGCATGGGAGTGGAGAGTTTTCATGTGATAGGAGCAATTCCGGCATCTGGTCAGATGATTGAATGCTGATGTCTGGCATTAGGAAACTACGCAGTCTCAAATCATTGGCATTAGAAAAGGGGGAAACAATGAGGAGGAGATTTCATGAGAGAAAAAAAATGACTAATGAGCTGCAGAAATTGGCATGTAGCCAGCCCACAAAAAATCATTAACATGATCAGGTTAAAGAGAACTCTATTAAAGTGTCTATCAAAATCC
The DNA here is from genome assembly GCA_007922155.1 of Mesoclemmys tuberculata. Taxonomy (NCBI): domain Eukaryota; kingdom Metazoa; phylum Chordata; order Testudines; family Chelidae; genus Mesoclemmys; species Mesoclemmys tuberculata. The sequence continues at coordinate 13,136,983 of ML675655.1, forward strand.
TCTCTCTCAAATGGATTTATTGGATGAGAAGAGGAGACTGGGGGCCAGAATAAATATAATAACAATGTCCTCGCCGCTCTGTGCCAGCAGCTCCCAGTTACTGGAAGAGCTTCATGAAATGCCGGAAAAAATGGGAAAACTAAGTTTGAAATCACATTTTAGAATCATTATGGCCAAGATCTTCTGGACCAACGAAACTGCTCTTGGGTAAGGCTGGCTTGGAACGAAAGTGATATTCTGCGACCATTGCAGCTCCTTGACCCCAGGATTGGTGGGCACCATTGTGGTCCTTGAGAAAAGAGCAACCTGAACGATGCTGTATTTTATGCCAACTGCTCACAGCTCACAGGGGGTGTTCTAACAGCTGGGGGATCTGCTGGGAGGCGGGACATCCTATCATGCTGCATACACCACATGCCAGGAGGGGAACTGGTAAATGACACACTCCATGGTTGCAGGTGAAGAGAAGATTCCCTTCTCTGGTCAAATGGAGCCAGGTTTAAATCTCTTGCTTCACAGGAACAGTGCAAAGCGGTCCTAATGGGCTGGAGAATAGAGCCCAATAGTTCCAGAGTCTGTGTCTAGATAAACACAGGCCTGACTGTCCTGTGTTCATTGGCTTCACTGCAGTTACTCCTCGTTTACACTGGTGTAAGTAAGGGGGAAATCAGACTCACAGATCTGGTTTTCCCTTGGCCTCCAATTTTTTGCCCCGAGTCCCTCAGGACTCCTCAGTTTTCCGAGTCACAGGGTTACAGAGGTCTTTGACGACCAGCCCATCAGAATACATCTCTTAGAGCTGAAATCCAATTTCCTTTACATCGATCCTCAAAATTTTTCAGGGATGATACCCACAGTGAAGCCCGCCTCAGGCTGCACCCAAGGGGCCAGCCAACATCAGCTGTCTCACAGACGTGGCTCTTTAACTAAATGTTGAACAAAAAATTGTACTGGGAACGCGGCAGCTGCTTTAAGGCGATCATTTCAGACCGTCAGGTTGGCTGCAGGAACTGGTCTGTAAGGGCAGGTCTCAGAGTATATACACGTAAATAAATTGGGTGGGGAGCACAACCGCACTAATAGAGAGAGTACAGAGGAGAAGGTCAGGTGGCGGAGAGCACCTGCTTCCCGACACCAGCCCTTTGGGATCTCATCAGTGCTACATTCTGGACTTGGCATGCTGCCACGCTGTTCATCAGGCACAAGGTGATCCTATGTCCTGTTGATACCCAAGTGCATTGAGGATGGGCTGAGCAGAGGGGCCAGGGAAGGGGGAAAGGACAGAGTGTGGTGAGAAGGCAAGAAATGTCATTCTGCCCCGTTATCTTCAAAATATAGAGAAAGCAGTTGAGTTTTCAGGTAACGGTGCAGCTAGGCAGAGAATGATACAAGTTGTGATCCAGAGAACACGTATGTAGCACAGGAAAAACATTGTTCATTTACAGACAGTGGGATATATGGGCTGGGGAAGAGGGAACGTGTGTGATCTTCAGCCCACAGCACTCTTGGCTCTGATCACAAGCTCCGATGGTGCGCAATCCCTGTCACACGCTGTGTGAGCCCAGGCATAGAAGAGTGAGCCCTGCTAATTAGCAACATCCTCTCAGTCTAGTGCCTGGCTGATGAGTGTCAGACACAGAAAAGCAGGCAGGAGAAGCAACCCTGACTGCATTATGGGAGGTCCCCCTTATAAATAAACAGACCCCTTCCTTCAAAACTCGGCCTTTCCTTTTTTAACCCCTTTGTAGCTGCATTCAGATACAATTTCTACCCTGTCCCAGGGCAGTGGTAATTTTTTCAGTGTTCTATTAGGGTTTGATCTAACGCCCTTTGAAGTCAATGAGAATCTTTTCATTGACTTCAATGGGCTGTGATCAGGCCCAAAGATGTGATCCCTATTCTGGAAAAGTATTTAAGTATGTGCTGAACTTTAAGCAAGCACTTAAGTCTTTTTGTGCTGCAAGTTAATGATGTCCTTAAGTGCTTTTTGGTGTAGGAATGGATTTAAGAATCTGCTTAAGGGTTTTCCTGAATCAGGGCTTTAGACAGTACAGGTAGATGGAGCATCATTAGAGATACATAGTTCTCTGTGCACTTGGAAAATTAGGCAGCAGGTATGTGGTTAAAATAAATTTTTTATTAAAAATTATAATAGCAAAAAGACAAATTGGAATTGAAATGAAATGGGCTTTTATTTTTTCCCATTTACCAAGAAGAGATTATTTATTTCCCAAACGCAATTTTTCTAATCCATATCTTAATGCATTAGAGGCATTCAGCTATTTTGCTGTAGACAAACAAATTTCCCTCCCAGTGAGGGATCACATCCCTGTTCGAGAAAGAAAATAAGTCATGATAATACAGAGACCACTAAACGAAAATGTTAAAATAATTAAAATATGAAAGAAGCTGCAATCTTCCTGAGATTTCAATTTTAGAGCTGCCTGAGGGGAGGGGGCTAGATATCTCACACTGATACACTGTTTGATAAAGTGTGATAAAGACTTAGAAAAATTGGCAGATTAAATTGAAATAAAAGCAGTGGATGTTTGCATTCAGAAAGCTATTAAAAGGGGTTTGATTGAGCAGCACGGAGCTTCTTCTTTTATGCAAGAATGCACCAGAGTGGGATATTCACTGCACTGATGTCAAAAAGATCAAAGGAGTAGTTTTGTTAGTGATGGTTGTTGGTTTTTTTTACTTAAAACCACAGTATAACACCACTCATTTTTTGTGGTTATGTCAGTAATGAGTGTGAGGTCTGGAGGAGACCTTCCTTGAGAAAGCGATATAATGAGTGTGTCAGTTTGGAAGAGAGCTTGCAATCTATTTTTTATAGGTATACATGAAAGATCCCATAGGTGAACTGAAAAGCTTCCAAATTATGCAGCATCAAAACAATGTTAGCTGAATTTCTACTTTCCTGGGGACTTCTCTTTCCCCTGCCTAGCTTCTCCCCATTCAGCGAGTGATCCTATACAACTGCCACTTAGTTGTGCGGGCTCTGTGGCAGGATGTTACCTAGAGCTGGATAAATGCTAAAATGAAAGAAACAAAAATCCCCACACGCATGGAAAATCATGTGAAGAAAATGAGTGAATTCAATAGATTTGAAAGTCCAATTTATTTACTGTTCATGGGCATTTGGGTGAGTAGGGTCCATTTCTCAGGAGACGCTTGTATTCAGGTGAACGTCCCTTTTCGAGTGTAAAGCCGTGCACTGACTCATGAACAAGAATTTTGAAGCAAGAAGAGGTGCATGCTCTGGGAATTATAATAGTCATAGTCATTCAGTCAGTGAGCGGAACCAAAGCCATATAATTCTGGTGACTAGTCACACAGCTCGAACAACTGATATCAAACACTGAACGGTCCACAGACAACCCAGGGCTGAAATGAGCTTGCATAAAGTCTCTGTCAAACTACTACAAACAGCAAACAAATTTGAAAAAAAAAACAAAAACCAGTCTGTTCACAGGCAAATTGCAAAGAGAAAAGAAAGGCAAATTACAGGAAACAAATGGGTTGTGGCACATAGTTTATGTAGCTGTAGTCCCGACGTGGCATCGGCGTGGTGATGTGGTGTCAAAATACGTTCATGCTGCATCAGCGTGTCATGTGGAAACATAAGGAGACAACATTGCACTGAAAAATCATTATGTTTCATCCAAATGTAATTACGGTATCTTCACATGTGATGGCATTTAGCAGGCAAACCCCATTGTTATCATGGGACATATTCAACAGCCAGGAAGCTAGGCTTGCAAAATATAGGACAGCATTTACCAGAAAGGAGATAGTTAACAATCTTGCCCCATTGCCTGTTAGAATGTATGTTGGAGATGCTCAGTAGTAACATTAGCTAAGTTTTCATAGTCCAACTTTATATTAAGGTTTCATTTATAGTCAATAAAGTGTTCATAAATGATTAGATATTTTAATAAATGGTTAGTCGATTGCTATAGATTATGACAGAGGCCACCTAGTCAATATATTTTGCTTCTAACAATGGCTTCCTTCCATCTACAATACATTCTACTGATGTTCTTATAATTATTTATAGCATACAATATTCATGTCTGTAACATTCTTATAACTAGAGCTGGGCAGGAAATAGCGTTCTGTCCTGTGATAATTTTTGAGATTTTGAGAATATTTTCCATCCCAACTTGGGACAAAATTAAAAATCTCAAAAATTGTCATGAACCAAAAATCTGAATGAAAAATTCAGATTGGGTTAATTAAAATGTTTAGTTTTGATTTCAACTTTCCTTCTCCCTCGACTCTAAATGAATTTACATTTTTTTAAAAAAAGTTGTTAAAATCAAAACGGAACTTTTTAATTTTGAAAATATCAAAATGGGATCTTTCAACAATTTCACCCTCCCGCCCCCAACTTTTTCACAATGGGAAATTTGTTGAAAATGACCCATTACCATGAACAGTTTTGTGTTTCAATGAACACATGTGAAAAAATGAAAAAATATGTTCCATTGAAAAACATCCTAGCCAGCTCTTCCTATAACATTTATTAATCATTGATAAACCCTTAATAAACTGTCCATACATGGAACTTTACAGTAAAGCATGACGAGTTCCATTATATATTTTCTGTCACTTTGTCAATAAACTTTCCATTTGTCTACAGTTTGGAGGCAAACATAAATGCAAATAGCCACATGGACCAAGAACAGCTAGTCCAAGGAATCTGTAGTGATAATATATGAAGTTTAAACACCAGAGAGAGGTAGTTACTTTAAAAAACATTACACGAGAGAAAAGAGACAAAAGGATCATATCCTTTAGATATGGATAATCAGAAAATATCAATTAATTATTTGTTATTATTCCAGATAGTAGTTCATGTTCAAAATAAGATTTTTTTTCAGCCAGAGACAGAATTTAAGATATAAAAGAAAGGGGCATTCTTCAGCATAAGACAGAGTTTTCAAAGTAATCTGAGGGAGTTAGGTATCCAATTCTCATTGAATTTCAATCCCAATCTTTCTGTTTCTGAAAATCCCAGCCACCGTCTTTAGGGATAGCAAGATGGTGAACATGTTTCTTCTGCAATTCTTGCTCAGTCCCTGATCTAGCTAATATTACCTACATTTCTAAATGCATCTAGATCTTTGCAGATGACAAGACTGGGGCTGATCTTGCTGCCACTTTAATTAATAGGAGTTTGGCACTGGCTTCAAAGGAGGCAGGGTTGCGTCTTCAGTCAGTTCGTACTTAGCACAGTTCCATGGATGGGCTCCCTGTCTGGCCCGCCCCCTTCACACTTCATCTTTTCTTTTAATTCCATTGGATAATCTGATTGTCTGGGCAAAAGGAACACATTTCACCCCAATTTTTCTATTTGTCCCGTTGCCAGTCAGTCAGCACGTCTGGTCAGATATCATCTTGTCTGCTTTTAATGGGCTCCTTAACATTTGGAAACACGCTTGTGTTTTGCTGACAAAATATCCCCGTGGCACTGAATAAACACCATGGATCAGGAGGAACATGACTGAGAGCTGTGGAATGGGGCTTTAGGGGAAATATTTCACGGTAATATCCGAGGCTTCTTAATTGAAGAATCTGTTTGACTCTGTAAAGAAGGGGGTGGAGGAAGAAAAAGAAAGACACAGCTCTGCTGTCATACACATGAGACTGGGGTACATTTGTCTTGATTAGGAAAAGTTTAGCTATCACATGCCTTTAATTAGCAGCTTCCTCAGAAGACTCCTTGGCAGGAATAACCAGGGCCTGGGAGAAATAAAGGTTGGATGAAAGAGGAGTAACTTTGTGTGGAGTATTAGAAAAGCAGTCTTGGGTGACTGAGTCACTCAGATTTGAAGATGAGTGCGTATAGCATGGCCATTTATCCACTGGAGCTATAGGTAAGTTTTTCAGAGGCACTGATATTTCAGGTACAATCAGCAATGCTCTAAAATGGGCTACTGCCCATCCACTGGGAATCTAGAAACAGATGCTATTGAAGAGGTTCTGCAGAGCCTGACTTATGCTTGGAGCATGGTAGGCAGGGTTTAACCAATTTGCAAGATGAGCTAGATGTTTGCAACATTAGGCACCTATTTAGCAAAGTTCTTAATTTTAAGAACTTGCTTAAATCCCATTTAAGTTATTGGGATTTAAGCATATGCTTAAGTGCTTTGCTGAATAGCCCTAATTCTCAAAGCTGGGGCCAATAATTCCTATGTACTTCCTGTGGCAGCTGAGGAATGAATGGCATGAAAATATTTGAAAATTATTTGTCAGAAAGTTTTGAATAATGAATAATTTTGAAGAAGTCACTTCCTTGTGGGTATCTTGTGAGTAGGAATAGAGACCAAATACATTGGGTAAACTATTCAACATAGTCATTATCATTAGCCCAATTTTACAGATGGGGCACATAAAGGGGAGATAATTTGCCCAAGGTCACCTAGTAAATAAGAGCAGAGCTGCTATTATAATCTATGTCTCTTGATTTTGCTCTGTTCACTTGACCCTGCTTGCCCTTATCTAGTGTAAATGACATTTACGATCATTTACTCTGTGCTGCCTACAAATCCAGCTTTTATTGGGGGCCTTTTGTTGTTAACCTGCCGTCTATAGGAAGCACACTCAGATCTCCTGTCATCTAAGAATACCCTTAAGGTAAGGCCAATTGCTGGGGCATTCCTTTGGCTCTTGGTTGTCCTTCTTTATAGTCTAAACCAATATGTTGCCTATGAACAAACTCCTCCACAGGGGCTCTTGGCTAAATTCAAGGATGGGATGCCACCAGTTCAAGACACCGACTGGATGTGGAGCCATCTCTTAGGGAATCCCTGGGGTTCTATCTCAGTGGCTTTGTGTACAATGAACATCGCTTGCCATTCCCTGTTGCACGGCTAGTACTGATGCCCCTCTGTGGTTCTCATATCATTGGTTGTCCTGGAGTACAGACGGCTCCAGGAAGCTACCGACATTTTAACCACCATGTTGTTTAACCCTGTTCAGAGCAGGTCAACGTGCTTAGAATTTCAGTGGCTGACTGACACTGTTGTTCTTGCCATTGCTACTGCTGGTGAAGCTCAAAGGGGGACAGTGTAACCCAGTGGTGAGTGAGTGTTACAAGTTCCCAACTGTGCTGATCCACAGAGGATATGAGACTGTTACAGCCCTCAGGTACAGAACTTTGGCTCTTTAGCCAGTCATCCTTTTTAGCTCGGGAGATCCCTAGTTCAGATCCCTGGCGTGTTAGCCAAGATGGTAGCCATCAGATAAATGGGAGATCACCTGGGATTTAAGCCATAGTCATCTCATGCCAAGATTTTCCAAAGTGACCAGAGAGTCTATGCTTGCCTCAGGTTTTTTTGTTTTTTGGGGTGGGGGTGGGAGGGGGCACTTGAGACACCTTAAAGATGCCCAATTGTCAGAAAATGTTGAGCTAATTGATAGTGATAAATTTGAACCATTTGTAGATCTTCAGCAACAATTTGGCTTGTTCTGCTCCAGAGCATGGAAATCTCTCCAATCAGAACATTTACTTACAAATGTATTTAGAGTGGATGCATTGGGAACTCCAGAACTTCCAGAACTTTTGTTATTTTGTAGGAAACTTCCTGGATTTACTTGGCCAACGGTATCTTTTTACAATTTTCTTGTCCAAAATACTCTGCCAAAGATTGATAATTTGAGAACAGCTTGAAATAGAGTTTTGGATACTGTCTCTGACCAGATGAAATACAAACATATTTAATGTTAAAAAAAGCAATTATAATGCTGAGACTATGGCTTATTCACCAAACAATAATTTTTTATGTATCTTATGGTAATGGGCCTTATAAATGCTGACCACTGTTGGAAATGTAATTCCCTTGGTGCCACATCAGCTCGTATATGTTGGGAGTGCCCCTGTATCAAGAATTTTCTGCTAGGAGGTGGGTCAAAGGACCAATTTGATATTAGATGCTAAATTGAAGACCTCCCCTTTAAGTTTCATTCTTAGATATATTCCTGACACCTGGAGATCACCTGGTAACATGGGTCCAACAGGCAGCTTTGGTAGCTAAAAAATTAATCCCACAAAAATGGAAAAGTTGATTCTCACCAAACTGTGATCCCTGACTCAGTGGTATGTCTGCCCTTGCAGCTAATAGACAACTTGCATTCTGCAGAAGGGGAATGCCTGAAAAATACCTAAAGAAGAGCTCTGTGTGAGCTCAAAAGCTTGTCTCTCTCACCAACAGAAGCTGGGCCAATAAAAGATGTTACTTCCCCCACTTTGTCTCTCGAATATCCTGGGACAGCCATGGCTACAACACCACTGCATATGTGAAAAATTAAAAGCAATTTGGGCTGACTTTTGAGAGGTCTATGATTAATGTAGGCCCTGAATATATAGATATGTCACTTTTTGTCCTAACCCTCTTGATTTACTCTGGGTGTTATGCTGAATCTGATATTTTGATACATTTGTTGTCTTTGGAAAAATTAATAAAAGCAATTAAATAAGTAAAAAGAAAATGCTGTGCTCCCATCCGCTGAAATGAGGCTGCCATTATTATAGTTCTGGTTTGTCACCTAACAGCTAAAGCTAGATACTTTTTAACATCTTGGCCCTGGGGTAAGCAAGGCAGACAAACAGATAGGACAGAGTGATAACTAAAGTTGCTAAATCATGGGCAACTGGATTCTACCTCAGAAGCAACTGCATTTTTGCTTGGCTGAACGATCCTCTGTATAGTGTGGAAAGCACCATGGTGTATAGTGCTTCTGGATGAAAGGTTTGATGTACATGTAAAACACATCAAGATATTTCTCTCTGTCTCTCCCTATTGCAAGCCTTTGCCTCTTTTTTATTCTCATTCACCTCGTTCACCTTCCCAGCTTTTCATTTTGCTAATTCCTCATTTCCGGTTGTCCCCCTGACGGGCAACATCATAGATGAGATGAGTATTCTGGAGGATGATTTTTTAAAATATAAATTTCTATTAAACAGGCCTCCCGCAATCTCTGGAGCTTAATCTTTTACTTGAAAGACTTTTTGATCGGCTTTGGGTTGTTTTGTGTGCCTCCATGAAAACTTTCTTTTTTTCCCTCTCTTCGCCTCACCATTCACTCCTTTCATGGGTCCCTTTGATTACATTGTTTGTACGTTCTGAAGGGAAGTTGCACGCATTTCTTTTTCGTCTCCCCTGCTTTCATCTCCTTCCTCAGCTTCTTGTTTCGATCCTGAAAAGCAGCCAGTGCAGATTCCTCTCCCCCAGTCACCTTTCCACAAGATTTGCTCCCCTGGAGTAGCCTCTCTGTCTGAATCTGAACCCACATCCGTTTTTAAAAAAAATTATTTTTCTTTTCAAAGGAATCAGCCTTTTTCTCCCTTGGTCTCTGGCTTCTCCTCCAGTGTTTTATTCAGGCTTTGACTGATTGTCTCCATACGCTCCCTTTTATGCTACGGAATGAATTGCTAATGCAGCCCCCTGCCGGGAGAAGCATAGTCTGATCTTGTCCTAAATAGGCCCCTGTTTGCAGGAGATGATGTATAAATGTATCGACTGCATCATTATATATTCATTTAGTGGAATGCAGGTTTAGAAAGAGTCCTCTTTGCTTATTTCATAAATGAATTCCTGGGGAGAGGAGATACATCCAGACCGAAGGCGCCTTGAAGTCCACCCCTGCTCCCCAGTGAGTGTACTCAACACAGGCTTGAATAAACCAATTGCATATACAGCATTGTTAGAATTTAGCCCTGCCTGTAAAGGCCTATGATTGTTTAGTATATTCTCATCACTTCCCTAGCTACAGGGGTATAGAAACAAAGAATCAAAATCACAGGCCACCTGTCTATGGGCCTTCTCTCACTGTGACAGTCTGAGACCCTGTACTTCGGCTAAGCAGCAGAGGCAGCCATAAACTGGGAAGCGTGTGGTCACATTTACACATTCCAAACAAATGACATTAAAACAAGGCAATACCGGGCTGTTAAGAAGACGACCCACTATAACCCCTCCAGATAAAGAAAGGATCCAAGAATGTGTGAAGAAAACTTTGCTTGATAGCATGTTGTCTGATTTTAACTGCTTGTCAACAGTCGTGGTTGCAGAATCTACACTTTGTGTTGTTTGGTCATTACAACGAGCCTGGCCTGGCTATGCTTTTTTCTAACTGGGACTGCCAATAAGGCAGTGATATGGGCTAGTATGGATAATAAGAACTTGATGCAATGCCCATTGAAGACATTGGAAAGACTCCACTGACATTAATAAGAGTTGGATCAGGCTTTAAGACTGAGAAAGGGTGGTCTCGGCCTCATGGTTATAGAACTGACTTAGGAGACTTTGTGGCAGAGCTACGAATTGAACTAAATCCCCCTGTGCGGCCTTGGCCAAGTCGCTGAATCGCTCTGCGAATCAAATTCCAGGGGGTGAAAAGTGACTCATACTCCACTACCTCAGAGTGGTGCTGTGGGGGGTAATGCTTTAGCGTCTGGGAGGAGGAGCTCACAGTGACAGGAGCCGGGATCATACCTAGGAGGAACGAACGACAATGTTGACACACATGATGTTGTTCATCCTGGGGAAATAAAACATCACTGGGCTTCCCCCTGCTTCATAATTGCTCCCTTCTGTGCTGGACTATGAGCTTTTCCCTTGCAAATCCTGAACTGTTCTATTAAACCAAGTGGCCATCAGGCAATTTAGAACATAACTCCTGAGTGTGGTTTGTGGCTCTGCAGCCAGCAGATGTTAGTCATCAGCTTGTCTCCATTTCACTTGCGCTTCCCCTTCTCAGAGTACAACTCCCCCAACCTGTGCAGCATAATCCAGGCCCTTTCCTCCTCCTCCTCTTTGATATATGCTGAGCACAAAATTATTTGACACTCCCATAATGTGCTGTGCTTGTGTTTGCAGTAAAACCGCTTGCTAATGGGCATGGTTCATGCTATTTCCATTTGTGTTAGTCAGACTCCTGGGGCTGGGGAACTTTTTTAAATGCTGCATATTTTAAAGTGTAAACAGGACCTGGTGTTTTATTAAATAAACGTGACAATTGCAATAATGTTTTGCAGATTACCGGAGAAGGAATTTAAGGGGAATGTTTCCAGAACCTCAGCAATGTGTATTTTGCTGATGCTTAAACAAACTTCCTTTGGTTGTTGCTGTTCTTTCCAGGGTGCTATTCATTTGATAATATGTGAAAACCTCTCCTGCCTAGTGAATCCACAGAGTGGACAATAGGGGATAGAAATAGTTCCTTCCCACCTTCCAATTTCCTTCCAAACCCCTCCAAATTCTTCAGTTTCACTGACATTGAGGCAGGGAGAACTATGCTTTTCCAGTCACGTCTTGAGGAACATTTTCTGGGGATGCATTTAACAACACAAGCACATCATTTCATAGCTAAGACTTAATGCCTCCATGTCAACTCCTGCTGGCTTCACTCAGGCAAAAGCCCCACTTAAACCTATGGGAACAAAGACTGCAGGACTAGACCCAGCATGTGAGCATCAGTGTCGTGGCTTCCTTCCGGTAGCTTAGTTTATCATTAGAAGAGCAAGAAAGGATTCTGCAGGCTAGGCGGTGTCTAAACCCTTTTATGAGACACTGTATTGCAACAGAAAATAAAGGATAACCTGCCCCTTTACAACCCAAGCCCAAACACCAAGGGACCTTTCCTCAGCCTGAGTAAAGATATAAGGTCTATCTTTCCCTCACCAAAATCCCAAGAAGGAAAGGGACCCTCTTCTCACCAGCTCTCCCCTGAGCCCTAACTCCTTCTCCCAAAAGCTGAGTCTAACTCTCACTGCCAGATACAATCCCCACCCTGCCCTCTTACAGTGTGCTGGGGTGTGTGTGCTTGATTAAGCCTCCTCCAAAACCACATACAGCTGGTTCAGCTCTGCTACACTGCTGCACTCAGGGCAGACACCTGTGTGGTCCTTCCTCCTGGCCAGAGGAGAGGATTAACACCTTCCCCGCCAGACTCAAGATGCCCCCTCTCCATCCCATCTGGGAAGTATGTTTGGGTGGCTTTTTCCTGTATCTGCATTAGGCCTTGGCTTCCCCTTGTTGCTTTTGGGTTTTCTTTTAAAGGCAGGGTGAGTCATCCCTCACCATTTATTGCCCCCACCACTCCCAATATGTACTATTCCCTTCCCCAATTTATGGGAAGGACATTCTTTATTCTCCTAGTCTCTCCTCCTGCTCTGAAGACATTTACCCTTTCTGGCTGGATTGACAAAAAGCATTGGTAAGCCATGCTTCAAAAATGCAGCAAAGGAAAATCCGACTGAACTGAGGTCAGGGTTCAGCCGTTAGCTGACAAGAGTCAGGAAGAGACAGGAGCTCCGCAAAGCCAGCTGTACTTAGGGCGCTGTGAGCTGACAGAGTCAGAAATGGCCATTGTGACGTGCGGTGACATGGGGTGATGGGATGTGACAGCTGCAAACCTTTCCTGTGTAGCCCGTCAATCTGGCGGACGTGCGTGCGTCGCACAAAAGCTGTGCGTAAAAACTCCTCAGGAAAGTTTCGTGGTGAGTGTCTGGGGGAGGCAGCAGGAGGCACAGATCAAGTCTGAACTTTCTAGCTCTGCCCTTTTGAATATTAAACACCAGGAGAAGCTGGGCCCATTCTAGGAGGCAAATCTCTGGCTACAGTTCCTCTGCTTGGGGCAAACTGGAACTGATGCTGATTTATATCTTTGCCATGAAAGAGTTTATTCAATTGTACTATTTAACCCTTAATAGAAATACGTGTAATGTATTCAGGTCTCTTTAACTCCAACTCGATTGGATTAGACTCCAGAGACTGTTCTCTCTACTTTCCTGCGTGGTGCAAGATCCATTCTAGGTGCCAGATTGGCATGGATTACACTGCTCTACTATTCAGAGCTCTTTACACCCAGTTACAGCCTATGAATAATTTACTCCAAGTTTTGCATCTCCTCAGAATTTTTCCCAGAGTATAAACTGTTTAAATCAGGTTTAACTGTGACCCTTGCACTGCAGTGTGGAACGATTGCTGTGATGTGTACTCGAGTTAACAAAGTGGATGGAATTTGAGCTGTAATGAATCTGTTGTGCCAAACTTAACCTCTTCCCCCTCTGTCCCAATAACACCTCTCACAGAGTGGCCCTGTATGTGTGTGTGAACAGTCGTGTGGATGCTTGAATGTGTGTGAGTGAGGGAGCGCTCTGGGTAGATAAGACTTCAGATTGATGCACCAAAAGAACAAATTGACTGTAGCTGACCAGTTCCTCTATCTCCTAATGCCAAGAAAGGTCATCTGAAGGTCTCCAGAGAAATTTGTCCCATCCTTGCCCTGCAGTAGTTGGAGAACTCTACGCAGTGTTCATTCTTTCTCACAGCGCTCCCATTTTGTTCTCTCTTCTGATTTCCTATCTTGTTTTTCACGCCTCAGAGTTGCTGAAGTCATCTGCCTTTCTGTATCTTCCAGAGATTTCCATGGGGAAAAATGCTTCCCGTATGTGCCTAGAACTAATTTTCCTTAGCCCCACAGATCCAGAGCCTCTACCCTGACAGAAACTTAAGCGTGTTTGCTTTATTTAAAGTTGCTCCGATGCACACATGATGTGGTTTCACAGGTGCCTGGAATATATTTACCTCCTGGCTTGTTTATCCTGAAATGGCCAATGGAAACTGCTCACATTTTTGTCTTGATAAGAATCCAATCACGGAAGTTGATTGAACTTCTTCTTTGAGCTTTTCTCTTGCATTTACACTTTTCAACCAGCTTGAATTGTTGAATCTGCAGTTAATTTAGAGACATGCAGCCGTGGCTCTGATATATCAGGAGATCAAGATAAATGGCTGGAGTGTTTTTATGAGTAAAAATCTCTTTCGATTCCAGTACATAAATCATTTGTTGTGGAATCGCTCATTGTCTTTAGGCAATGTCATAGTGAAAAATTCAATCTATTCATGAACAGAAAGTCAAGGGATTACGAATGGTTTGAGGGGAAAGACTCTACAGTAAAAAAAAAAATCAGATTTATCTCTTAATACTCCCCTAACAGACTTCCTCCTCCCTTTGTTTTCCAGGGTGGACTCTGAATTCAGTTTCATACTCTTTTGTCCACAAAGTCTGGAGAAAAGGAAATGAGAAGGAGTCCTCAGGGGAGGGGAGGGGTGTCTTTGTTTATATTAATTCCAGGAGCAGTTTGCTATCCTTGTCTCCTGATTCGATATGGTAGGGCTGGAAAGGTGCCCATGAAAGATTACATGCAGAGGGCCAGACAGTGAGCCCCTGGCTCACCGTGAATAGCATTTATTTACAGGCTGGATTATCACAGTACAGCCCAGTTTAAGGGTGGACACAGCTGGACTGCCCCAAAAGCAGAGCAGGAATTAAGTTGTGACTCTCAGGGTACGTCTACACTGCAGTTAGGCACCCATGGCTGGCCCATGCCAGTTGACATGGACTTGACCTGCGGGGCTGTGGTTGTTCTAGCTCGAGCTTCAGCCCTTTATCCTGAGCCCCTTAACCTGAGTTAGCGGGCATGGGCCAGCCGCGGGTTTTTAAGTGCAGTGGAGACATACTGTGAGAGTCGCTGTCACCTCCCTGCTTTCTCCTTCTCTGGCAGGGGAAGTGAAATGCACCAGCCCCTTTGCTGTCAGTGGATTTTGCTGTTGTTGTCAATGGTAATATTACTCACCAGGAGTAAAAGCTTCACAGTCTAGCCCTGAGCGAACTCAAGGTATGTCTACACCGTCAGAGCTGCACAGATCAATGCAGCGGGATCAATTGAGGGGGCATTGGAGACCTGTACAATCAATCCTGGACGTGATCGCAGGTCAACGTAGTAAAGCCACCTGCCTGAAAAGAGTAAGGCTTAGTCAACCAGAGGGTGTTTCCCGTCGATGCAAAGGAACGGAGACACCATGGTAAGGGAACCTCAGTAAGTCGACGGGAGGTACGTAGCTTGTGTATCTCCTGTCAACAGCCAACAGCAGTGTAGACCAGGCCTCAGAAACAGAGCTGGGTCAGACTGACTGAAACAAATTTGCAAATTTGGGCTGATTTTGGCAAACTGTTTTGGTTCGAAAAATACATTTGGAAATGTTTAGGGGGTTCAGTTTGGCATGTCTGAAATGAAATGTTCCAACCTTCTGTTCCGGAGAGAAGTTTCATCCTGGTGTTCCCCCCCTCAGTTTTATTATTAAAAAATCATTTTAAAATGTTTTCTAAAACCTGGAAATGGAAAGCAAATGTTTTATTTCAGTCAACTGAGGCAAAACGTTTCCTTTGATGTTTCAGCTTGCTGAAGATTTGGGGGGAAAAAAATTGTTTCGGGTCAACCCCAATCAACAATTTAAAAACAACCGTTTTCAGAGATACCCCGCACTGAGCATTCAGTTAGTCAAACCACCCCTATTCAGAAACAAAACCTTCAGTCCAGGGTATGGGAAATAACAGGGCTGGAGGACTGTCAAGAATCCCACACAAGTCTTAGTATTGGAGCCTGAGTAAATTGGGAATAGCTCTGCTGAAGTCAATGGGTCAGATTCTCAGCTTCTGTAAAGTGGTGTGGCTCCATTAACTTCAGTGGAGCAATGCCAACGTATAGCAAGCAAGATCCCTGCCCAAGGAAATTATGCCATGTAAACAAGAGAACCATTGAAGTTAGGAGCTGAATTCCACAGGTGCAGCTGGTTTTTAAATTGGTGCAAATAGCAGAGCTGGTTCACTTGACTGGTCATCACTACGCATGTCAGATAGGTGCAGGAACAGATTTTACCATCATTCATGGTAAGAAACACCTTACTCGGTACAAAGTCACGATGGTTCTGCAAAGGGCTAAGGGTGACATAATTAAAGGCAGTGGCTGTTTCCACACAGCATAGTACTAGATCAGTGGCTATTTATTCATCTTAATCTCCTGAGTTGCTCTTCCCTGCATATATACCTGGTCCAGCAGCTCTTGCCTCTCTACAGAGGTCATTTAAAAACATCACTAAACCTTAACAGGGAAACCCTAGCAAAGCAAAAATAAAGGGAATTTGTTGGGCCTAGGCAACTTTCCATTGACAGGAAGAAGATTCACAAAACTAAATCTCCCTGAACTATTTTGAACATTTGCCCCTAAGAGTTGTTGTGTTATTGAATTATTGAAACAACATTTTTTCCCCTCCATCTCTGGAATCAGAAGAGAAACAATGTGCGATCAAAACCATACCGAGGAGACTGACGTGAAATGTTCAGGAGAGATGCAGTTGCTCCGAATAGCGCAACTTTTCTTGAAATGATTTCTTGCTGCATCAAAGGGGTTTATGATTT
This sequence comes from Mesoclemmys tuberculata, assembly GCA_007922155.1. NCBI lineage: Eukaryota > Metazoa > Chordata > Testudines > Chelidae > Mesoclemmys > Mesoclemmys tuberculata. The sequence continues at coordinate 13,153,258 of ML675655.1, forward strand.
ATCAGACAGCACCATGCAAGAAACAAGGCATAGGAATCTAAAGAAGAAAGCATCGCTTACTCTATTTGAATAGGTTGCTTGTTTGTGAAGTGTGCACGCGGGTGGGGGAATGGGGAAGGGAGTTTTCTCAGATCCTATATCATATCTGAGAGCTTTACTTGCAAACAATCTTCCTGCATCCTTTCTCCATTCAGCTGTTCACTTGATCCATTTCATAGGGTTGCCCTTCAGAACTCCTGGCAAAAAGAGGCGGATTAATAGAGCCAAGGTCCGGCCTGTGGGCAGCATCTGGGCAAGACAAGGGGAAAATCAAAAGGCATTCTCAATCCCAATAGGAGCTAGATGAGAAGGCCATCTGCTAGAATTTACAAACTGTAACCTGCTAACAGCAGCCACTTCCTCACCCAAACCTGCAACTTCAACACAACACTCCTCGGATCCTGATTCTCCTCTGCCTTAGAACATGCGTGTGCAGAGTGAGTGTGAAGTGTGTGTGTGGGGGAGGCAAAACACTCTATGGGAGTGGGGAATTCTGATTTGGTTAAACTTCTCTTGGTATAACTAATGACTATGGGTGCAAGGCAGTGGAGTACCAGGACCCAAGTTTCTATGGGGTCCATCTGTCTTCTCTTAGTGGAAGCCTCACATCTCTATGTATTCTTTTACATTTCCCCACCCCATCACCTCTCCCGTCCTTCATCTTTTCCATACCCACAACAGGAGAGGTCTCATATGCCTCTCCTTTGAACCACCCAGCATCCCCTTCCCTCATGGATTCCTTTTCCGTTCTTTGGATGAGTCTCGTCACCCCTGGAGAAGAAAAGGCTCACGAGGAAAACATCCAGGGGCCCTTCAGCAAAGGACGTTCGGGAGAGTAAAGTTTACATGATCACTGCAGGGGAGAGAGGTGAGCTGCACAGTGGAAGTGGCCACATAACTGATACAAAAGAGACGAAAAACAAAGCAAGTTAATGGCAGAGATGGGCCTGACTCAAACCTCCAAATCCAAATGATCTAAAGAAACTCAGATCCAGATGCAAACTTCCCAGCTGGCTACTGTTGTTAATATTGGACCATAGCACGGCCTCAATCCAAGTGCAGCCGAGAGGGGGAGAAGTTTGGATCTGGAACTGGATGGGGACTTTGTGGCTTGAGCCTTATTGAGGGAATGATGGGCAGAAAGAGTTAAGGCGTAGATTGTTCCCACACATGGGGTAGAGGCCGTGGGGGAGAGGAAAACTTCACAAGATTCCACTCATGAAGTTCCCTCCAAATTCTTCTGTTGGGGAGGGTGGAGGTAGGGGATTTCTCCCTGTGGAAGAAGACATGCAAGGGAATTCATGGGTGCACAGACCGTTCTTATGTAGACCTTGTTCCTCTGCACTGGCTCCAGACCATCCTTTTGTCTGTGTCCCGCTAGCTTTTCTGGATTAATGGTGTGAGTTCCCATCCACCCCTCCTTCTTCTTCATATTATAGCCCTTTATCTCCTGCAGACAAGGGAATGCTTGTTATTTATCTCCCCAAATCCAGCACCTCATGCAGAGGCATATTTACTCATTCAGAGTAATTCAGCCCTTGGACTCCTCCAAGCATTGAAGTTTTAATACACCACATCTAGAACTGTTGAGCTAGCCAGGAGAGATGAAGCTGCGATGGGAATACCTGATACAAAATTCTAGCCAAGAAAAACAGCACCCCTCATGAACACAGGAAGAAAATCCCAATTTAAAGGCTCACGGAGGGCACTGTGAGTCAATTAGCCGTCCCTTTGAAAGGACCAAACTTCTGTAACAGGAGAGGGGCGCTCTCAGGCAGACCCTTGAAGAAGGCACCAGCAGGAATCACAATGAGACATCTCTGCTTTTCATCTTCTCAGCCCCAGAACATCAGCACCAAGACTGTTTCACTACCAAGAAATGGCTTCATCTGACTTTCACGCTGAGGCCTCTCAGCTTGTGACACAGAAGAGAAGCAACGTTATTACCTGGCTACTGTGGGCGACTTCAAAGCAGCAGGCGCCTGAAACCAGTTAATTTCATTCTAACCTAAGGCAACAGTCAATGTGACTGCTTTGCACTCCAGCTGCTTCCCAACTTTAATCCATTTAATTTAGTAAAGTGATGCTAATGAGATTTCATTGAAAGGAAGGGCCAGACGCAGGACTGCGGGTCTCGATAGCACCAGCTGAGGCAGACACCTAAGCTCCTTGTGAAATGCAAGTTTAACAAACTGTTTCAAAATATTCCACAGTCACCAGATTCCACAGCAGGCTTTTTGAAATGCATTCATCATGCAGGTCCCTGGTTATTAAACTGGGATTTTATGGCAGGTACAAAGTGCAATAAGCTTCCACATGGAGTCAGTAAGAAACATATCCCTGCCCATCCTTGTCCTCCATCTTCAAACAAAACCTTATGCCAGAGAAGTGCTTTGAACAGTGGGGAAACTGAGTCATGAGAAAGCTCTTTCGTTTTTTAAAGCTCTAATGAGATGAACTGTCATTTGCAGAACCACAGGGCATAGTGTTTCAGGCCAGAAGGGACCACTGGATCATCTAGTCGGATCTTCTGTACATCACAGACCACCAGCACCACCCTGGACACTAAACCCAACAACTGAAATAAGACCAAAATATTACAGCCCACAGGAGACTCGGTATATGCCATGGGCAGAGAATAGGAGAGACCGAGATGCACCAGTGCCCAAGGGTCCTACAATGGCATGGAAATGATGAAATGAGATCTACCCAGATAATCCTGGCAAGTGATCTGCACCCCCAAACCACAGAGGAAGGGGGAAAAAGCCACAAAGTCATTGCCAATCTGACCTGGTGGAAAATTCCTTCCTGACCCCACCTAGGGCGACCAGTTAGACCCTGACCATGTGAGCAAGAATCAGCCAGCCAAGCACCTGAGAGAGAGAATTCTCAGTGCCATCTTGGAGCACTGACCCATCTACCCCAGTGTCCCATCTCCAGAAGCGGCCACCTCTGATGTTTCAGAGGAAGGAGATTAAAAAATCACAAACCTCCCAGAATACATTGGGGGAAGGGGGTGGGAATCCCTTCCTGTTCCCTGCCAGTGGTCAGCTGAAATCCTGAATCATGAGCTAAACCAGAAACAAGCCCTGTCCCACACCACTGCAAGCAACCCAATCATACAATCACACTCTTAAATTTGTCTAGCTCCCTCTTAAATTGCTTGCCCCACACAACTCCTATTCAGAGGCTATTCCAGAACCTCACCTCTCAGAGTTAGAAGCCTCTGGTTTGGACACAACAGTCATCAAATAGTGTCAGATGCTTGGCTGTCTATGCTAAGTGCGTTGAGGGTCTTGGTGCCCTTCCTAGTGCACTGGTATTCTCACTGCTACTGGAAGTGATGGACATTCTGACCGGCAACCAAAAACTGACAGGGCCATAGAGAGTGAACTATCGTATCACTGCTGAAGATGATCCCCTCCGGGTCACGGTGAGGGACGTTAGCAGAATGCTGTTGGGATAGACCCAAATAAACCACATTTGACCATCATCCAGCTTGGAGATGATTAAGATGTAGAGAGGACTGCAGCAAAACCAGTTTCAGAGAAGAAAGATGAAAATCTCTGTGCCCTAGACTGGTGGTAGAAGGTGCTTGGGGCCACTGGTGGTACCTTAGAATCCAAAAGCAACACTAGAGCCAATAAAACCCTCAGTTTGTGAACATCTGGGATGGAGGATGGCAAAGTTCCTCAGCTGAATGAGAATTCACAGCTCTTCTTCAGCCTCCTGTTACCAGCTTGTGTGACCTAAGCCTCAGCCACCCAGTTTCTCTAAAGGACCCTCTCCTGGCTAGGTGCTGGTGTCGTACCCAGCTTCCAGTAAAGTCAGTGTTAGGCTTCCCACAGAGTTGAATTATAAGTCTTTGAAAAGCCAAGATGACAGCAGAATATGGGATCTATGAGTAGGGTATTCAGATCCAAGTACCATCGTCTTCCCAAGAGCAGTGGGACCACAAATACCTCACTGTCTCCCCCAGTTGCCTGACATATACAGGGAAGAGGAAAGGCAATGAAATGGATCCCTGAAAAGAGAACTCTAAGGGAGGAAGAAAAATGTCCAAAAGGAATGAGCAGAGCCACCCTAAAGTGATCCTGTATGCCCCTACCAGATCCTGAACCCAAGTGTGATGGGATACGTACTTCACACAGGCCCTGAATGGGTTAATGCGGACCTAAGAGGCTAAGTTAAATCTCTGGCTGCAACTGGCGGGTGGGTCAGACTTAACTAAGTATGAGTCTCCGCTGGGGAAGGAACTGGGTGGTTATAACCAGTCAAAGTTCCAAGCGGAAGGGGGCTAGAGGGAGGGAAAAGCACTCTCTGGCAGGAGAGAATGGAGAGACCAGGAAGGTCAGGGGAAAAAACCCTCTGCTGAGACGTGCTGGAGCCTGCCTGAATCCCTGAGTAAAGGAAGGAGCATGCAAGGCCCTGGACTGTGGGGTGGATGGATGCACATCCACAGCAGGACAGTATAAAGCAGCAAAGACCAGCCTGAGATGAGGTGTTGGCCAGCTGGGCGGAAGGTTTGATTTCTTATGTCATTATTGTAGGACTAAGGGAATGGACTTTGGAGCCCCAGAAGGGCCAGGGCACTCTAACAACTGGAGTAGCCAAAGACAGTACGGGGAAACTGAAGCAAAGTTTCACACCACAGCAAGGCAGGAGGGCTCATGCCGGGGTGGCAACTTTGCCATGTGTGGTCAAGAAAGCTTCACTGTCAGCATCACATGAAAGGCGGCTGGAATGGCTAATGAAATCACCTGAGCGTCTCCTGGAGGAGATCACGAATCCAACCTATGCCTTTAGTCCCCGTGGCTTCACATTGGAGTAAAATGGGTCAGTGAATTGGTTCATTAATACCTTTTCCAAAACAGAGCAGCGTGAGAGACCGGAGTGGCCAGGTCCTTCCTTTCTGGAGATGGTGTCTAGATTCAGGGTCTAACCATCTCTGGTTTCAGGATGTGGAACAATTCCTCCCCGCCCAGTGAGAAGATGAAAGGCAGCTTTGTAGCCAGATGAGAGCTGGCAGCGTATGCCACCAAGTGAGAAGAGGTGCTTTTGCACAGCTCCATTTGCAACGTACGTCTTAAAACTGTTGTCCTGTCCTATTAACGTTAAATTAGGTCTGACGTCAATGGCAATCCTCCTTTGAGGATGGCCTCCCTTTCTCCCCTCACCGAGTTCCACAGGAGCTTCCATTTTTACTGCTCGCCTCCCCGGAGAAGTGGATGGAGTGGGGGAAGGGAGCTACATGAACTCCTGGGCTAATTAATCATTTCTTTGTCAGGGCATCTCCAATCCCGAAAGTGACACAAAAGTACCTTTCCCAAGGCCGTGTTCTGAAACGTTTTTAACAAGGAAGACGTAAGATTTGAATATAGTGACATTAGACCTTGTCTGACAAAAACATCAATATCAGTGCATAATTAATGCAAGGATCTTAGCTAACGTGGACTGAACAGGGACAGAGTGCTTTCAGAAATCAATTTGCTACCTGAATTACAAGCACTACAGATTAAACCTGACAGGGCAAAACTAAAAGCGAAAGGCGGTGGCAGGGTGGGATGCGGTGGGGGAGGGGACGGAGGTAGAGGCGGTGGAACTAGAGCACTGTGCCAAGCCAAAGTTCTCTTTCTTGCTCCCACTCTTATTTTAGGAAAATATTCATTCACACCAGAGCTGCGGCATTCATGCATTTGTACCCTCTCGTTCTGCAGGCTTGCCAAATCGCTTGCACCACTGCGGCCACGTCTACACTTGAGCTAGGAGGGATGATGGCAGAGATGAACCCAGGTTAGCTCTACTCATGCTAGCTCGCTAAAAACAACAGTATAGCTGGGGTAGCGCAGGGGGGAGCTCAGGATACCTGCCTTAGCCTGTACCTGGCTGGACCCCTGGATGCATTAGTGGGTGGCTAGCCTGAGCCGTCCCCTGTGCTACCCCAACCAGATGGCTATTTTTAGCATGCTAGTTCAAGAAGAGCTAGCATGGGTACATCTTCATGAGCTAGGGATCAACCCCCCCCAGCTCATAGCCTGACACTCAATTAAAACCCTTAAAGCAGCCCATGCAGCCCTGGCTGCTAACATGAAGCAAGATAGCGACCTTCTGTGTGCAGAGAAATCAAGTATTTATTCTGAGCACCATTTATGCCTAGGCTGAACTCCTAAGAGGAAAGGTAACCACATCAGGTGGCGATCTTATCAACGCTCACAGGCTGAACCGGGTCAGATCTTGGAGGGGAGATAGTCCAAGGAAAATTGAATGAGGTGGTACTCTTCCTTCTGTGTCACTACTGAATCCATACTCCAACAGGGGACACTGTGTTAATGGCAGAAGTTTTTTTTTTTTTCCCATCGAGCAGTGATTTAAGATTTGGAAATCTTAGCTTAGAGATTTGATTGAGTCTGGGCCAATCTATCTTTTTCCATCAATCAACCACAAAAAAACAAAACAAACCACCCCCTTAATAGCCCCGCTTTAAGTAGCTTCCTGTAAAACTCAGTGGGTGCAACTTTTCTGGGAGAGAATGAGGAATAAATTGCCTCGAATCCCTGTCAACAGACACATTGTGCACAGCCCTTCTGCTTAGCAAGATGGCTCCTTTTCATACCTCGCTGTGACGGGAAGCCTTTCACGGTATTCTTCCCAAGTCTGGAGATATGAGTTAAATGCAGTAAATGTCCTACCAGGAGCAGCCATTTCTGGGTGTTTCAATAAAGAGTGGCTGGTGTCTTGGAAATCATGTAACCCTTCCAGCTATTTTAAACCCCCTATGGCAAGGCATGTTGTGCATGCAATGCCAACACACACCCATTGTGAGTGCAGTTCCTTAAGCCCACACTAGCCTGTCCTGGACATGTGCAGAACATTCCCAGGGTGGTGAAGTGGTTAAATGACTTTTGAACACTCCTCTCTGCTTCCTTCCTTAGCTCTCCTTGGGAACTCGATCAGTGCCATATGTTATATTTTGGAGCATGAGAAATCAGACTGAGGTGGCAATTTTAACACCCTTTATGCATACAACCTATTTTTACACTGATGGATGTAAGATATGCAAAGTCTAATTCCCAGCTGAGACAAGCGCAGCACAGCTCCTGCTGGCTCGGCCAAGGTTTGGGAGGGGTGGGGGCGGGCATCCTTTTGGCTCACATGGCAGACCTGTCACCTGATGACTAAGAGGGGTCCTAGTTGCAGTTTCAGCTGAATTAATGTACAGGGCAGACACAGAGTGAATCCTCCCCACTGTCTGGGAGATTGCTAACCGGTTAAGTTCACTTGAGTGTGTTTCCTCCACCAACACGTCTGCAAAATCCCATCTGGTGGAACTGTTCCAGGTGGCTGACAGCTGGAGAGATCTTACCGGCTTCTGCTCAGAAACAGAAGAATTCAACTCTTCTTGCTGTGACAGGTTATCTATCTGCTCCTTGGGTAAGATCAACAAGGCAGGCCCTGTTTATGGTAGCAAAAGCCAGGATAAACCCCATTACTTCTCTGGCTGAGTTTAGGTCAATTTCAGGCACTGAGGTTTTAGTGGTGATGGAAGAACTTTGCTGGCAATTTGAAATTTAGGATTTTAGGGGCTGATGGGGCTGATCTCTCTCCTCTCAGTCCCACTATTGAGAACATTTCTCTACTGTTTATTCAGAAATCTGCAATTTGCTGATTCTTTGGTTTCTTAATCCGTTTCGAGTGGGGCCACCTTTACTCACTTGTGTCTGGCTAGGTCGATGAGACAGTTTCTCATAAATGAGACCTTTATTACCGTTATCTTTGTTTCTGTCACATCTCTTACTACAGAAATGCAGTCACCATTGGGAAGGATCATAGCTGCTCTTTATCAGTACAAAGCAATGCAAATGTTTGGGACAGGACGTGAAAAATCTCATATCCAGTTGAAAATGAAAGCAGAATCTATTGGGAAAGAATGTTACTCTGTAATTGGAATTTGACAGAACACCAGAGCTAAAACCTGTGCTCTTGTGTAACAGTGCCACAGGCTTTTTAATCTACATTAGTGGTCAGGAACATGTGAAAGATAATCATCCCAACAGACGCAACTGGTAGCTTTTGAGATGTGAAATCTAAAGAGTTCAGAAGACTTGCAAGAGAGAACTTTTCCAGAATTAGTTAAGTGCTGAAAGGAACCATTTCTGAGTTTTACTCAAAGGCCCGTGGGATTGTGGAAAAGATTTGCAAGATACTCTCAAGTGAGTAAATTTGAAGAGACCTGGGGGTGGGAGAGGGGAGAATGGAGGAGACTGAAATTATAGTGAGGCCTGACACAGATGCTGAGGTAGATGCAGATGGGGCAGAAATGAGGATGAAATACAAGCATAATTGCTCCAGAATGGGATTTTCAACCATTAGCTTAAAACTCATCTGTGCAACAAAAAGAGCTTTCTCAGGGACCAGTCTGATACTGTGGCATGAACTTCCACAAGACGTAAAGACCATCACAGACCTCACCATCTTCTGCTCCAAGGGCAAGGCACATTTCTTCCACCTGCCTTCTCTAATATAAACACAGAGCAGTATGTTCATTTTAACAAAACCAAAACACTATTTGTACACAGAACTCTCACTCTGGGGAGAGGATAATAGAAAGCATGAACCAAATGGGACAGATGTTTGACACATTACTTAATGCACCCGTGGAAAGTGCTCATATACTACAATGAGGAGGGTGGTGGGACCCTAAGAATCCCTCATTGCCATCTGGCAAAGGGTTCTTTGTTCTATACCAGCAACCCCTATCAGGCTCCACAAACTTATTACACCTAACAAGCTGCTTTCATAGTATTTATCCAAAACCAGTTGTGTGAGGTGTCTAATAAAAGCCTGTGTCATACTGATCCTCGTAATCAGCAGCAGCTGTGTGTGTATGGATGATATTTAAGGAATTGTGTATTTGTACTGAAAATATATTTTAGAGTTCATCCCCCCAGGCAGGGTTGAGACACAGACAATGGGATGTATATTCACCTGGCTGCCGAGGCTGATATGTGGGTTAAGCGTTGTAAGCCCACACGGTGGAAGCCGTTTTGCATATGGAGTCAACATAAGTATGTGGTGACAACTTGGAGCCAGTACACCAGGAAAGGAAGCCTGGGGGTCATCCTGACAATGGCCACAAAACAAGAAGTTTGGGGAAATACAAGGAGAATCAAAAGGACAGTTTTAATGTGTCACTGAGGGAGCAAAAGGGACAGCACTATTTTGCATTCATGAAAGGTCCGTCCCAGCCATGCTGGTTGGTGACATTGGGAGATTGCTTTAGGTAAGAAACTACTTTACAAAAGGATTTTAGCCTGTTAGAGTTGAGTTTAGATGCTAAGACGCATGTTATAATTTTTGTTTTATATGTCACCATTGCTGTTTCCATTATCCTTATTCAGGAACTCTTAAATCTTTATCTTTGATAATAAACTTATGATTATTTTCACTATAACTATATCTGCGTGCTGTGATGCTATAAAGGACCTGACTCTAGGCTGTGCCAAGCTGTGTTTTTACTGTTCCTTTGGGGACAGCAAACCTGGTGATTTCTGTATGTGTCTAGTGAGAGGGGCTAAATTCTAAGGGGGACTCTTTTTTCATAGACTCATAGGTCAGAAGGGACCAATATGATCATCTAGTCTG
>ML675655.1:13163338-13260525 GCA_007922155.1 Mesoclemmys tuberculata
GTATCCCGGTCCTTCTCCGTGTTAGCAATACCCCCCAGCTTCGTGACGTAATATACAAGACAGGCTAGAGAAACATTGTTCTTAAGCTAGAGTCAGAACAAACATGGGTTTAGGTTACAGTGCAAAAAGATTCACAAACTCAAATTTAACAAACTCAAGCAGTCCCGTTGGAGTTAAACACAGCAGCCCTACTGCCACTAAGGATTTATGGAGTTGGGCCCTTCTGCTGTGACTCCTGTGAGATCCCCACTTCACCCCCACCATGGAAAAAAATAGTTCACTAAATGAACTCCACCCTGTCAGCATCAGGGAGGGATAATTAGGCTGGACAAACCATCACTAAATGTGCAGTAGGGAGAAACCTTGCACAGGAAGGCAGATGGGCTCAGTGAACTAATAGGTCATATTTAGCTCTAAATGCAAGGAACCTTGAAGACTCTGAGAGCTTGTCTTGACGGCCGTTCTGATTAATGATGAGGGGAAGAAGAATGCACATGATATATCGCCTACCGGTGTCACTCACTTTGTGAACTGGATTTTTTTTTCTTCTTTTTGCCAAGTTCCCCAGTGAGTCGTCAGCAGGCCTTTAAGAGAATGTGCCAAGATAAAATTAAAAGAGACACGAACCCTGCCCTGACAGGCACGAACGGAAGCAGACCAGCGCCTGAATGCCGAGGGCGCTTATTAAGCCCCAGCTCCCGCTAACGTGGCCTTGTCATTAAAACGATTGAGTGTGATGTGATGTGAATGATGCACCCCCAAACTGAAAGCGAGGGTGCTACTAGCTAGGAGAACCGCTGTATTGAAAAGCCGCTGTTGGTGCACTTCTGGAATCTGAAAACACTCTCTTACATATTGTATGCACAAAGCCATACAACAAAGTAGATAGATAAATAAATAGATTATACACATACACCCATATATATATAGTCACATATAAATACCCACTTACATCTATCTGTCTGTCTATCTATCTATGCACGCATACAAATACACACATATATTTCAAAGCTAACATTTAACCATTTTCCTCATATAAAGCTCTGGGATCCTTTTTCACACGTAAGCTAACGGCTCTCTTTTACTAGCCCGGCATGCATGGCTGTCAAAGTCACGGAGCACTGCATTTTTAAAAACCCCAAACACAAAGCCAGCCGAATGTTGTAGTAGGTTCAGATTGAGTGGTTGATGCTGCATAGTTTGCACAGTCCGCATGGCAGGGTGTGGAGAAAGGAAATGACTCGGCATGCGTCCATGGGGATGCTCAATTGTCTCTGAACAGGGCTCATAATTTGGAAGGATACCCTATCCCCAACACTGAAGATTTAGCCACCGTGTTTTACATCTTCCTCATGTCACCTAATGGGATCTTTAAGGCTGCAGAATGACCTGGGGCTGGGGCTTACTATCAGGGTGTTTCCTGTTTAAATTGGGGCTCTGGTCCGAAAATAGACTCTCCTGACCCATGCAGATTTGCTCCTTCTGTGTATTCAGAGTCATACCTGGTTTTGTTGCTGATTCAAACACACATATACGGTTTTTTATGTCTGTTAGTGCCATAGCACCAACACAGCTGTGGGGGTGCGATCTGGAGTCCCTTCTGCCTTGTGTCTGATCAACAGAATTATTTACAAAGGTCACACTGTAGGGACATTCACAGCTGTCAATCTCCATTGATGACAATGGGGTTTCACAGGTGTAAACTGAGGGCAGAATTTACCCTGCTGGGTCTTTATTACAGATGATGATACGTGATCAGGAAAAAGTTCTGACTCTCAGACTGTAGTCTGAGAATGCAGGCCTGTCTGTTAGAAAAACGCATGGTTTGACCTTGTAGTGTGAACACACCTGACAATAAACATGGAGCCCATAATCATCATGATCAAATACACGTAATCCACTAAGGACCATTGCACCAGCCGGAGTGACCATGGCTGATGGTGTCATACCAGATATTGTGTCGTGAAGTTCTCAACCCTGGCTTAGTCCTGTGAATCTCTGGGGCAACTCCATAGGCAGTACCAGGTAGGGTAGGGACACAGCTCCCTTCATGTGTTGATGGAGAGTGAGAGAACATGGTGTGCTGGGGTGTTTTTGTGCATCCTGGTGACATGGCTGAAGAGCAGATAACACTGCATTTGAATATAATGAGGTATTGAAGGAAGGCCAGCTCTCTGTGGGATTATGACAAGTCAAAGTTTAGGATTTGGTTCTGACAGGGCATATGGAATGGCTCTAGCTGCTCCAAGTCTGCCCATGAGAAGGTCCAGGATTATGACCCATATACCAATACAGGCAGCACACAGGTTTGGTAGCTGAACTTTGTCTCAGCACAAATACATTTTTGCGGCCATAATCAAGACATGGATGTGTCCATAAGAAATCCCAGCATTATGATCACTATTAATTATTACGTTATTTTAGCATCTTGTGGCCCAAAAGCGATACAGTCCCCATTGTGCTAGGGACTATACAAATGCATAAAAGAAATACTTTGACTGCGAATAGCTTACCATCTAAATACAGAAGATAAACGACAGGTGGCAGAGGAAACAGAGAGAGGAAGTGGCACAACTAGTGTCACACAGATCAGTGGCAGAGCTAGAAACAGAATGTAGGTACCTTGATACTCACTCTAGGCCCTTTTCCATTAGACAACACTGCCCATCAGTGCCATTTTCACTGTAGAACTACACTTCCTTTGCATCAGTCATTAGTACAGAGGGTATGTAGGGAAATATTTCCTCTGGAACAACTCTTCTAAGGTAGTAAAGACAAGCTATTGGCAGAGACTGCCAAAAGAGAAGATGTTGGAGAAAACAAAGCCTTATTTTATCTGAACCCAGTTCACCTGTTCTCAATTTTGAGTTATGGTACATGGCAGATGACCTCTCATTAGCACCAGATGCACTTGTGCAAAAGTTGCTCCTGAAAGAAGCTTTGGTGCCTTGTGGCTAGAATATTAAGGGCTGCTTTCTGAGCTCCAGGGTAAGTCCGATGCCGAATGGTGGCTACGAAGTCTTCAAGCCTAATTCCTCCCTGTTATTTGTGCTTACAAGAATTGTTGGGGAATACAAATACGTCATTTGCTGTCTGATATACAGACACCAAGTTTGGATCTTTGACATTTCCTCACTCTGTAGAGGCCATGGTCTGAGCTGCTTCCTGTTCTAAGTAGAAGTTAACGTGTCTGCTGCAAATGCCTGGGATGGTGAATATGTCCTCTGCAGTGCCTGCGCTTTGCGTTCAATACAGGGCAAATGTTGCCATTTTAAAGGTCTTGTACAGCCAGGAACCTGGGTTGCCTTCGGTGTCCTTAACAATTTAGTGCATTGTGTACTACAGGCCTTTCACTAATTCACAATAGAGCGTGTAAAACATGTGTCTTTGTCCATTTCTCCTGCTAACAAAAGATAGCCACTCTGACTCTGAGGGCAAGCCTTGGTCTATGTGGAGCCATGCGAGCAGCCACCTAGTTAACGTTAAGCCTGGAATCCAGCAGGCACTTGCCCTTTTTCCTGATTCCTTCTTTTAGGTCATCATGGCCTTTCATGCGCTCAGCACAACAGCCCCACTGCAAAGAACAGTTCGTGGGGAAAAAATGGCACATCATCTTAGTTTTCCTGTTAGGTTCTCTAAGAACATATTCAATCACTTCGCAGAATGAGAGCAGAGCCAGTTTGGGCCTGCATTAATCAGACTTTGGGCAGTTACGTAAATCCTTTTATTCAATTTCCCGTTCTCTCTCTCTCAAAGAAGAAGAATTACTTTGACATATTAAAGCTCTTGGCTTAGTGGGTTTCCCTCCTTCCTTCTCTCACCCCCCCACCCTGTCATTTCTCTGTGCTTAGAGCTTCACCTCCACATCACGAGGCCCTAATGGGATCATATCCCTGACCAGCTGCTACTGGAATTTCCAGTGACCTTTGAAACACTAAGCGTTCCATTTTGGAGGATTACAGGGAAAATGTTTCATCTTGCTGACAGAGAAGCACCAAAAACTGAGTCGCCAGCTCATCTTCTGCTGCCCCAATGGAAAGAGCTTGGGCAGGCTATTTTTAGGTTACAAAGCTGTACTTTGCAAAGATAAAAGCTGGGGGGGGGTTAAAGCAAAAGCCTAAAACCGTGAAATTAAGTCTATTCTCCTTGTGCTAGTGAACACTGACATTGTCAGGGTTAGTCTGTGGTGTGTGCGTGGAGGAGTGCATGCAAGGCCCTTTCCTATAATGGCTGGAATGTCAGACCTTCTCAATATGTTCTGTGACCTTAGAATGGCTACAGCGGAGATAAGCCCTAATACTGCTGCTACTAATGGAGATTCTCCTTCGAGCCCGTAGGTTGGCTGTCTATGCTTTTGGAAACAAAGATCCTAGGTTTTGTCTCCAAAACCACATGCTGCTGACTGGTGTGTCCATGATTTGCAGACGCTGAAGTATTAGAACATTAGCCCTGTTTCACCTCAAATGTTCCAGGTTCAACCAAAGCCAAGAGCTCCCCACTGGGCTCTTGGCAGGTCTATTAACTGACAGTGCCTGGGAAGGTGGGGGATCTGACTTGCCTGTTACTGGTAGGTGGGAAGGAAGCTCATGGATTTGAAGATTATATTCTATCTAGGACAGTCGAACTTAATTTCTGAGATGACACGTGAAGAGGAAACTCCATGGAGGGCATCTTGCTGAGTCTGTGAAACTGGGAGACTTTGATACTGTGTCTTGCTGCATTAGTAAATGTACAGGGCAGTTGGGTTATTGTTTTTTTGTTTTTGTTTTGTTTATTTTTGGCAAGAGCTCGCAATGCTGGCTGACTTCCTATAGCTAAATGAAATTTGCAAAATGCCCTGTCCATGCCGATACTTGGCCTCATTTAAAACTGGGATGGGTTCTTCAAGAGAACTTCTCTACTTCAGTTGTTTCAATATTTTGGATTGGATGAAGGATAGGAGCTTTTCAGAACATTTCATCCACCCACACCCAGCCTGTATATGGCTATTGGTGCCACTTCCTCAGTGCTCAGCCAGACACATCATACACTGTCTTTGGGAATTCACAGGACTGGCCATTAATGGGCTGCTCATTACCCATGGTCTAGCAACATGTGTGGCATTTACATCCTCTCTGTTATCATCAGACTTTGTACTTATCCGAGGACATCAGAGAAATCTGAGCCACTGAGAAGTGAAATGATTTTGTGTCGCACATCAAATCAGTGACAGACCTGGGAATAAAACCCAGGAGTCCTAATTCCCAGATGTCTGCCCCAAAAACAGAGCCACAGAAAGAAGGAGCAAACTCTGTATAAACTGAGCCAAAATTAAACATCTCGGGTAACTCCATCTTCTTACCATTTTCCTATCTGTTTGGGGGTCTGTATGAAATGAAATGGTATGTGAGTCTAGTTGCCAGTATGGAGGGGGTGTCCATCCTGGAGAAAATCTATCACTGCTGTGGCCACTGAGTGGTTTCCTTGTAGGTAATGTCAGCAGACAGACCCAGGACTGAATGGGGAATAGACATTAAATTACCCTGTTTTTCTTGGAAACAATCTGACCAAGTCAGGTCTGTGATGCATTGGCCAAGAGACAGTACGGGGGGTGGTCCGGACAGGTGGAGTTTACACTGCTGCTGCTGTTGCCATGCATTTTCTGGGGAGAAGGAAGAACTGAAGTCTCTTGCCAGTGCTGATTAATCCAGAGGCTGTCAACAGTGCTCAATTCATATACACAACCAAGCTTTCTTCTCTTTGAAGCAAATGCTAATACATGGACTGAGGATGAGAAAGGGATATAGATTCTGGGCTACCATCACAAAGTGCCATAATTACACCAGGAACCACATTCCAAAGCAGGGTTGGGGGGGCAAGGAGGTAACTGCCAAGTTTACCATTTCATTTTGCACTTTTTTTTGGGCTATAATTTACAATTTACATGAAAGTCCCTTTCGTACATTCATTACTGGCGATTTCATAGCCTAATGAATATGACACATCTGTGTAATCACATCATTTCCCAGAACCCCAGATGTTCAGTGGAGCACCTCTGGCTCGGGTGCTCCTTCTTAAACATTTGTTGTAAAAACCAAAAGCTGTTTGTTTGTTTTAATGTTCCATCGTATCCCATTAGCTAGTGAAGGTGAAAGATGGAAATGCGACAATGTCTTGCCAGGAGATATTTTTCCCCTTTCCCCTTCCCCACCCCGTTGTATCGATTTCCAGTGTCTGATTAGTATGCGATGTGATGCAGATATTCCTCTGTTAAATAGCCTGTTGCTTTTTGCTTGTCTAGAGCGCTACTAACAAGCAGACTCTACACAGGGACTTGGGGCCTGAACATGACAGATGCTGTGACCACTCGGCAGTGCCTGTTATAGGAGAGATTTGTAACTCAGAAGATCAGACCTACAGCAATAGGGTCCCAATTCACCACTGCCCAGTCTCTTGTGCAGTTATTTTTACCAGTGCACAATAAGTATAAGATGCAACTATTCTGATATTGTAGGATTCTACACTCATTTTGTAACAACGTAAGGCCTTGTATCATGATAAACCAAGTATAAAATGCTGAAATACCGAACCAGTTTAACTCAGTTGAAAACGCCATTTAATGCCAAAATAGCCATCGTTTAACACATTTAGTGTGATTTCAGCAGTTATTGCCTAAGCAGATATAACCCAACCTGCTAAAATTGATTGTTGGAGGGAGTTTTCAATTGCATTGACTGAGCTAACTTGATTGGGGAAAAAAAAGCATTTTTGCCTAGTCTAGACAAGACCTTCACAGCTACACACAGTGAAGTCAACAGTGAATTGGGTCCTTGATCTGAGTCAGACAGTCACAAGGAAGGAATCATGTAACTGTGAATACAAGAAGCCAGTTGATTTAATTCAAGGTGTCTTTGGAACATGGAGGAGAAAAAGCCATAGGTAAAATAGATGAGAGGCTCTGTTGGGCTAAGCATCTCATCGTACATCTACTTAAGAGGCTTGGTTGAACAGAACTGATTGGAGTCCCCTCCCCGGAAAACTCTGGCATTTCAGCAACAAATCAAAATCCTCAATATTTCTTCCAGACCCCAAAATATTTTGGCCAAAAGACTGAAATACTTTGATTCACAAATGCTGCTGTAGTGTTTCACAGGAACTGTAGTTTGGGAGCTTCATGCTCCCCTTCTAATCCACAGACAAGCTCCCTGGTTGAACTATGTCCCCCGTGATGGACGCTGACCTCCCCACCTCCATGAGGCTATGCAGCATGCGGGTAGCATGGTTGTGCTTCATCGGGGGAGATGAAGTCTGGGGATCTCATAGATTCGCTCGGTGCCTCCAGCTGAGCTTCTGATGTTACACTTTGGCACTTCTTCTTCTGGTGCCAGGTGGAACTCGGAAAGAGCGAACTCTTCATAGAGCTCCTACTAACCCTTAGGTGTCTTTTTGGTGCTGCAGCTAAGTCCTATAGAGAACATTACTGTGTGCTTGTTACAGACACCTTAACTGCCTTCCTGCTCCTATTGATACACCGTGACCCTACCTCCTGCACTCACGCATACAGAAAACCATGCCTCATAAAAATTGTTTTCCTATAGCTTCAGACAGATGTGCATATTCATGGCATCTGTGAGGAGAGCTGCTGTCTGAAGGATGGTATCAACCTCATGATATTATTACCCGCTGATTCTACTGTACGCAAAGACTGAACTCCTCACTGAAATCAGTAAACATAGTCATGGCTTAGGTCATTTTGGGCATGCTTTAGCTGGGGGACTGAACTATAGTTATGAGAAAGGAGGTTTACTGGCTTTGGATAATGAGGGGGAACCTGATAATTTTGGGGGCCAGATCCTCAGCTAGTGTTAACCAGTGTAGCTTCTTTGAAGTCAAAAGAGTTATGCCCACTTGTACTAATGGAGGATCTGGCCCTGGGAAAGTAGTAAGCTCTTCAAATGAGAGACTATTCCAGAGTCAGAGATTTGTTCTGGATATTTAACCATGGATTCACTGTCCAGGTACCTAGCGACACTCCTGGCAGTGAGTGTCTCAGAAGACATCACAGAGTGGCTTGACCATGAGTGAGCTGGACTTTGACAAAGTCAGGGTGAGGATGGAGAAATGGAACAGCAGAAATGAAACTGTAGGGCAAATCTAAGAATCAGAAATGGCAGTGGGGCAAGAAGCAGCTGGACAAGAGAAAACAGAAGACCACATGATAAGGTTTGATAGGGGAAAAAGATACAACAAAGCAGAGTTTGAAAAACCCATGAAAAACCCAAGATGAACCACGATAGTTATCTGAGTGAAACTTTCACAAGGGAAGCTGCAGTGGAGGGCTTTAAATATTTCAAAAATGATTATCAGCATGTTAGGGATGGGAGATTGCTTTATTCGTATGATCTTCTGAGAAAATTATGAAAAGTAATAACAAATCTAAAGTACAATAAAGCTGCCCTGCTTGCTCCACTCTTAACAGATAATGCTTCTGAGGATTGTGGGAGATTAACGGATGATGAAATGAGTCTTCTGATTCTGTCAAACATGGAACTCAGAAGCAGCCTGAGCTGCTGCATGCATGAGCCCTGCAGAGCTTTCAACAGGAAGAATGTGAGACAGAACCCTTGAGGAATAGAAAGAGGCTAAATAACAGAAGGTTCCTCTGGGAATTTAATGCATAGAGCAGGGTAGGAGGACATTGGGAATCTAATGGCCTATTAATAAAAAAAGGTCTCTCCTGGAATCTGGCTGATTAACTAGGAGAACAGAAGGAATCTCTGGGGCTGTGAAGGAAGAGCCTTGCAGGAATTTACTCCAGTCTATACAGAAGAAGACCAAGAAGATCCCCGGTGGGAATTTAGAGCCCAATCCTGATCACATCAACACCAATGGAAGGCTTGACCCTGACTTCAGTGAGAGCAGAATTAGAATCTTAGGGCCTGAATGTCAATCGTACCTGTTTAACAGCATTGGCTTCACTGGATTTGGAAGATGGCAAAGCTCTCTGGGAATCGGACATGAAAACAAGAAGGATCCTCTGACAACTCTTGACTCATTTCTGATCCCGTTAAAGTCAAGTTTGCAGATTGGGGGAGTGGTAAATAACGAAGAAGACAGGCTGCTGATACAGAGTGATCTGGAGCTCTTGTAAGCCGAGTGCAAGCCAACAATAGGGTTTTTTTTAAAGGCTCCAGAAGCAATCCTGGCAATTATAGGCTGGTAAGCCTAACTTCAGTACCAGGCAAAATGGTTGAAACTATAGTAAAGAACAGAATTATCAGATACATAGATAAACATGATATGTTGGGGAAGAGTCAACACACCTTGTGTAAAGGGAAACCATGCCTCAACAAAGTATTAGAATTCTTTGAGACTGTCAACAAGTATTTGGACAAGGGTCATGCAGTCGATATACTGTACTTGGACTTGCAGAAAGCCTTTGAAAAGATCCCTCGTGAAAGGCTCTTTAAAAATGTAAGGAGTCATGGGATAAGAGGGAAAGTCCTCTCCTGGATCAGTAACTGGTTAAAACATAGAAAACAAAGGATAGGAATAAGTTAGTTTTCACAATGGAGAAAGGTAAATAGTGGGGTCCCCCAAGGATCTGTACTGGGATCTGTGCTGTTCAACATATTCATAAATTATTTGGAAAAGGGGGTGAATGGTGAGTTGGAAAAATTTGCAGATGACACAAAACTACTCAAGATAGTTAAGTCCAAAGCTGACTCAAAAGAGTCACAAATGGATCTCACAAAACTGGGAGATTGGTCAACAAAATGGCAGATTAAATTCAGTGTCGATAAATGCACAGCAATGCACAGTGGAAAAAATAATTCCAACTATATATACAACATGATGAGGTGTAAATTAGCTGTTACCACTCAAGAAAGAACTCGTGCAGTTGTCGTGGATTGTTCTCTGAAAACATCTGCTCAATGTGCAGTGGCAGTCAAAAAAACCTAACAGAATATTAAGGACTATTAGGAAAGGGATAGATAATAATACAGAAAATATCAAAATCTACTATACAAATCCATGGTACACCTGCTTGTTGAATATTGTGTGCAGATCTGGTAACCCCATCTCAGAAAAGATAGATTAGAATTTGGAAAGGTACAGAAAAGGTACAATAAAAATGGTTAGCAGTATGGAACAGCTTCTATATGAGGTGAGATTAAAAAGACTGGGACTGTTCATCTTAGAAAAGAAATGACTAAGTGGGAAGTATGATAGCATGGTCTACAAAATCATGAATGGTGAAGAGAAAGCGCATAGGCAGTAGATTGAAAGAAACAAAAGGAAATACTTTTTCACACAACACAGTCAACCTGTGGAACGCATTGCTGAGAATGTTGTAAAGGCCAAAGGTATAACTCGGTTAAAGAAGAATTGGATAAATTCATGGAGGGTAGGTCCATCAACAGCTATTAGCCAAGATAGTCAGGGATGCAACCCCACGATCTGAATCTCTCCAAACCTCTGACTGCCAGAAGCTGGGATTGATCAACAAGGGAGAGGGATCACTCGATAATTGCCCTGTTCTGTTCATTCCCTCTGAAGCATCCGGCACTGACCACTGTTAGAAGACAGGATACTGGGATAGATGGACCATTGGTCTGACCCAGTCTGGCCATCCTTATGTTCCGATATGGGTAATTGTAAATGTATACATTTAGGAACAAAGAATGTAGGCCATGCTTACAGGATGGTGAACTCTGTCGTGGGAATCAGTGATTCTGAGAAAGATTTGCGCATTGTGGTGGATAATCAGCTAAACGTGTGCTCCCAGTGCGATGCTGTGGCCAAAAGGGGTAACGCGATCCTGAGATGCATAAACAGGGGGATCTCAAGTAGGAGTAGAGAGGTTATTTGATTTCTATACTTGGCACTGGTGCAACAGCTGCTGGAATCCTATGTCCAGTTCTGGCATCCACCATTCCAGAAGGATGTTGATAAATTGGAGAGGGTTCAGAGAAGAGCCACAAGAATGATTAAGGATTAGAAAACCTGCCTTTTTCTTTAAAAAGGAGTTGTGTGCCTGGCCCCTCGGACCTGCTGTCTAACACCAGCAGGATGGGGTGACAGGCAAGGCTAATCCTCCATCTCTTCTGGTTATGCCATTTGGTGCTAAAGGGAGCCACCAGGTTCATTGCCCAGGCCAGGCCTACGATGCCATGGGGCATTAGTAGGTAGGTTGTGGATGGCTTTTGCAAGATGAAAGGACCCTGGCGCATTCTCTCCTTCAGCACTTTTGGGCAGAGGTAGCCACAATCAAGCCCTACACATACAAAGACAGGACTCACTTCAGCCACATCTGCAGTGCGCCACCTCTGAAGATGAAGGCCACAGCTGTCTTCACAAACCAAAGCAATGGTACCCCAGAGTTTAGGCCAGGAATATAATGAAGTTGTAGAATCTTTACACCATGATTATATATCAAGATTATCTACAACCACGCAAACATGTTCCCACGGAAAAGATATGTGGGAGTTTAGCACACCAGGCCCTGTGTCTTCAGGCAGCACATATCATCCTTGTCCTCATGTTTATTATTTGGATTACAGTAACACTTACAGGTCCTAAGATCAGGGTCCTATTGTGCCAGATGTTGTACATCGTAAAGGACAGTCCCTGGTGCAAAGTGCTTACACGCTAAATAGACAAGACAGCAAAAGGGTGGGAATGGAAGGAAAAGGGAAGGAACTTGCCCACTTGCCACACATCAGAGGTAAAGCCAAAAATAAACAGCAGATCTCTTTGATTCCTAGTGCAGGACCCTAGTTCACTAGACCAATGTTTCTCAACCTTACTGTTACCAGGGACTGGCTTGCTGCCTTCCTAAACTGTGTCGGGAAGCTCTCAGGGACGGATCATTGAGAAACACTGCAAGAGACCACTCTGCTCTTAGTGAAGAAGCAGTCAAGACTCAGGGCGAAGTATTGTAAACTAGGTGTATCAGTAAAATGTGATGTTACCGTGCCGTTTATCCTGATGGCCTCTTGCGATAATTTTCATTTCTTTTGCTCAGCTGGGGCCTTGCTTACATGTTATGTGAAAATATTCAATTAGTTCCCTTTACTGGAAAGTATGTTCCATTAAACCATTGTCATAGATACTAAGAGGCCTCCTGGTAGATTTTGTTTTAGAAACATCTGACAAAACCCTATGGTGCTCCTGTAAAGAATTCAAAGCTGAGGCATTGTAAACTTGAGCAATTACATATTAAGTGGTTTAATATTGTAGTGAGCAGTGCAGGGAAAAGGACAGTGTTTTGGATACCCATGGCCTTCCCCAGGTTGTACTTTGCTAGGCCCTTGGTGTCTGAAACATTGTCCTTTGCTTTGTTCTTCTATCTGCAATATTAGACCACTTAATATAGACAGTAATTACCAAACCTAATGATGCTTTTTCTTTGAACTCCTTGCTGGAGTGCCATAGGATTTGTTAGATATTGCGATAATCTGGAGTGGTTGGAGGGATATTACTTTCACCCCCTATCGAGCACCCACAGGGCAGAACATAATTAGACTACAAACTTTGAACTTGCTGAGGTGTTTTTTTCTCTTCAGCTCAGTTCTGGTGCGCACAAGTAGCTATTAAGTACTTGTCTGGATCTTTCCCTGTGCTAAAAGATAATAATGATATTTAGGTCGTACATTGCACTTTCAGTCAGCAGATCTTCACAAAGGAGGTCAGTATCGTCTGCTCCTTTTTACAAACTGAGGCGCAGGATGGTAAAGTCATTTGTCCAAGGTCACCCAGAAATGAAGCTGGGACTAGAACCCAGGTGCCATGAGTCCAAACCAAGCTCTATCCTCTACACCACACTGCCTTCCCGTCAGTTTAGTTTCCATGGCGACTCTGTCAGTTGAAACTGGCGTTAGCTGTGATCACACCAGAGTATGACTGACTAAGCCACTGTGCTGCTGTCACATGCCTTTGAACGTTGACGCTGCAGCACAGATACATGGGGCAGGTTGCATTATAGCCCCGCACGCCTGGCCCAGTGATCCACAGAGAGGTTAAACATGGCTAAGGGGTTTTATAACCCTCTGTGGATTCATCCCAACGAAGCAGGAGGGGTTATGTTGGTGCCCTTAGTGACCAAGGGCGGTTGCTGGATTTGGCTTGGGGAGCTAGGATTTCAGAATGGTTCTGACTCCAGGCTGTCATGTATGGCAGGCTCTTCTTGTAGAAATCTGAATGAGAAAAGACATTCTGCCTCAGCCCCTTTATATGGGTAAAAGGGCCTGAAAGGTACTAAGAGTCCTTAAAAGCCCTGGTTCTACCCATGCAGACACTTTGGAAGATGCCCATAAGGCTGCCTCTGAGGCTTACCTCCCAAGCCTTTTCTGTACAGGGTTTTCTGAAGGCAGAGCTGGAGAGGGGTATCAGGGATGGATCTGCAGCATTCAGTGCTGTGGGGCTTCCAGGCAGCACGGGGGCTATTTACAGGCATAGGGCCTCAGGACTGTCAAAGCCATGCTGGAGGGCTGCTCCAGTTCCCTGAGCAGCCTAGAATTGGGAAGGTAAAAATGGAGCTTAATGTCATCTTTTCTCTGCAACCTCCAGGGCTGTGAGTTCTGCACTGCCTCAGAGATGCAGCGTACAATTTCATCCCTAATAAGTTGCTCATTCTGCCTTCCTGCTGTACATGGTTGTTTCCTGCATTATATTCTTTAAGTGCTGTCTCTAGTGTAGTTCGGATGGAACTTCATATGCTTCCCTTTAGTGACCAAACCATAAACTAGTAGCTAAAGCTGGTTATAAAGCATGGGAAGAAATTGAAAAAACATTCTTGAATTTCCCCCTGTTTCTGCAGGTGAAAATTTGAGACTTTCAGGATAATAATAAAAAAATAAATAAATAAAAATAAAATAAACTGGCAAAAATGTGGAAAGCTCCCCTCCTGCCTTTTAGTCCCCATGGGAGTTTCAAAATTTAAAAAATATCTGTATGTCCTACTAATGTCCCTTGATGTTAGGTGGTTTGGCCTTGATTTTTCAAAGCATTATTACAGTGTATAAATACCTTCATGGGGAGAAAATACTGGGTACTAAAGGTCTCTTTAATCTAGCAGAGAAAGGTGTAACAATAGTCATTGGTTGGAAACTGGAGCCAGACAAATACAGCTTAGAAATAAGGCACACATTTTTAACAGGGAGGGTGATTCATCATTTGAGCAAACCATCAAGGCAGGTGGTGGATTTCTTCAGATGTCTTCAGATCAAGGGGGCTCAATACGAGGGGAACTGGGCAAAATTCTCTGGCCTGTGACATAAGGAGGTCAGACTAGATGATCTGATGGTCTCTTCTGCTCTTAAAATCTCCAAATCTAGGAATTAAGCATGTGCCTAACTTTAGGCATGTGAGGTATGACATTGACACCAATGAGCTAAAGTTAGCCATGAGCTTAAGTAGCCTGTTGAATTGGGACCTCTATCCAGACATCCATTCTTTTGGTCATCAGCATCTCATCATTTCTCTCTGTAGTAATTTGGACCACGCTAGACAATTCCACTCCTTCCTGGTATTTACTATCTTCAAATACTTTAGATAGCTATCTGACTGCTGCTTAGCCAAACTAGCTATCAATTTCTTTCTTTTAATCTTTCCTTATTAATTGCTTCCAAAGGGTTTCCAAGGAAACTTTTAGACCCTGATCCAGCAATTGGGTCCACTAATACATACCCATATGAATGTGCAGAGTCCTATAGATTGCAGTGAGAACCCACGTGGCCGTGAGGTTTCCCTGCATGAATTATTATGAAGTCTAGGACTGTGAATTCCTTCTCAGTTGCCAGTGAGCTGTAGCTCCTTCACTGATCTGGCACTGTGGCTTCCTACCCCATAAAGACGAGGCAGCTCTTTGGTGGAGCTGCAGAAAGGCGGCAGGAGCTCATCAGAAACTGCTCAGATCTTTCAGCAGCAAAAATGGCCTCCCAACCCTGGAAAACATTCTGGAACTGGTCAGTATTGTCCATACGGGGTGAGAGAGACCTATGGGAGGAAAGGCAGAGGTAAAGATGAAACGAGGTGAAAGTTGCAAGGGAGAAAAAGAGTGGGTCTAATTCTCCATTCTCTCACTGCTGGTTTATGCTGGTGTGAGTCTACTGAAGTCAATGGAGTTTTGGGGCCTGTAAGGTCATAGAATGAAATGTGGTGTGAGGACTGGCGTAAAGAAACCCATGTCACTTGCATGTTGCATCGATGAAGAAAAATAAAAAATGGCCCAAACTAACAAAAGTTATCTTGAGACTGGAGAAGTCTCAGTGGGTGCCTTGCATACACAAAGGGTTGTGGAAGTGAATACCTTGGGGAAAGTTTGTGTGAGTAATTACAAAAATATCACCTAAATTGAGAGTCACTTGAAAACTTCACTCTTGACCTATGGGAAGAAAAAAATTCCATGCAGCCGTTTTCAATGTTAATTTATGCTAAATGTCCCATTGAGGGTTGGACTGTGAATCCCTGCATAGATAGATCAATAGGTAGCTTTATAAAGTAGATAGTGTAGAACAGAGGGAGTAAAGGTAAGCAGGAAGAGTAGCTCTGAAGCAAGCTAGAGCTCTCCAGCTTTGTGTGGTTATCATTTCTGCTTAAAAAGTGCTGGACATATCACCACTTATATTAAGCTCTTCTCTGAACTGTCTCCCCTTTGCTCACATCTCTCTGTTCTTCAAGTATTTCTGCATGAGCCACTTACGCTTTCGTGAGAAGCAGATAGTTCTCCTTTGTCAGAGAAAGGCTCCAGCGAGGAGATGAGTGTGGGGAGAGAAAAAGCGGAAATATATTGTCTCCCCTCTAGCCTTGAGACAGTTTGTGCTTCTTCCTCCACTATTGTCACCCTGAGGACAAGACTCAGAATGAGTTACTGAGAAGAGGTGAGCAGAGCATAAGCCTCTGTCTGCTCTGGCAGAGGAGCTGAGATAGCTATAAAGCAAACTTAGGTGACAGGGCTCTGGTAAGCTTTCTCGTCATGATGTGATAGGTCGCTTTGGGGTGGTCTGAGAGCCTAGTGATAAATCCGTGATATAGACCGCCTGGGTGTGGTGTGGGGAGATGAGAGGGGCTAGTTTATAGCACAGATTGTTTAGTGTGATGATAATCTGCATCCACCCAAGTCAGGAAACGAGAGCAAAAAGTCTTGTGCGTGATAGCCTGCGTGCTATGGCGTGGGTTAGTTACAGCCTCCCTCTAAGGGTATACCAGGGTGGAAAGGGCACTGCAAGCTTTCCTTTTTCTTGTACAGGGCCATGCATGATTAAATTCCTAGTGGCCATGCACAACTGAGTTCCTTGTGCTCCCACAGGGAGAAAAATCACTCCTGTGCAGAAGACCAGCAGAAAACCTACACGCTTAAGCCCTCTTTCCAAACCTTAAATGGGGCTTAAGTTGCAGACGATTTATGCGGGGTCTCTGCACAAAGGTGAATTTCACGCACACAGTGCACTGGGTTGGAAGAGTCTCATGTCAAACAGAAGAACTAGAACCACCCTGGGGAGTGGGAAAGGGTGGATTGAACTCAGGGCTCTGGTTTCCTCATCACCAGTGCCAAACATAGGCTCACAGCCATATGCTAACCTGGTATATTATAGGATCCATTATATTATACTTATGCTAGATGTCTTCTCCAATCCCTTCCCCCCACCCGCCTCCATGACCACATACGACTCTAAATAATCCATTTCGGTCTTTACAGGGGTCCTTCTACTAGTCAGGATTAGGCAATTCCTATGCAATGAAAAAAAACCTTTAATTACTGTGGCTCCTTTATGATCGTAGGATGTATACATTTGAACCCCGAAGGGTTCTCACCAGAGAATAGCCTTTATTTGCTTGATTGTGTCTGTTCAGTTAATTCTTTCTAATTACTATTTTCTTCCTATTAGATCCTAATTATATACAGTATTTTCATTATAAAGTGTAATGTTTCCCAGAGAACCATGTCAATTACACAGGCGATATTACCAGAGGTCTCATTTACTTCATTAAACCAGAGAGGAGAAGCCTCTTGTCTGATTAAAACTGTGGATGGAGTTTTGGACTCAGTTATGTCCTTGTCCTACAATGTGTATATTAGAACTGATCAGAGTATGAAAAAAATATGCTCCAGGAATATTTTTGTAGATAAAAATATCTCGTTCACTTTCGTGATATTTGTCAACTCCTGTTGTTCCATTACTGTGACCATTTATGCAGCAAAATCATTTGTGAATACCCAAAAGTTTCAGGAATTTTCGCATGAATCAAAATTGGAATAAGTCATGGAACTGGAGATTAAAAAATGTTGATAATGTTCATAAATTGGAGAGGGTCTTCAGAAGAGCCACGAGAATGATTAAAGGGACGGAAAACACGATTTATAATGAAAGACTCAGGAAGCTAAATCTATTTAGTTAATCTAGATTGTCCGTTTTTCTAAAAGATATGCTCTAGTGCAAACAGGAATTAATTCAAAGATGTCCTGTGACCTGTGTTATGCAGGAGATCAGACTAGATGATTGCAATGATCCCTTCTGGGTTTATAATCTATGAATAAATCTGTGAAATAACTGGGATTATTTACCTCAGTGAGCAGATGTGTAAGAGAGCACAAGGTAAAAGGATAGCAAATGATGAAGGGAATACAAAAAATACAGAGAAACATCTATATTCCCGTCTCATAATTCGAAAAGTACAGGGCATTCAGTGAAACGAAAAGGTGGCAAATTGAGCAGTGATATAAAAGAGAACACTTTTTCACCCAGCACACAATATGCCTCTGCTACTCATTACCATTTAAGTCAATTAAAGTATTAATATTCTTAAAACTCTCAAACTCTTTTGAGATTGGCTATCTTCAGTAAATGAAAAATATCATCCCCGCAAAGGCTGAAGGTAACAGTATTAAATCGTAATTCAGTGGCAGCCTGTGCAATTCCAGCATAACTCAGTGTACAATCACATAGGCACTTAGCGCATGATTGGCACTTTATAAATAATTAATAATAATATTAATAATACAACTGCTGGCACAGTGACTTTTGATAACAACTATGTTTTTAAACAGTGCCAGAGCTGAACAGGATGCCCCATGTTTACCAAGGCATTGCAAATCTCCCATGATAGCATCCAGAGACCCTGTGTCAGTCACACCTGAAATGCAAAGGGAAACTTGGCGAGCTGGTCAAGGGAATCTCCTTGTTCCCACAACTCTGCTATTTCCGTGGAAGGAGGCCCCAGAGACCATCTTATACTGGCCACAAATGACTTTTTTCCTGTGATTTGGTTGTTTTGTTTTATAAAATTGTTGTTGATGAATAATTTTGATAGGCCATGAGTCCTGTTCCTAATGATGGAGGTTAACTGATTAACTTGTTAACAGGTTAACTGATACAGCATGTGTTAGCTACTACCACAACATGGGGTCTCCCTAAATCCTGTTCTGAATTTAACAGCCATGGAATGGATTGATGACTACACTAAATTATGGGTAAACCTCTTTAATCTTTCTCTTAGTGTCCCATCCTGTTGGCCTTTCCTTTTCTTCACAAGATATTTCAGCATCTGCCTCTTAGACAAGGGATATCTCACCAGCTGACATCTGTCTGGACCCATCTTGTCATGTTAGTTTTCATCCCATGGTTTTTTGGGATCCTTCAGTATTACAGGTGGGGCCTGGGTTTAGGATGGATAAATGCAGACCTAGCATAGCATAATGATACTGGAAATAACATTGGAGACAGGAGAAGCTCTAAAATTTCAGCCCTCCACATCAATTAATAGATGCCCCAAAAAGTTTGCATGCTTAGCTGAACAATCCAAACCCCTTGGACTGAAAATTACTTGCATAGTTGCCAACAATGTGCGAGGATTGGCGTGAAGACAAGGCCCCTGCTCTGAAAAGCTTGCAGTCATGTCTGGATAGATCTGGGAATCTTGTATAGACAGGCTTTGTCATGAAATTTCTGGTTCTTCTTGAGTATATCTCAGCTTGGAAGACAGCAAGACCAGCACCCAGGTTGTGGTACTTCTACCTCTAGCACCATCCAGAATGTAGAAATGTGAAGAAATGGCAAAATGAAAAGGAATGGGGGAGAAAACAAATGTGATAATCTTTTATGAAATTCAGCAGTGGTTTTCTTCCAGTTTTGGGTGAAGGGTCCAAGGGATGCTCCTCTTCATTAGCTGTCCTGTCCCTAATCAATATAAGTGCAGTGTGACATCTTGCAACGAAGTGCATGTACGTGCACATCTAATGTGCTACGATTTCACCATGCCAAAGCAATAGCAGCAACAGAGCAGATGTGGGATATGTGGAAGCTCAGTTCAAGGGCCTGAGACAGATGTCAAATGGACATGCCTGTCCATGAAACTGTGTGAGAGAGAACAGCAGGATCTACATACCCCTTTCCGGGGATGACAGAAAGGCCTTGATCATGAGGGCGTTGGGTTCTAATTGGAGCTGGGATTTCCACCACTCTCCTTGGTGCCTCTAGTCTGTCTTTTCCTTTCCAGACAAATATAAAAACAGGAGTCATACATTATAGCTTGGAACTGCCTAAGATGACTCTTTCCACATACATCTGACAAGTCCCCAGCAGGAAAAGCATTAAGAACAAAGTGTCTCCAGAAGAGGCCACCTTAGCCCGGGCAAGCATGTCTCAGAGATGTTAATACTTCAAATATTTGAAAGAAATCTTCAAATACTTGAAAGGTTGCCATGAAAAAGATGGAGAAAAATTGTTCTCTCTTGTCACAGACGGCAGGACAAGAGGCAATGGGTTCAAACTAGAGCAGAGCAGTTTCAGATTAAATCTCAGGGAAAACTAACTGTGAGAACAGGAGGACAATGGAACAAACCAACTAGAGAAGTCTTGGAAGTTCCTTCACTGGAGGTTTTCAAAAAAGAGGCTGGATAGCCACTTGTCTTGGATGGTTTAGACACAACAAATCCTGCATCTTGGCAGGGGATTTTAACCCTATGGTTCTAGGACTCTTCTCTAATGTCAGTATGGAAGACTCACATGTCATCTCTCTTCCTGTGTTTTCAGAGCTCTGGCACAGTGCCAGCCAGAATCAAGTCACAATGGCTCCTTCTGGAGGAGGTCATTACATTGGTTTATGGGGGTTTTATGGAACATTACAATGATGTAATGTGGACATTAAGCAGGGCTCACCATGAGGAACACTAATGGCTTTATGGCCATTTTTGCACTATCTCAATGTAATCTACTGATAAGGGAGAGCCAGGAACCCAGCCAAAGGTACGGGAGTCAAATAAAACAAAGGTAAGAACAAATAGGCTCTTTCAGTGTGGAGGAAGTCAGTGTTGCAGCTGGTGGGAATGGATAGTTGTCCACAAAATCCTGGCTGCTATAAAATCTCTGTCTCCCCACATTCCCAGATGTCAATATGGAATTGCTGAGCATTGCCTGGCACATAAGCAGGTATCCTTATATGTCAAGGCCCATTCTTGCTTAATTGTCCCCTTATCTTTTCATCTAAGTTATAAAGATTTTTCATCTGGTATTTAGCTGTGCTTGTTCACCCCTGTGTCCAAAGAGAAATATAGATAGCCTCCAAACATTGGTGACTATTTTGCTGATGTAAAATTAGCTGGAATGGCAAATGGAGATATCAAGGAATATATGGATGGACAGATGGAGAGATGTAAGCATAGAGAGAGAGCTGGATGCAGGATAGATGTGAACATAAAGAGATTGCTGATAGGGCTGATGAATGGATGGACAGAGATTCCAAGAGGACAGATGGAAACTAATGCTGTCAGAAAGCAGAATATCTGTTCCACAAGAAATCGTGATATTTTGAAATTTGTTTCCATTCTGAATTAGAAAAAAAAAAAAAAAAGCCAAAACATTGAAATTTTCCACAAAACAGAAATGCTCAATAATTCTTATTTGGAAATGTTGAACTATTTTGTTTCAATAATGTTGAGTTATTTTATTTTGATAGTGGCTAAACGTTTTGTTAATGTCAAAACGTTATGCTATAATATTACAAATAATATCTAATAATATATTAACTTTAATTTAACACGATATAAAAGTAAAAACAAAATTGCTCAAAATAATACTGTCAAAACAAAATGTTTTGAGATGACTGAAATGAACAATACATGAAAAGTGACAAATTCCTGTGAAATGTTTTGTTTTAGATAAAATTGTATTTTCCAGTGGAAAACATGAAACATCTCTAAGGGAAGTGCAGAATGAAGGGAGCATGAGGAGAGGGAATCAGGAACTGATGGCTGAATTGAAAGGTTGGTTTAATACAGAGCGTGTGTGGCAGTTGGATGCTGTCTGGCTCGGTAGACATCAGAGGTTATGCACTGAGGGTAGAATCTTGGCCCCCGTGCAAAGAGGGTGACAAAACACTCATTGACTTCAGTGGGGGTATCTGGGATTTCCCTGCAGTTGGAAGCATCTTACAGAAAACCATAGGTCATCTCAGGCTGTGCCAGTGTGAGGAGGGGAAGCTTTTAGAGAATACATGTGTTCTATTGCCAGGGCTCTCAGCCAGCCATCCTGAGCATTATTCATCCATCCACTCTGACTTAGCATTAGAAGGGAGGCCAAGGCAGGTGTCATCTGCAAGGATTTCTGAACTTGGGATTCTCTGTCACTGGAAACACCCTTTGTGAATTGCATGTGACATGTAGGGACCAGGAAAGTGGCTTGGCTAGCTTTACACAGAGGAGCACAGATGGGCTAGCCCTCCTTTAATTCATTACATGACCAAGGAACGGGATAATATATGTGGATTTTTCCATGTTGTCCTCTTAGTGGCAATGTCTGTAACCTCAGGCCTGATCGCACTTTGATTCCAGGGCAGTCCAAAGGAAAAGGCAGGAGTCTTTGCCAACATGCGAGGAAGTAGCAGGAAGACAGACTTCTACCAAGATACCCTGGCTTCAGGCTCCTATACTGCTGTGCCTACGGCTTTCCTTCTGGACAAGCAGCTATCTAGAGATGCAAAAGGCTGCACAGTGGAAGAAGATGGGGAGTTAATGCTGGAGGAATATGAAAGGAGAAGAGTGGCACCAGAGAGCTGAATCGGGGCTGCGAGGGTGGTCTGTGGGACAGTGAGTGTGACATTGACCTGGATATTAAGCCTAAGTAAATTGAAATTGTTGGAGCCAAGGGCAGTCACCTCTCTTTGATAATGTTCTGTGTTTCCTGAAGGGATTGAATTCACTTCCCCCCCATAACTCCTCAGTCAGTCCTGAAAGTGGGAGCTGGAAAGGCTTTAAGCCTGGGTGAGGAGAGGCCTGAAAGGGAGACCTCAACAACCTGAAAGAATGGGCCATGTGGCCACATCCCAGATGAAATCTCCATCCCTAGCGATACCCTCAATACACGACAGTTCCCTTGGCATCCTAAGCTCCCGTGCTGCCTATACAATTATGATGATCATAAGACAAAGGGATAGAAATATCATTCAGAATCACAGGAGACCTATAGGCCTAGCCCTGTAAAGATAGCTTAAGCAAGTGCAAGTCCATACAGCCTATGTAGAAGTAGTTTTTTAATAAGTTAGTATAGGTAAGTAAACTAATAATGACTGTAAGTCATGAGATGGGATAAGATTTTATTTTGTAATCGTCACAAGAGCTGAAATTGGGAAAACTGCTGACAGATACCAGCAAGAAGGCTGTTTGTACCAATTTAGGGTATTTTTGGACGGGAACATCTGCAGACGCCTAAATGCATGTAGCCATTAAATCCAACTGATGTACCCAATTGAAACTAATTAATTTATTAACATATAGGATAAAGACATCCTAGTATTATGAGGGGGGAAAGTTGAGATATGATAAAAGAGGGAGGAGCTATTTATACAATTGTATGAGAGGACCACCAAGACCTATAAAACATCTGGTCTTTGGTAAAACCAATGGAATTCTTCATCAGCATGTTGGAGTAGACGAGTATCTATCTTACCACCCAGAGCTCTCCCCAAGGACAGAGTGAGTATATGGTGTAGGACATTATCGCATTTTACCTGTTTGGATTGTTTCACTTACATGACTAATCACAGTGGTAATAAAACCTTTGCAATTACAAAAGTAATTCCCAGAGTGTGAGCGTTGGAGTTATTGCTATGTCCCACCGGGCTACCAAAACAATAATTCTGATAATACTGGGTCTGACATTGGGACAAAAACCTACCACATTTCAGCATGCTAGTTGGGGAAACTAAATCAGTAATATAATCAATATACAATCAATAGATCAGGCAACACCTGTTTAATTTTTTATACATTTGCCAGCTTTGATATCTGCCAAGATCATCCAGGGAGGAGGATGTGTGTATGCACAAATTCCACCCCCTGCCACTGAATTTTGTCATGTCACGGCAGCTTGTTCTGCTTCCACGTGCTGATAGAGGCTGGGAGATGCCTGAGTATCCTGTGCGATGTAACGTTCTGCAGCAAGACCTTGTTGCATATTCTAATTCTCCCTCTCTGTGATTTAGTGCTGCAGCTAATGCATTTGATGTCAGCCTGAGTGAGATAGTAGGGTTTAAAAATTCATAGCTGACCTTTCTCTGACACGTTTAGCTTCCATTAAGCAAGTGCCACAGGATGGGTGAAGGGGTAGGGAGGGCAAGGGGCTTCATTATGAATTACCTTTACCTTAAAACAAGAGGTTGTGGGGAGAGAGGAAAAATAAGTTTGCATTTCAATTCTGGGCTGGAAAAAAGAGTGATGAGAATCAAAATGAAGTAGAGGGAGAGCTGCCTCAAAAGCAGAAGACAGGCTTCTGAAAAATATATACCTTCACCAAAGGAAGATGGAATACAAATTGGGTCCTTTCTTTCTTTCTTTTTTTTTTCTCTCTTAAATATGCCTTGAAAACAGAGGTTTTAAGGGGACAGAGAGCGGGGGGAGGGAGAGGGGGAATATGTCTCTTAAATGTGTTCAGAACATTTCTGCCGCCTGCGAAGCTGGGATTGTTTATTAGAAGATAAGATAGTGAAAAATGTATTTTGCAGAAAGAAAATAGTAAAGCTGGTTTCCTGGCAGATAAGGAGCCAAATTTCTATTTTATGCTCAATTGAATGATTCAGTTACATTAACCGGGAGGCAGCAGTGAAATAACACCCTGAGGAAATGAGACTGAAAGGAAATGCTGGTTCGGAGGAGGCAGCTGCAGACCCTGTACCTGGAGGCCTGGCAAACCCATCCTGAGGGCTACAAACGAGGTAAGGCTGAAGGGTTATCTCCTTCCTGTGCCAATTAGGCAAGTGATTACTGTCCCAGCTGGCCACCTGATGTAAAATTGGAGTAGGGCAGGGTTTGGCCCTATCCATGCATCCTTTCAACTGGATTTGGACATTACCACTTTAGATAGTCCTTTTCAATATTTAATGATAAATCCCTTCCTTCAGTCAACCACAAGCACCTCCCAAACTTTGTCAGCTTGAGGGCTAATATGAGTTAGGGCTAGTTGAATGGAAACGGCTAGGTACATGGTGGGAAGAAATGGTGTCACTAACTCCAATGTGCCATGGTCAGGCACGCAGCAAAGGAAATGTAATTACCTTGTTTTCTCTGTACTACACCTTTAAAGGTCTAGACCTCTGATATCTGGTAAGGCAGCTACCATCTTGCAACACAGACTTGATGTGGCACGTTGGAGGACAGACGTATGTGCTCAGTGTTGCCAGCTTTGGTGATTTTATTCGGAGTTTCACAATAATTAATGTTTGTCTTAAAGTCCCAGCTCCTGGAGTCAAGTGATTATAAAAGATCCTAGCTTTCTTTCTTTTTTTTAAAGTACGTTTCTAATTCTCCTAGTTGCAGAGCAAAACCTGAAAGTGAAGTGAGTTCCACCTAAAATCTTTGAAACCAGAAAGCATATAAAATGTATTTCTTTTTTTTAAAAAAAAATCTTATGATTTTTAAGTCAATCTCAAGATTTTCGGGGGCTCAATTCAGGATTTTTGATGGCTGATGGCAATACTGCACACTGGGTGAACTGGTAGACACTTCACGTCATTCATGCTGAAAAATGATGGTTACTCCCTTCAAATGGAAAAACCAAAGGAAAAGCATGTGGCTGATTAGCACCAGAGTCCTCACTGCTCTACAGAGATGAGCTTAATACTATGATTACTGGGTCCTTGATAAGCTCATTTTTATTTACTCAGCTATTTAATTCATGACATGATTAATGATTTGAACAGGTCTCTCCACCATGAGCAACCAAAGAGGAAGCCATTGTATAACACAGATCAAGGCTCTGTCTGTACATACGTGCCCTCTATCACCACACTACCTGAGCACCTAAGAGAAGCTACATTCAGATTAGGGTTAATGTATACATGCAGGTGATAAGCATAAATTTGAGAAGACACAAATCCAAACTCCTGAGTTAAGGATCCTAGAGCAGCTGGTTCTTGTGGGCCGACAACATGATGTGATGATATTTGTGAGTAGTTTCAAGGGACTGGTAATGGGTCATAGGTTCCAACCCAAGCCGCATGTAGAATAAGCAAATGGTACCTTGGTCTTCACAGACATTAATGAGTTTATCTTCATTAGTGAGGTAGGGAAATAGAATGATCATCCCCTTTTTACAGATGGGAAAACCAAGACACAGAGAAATGCAAAGCCCTTGCTACCAAGAAGTGTTGGGGTAGGTGTGGCTTAGCTGCTGCTGCACGTGGTTTAACGGGGGGTGTAGACAAGGAGAGACAAAACAGACAAAAAGTGGGAAATGAGGTGACTTGTTCAAGGTCACAGAGCAGGTCTGTGAGAGAACTGGCAATACAACCCAAGCCACTGTCTACCAATTCAGCGCCCTGTATGCTAAACTACACTGCTCACTGGACCGGGGTAAAAAATTTCCAAAAGAACATTTTTCTGTCAGAAAATGATGATTTGACAAAATCAAAATGGTCTGTGGGAACATAGCAATTTTGTCAAACATTCACAGTTATTGGAATGAATTGTCTCAATCGGGTTGAAATATTTCATGTAGACTTCGATGTTACTATAAATATAACAATCAAAACACTTGGACTATCTATTATATAAATTGTAATATAACACATAAGTTGAGTCAATCAAGTCAAATCTAAACCTTTTGACCTGATCAAAATGAACTGGGGTCAATACAATCAAAATAAAATGTCACTTCGATTTCTTAAATGAAAATGTGGATTGGTCCATCATTAACCTTTAACAAGGGCATTATGTGCTTGTCCAACAGACGTGTGGCTCAGTTCATCAGGTTAGCAACCCAGAATTCCCATCCCATGGGGAATTCCAAAAATGCATCCTGAATCAAAATGGTAAATAAATAAATACATTTTTTTTGGCATTTTCCCTGGAATAGAAATTCCAGGTTCCAGCCAGCTCTACTGTTAACCTGATGAACTGAGCGATGCTTCTTTGGACAGCTACATTATAATGCTCTTAATAAAGGTTAATGATGAACTTAGCTGCTGCTCTAACTGCTGCTTCCTCATTGTTAAAGACCTTCCAGTAAATATTTACCCTTTCTTCACTCCAGCATACTAACAAAATAATAAAGGTTTGATCTCTGCTGGCTGAGTTTTCAATAAAGCCTCTGAAATGAGGTGAATATTTAGAGAATGGAGGTCTCCTAGGAAGTGGAGAAGTTGAAAATTATAGAAACTATTTGTATCCTGCACCCTGCTGTGGAGGAGAAAACACTACATTGTCTAACAAACCAGTGAATTGTGTAGCCAATGGGTCTTGTGACCCATAGAAAGGCATTAAGGGAAGGCAGTTGAATGGAACTACTGTTACAAAAATGTTAGCTCTTTGGGGCAGGGACTGTGTTTTTGTTCTGTACTTGTACAGCACCTGGCACGATGGAGTCCATTACATTACTGGGGTTTCCAGGTGCTACTGCAATACACATAACAAATAATAGTGGTGCTAGGCTGTAAAGTTTTTCACTACTGGCTCAAATGGGACAGTAGAAGAGCTGGTAGAATATTACAAAAAGTCATTTACAAATACTTCTGGAAATAACTGATGTGTTCTCTTCCCATTGTTATATGTGGTTCAGCCTCTTTTTCATGTGAAATTGCTTGTGAATCCTCATAGACTTGAAGGCCAGAAGGGACCATTATGATAATCTAGTCTAATGTCCTGCACACCACAGGCCACAGAACCTCACCCACCTGCTCCTGCAACAGGCCCATAAACTGTGGCTGAGTTACTGAAGTTTTCAAATCTTGATTTAAGGACTCCAAGTTACAAGGAATGAACCCTTTACTCTAGTTCAAACCAGCACATGACCTTCAGAGGAAGGTGAAAAACCACCAGAGGGTCTCTGTTAATTTGACAAGGAGGAAAGTTCCCTCCCGTCCCCAACTCTGGTGATCAGTTAGACCCTGTGGGTGTGGGTGAGACCCGCCAACTCGACACCTGGGAAAGAATTCCCTATAGTAACTCACAGCCCTCCCCATGTAGGTTCCCTTCTCCAGCCTTTGGAGATAGCAGTCAATGTGTCCATTGTAGGTTACCTCATCATACCATCCCCTCTATAAACTTAACCAGTTCAGTCTTGAAATAAGTTAGGTTTTTTTTGCCCCCATTATTCCCCTTGGAAGTCTGTTCCAGAACTTTACTCCTCTGATGGTTAGGAACCTTTGAGTAATTTCAAGCCTTAATCGAAATCCTAAAAGCGTAGGCTGGGATTTTCAAAAAAAGCCTAACAGAGTGAAAATCTCAGCCTTTTTCACCAAAATGAAATTTGGAGGAAAATTCCCAACCAGCTCTTAATGCAACATACATTTCAGGTGTCCCCTCAGCAGACAGGTCAAACACTGAATGGATCATGACGACAGAATTCCCATCTCAATGAGTCCTCTAGCCAAGGGTTGAGATATGTTGCTGGAATATGGGGCAGGAGAAGCTTGTCTTGCAGTTACCTATGCTGAATGTGTTCAGTGAAGAAACAGAGGATTTCACTATCCTGGCCCGTCAGCGCTGCCTTTCATCACTGGTAAACTCACTTAAAAAAATCTTGACACAATAAAGAAAGGCCTTTCTTGTATCTCCAGCATGGAAGGAGAGAAAACAAACAAGTTCACCCTATCCCTCTGTAGATTGGTGTTATCAAAATCATCTTCATCATCATTATCAAAGGCTACGAGAGTGACCTTTCCAACTGTCAATGAAAGCTCAGCTATGGGACAAAAGGGAGTGAATCCCACTGTCTGCGAGGAAATCTACACATAGACACACAATCTCTCTCTTATTTTCCTAAGTTGCCTTTTCCTTTTCTTGAGACTCCTTTTTGCCCTTTAATAGATCTGTGGAATCCTTTCCCCTGATGCAGCTAAGAGTTGTGGTCAGCTGTCCAGAATGGAAGTGACCTCCACTTTGGAAATGGTCCATATACCTCTCTTCAGAGTAGCCCTTAGATGCTGTTACTGATTTATATAATGCCCCCATTTTATTCCCTTATAGCTGAATTGGTTGTCTCTACATTCCTTTCAGCCTGTGGAATAATGGGCTGGGAATCAAGACTGGATGTCCTGTGTGGCAAAGCTGAGCAGCACCGCAATGTCATTGTGAGCACAGACGTGAAAATCATCCCAAATTGCCTATTCTGAGCATTATTACCAGCTGCTCTGTGGGCCCAGGCAGCCAGGAGTTAATCTTACGGCTTCTTTATGAGTGTTTTTACACTGCTGTGCTCAGTTGCACACCAGGGCTCACTTTCTGATGTGAGTTACAGCACAGATGTCATGCTGAAGTGACCAAGTTTGCCCAGGTGTGGGTGAGATGAGAATCTGATCCAAGGACTTTCACTCTATTTTTATCACATGAAGAGTTGCAGCTGGGCCCTGGGCCCTAGAGTACCTTCATCTAGGCCATTTAAAACAAATGCAGGTTTCACACAGACAAGCAGGTTGTGGGAGCCAGAGAAGACAGACAGCTATTGTCTTGTGTAAAGCTGGGAAACAAAGTCACTGTAGGAGTTAACTAGAGCCTCAGAGTAAGGCCGTTTCCCGTATATTTTGTGTTTTGCTAATCAGTAAGAGACACATTGTTTCTCCAGGCCTGTGGGGACCGAGGTAGAAGCCACATCTCCAGCTCCATCCCTATAATGACTACACTGGATATGAGCTAAAAGATCTTTCCAAGAGATAAACACATCTGACCAACTAATAACGACAGGGCAACACCGCATGGAGAGAGGGAGAAAAAAATCTAATTCAGTCAGAGCCACAGAGGTCTGCTGGGGAGCATTTCAAGACTCTCTCTCTCTCTCTCTCACACACGCACGCATGCGCACACACACATCTTTTCTAATGTTTCTCTCTCTCTTACTCACTTTGTAAAACACTTTCCTGACACTGGGAGAGTTCATTATATACATATATAGAGAAACAACTAATGTTTCATTCTGTGAACTCTCACCTCTCTTGATATTAATGTGTCTGATAAATGTGGTGGCTAACTCCTGAAAATAAATGCACTGCATTTAGCCACCATAGCACATTCCCTGCTATTATCCAGTGCTAAGAGAGAAGGGACGTGGAAAAACCAGCTATTGTGCCTTCTTTTGGGTTTGAACAGCATTTAATGCCTTGTGGGCACTGCCAGAAACAAATACTAATAACCCTGTAGGCAGATGCTCCATTTCAACAACATCCTGAAGGAGGCACCTGAATATTCCTTGTTATGGTTGTCCATCCTTGGACTCTGACCCTGCAAGCTAGTCTACATGAGTGCATCCCTTCGGCTCCCTGGAGCCCTATAGGACTTGAATCCTACTTCACGTAGATTCACCGGTGTGGACGAGATTGCAGGGTCACGGTAAGACAGTCATATTGGAGCCAGTGGAATAATATTTGCCAAATTATTTATTCAGTTAATTTCATAATATTTTTATAAAATTATTTATCAATCTCCCTCCCTCCCCATTACTTACCCAGAGCCAGTAAGACAATTTGCAAAAACATTTACTGAATCCGTTTCACAACATTTTGCAAACAACATGCTCTGGGAGTTACCACGCCACACAAAATTCCCTTGATTGTTAACAAAAGGGTCAGATATATCTGGAAGAGCTACACTAGGGCTGCTTTTTCCCAAGCAGTCATTCCACGGTTCTATTGAAAGAATAGTTTCATGAGGGAAAAAAATTATTTTGCTTGTGTCTCTCCAACCTGGGATCTGTAAGGCCCTTGAATTGATGTTTTTCATGGACACAATCAAATTTGTACAAAGATCCTCATGGTGGTTCTTAAGACAGAAAACCTACAAGGAAAACTGTGGGGCTAGAAGGAAATCAACAGCAGTTATTTTATTAATATTGGCCTCTAATTGTTAAATACATGTCCCCTACAGATATGTGAATGAACATTCCTCCCATACCCCTTCCAACAAAACTGAAGGGATGGCATTATCCATCTGGATTAGCTAAATGGAAGAGATGAGTAATCAGAGGACAATAAACAACTAGGATCTTGGATGAGAAAAAGTGAACTTCCTAGTCTTATTACAGCTACCATCAGATAAATTAAGATGCACTTGACTCTTCCAGGGTGAAATTAATCTCTTTACCAAAGACCAGTACTAGACCTGTGCAACACTTCAATCCCACTTAAGGTCTATTTGGAGGGCTTAAGTGGATGCATCTGTCTCTTTGTTCAGGAATGTATTCCACCTCCCCAGAGCACAATGTATTACATCTTTTCCGGGTCCTGGTGTCAGCAGTTAAGGGTTAAGGAACCCAATTCAAGCTCTTTTGTTGTTTCGGTAAACTTCTCCAGATCTACTGATATTATAGTCCTGGTTGACATGGAATGCAGAATGTGTCCCAAATGGCCACTATAAGAACCTGAACCTTTTCCATTTCAAAAAGGCCCAGACATTTTAATGACATTGACTCCACCCAATTTTGGGGGTGCACAGTCTTATCTGGACAAAGACTGAATATGGACTGGGATAAAAGGAGTTATTCCTTTCATGATTGTCACCCAACCCTAACAGAGCTCCAGCTCTAGCTGGACATTCACTAATCTGCTGTCATTGGGTCCCGGTCCACTTCATCAATGTGTTTTTTAGCTTCCATTGGTCTGAGTAGGCTGCAACACTCTCTCTTTCCTTAGTCTCTCTGGCACACTTCCTGGGCACCGGCTTTCTGTCAGTTACCCCTTTGTGGAAGTGGGACCTCACAGACTAGCTACCCAAGGCTCCTAGGAGCTGCAAGACTTTTTCTTGGTTCTTTCTGTAGGTTTTGTTTCAATATGGAGACAAAAGACAAAAGAGAAGGCAACCAGAACCTGTATTAAAAATGGAGTATGCAGCCTGAGGCAGATACCCCTAGAGAGTCACCAATATCTAACAGAACGTATAAGAGGTACATTGACTCCACAAATCATCACCTCAACATTTCAATGTCTTCTCCTAGGCTTGGCCAGCAGCTCCTATAGGGGTATGGGGTTCAAACAGCTCTTGCCTTGATCTAATCATATTGACTCATCTTTTCTACTGCTGCAATATTGAATACATTATCCATCCAGTGCATTTCAGCTGGCCTCTGAAACCAGCAGAGACATCTCTAAGGGCCCCAAGTCCAATAAGGTAGGATATATGACACTTCCTGGGCACTGCAGTGTAAAGGCGTGATCCAAAGTCTACTGAAGTCTTTCCATTATCTTCACTGGGTTTTGGATCAGGCCTTTAACACTGTAGTTTTTTGGTTTTATTTTTATAAGCAGTGGTTTCTTTCTCCCAAACAAAATAATCCATCAGTTTTTTTGGGGAAAAAAAAGGTTAAACTGGCTTGGTCGTGAAATGGGAGTTAATGAGAAAAGATATAACTGTCTGGGACTGTGACAATTTTAATGGTGTTAATGTATCCCATCCAACTTATGTGTAAAGTAGATTACTTATCAAGGTCATTGCATATTTGTTTTAGTGTAGTGACATAGTTGGCTTTATATAAACTGCTGGGTTTAGGGGGAAGATTGATATCTGAATATTTAAAACCTTTCTTAGAAATATGAAAAGGGCATGTTCTTTCCAGGTACTCAAATGATTCTTTAGAATTAGCAGATGATTTAGTGACATTAACCTTGAAAGGCCCCAAATCTATCCAGCAAATGTAAAACAAATGGAACGATTTTTCTGGATTGGCGAGGTATAAAATTACATCGTCAGTGCATAATAGCTGAGATGCTCTCATTGATGATTAACCGCATTTATTAACAGCAGGTTATAATCCCAAGATGTTATTTGTAGAGTGACTGAGAAGTAATACAGTGCTTTCCAAGGAGATCACATTGTGAAATGCACCGAAGGTCATCTTGCAGCCCACTGGAAGTAAAGACTTAGTTCTTGGAAGCGCTCTTATTCTGTTCTATTCAAGTTCGTATAGTGCTCCCAGCACAATGGTATCTAAGCAGCTTCCCGTAGTGCTTTAACCCTCTACAGAGGGACTTGAGACACAGAAGGCCAACTGTTGGCAGAGGTAATGGCAGAAGTCTCAATAGGAATTTGATTTTTATTATTAGGCCCCTGCTAAAGGATGCACCCTGACTATATTTATCTATCTATCTATCTAGGTACTGATATGGCTCCCATTACGATAGTATCTGAGCACCTCCCAACCTTCAACACCCCTGTGAAGGAGGGGATACCATCACCCCCATTTTACACAAAATCTGTGACAGAACTGAACCCAGGTGTCCTGAGACCTTGGCTAGCACTCTAACCACTGGATCATCTATTGTATCCTTCATTTCCATTGTACTGATCCAACACCGTTTACATTTTGCAATGGTCAAACCTCAAAATAATTCAGAGCCTGTGTGTCACTGTTATAAGCACAGAGTTATCTGAACCTCTTGGATCTGCAGCTATTGTTGGCTCTGGGGATGGGGGGATGGCTAGCTCCCCACACCTATGTTTGCATGATAACAGTGACTCTCTTCAGTTGATAGGAAGGGCTGCAGAAATAAGGGATCCGGTGCCTGAAGGCAATGAGTAGAACCCCTGACTTCTGGGCTATAGGATGTACAGGCGATGAGGGCCTATTATTTGCAGGTATCTAAAAGAGTAAATGGCTTTCATTGTTCATTGCAGTTGCATTTCACTAGAAAACTCCCCCTTTACTAAGAAGTGAAAAATGATTTCCTCCTTCAGTACACCAGAGATGCCTTATTGCCCATCTTCCCCTGGAAGAAAACCAGGGGGATAAACTGCCTTACTAAAAAAATGCTTTGTTCTTCAGAGCCGTTCCTTCCCCCTCTCTTGACTTATTGACCAGGCACAATTGAGTCCAATTTCCCCCCCCCCTCACTGTGAATGGTAAATTGCAACATTACTCTCTCCCAATTCTTGGGAGGGGCTGCTGGAGTGAGCGCATAAAGACTGAGGCGCCTGCAAAACTGCAGGGGAGTTAAAGCCCCAGTGAAGTGTGGTTTCTTTAGACAGGGCATGGGGGCATTTATTTCCTAAGGCCATTTTACTCAAGCCACTAACATTCAAAAAGCTTTTATCAGAACCCCCTCCCCTACCACATGTAAGGGTGAGGGGGAAAGTAATATCTTCATTCAAAGTCCTCCCACACCAAAGCAAACAGCCCTATCTGTCCCTCCCCAAGCACCCTCTTTGCTCTGTTTTATATGTTCCCTCTCAGAGGAAGCTGGATTTGTTCATGCACATCCCTGGAGATCCAGATGACTCATTAACCTACATTAGTTCATTGCATGTCAGGGTGGCTCCATTCCCTCATAATATCAAAAGAGCTCACAGGTGTGTCTTGTTGCTAGAGATAGTGGTTTTTATCCCAGACCTGCCAGATCCTAAATGGCATCATTGTTTTATTCTGCTGCTGCAAGGATTTTGGTCATTGTGCTAATTAGAACAGTGGGTCAGGGTGGAGAGGACGGATTCTGTCCTGCTTATGGGCATTGGGATGGAATAGAATAAAAATTTCACTTCCCAGAGCAGTGCCTTTCAGTAGAAAGAGCCTACTTCAGACAAGTGCCTGAGCTCCCTTGAGACTTGGCCCTAGGTTTTGTGGAAGGGTCACAAATCCTAGCAGCTGTGGCCTAATCAAGCTTCATGTTTGCAATACAACATTAATCCAAGTGAGATTCGCTTGGTGACGAGTTTGGAGATGAAAGTTGTGCAGCGCTCTTATGGGCAATAGAAGTAGGGAGATCAAGCTCTCTGACCAGCTGTTCAAATTTAATCAGGGCCCAGTCCTCTTAAAATGGCATGTGGTTGTTTTCTCACCTAAAGGGCAGTCCCCTGTGCTGAATAGAAACATCTTTATTAATACAGTATGTCCCAGTGCAGGAAGGAAGCTGCGGTTGGTCCTGCTCTGGGCAGGGGGTTGGACTAGATGACCTCCTGAGGTCCCTTCCAACTCTCATCTTCTATGATTCTAGTATTTGGAGTGAGGGGCAGCCCTCTCACTGACTTCCTCCCTCTTCTCAGCAGCATGCACTGAAGGTGGGGGTCTCACGAGGACATGGGTGCCTGAATGCCACTTGAGTTGCCTAAGACCAACATTTAGGTTTTCTCCAGCTAACTGCCTTTGGGACAGGAGCTGGTAGGCGTATGCTGAGTCTGCCTAAACCTGTCCAAAGGCTGTCAGAGGAGGCAATGCCTCCTCTATAACCCTTGGTCCAATGGCTAAAGCACTCACTCAGGATGTGGGAGACCGAGGTTTAAATCCCCTACTACCTGATGAAAAACAGGGTTTTGAACATGTGGGACCCCCACCTCCCAGCAGAGGTTATAGGAATGTCCTAATTTCTGGTATGTACATTCAGGTTTACCGAAACATGTCATGGGAGGTCTCAAATGAAAGCCAGGGCCCCACTGATCTCTACTATTGCTATGAAATGTATG
Source organism: Mesoclemmys tuberculata (assembly GCA_007922155.1). Lineage (NCBI taxonomy): Eukaryota > Metazoa > Chordata > Testudines > Chelidae > Mesoclemmys > Mesoclemmys tuberculata. The sequence goes on from ML675655.1 coordinate 13,198,188, forward strand.
TACAGATACTATAAAAGGAGTTATGTATGTATACTGCAAATACGGTCTGAGATTCCGTATCAAGGTATGAGTCACAAGCAAAAGTGGAAAAACAGGTGTTCTGTCAGACAAGAGATGTTTATTCCCCACTCTCTCTGTAGGAGGTAAATTAAGCATTGTAAGCTAACACAATGGATGCCCATTTACAAGAGCAATCAAAGAAGAAATCTGAAGTTAACAGAGAAGTAGCACACAGGAAAAAAAAATAAGCCATGGGTGGCTCGCCTGTCTCTGAGTATAAACGATAAAGTTTGGAGAGTATAAGTAAAACATAAGAAACACACCCCGTTATCCTGCAATGAGGAAGTTAAAGAGCAGTGCGTTTACATTCACGAAAATGGGATCTCAGCCAGGCTTGGTTGAAAACACCACAGAGGACTTTGGGGGCTAAACCTCTTAAGAGAGGCGGTTAGCCTGTTCATTAAGTTTAGTCTCCAGAAAGCATATTATTATTTATTTTTTATTTGTAACGATTTGTTTCTGATAGCCTTACTCACGATCATTTATATCTTGAATCTTTGGTGATAAATGTATCCTTGCTTCCACTGTGACGATATCTAAGTGCCGTGATATTTGGCAAGGCGCTAAGCCTGAATTAAATCATACAAGCTGGTGTGTACAGTGTTCCCCTGGGGACAGCAGACCTGTTATTTCTGTGAGTGTTCAGTGGATAAGGGCCTGTGGGGGAAAGTTTAAAAGAGACTCAGGGACTGGGGCACACATATTGTCAAACCTGCCAAACAAAGCAAGGGTTGGCTAAGCCTCGACGAGAGTGCTTGGATGGCTTACGGCTGGTAGCGTCAGGGAGCAAAACAAATTTCCCTCTTGTTGGAGGAAGGGAGCTATCAAGGTGTACCCCAAGAACTGCCACTAGAATTCCTGAACCAATGGCATGGGTCTTTTTCAATCTCTGCTGCTGAAGCCATTCCACTGTACGTAAATCCTTAAATATTCATTTGCACAAGGAGACTAGACCCTGATGTCCCATCTGAGGGCGCTAACCGCTGGACAGCAGACTCATTTTCACTTAGTGGTTTCGCTCAGTGATTATTTAAAGTAATTATACACAGTGGCACTGCTTCAGCAGGGTAGAGTGGGTGCCACCTATCTGAGAATGCCCCATAGCCCCATGGTTTGGACATGCATCTAACTTATGACAGACCCAAGGACAGCTTCCTGCTCTTCATCAGGCAGAAAAGTCATTTGAACCCAGATCTCTCCCATCCCGAGTGAATACTTTAAACACTGGACTATTGGGCAAAAGGGGGGGCTGCTGCTGTTCCTCCTTCTCAGTTTTCAACAACAAAATTACTAAGCTGGTTTAGGTGCCTAGTGGGAGAGTTCACAGCTGTGGTTCCTGGGCATACCTGGACGCCTGAGTCCCTTCGATAGGCAGGGATAAGGCCATACCCCTTTTCTTGGCATTTCCTACTGGTTTGGTGCTCAGCAGCTTGGCTTTGGGACATCCCATTTTAGGGGCCTAACTCTCCCCATGCATTGCATAGGGAACTTGGACGCGTAACTCAGGGCTGTGAATTCCACTCGACAGCAGGGCACCTAAAAGTGAAGTGCCGCAGCAGTCAGCAGTGCAGCATTTAACACCCCGCTTGTGAATCCCACTGCAACTTTCCAAATGTCTTTCACACCAGCCTCTGGAGCCCCCCACCTCCTCCCACCCTTCCTTCCTTATGAAGCGACTAGTAGCTGAAAGCCCAGACGGTCACGCGTGTGTAATGCATAAAGTCAAAATGGCTGAGAACTTGAAACTGTATTCTGTGCCATTCAAGTTTATGGTTTCATGGTATGAGTGAGGGTGTATGTTGTGCTGGTAGATTTTTGTTGAGTTGTGTGAGCAGTGAATGAGAGGGGCGTGCTGTGTGAGGGGCTGTGTATGTGTCTGGGGCTATTGTGTGTGTAGGTTGTGTTGATTTGTTTGTGGAGGGGGTTACATGGGGTGATTCGTGTCGATTTGTGGGGGTAGCAGGTGGGTCAAGTATTCCACCATCTGTGCATACAACCACTGAAATTGTTACATGCAAATTAGCTGTAAAGTAGAGGTGTTGATTGGTTGAGCCACTTCTGATATAACAATGTTCTAGGACTTGTGGCCTGGCAGAGATATAGGCCTGGCTGTTGCACAGATATAATTCATAAAAAGTCAAAATGGTTGAGAACGTAAAAATTGGACAGGAACAGACCATGACACCCAGTGATGATTAAACTTGGTGATATTCTGAACTAAAAGAGCTCTCAACCATGTGTGTAGCTGCTTCCATCACTTCACGCTGACTCTATAGACATAATAGGCTTCTGAGTGACATTCCTAGAATCTTACTATAGTCCAGTGTTGTGATCTATGCTGGGCCCCAACCTGGAGTCTCCCCAGGGAACCATTGTGATCAGTGGAGTAGGGTTTGCTCCAGAGCCTGGAGCGCTTGACTCTGAAATTTGAGCACCCCAAATTCACTTGCAAACTAGAGCGTACCACAAATCAGCAGGAAGATACCACAGGAGGGCCCAGCATCAATATAGCTGGTCCCCAAGTTCATCTGGGACCTGGGGGACTGATGCTGAGACACAGACTGGCAGATGGTTGGCCATGTGCCCAATTATGTTAAAAACTTAAGTTGTTGACAATGGGTTTATAATAAAAATCAGCTTGGAGAGTGTAGAAGAGTAAAGAGTTAAAAGCTGGACAAATGGTCAGGCCTAAGTTACAGGGAACAGGGTCAAGGCACGGGCAAACCTTGTTTCTGCTAATTGGTATGAATTCTAGTTAGAGTCTGTTATCTCTCTTTTTTTCCTCCCTTCCTGGCCATCTGTGCAGGGGATGAGACTGAGGCTAGCTATTGCCACTTTTGCACAAGGCCTTTGGTGGGAAGAAATCATTCTTTTCCTTCCCCTCCCAGCATGCCTTTTCTTCAAACAATGTTAGTGTAAAATTAATAGGTTTTAAGAAGATGTGCCTGCCCTCTGTATGGTAAACCTGTAAACAAGAAACAGGGGCAGGTATAATTGTATTCATCATGTAGTTATTAATATTCATTTTATAGGTGTCAATGTAACCAAACAAGGGTCTATGGGAAGTTGCTGAAAATGTATACATTTACATACTGTTATGTTATGGATCAAAGAACTGTAAAGTAACCCCCTAGTTGCTCACTCGGGGTGTTGAGGTAGAACAAGCAGGCAATAACGGGGTTCAGTCTCCCCACTCTGCCCCAGGAACAACCTGTTTGGTTATTTCTAACAGAGATTTGTGCCAACCTGGGACACAGTGGGAAGCCCAACTTTCCTACTTAGAATCTCATTAGCGCTTGCAAACGGAGTAAGATCAGGGCTGGTAATTGGATGGGAGATTGATGGAATATGTACTATACTGAAGGAAATGGTGCCGGTGAATGAACAAGTGGTGTGATTCCATCTGAACAAGAACTAAACTAATATCACAGAGGGACATGAGGAGACACCACATAGCTGGAGGTGATGTTGAGATTAAAAAAAAAATCTGTACTCCTGACTATCTGGGATTAATAAAGATCGCCTGGGATTTTTCACTAGAATAGGTGGGCTAGTCCCAAGTCCCTGGTCATATTCTAGTGCAGGTAGCTTTATTCCACCTCTGCAAATTCCCTCTGCAGTTTGAATTCAACATGGTATCCTTCATCACTTCCTATCCTAAACTCTTGTCTAGTGTTGATGTGCACTGATAGCTGCTGCATTCCAGTCCAGAGGAAGCTGCATTGTAGCGGTGATGTGGGCATACTCATGTACTTTGTCTGTAAAGCATTTTTTACATCTTTCAGGAGGGGAAAGGCTATTGAAATGTACATGCATTTTTATTATTAATACATGAGGATGTCCAGGTGAACCTATTCAGAGAATATATGCAGTGCTGCAAAGCTGTATTCTTTTCCCCCTGCCTCTGTCTATATGAAATTAGTTAGGCAGACAGGAGAGAATTTGTCCTGAATTCTAAGTAATGTTCAATTTCAAAAGGTTGGGGTTAGCAGCAGCAGTGAAAACACCAGCTGGGCTTTTTGAGCTAAGGCACAGACACAACTCAACCTCCAGGAGATGCTTTCAAACAGACCAACATCCTAGCACTGTGAACTATTCTCTTGAAAAATTCTTTTAAAAGGCAAAGTATTAGTATTGGAGACAATGGGAAGAAAAATGATCTTGGTTAGGAAGGGTTGCTGTTTTTATAAATGAGGGAGGTCGTTTCTGGAAATGCAGGCTACTGTATTAAAGGCCTGTAGTAGAGGTAGGTAGGCCAGGGGCGGAGCACACTCGCCTCTGAGTCCTCCACAAATACTGACAGACATTATATCCATTAATGCTTATTAATGAATGTCTCTGTATGAAGCTAGTTGACTGTTCTGAATGACTGGAGAACAAGCTGGGGCCACTCTAGGGAATGCTGATCCATTAAGGGAAATCATTAGAGCTGGACAGAAAATGGTTTCCCTGTCCCACAAACAAAAAAATTATCAATTAAAAAAAAATTCCATCCTGTACTGGTCCCTCCCTGCCCCCCCCCAAAAAAATCTGTAAAGTTTTGCAAACCAAAAATCGGGGTGTGGGGGGAGGGGAATCAAACAACATTTCATGTCAATACTTTCAGAACGTTTCGTTTTGTTTTCAATCTTTTTTTTTTTTTTTAACTGAGATCCATGTTGGAATCCCTCAAGACCCTCTTTCACTTGGGTCCCAAAAACTTGGTTTGACTCCAGAATTCATCATTCAGGCATCTTTATTTAGCACGCGGCAACACTTCACTCAAGCTGGCCAGGCTCATATGCAGGGGCTGGATGCAAGATACATCACAAAACCGCCAAAGTTATACAGCAAAACTTTTCCTTATATACATCATTACTAACATCTGCATGCTTCATGATTGACTGGGTTACTTTTCAGAAAACAGTCCCTGTACAGCATGCTCTGTCTACATATTGTTCATGGATAACCTGATCTCCACATTCCAGCCTTATATTGTCCATTATCTTTAGTAATAGGGTGTTTTTGCTTATCTTAGCTAGACTGACTCCAGCCTAATGCTTGGAATGTCCTTATTTGCAACTTAATCTTCCATTCACCTGCCCAAACATGCCCACTGAAAAATGAGGTCTTACTTATATCAAGTTAGTCCTAGGACATTACAAAGACAAGATAGGTGAGGTAGTACCTTTTATTGTACCAACTTCTGTTGCTGAGAGAGTAGCTTTTGAGCTTAAACAGAACTCTTCTTCAAGACTGGGTAAGCTCGAAAGCATGTCTCTCTCGCCAGCAGAAGTTGATCCAATAAAAGATATTACCTCACCCACCTTGTCTCTCTTATGTCAAGTTACTTATGTCAAGTTAAACCTACAATCAGCAACTTTTAGTTTGAAAAATGTAAGTGTTGAAGCAGAAAACTAGATTTTTTCATTAAGGAATGTCAATGCAAAACATTTAGACAGTCTCAAGATTTTTTTTTTTCAAAACTTTCTGAAGTCAAGCAATTTGTCAGAGCTGACCCTTTCCCATGAAGTTTTGGTTTGATGAACTGGCGTTTTCCAGTAAAAAAACTGTTTCAGTGAAAAGTCCTTGACCTGCTCTAGAACTCAACCTTCGTCATGCTACACAGCTCTGTCCAGGTTTGCTAGCATGGATGCTGGTCTTAGCTTTCCTTTTTATACAGCGGGGCTACTCTGGCAGGAGTTCTCTCTGACCTACTTACTCGAGGTGATTCCCTCCCCCTGGCAATATGTGGATATGTGGGAGGGTAAAATGCTATCAGATCAGAATTCTCCAGTCACACTGGTGGGTAGTATTTCACACACATTTCACAGGCACTAGTTACGCCACAAAGTGCAAGGCAACGCAACTTCAGGCCCAATGAGTATCAGCTATCCCAGCCACTCACCCTTCAGTGCTGCGACATCCGTCCTCAGATCCTGCTTGAAAACCCCCACACCAATAACTCTCAAGGGGAGACACACGTTTTCTGCAGTGGCTCCAGGCCGTTGCACTGAGAGTCGGGCCTCCGCCACACAGTTTGGCTCTGTACCTGAATGCCTACAAACTTCAAGGATATTTGGAGCTGGAGTATTGGTTTGGGTCTGTCTGCTTCTTACTGCTTAGCTTCAGCCCTTCCCCCCCAAACCCCCATTTCCCTGAAGACAATCTCCACAGACAGATCTTTTATGCAAACCAGCGCATCTCTCCCTGTAGATTAGTCACAGTAGCAGATAAAGAGGGTTGAATGACTGAGTAAGGCTGCAAATGAGATCCCATTAGCTCTTGCTGTATATCTCTGGTGGAGGGGTTTGGTAAACAGTTAGCACTTATCTCTCCGCTCAGCATTTAGCTGATTTCCATAATGAGCTCCATTGAACTGAGAGGCCTGGAGGTATCCCAAGGCTTCCCAGACGCAATGTGTTCTCTAAATCTGATTTATGTAAAGGTGAAGGCAATTGTGTTAACAAAGGAGAGGAACACGATCAACATGCAGTCTGCAGCAACCGGGAAGACAGCAATATCTGCGGCTGGCTCTCTCCGAGAGGGCTCTGACAGCCGCTGGTCATGGAAGCGCTGAGCCACAACCTTGGTAAATGCAGCCACGAGAAAGATGCAAAACACAGAAATGTCGTGGCTCAGAGGCATCAGGATTCCACCTTGAGGGGACCAGAGCTTAGTTCAAACCCAGGCTAAACACAACCAAGCAGTGCATTGCTCCAGCACGGGACAGGCCCAGTGCTGTCTCGGCCTAGCAGATTCCACGTCCAAGGCATCTCTCTGTGACAAGCTGCCATATCACTGTTTAGTCCCACACAGAATCCTGCGACCTCGAGGCATTCCGCTCACAGCCATGCTTCTGTGGCCTTGAGTCCATCAGTCACAATCGTGTGGCACAAAGGAGTGAAGAGGAGAGGACGCAAACAGGTCTTGTGACATCACTCGCGCCTGTAATCAGCCACAGGGTCCAAAGTCGGCGTGACTCCAGCCCGACGCCAGTAGGTGGATGAGTTCAGCAGAGACAAAGCACTCTGTTTCCCGAACAAGAGTGTCCACAAAGGGAGTTATTCAAGAAAGCGGTTGCACTTTAAATTCCTAGCCTACCTTCATTCAAATCAACTTTCCAGTGTAGACCAGCCCTAAGGGCTTGCCTGTTGGATTCGTTGGCAGGGATGAGGCCAAGAGGAATTATTCTGGTCTAGTATTGGGAGAATCAGGCCCAAAGGGCTTAGGCTACAAATCAGGAGAAATATCTTCTGAGCAGTGAAATCAATTAGACTGTGACATAGTTTCTTAAGGGAAGGTTTAGTCCCTGACCTATTAAAAATTAGACCCTTAAAAAATAGTCACTGGAAGAAGATAGTCTAGGTCAGGGGTTCTCAAACTTTTTAGTTGGGACCCCCTTTCAAAATATTTCAGGCTGTGACAGCCCACCACCCCAAAAAGTGACAAGCCCCTCATGCCATGTCACCCTCCCTCATGTCATGCCACCCTTACATCTGCACTGTTGCTGAGGGTGGCACTGTCTTCAGATCACCTGGCCAGCAGTGCTGATTTTTGGCTACCCAGCTCTGAAGGGCTCTGGCTATCAGCCGTGCACAGGACTGACAGCCACAGCCCTGGCATATGTGGGGGCTGACAGCTGGTGACCCTTCCCCCATAATAACCTCATGACTCCTTGAGGGGTCCTGACCCACAGTTTGAGAACCCCTGACCCCTAATTCTGCATTGGTAGGTGGGTAGGAGACCCAACAGGTCTTTTCCATCCCTGGAGTGAGGATAATCATAAAGAGATTCCACTAGGAAATTTAAAAAGGATCAAATACGTATTTTCTGCTGGCAAATGAGAGGAAGTGTCTAGGAATAAACTTGTGAGCAAGTAAAACAGAATCCCATTTTACCAATCCTCGCCGACTGCCTGTGCACTAATTCTTGCTCTTGAGATGGAAATGACTGTGTGTGCATATCTGTATCTCAAGGAGAGGAGGGTGGTTCTGGGGAAGTTTCCATTTAATTGTGTATTTTGGAATTTCTTACAAGTACAATGCCAGCTATTTTGCTAAACCGAGTTTAATATGCAACAAACACTCACACTATAAACAACATTTCTGTCCTAAACCCTTATTGTAATTCCCAGAACCACTTGCAGGCTTTCAGAAACCCATTATTATGATTATAATCAAGAATCTTTGGACACTGCGATTTGTGCCAGAAATACATTTACACTGAGAATAGTTTGTAGAAGAGCCACAGAGAGAGATAGAGAGAGCTACAGCTTCAGTGCTGTTAAATTCAGGAGCAGTAACTCCCATGCCATTTAAATGTTCCTCTTTCATTTTCTAATTTAACTTGTAGCTGCTGAAATCCAGACTAATATTTACTTTGTCCTCTGCATGCTCCTTTAGCCTCAATCTGAGGAACCTTGAGAAATGCCCTTGTTTACTGCACCTTGGAATCTCTCCTCCATGCAGAACTCCTCCTCTGGCTTCACGTGCTGCTACCTCACAGCAAGGAGACAGGGCTGCTTAACAAGGCGCAGTGCTTAAGGACTGTCAATCATGCCTGATGTAAGAGACGCAGCACTTTGGAAATTACTGCAACAATACTTAGCAAATGCAAAACAGAGACCGACTCATTGGAGAATGCATATGCAGAGTGATCCCCATTTTACTAGCATCTTTTCCATATGGTTCCTCTCTTGAAACACTTTGCAATCAGAAGACTGGAGTGGACTATTTTGAGCACTGCTTCTCCACGCTAAGAGGTAAAGATGATTAGGCTTGTACCAGCACAAGTCACTGTTAACAATCCTATGGGTGAGTAGGCTTTTACAGCTATATATGAGGCCTGATTATGATCTCACATCAAGAGTAAATAACCTCCATTGAAGCCAATGGACTTACTTTGGTGTAACATCTGTTTAAATGATCCCAGGCCAATACTTCAAACAAACAATGCTCAGATTTTACATTTGTATATATTATGCCACAATTTGCCATAGAGAAGTTGCTGAAACAGACCAACCCACACCTCCTAGAATGTAGTTGAGCTTTCTTGAGCGCTGTTCTTTCTCAGACTGGAATACGCTCTCCCTTTGGGCGCATCTGTTCATGTATCCTCTCTCAGTTCCATAGGCCTTTCTCTGGTGCGCTGCACTTTCTGGTGCTGTTTCACTCATCTACCTAGTGTACTTGGTCTTCTAGTGCGTTAGCTAAAGCAAGGTTTCTTTCTGCATGCTGTCTTGTACCCCTGTGCACCCTCTGCTCTGCTGCAAAGTCAGGCTACTCCTTGTATTGTTCAAGACGACCACATAAAAGTGCAATCGGCAGGGGTGGAAATGAGGCGTGGAGCATTTTCTCTGCTCTTTAAAGTCTGCAGCACTAAACTCTTCTAATAAAATACACCTACATGCTCATGCAGCTTCTGAATGGCTATAGATTTATAGGACCACCGTGGCTTTAGAGTTGGGAAAAATGTCCATAATAACGTTCAAAATGAGCTAAATCTTTCCTGATGTTGAACTGGAATGAACCCAAATGCTACTGATGTTCAACTCAAGGTTCAATGTACCTTCTATCCTTGGGGAAATTCAGGATAGACGTGAAACATTAAACCTGAAAAATGTAGTGTTTATTTCAGCCCAGTTGGGCTGGGACTTCCCCCTCCACTTGCCCCAACAATAAGTTTCCCTCAGTGCTCCCCCCCTTACATTAGTATTATTAAGGGGGGGCAGCTCAATGGCCTTCTACCCAAAGCCAAATCTCGGGAAGTCAGTGGGAAGTCAGATAGTTCACTTTCCCTTCTAAATTTCCAAGGGCTAACCAGCACTCGCCTACTTCCTAATGCTACAGAAAGATAGCAAATTGTGCCTCTCACCACCAAAATACATGCATCAGATCTCAGAAGCATCTAGAGGGGCCAGGCAGCCCTTCTGTACAGCAGTAGGGACAGAAATTTATCTTCTGGGCTTGACTGTTACCATTTGACTGGTACCTCACATCCCACTGGAGCTGGGACACTTCAGAGAGCACAATTCTGTTGAGAACCCTCATGTAGGAACAGGAATTCCCTTAAATCCAGCAGTGTTTCTTTCAGCCCCAGAATGAATGGGATGATCAAGTGTTTGAAGCAGGATTGGAGGAGTCTTGATGGGCCTGCTCACCTCCTGAAGAGGGTAAAGCGGGAGATTTAGGGCACAATGAACTCGCTGGTTACTCCACCCAATAATTGGAGGATTGGACCAATTAGCTTCACCATGGAGATCTAACAGGAGGAGGCAGGCCAACTATCTGCTGCAGACATCAAAGGGTTTGAGAAGAGTAGGCCACAAAGTTTTCTTCCTTAGAAGGCAACTAGAAGTGAAGGAGGAGTTAAGGGTCTTGAAGGTGTGTACTGGTTAAAATCATAGAGACGTGTTTTAGGTTTCAAGTGAACTAAAAACTGGAGCAAACTTGTACTAACCACAGCTACTTCAGAGGCTCACAGAGACCAGTGAGAACCTAATCTGGATGCTTTCACAGAGTTGAAGTGGAGAGTTACACAAAGCTCTTTGCAAAGCTGTGAACCCAGTAGGAAGAATGCTCTCCTCATGCATAATTGAGGGCTAGACGCCATCAGTTTCTCCAGTCAGCCTCCCTTCCAGTCAGCAGCACTGTACCAGAGTGCAGAAGGTTGAGTACGTACAAATGTATCACAATGGGAAAAATTTGCCCCAGTGCAGAGGACTAGCAAAAAGGTCTATGCACCACTTAAGGCTTCAAAATGAGGCCTAAGTGGGACTTAACTGGTGCTTATGCCTTCTGATAGCTCCCTACACAGGGCTGCCCTTTGCTGGTCCTTGACCTCTTTAGTGTATCGGCGGAGACTGAGAATGCATTGAGGATATGTGTTGTCGACATGGTACGTTAGTGGCACCCAGGAGTGAATGGAAAAATGAAAGCCCTATGGCAAAAGTGATCTGATCTTCACATTGTTGTGACTAAAGAATTTTCCTGAACTGCTTTTGAGAGTTGGATAAAGCCTCAGAATTTGGGTTCATGAAATTAACTACCCTACATCTTTCACCATCACCAACTGGTATCTGAAATTATTTATCTACTAAAGATGTTTTTACTAACTAGCTCTGCCCAGTTCAACAGCTCATTAACACCCACAGGTGCTTTAAAGACATTGAAAGGGGCAAAAACTAGGACAACACAGCCCACGCCACCAGGGCACAGTAAATAATGACCGAGTTTCACATTTTGTCTCTCTGAATCTGCACAGTTTTGCTGAGCTTCTTGGGTTAGGTCGTCAGCTGGTACAATCTGGGAAAGCTCCTCTGACTTCAGTGGAGATATGTTGAGTTACAGCAACCGAGGCTCTGGCCTCTTGTGTTTAATGGTCTCTGTCAACTATAGAGCTGTGCAAAGTTTTCATCACAAAACCCACGCACAGAAATGTCACGCAAGCTGCACTTGAGCCCAGATGACAGAAGTGGTCTTGACATTTATTCATTTTGGTTTGTCGTTATATCAGCACTTGGATATGACACTGTAAAATTATGTGGTGCTTTGCAGAATGTAGATAAGGCACATTCCTGCCCTGAGGAGCCACCTACACCACAGTGATTTATAGGACTTCATGCAGCTATCAAGGCACTATCCTGCCTACCTTTCCTCTCAACCTCCTCCCATGCCTTCCCACAGGCCCTCAAACCCACCTCACTGCCCCACTTAAGGATGAAACCTTCTGTGGGAGGAGTGACCAAGTCTCCTCTACCTTGATCTACTGCATGTCTACAGAGAATGGGTGATATGGCCATCTCCTCCCTTTCGTAGGATCTTCAAAGAGTGAAAGGCATCTCCCTCCATGTTTGCCTTTTGTTGGGTGCAAAGACTTGCAATGGTTGCTGCTTCTTCATTGTTCTAAAGGTGTTAGATGAGGAAGAAGAACATACCTGGGGCACGAGGCTCTCGTGTCTGATAGTCCCACCAGTTGACTTGATAATGGATCTGAAATAGACCCAGTTTTGATGACTTTTTCAGGTCTTCAATGAGAAACAGACAGACAACTGAATTGTTTTTGGGAGAGGGGAGTGAAGGTGGTCAACATTTTTGGTAAAAATATTATGGTTTTGGAAAGCCAAACTGAATGATGTTACAATTTTTTCCCCAAAAAATCTTTAAGTTTCTTACTAAAAACTGAAAGTGCTTTTCAAAAGCTGAAACCTCCCCCAAAACTTTCAGTTTCAGGGATTTCTACTGTAACCCCCTGCCAAGATGCAGGATTTGTTCCTCTGGGCTAGAACTTGGTGTCCTGGGTGGGCCCAGATTCCTCTGGCATCGTAGCTCTGTTGGAATTTTTTACCCTGAAGCAGGAGGGATTAAAGGGTAACCTTGCTGGAGGGCCAAGTTACCAGGAGAGAGACTAGCACAGAGCAAGTAACAAGGAGGCACTCTATGCAGCGACAACTACATTCCCAGAGCTAGACACAAGGAATACTAGCAGTGAGTGGCAACCCAGTTACAATGTCCCGCCAGCCAAACTGCCAGCCTCCCCCGGGTGGGTCTCATGCTTTACCTCTGCTTAGGGGTAGGTTGCCCCCAGCTACCTCATCTCCCCTAGCTTTAGAGGAGCTCTGTCCCCTGGCCTGGAAGAGAAACATCTCCTCTAGCTGCTTCATACCTTCTGGCAGTTTCCCCTGTATTTGTTCCTCCCCCCCCCACCTACCTCCCTTTAGGGAAGGCAGGGTTTAAATACCCCCTGGCCCTGCCTTTCATTGAGTCCAGGTGCCTTTAATTGTCCTGCTGTACTTTCTCTACTGCCTGCAAGGCAGAGGGTTTTTAACCCTTTCGGGCCCTCATACTGGCCCCAGCACACCTTTTTAAAGCCATCCTGACTTTATCACAATCTCAACCCTTTCCCAGATGGGCTTCACTCTCAATTAAACTTGGTCCTTCTTCTCTCAGGGCTGATGTGGGCTGCAGCCGCCATCACAGACACCAAAAAGAAGCTTTCCCTTCGGAATTTGACAGTGCACAGTGTCTGCATCGGAGTGAGAGTCCAGCTCAGGGATTCTCCAAACAGGTCTGATCCAGTTCCTGCCAGCAGCTGGTTTCTCAGAGCTCCTGTCTGTCCCCGTTGAAGGATCACACCCAGATCACTTAGGGACACTTAGTGCTGCCTGCCACAGCGAGTCACATAAGGCCGAGCTCAGAAGATATACGGCGTTGTGATGGATTTGTCCTTCCATAGTGTTATGGCACACGTGGCCGTTTTTCCATTGCTGGGAGATCTATAAGGAATCATTGCCATTAACAGACTCCATTAAATGCAATACATGTGGGAAAAATTGTAGTTTGATTTAGTTTAGCAACACAGACATATTGGTAAGATAATCACATAAAAGTGACACCTTTTATGGCTAAGCTGTTTGATTTTATGTCAGAGTGTTTCAATTTCTCACATTTTTATGATCATATATAGGTCCTCGGTCTAATGTATGCATTAACCAGCATAAAGGTTAAATAGATTGTTTTAGCATTTCAGGATATAGAGAGTGGGTCTGCACAAACTTTCAATGAGTTGGATGAATAATTCCAGGGAGATGGGGGTGGGGAGGGAAGGAGAGAGCAGGAGTTACCCCTCCACTTGGTCCCCGTTTTAAATAGTGTTATATATTTAACATGATTTGAAAAGTTATCCATCTATTTAGAGCCAGATTCTGACCTCCATTACACCAGTGAAACTGACACCAATGGCACAATGTTGGAATAACAGAGATCAGAATCCTGTGCTAGAGTAACAGAGGTCAGAATGAGACCCTTAATAGAAGCCGTCTGTGGGAAGAGGGAAACATAAATCCTGAGACCCCACTGATATACACTGGGGTAAATCAGGAGAAACTATCCAGCTCCATGTAAAAAGGGTGTGAGAAGAGAATCTGACTAGCAATGTGAGGTTACCTGCCTCACAGATCTGGTAGATACAGGGCTTATTTTAGCAGCCCATCTAGCCTGGTCCAAATACAGGACTAAGTGAAGTCATATTTCAATGCTCCTTAAATCATCTTGGTACCTTTAAGTCCTTAATTCATCTTTTCTTTATATCTCTATTCCCTCCCACCCCCTTCTACATTTCTGAGAAGCCTTTGAAAGACTAATATTATAAGTCTGGAATCTAATTGGCAATTTTTTTTTTTTTGCCAAGTCTGAAAATCCATTGCTTCCATCAGTTTCTGAAACTAGAGGGATTACTCATTCTTCAGTTTCTTAAAGAGAATTCAAGTTGTCTCTTTAAATCTTCCTCCTGCTCCCACCTCCCATGCCTACACCCAAAACCTAAACCTCTCTGTCTTTTCATTTCACCTCATTTAAATATTCAGCCCAATTTCAAGGCCTAATAATGATGAATAAGACTGAGATTAAGGTTTAATAAGAGTGTTAAGGAAAGATTTTTCATTCTGACTACTCTAGGTCTCCACTAAAATTGAATTGGCAGCAGCCTCTGAGTATGTGTTGGACAGGATCTTTTGCTAACGCCTGTGGAGATTCTTTCCAGCAGAACCAGAACAGGTTCCACTAACAAGTCCGATCCTGCATATGGATGAAAGGGATTTAATCGTCCCTAGCTAAGGGCCCCTTCACAGCCCTCTCCCTTCATTAAAGGGATCCAGAAAAGCCACAGAATGGGAACTCTACCCAAGTAAAGATGGGGTGATGGGGTGAGATGATCAGCCAAATCGATGTGCTGCCAGGACCTGTTCATTTCACATCCAGGCCCTGATTTGACCTGGATGTTTGGATATGGGGTTTCATTTGGCTCCCCATTACTATTCTGTATTAGAGACGGGCCCAAGCATCAAAGCCCAAATCCACGGCTGCATCTGAATCCAAATACCTCCAAAGTTTAGGATTCAATATTCTAGTTTGGCCCATTGCAGAATCATGGCATTCAGTACAAAGTTTGGGTGGAGTGGGACCAGTGTTCTGGTTGAATTCCATCTCCAATTGATAAAGTTCTCTAATACCAGTAGCTTTGGGCAGGGTGAGACGACGTGCATTAACACCATCCTAAGACTGGCAAGGAGGGGGTTTAAAACCCCTTCCTGAGTTCAGAAGTTCCTGCAGTTGTGTGCTGTCAATGCACCAGTTCTAACTGAGGATATAAATTGGCTCAAACTGCTTAAATTGCTCTACAGTTTTAGAAGCTTTATGGTAAGCCGCTTAAACTTCTATAAGGGCTTACATCATCAAAAACTGCTTAAGTTATAGTAGCATGTTATCAGAGTTTGCAGCTTAGAATGGTTCCAAATCAGAAATTTCAAACTTAGATTGTTTGGTAGATTTTATTGAGACTTAAACGTCAAACCATGTTTGAAGAAAAAATATTTCAATAATTTAAAAATTATAAATTTAAAAATAATTCCTTAATTGGGACATATTTAACAAATAGATCATGAAAGTGCATTACAGTATTAACACAGAAAACGCCTATAATTTGCACTCAAAACTGTTAATTAATTTAAAAAAAAATTGCAACTACTCATCCAATTTTCTTCAAACTTGCCTTGATTTTTAAGTCTCAATCAGATCTACAAAATAAGACACCTAGCTTCATCCTTTTAGTAGTCCAAGGGTGAAATGTCTGATCTGAACATATGAAAAAAGTATTTATTTCCAAACTCAGATACCTCAAAAAGAGATCTGTTTGGCCTCACTGATTTTTTTTTTAAAGTCTTCTGAGTCCAGACTAAACTGGACAGATTTCATCCTGAATGACTGAAAAGGGAGATTAAAAAGAAAGTTAGAAAATTACCATGAATATAATGAATGGTAATATGCCTGCCTATCTATGTAATTTGAGAGGAAGTGCTGAATTTGGGTTTTTTTTCCTAAGTACCTATTCCCCAACAGGGCAAAGTGAAAAATATTTTTCTTTTTTCTGATCTTTCTACATCAAATGACATTCTATAAGCAATCACTACAGATTTGAAATATACCAATAGAAGTGGCATGCAACCCCCCTTTCCTCCTCACACCTGCTTGTATGCACGCTTTCTCCTCCAAGTGCCCTGGGTTAGGCATATTCCCCCAGTTTTACGCATCCTTCCACTGTGTGAGTAGAAGAGCTCCCTCTGATGGTGACATTGCTAAAATGTAAATTAAGAAGTAAATTGTCTAACGAGCTGCATGACAAAGAGAGACAGAAAATGGTGGCATCATCACATAAAGTGTAAGATATAATAGAAAAGCGGAGTAGTCATGTGAAGCTAAAGCCAAGAAGACATTACTGAATGATGGAAGTAGTTCAGGTAATGGTTTGATAATATGGTATGACGCACTCACATCAGAGAGTTTGGGAAGATATGAAAAGGAAGAGAATTTGAGTCTTTCCCACACACAATTCGCAGGCCATCCAGGGAAGGGAAATCAGCCTTTGGCGGCACTGGTGTGAGCTCTGGCGTCTGTCCACACAAACAAATGGACACCATATGTGGTTGACAGCCAGTTCTTTCACGTCCAGCAAAGCCAATTGACATGAATAAACCAATTCCATATCAATCTGTTGGGAGCCATCCTTGCGTCTGACAACTTAATCAGTGAGAAGGGTAGATTTACACAAGGTAAGGATAAGATAGCAGCCAACCCAAACCTTCATACCAAACTTGATCTAAATCTTTCAAGAGACTTGATAAAGTAATTAATTTTTAAGAAAACATTTTGGATTGCCTCTCAGCCAGGCAGATTCCACAGTCATAGGCATGGGAAAAAAAACTTAGATAGCTAGATCCCCACATTTCTGAGCTCAGGGTAAGCTTAGAAATGGACATGCTGTCAAAGCACAAAAAAGGCTATTCTCGTGGGATTTCCAGTTCAGCCAAAAGGGGGAAGTACAACAAAGCTCACAAGACACCCAGTTTGCAAGAGGGTTCCAGCCTCATTTTGTGGGCTCAAAAGGTTCAGATACGTTTTGGTGAAGTAGCCACATGGCTGAGTGCTTCTCTGCAGCAAAGTAAAAGCAGCAGCAGTTGTAATTGGCCCTCAAATAGTTCCTTGCAGTTCAGAAGAGAAATATGCATTTTTAAATGGCACATAAGCTATTGACTGGCCTTCTCAATTTCACCCATGTTTATACATCCCTTCACACATTCTATGTGCATCTTCTCATTCTCATCAGACCTTCTAGACACATCTTCCCACCTGCTTCATAGTGCATCTAGCTACAAAACCCTGGCACATCTGCTCACCTTTCTCTCTCCCACCCCCAAAATGACTGCAAATGGCAGTGATTAAGAGGGACTGAAGGGGGGATTGTTTTGTTGTATCATTATTATTTTGTGGGTATTTTTGTAACATGTTTTAGAGATTAAGTTCAATTAGGAAACAGATGGCACCGAAATATCATCAAGTATTTCTGATGGGCAGCAAATTACTGACTTAATTAAGTAAATAATTAAAAATTATATTTACACCTGATCATCCAAATGAGGGTGAAAATACCAATTTCAGGGCTTGTTATGCTTCCTGGAAAGTTGTCAACCTCTGAGCCAACTGTTTCCATGTCTCAGCCTCTGCTGTCGCTTCTCGATCCTAGAAGAGACATAAAAACCCAGAGGAGAAGAGAGGGAAAGGATGGCTGAGGAGTCCCAGCTGAAACTTAGCCATCTAGACACTGTGCTTATAACAGAAGGAATCACTTTATTGGTCTGAGGGACATATTCTTCTCTCATTATTATACTTTAAGTTACAGTAATGTCCAGAAGTCTCAAGCAAGATCAGGTCCCCGTTGTGCTAGGAGCTGTGCAAACATATTGTAAGAGACCGTCCTTGCACTCAAGATCTTACAACCTAAAGAAAGAAAGCAACAAAGGGAGAGAGAGAAAGTCCTTTTTATTATTCCCCATTTAATATCTGGAGAACTGAGGTACAGAGGTACCTGAATTTCATTTACATTAAGACTGTTTATACCACTATGGCATTGTAGTTGGCGCATGCTGGTTGCAGATGATATCCTTCAATGCTCTGAGGAGAAAGATAGTCTAGAAGAGGATCTTGATAAATGCAGAGATGTGTTTGACAGACATGGGCTCAAAGTAAGCAGAGAAAAAACAAAATATATGATATGTAATTTTAATTATGTGGACACAAGAATTATCCTTGGAAATGGATGGGCAAAACCACAAAGTTTCAAGTATCTGGGCAGAATGTGGGACAATGGGGAACAAAATAAGAGGTAGGCTAATAAATGCCTGGCTGAAATGGAGAGAGATAAATGGTGTAGTATGTGACAGGAAGATACCAGTACAATTAAAATGAAAATGGTTTGTCCAGTTTTAATGTATGGCACTGTGTGTTGGGCAACACATGGTCTACTCCACAGAAATGCAAATATTGAGATGAATGTGTGAAGTAGGCAAGAAAAACAACACGAGGAATGTGTAGGTTAAAGACATGCTCAAAGTAACATCCATAAACAAAAAAATGAAGGTGTGCCGGCTCAGATGGCTTGGCAAAGCAGAATCCTGACAGCTCAGTGAGTAAGAGAGTCCAACAGATCAAGATTATAGGAAAAAGAAAGAGAGACCAACCCAAGAGGCAGTGGTGGGGTGTTATAAAGGAAGACATGCTAGTATGTGGTGTGATAAAGGATTTGGCATCAAACAGAGCATTTTGCAGTAGCACTTTGAGAGCAGACCCCATTGGAAGGAATTAATACAAGAGAGAAGAGTGTAATTTGGAACCCCTCCACCAATCATCAGACTTTTTACCCCTGCTCTGATTTTCAGAGATGAGCAAATCTGTGTGTGGTTTTGGATTTGCAAAACCAAGAACACACTCTGGATCTGTTAGTGTCTGGGTTTTGTATCTATGAATTTTCCCCAATGATTAGGATAGGGAAATTGAGTATGGATACAGACAGAAGTCTGGGGCATTTGCTCCATTTCAGGAGGTCAAAATCAGGGGTTGTTTTGGTTCTTCCTAAGCTTCATGATTTTGGTTATCCAATATTTAAGCTAGGGACAAATTCTGAACTAGGTCCTATTTTATCAGCACTACTCTCCCACCCATAGTTGGGTGCTGGGTGGAGGTAGGTAGTGATGAGGTCAGACAAATGGCTCCTTTAATATCCCTCTTATAAAAAGAGCTTTACTTTCCCTTCTGCTGCTATCAGTCAAAGCAGCTTTATTATTGTTAAAAATGAACTGTGGGCCAGAAACAACAGAAGCAGCTTTGATTTCATCAGCCTTCCTATCTAAAGAGATGTGATCACTTATAGGAATGAAAGGGGACATGCAGCCTACACAAGCAGCTAATTTAATAGGGCAAATTTCTCCTCTCAGATCCATGCAGCGGATTGTGTCTCTGATGTTCTGTGAACGTAGGGAGAGCGTCGTTTTGGAATCAAGATCTGCTGGATGGACGGATGCAAGAACAGAGTTTTGAGATCTGCTTTTAGCATCCGTGTCTTTTTGGGTTGTCAGCAGGTGAAATTCACAAACCCCTGTTCAGGGGTCCATTCAGCACTCGATTCCCACCTAAGTGCTGCAGGGACCTCACGCTGGCTTTCTGCACAGGGATGAATTGAACCTATAAAGAACCCAAACCAACATGGCTATGCAGGCACTAATCCAGCAAAGCACTTAGGCACGTGCACAACTTTAAGCTGGTGAGTCACTCCACTGAAGTCGATGAAATGCTTAATGTTACCTCTGTGCTTAAGTGTTGTGGTGGCTCAGGGCCTAAAGGGATATTCCCTTGAGAAGGGGCTGAATAAAAAGTAGCCTGGATTGTAGAACCAAATTCATCCCTGGTTTGAAGTCGGGGGGTCTGATTTTGGCTCTTTAAACAGACAGCCTTGTAGATCTCACAAGCAGGTTTTGTGTTTAAGTGCTCCCCAAACCAGCCATTTATCAAATGTTTCCTAGCTCTAACTTCTTTATTTAATGTGTTAGTAACCACTTGGAAAAAAAGTCCCGGTGTCCCATAATACTGAAGTAGCTCACCATAAAAGATAATTAGGATGATGATGATCTACATAAGCAAAGGCCATTGTCTGCTCTATGCTGATAATATAAAGGGATTTACCACATCTCTTAGCCAGTTCGGAAATGCTCTCTGGTGCGACTGAATTCGTTTACATCATTCCGAGCTGTCGCCCCACGTGATTGAAATTACTTAGAGCCGGAAACGTTATTCTGCAGGGAAAAGGGGGCTGTGGTTACTTATACAGGACATATTTGCTCTCCCTCTTCTGCATGGTGTTACACCAGATGCCCCAGTGAGGATGCATTGAATGGACTGACATCAGGATACGGTCCTCTGAGGGGAGCACATCCTGCCCCCTTCTCTGCATCTTTGGAGAGCTTTGATCATAGTGGAATTGGGGTAATCCTACTACACACTATATCGGTGGGTTGGAGGGCGATCGGAGGGGTTTGTGCAGGCAATTTGTGGTATGTGACTCACTTCGAGAAGGAGAAAAACTGCAGAGGGTGGCTGGGCTGTGAGGGAGGAGCAGAGGTGGAGCCGGGACATCCATGACAAGGGGCACATCCAGCTGTGAGTATTCCTGTCAGAAGGCTTCAGCCACAGCAGCCGCTTCTCAAACCCTGAGGCGGCAGTAGAAGCTACGGTGTGTCTCTGCCCCTACTTGGTCACCCTCAAACTGTTTGGCCGTGGTGGGACACCCCCATGCACCCAACCCAAGGACCTACGTTCGGTCCTGGGGGTCGACGAATTATCCAGTGTGAGGCAGACGGGTTTGAATCGATCAGGCACAGCTGGATATTTTTTTCCATCCATCAGCCTTCACCTCCTTCAGACACACGTGAGCACTCAGAAGTGACTCCCCTCCCCACCTCCGTTCTATGGAAGGATGTTCGTATTTCTTACAGCAGGGAAGGGACCCCTCCAATGAACATAAGAACATAGAAACAGCCATACGAGGTCAGACCAACAGTCCATCTAGGCCAGTATCCTGACTTCCAACAGCGGCCACTGCCAGGTGTTACAGAAGGAATTAATAGAACAGGAAATCATTGCGTGATCCATCCCCTGGCGTCCGTTCCCAGCGAACTGGTGAAATAAGAAAACCCAGCAACACTGAGATCCCAGGATACGTTCCACATCATAGTGCCAACCTAGTATGTAGTCTAAAGGGTAAAATAGTGGCTAAGCAGCACAGGACACTATTTCCTATAGAGATAACTGCAAACGCTCATTGTCTATATGTACACATTAATATTTCAGCTGAACCAGACACAGCAATGGTGGGCTTCTCTCATACTACACCTCTGTGACTCCACTGCGTTAATGGAGCACTGGTGTGTACAGAATTGAGTCTATTCCATCTTCCATCCAATCGTTGTGCTGTAACCAGGCTGTATAAAGTGGCAGCACGATCTTGTGGGTAGGGCAGCAGCCCCTAAAACCAGGGTTCTCTTTCCCATCCTGCTACAGACCAGTTGTGTCATGTTGAGTGAATCACTTCACCTCTCTGTGACTTGTTTCTGCTCCCATGGTCTATTTAGACTGTAAACTCTTTGGGGCAGGGGCTCTCTCCGAGAAGAATTTGCCTAGTGCGGTTGGGGCCTGTACAGAATACTGTGATCGAAATAATAATTCAGAGTCATGAAGGGCCGCACTGTAAGCCCTTTACTTATATTGATGAGCTGTGCGAGTAGGAGGCTCACAATTGGCTCCCAACTTCACTTCCATTTCTCTTATGTTTTCTTAAAGGCGTGCGTGAGGGGGGCTGACAAAATGTTAATATCTTTTTTGGTGTTTCCTTACATGGTGAAGGATTGAAATATGCAGGCACTTTACTGGTTTTAGGATCAAAGTGTTCCTTCTATTACGTAGCTGGGTGAGAGAGAAATTGAAATTTCCACACCCCGATTCATGGCCTGATTCTTCTAACTGGAATGTGATTTTTTACCCCTTAGTGTGGTTTGGTCAAATCGCTGCAATAATATTGTTTGGCTATTGGCCAGCACTAATAGTCAGGTAATTTAGAACTAGAAGTTAGGCTCTGGAGGAAAACAAAAATGAAACAAAGCACTTGTTTTTGAGGATGAGGGGAGACTGCACATTTTGGGTAAGATCTCAGCTGGTCTTATTCAACCCATCATCGCTGATGTTTATGGAGCTATGCCAGTTTGTACCAGCTGAGGAAGCCCTCAGAATGTGAACAGAAACATTCTCACAAAATTATTTTTAAGCAATTGTGGGCTAGATCCTGGAATCTGCCCTAGTTGAATACCTGGGACATTGCCCTTTGGATAAGGTGGCCGGACTGGCGCTCCAGAAACTTGGGTTCTATTGCTGGCTTTGCCAACGTCTGGCCTTTGCGCATCATTTCATTTTAATCTTGTCTACTTAGACTGTAAGGTCTCTGGGGAAGCGACTGCCTTTTGCTGTGTGTTTGTACAGCTCTAGCATAGGGAGCCCTGATCTTATGGGGCCTCCATGTGCTCCTGGTATACAAATAAAAATACTGATTTCAGTAGGAGCTGCAGGAAGCCATTTGGGGCCTGATCCAAAGCCCATTGAAGTGAAATGGGAGATTTTGTTCACTTTTGTGGATCTGGCTCCAGTGCTCAGAACTACTGAGGATTTGGGGTCAGGTTTTTAAATAGATTTAGGCATTTCTGCACTAGTATTGCAACACCTAACTAATTTAGGAGCCTAGATCTCCTTTTCAACATGGATTTAGGCATCTGAATTCCATCAACAGCCAATGGGATTTAGACTCCTAAGTGTCTAAATGCATGCTGAAAAGGAGTTCTAGGCTCCTAAATCCATTAGGTGTTGCGATGCTGAGCGCAGCAACGCCTATTTATCTTTAATAAAAAAAATCCTGCTTTCACAGTAGACAAGGCCCTAACCTAAACATTCCCCTGCAGTATTGAAAATCCAAACCTTGCAGCATTGGATTAAGAGATGAGAACAGGAAGTGAAGCTAACAAAAAGAGTACGTAAAGCTGATTCAGTCAGCTGAATGAACTGAATAAAATTAGGCATACTGCATAAATGGTGAGATGCAAATTACATTCATGCCATTCTTTTGGTTATTATAATGTAAGGTGTTACTAGTAAAGACATAACACGATTTAAATACATAAGACTCAGGGCCCCCATCCATTCTGTGAATGAATCTTGTCCGTAAAATTTACCTTGGTGATATCCCATTAATGCAAAATAGATACACATAGCAAGCCTGTTCATACTTTAGATCAGAAATTCACATCTAGCTTTGTATATAGAGATACATAGAAAACCCAGAGTTGCAAGGAGTTGGATGTGAAAATGTTTGTTGAGTCAGCTGGTTTGGGAATATATTATGGACCCTATTGAATTGTCCTTCTTTGTCTAAATTACTTGTGAGACTATTCAACTGACACTGATGCTTGATTGAAATAGATATGGCCTGATATTCACCCTCCATGCTTTTGTCCTCAACATTAGACATTGGAGCATACACTGAGTACTATGTAATTTGTAGTCTCATTCACTATAGGACAGATGTGAAACAAGAACCACCTTAGATAGATATCAATTAGTGTTTTAGTGTCGCCCAGAAAGCTCTTAAATGGAATATTGCCCTTTCATACAGATTCTTTTCCTAGAGATCAGATCAGGCCCCAGCATCTCATGCATGAGTTTGCTTTGTAAATACTTTGTGTGATGGGAGGGACGAAGGACTTATGGAAAGACAATCTCTGTTTTACTTGAGTTGAAGCGTTTGTAAACACATTGTGCTGTTTGCTTAGATTTTGTTCTGCTGTATTCCTGATGAATGCAATGCAGTGTAAGGGAAATGAAGGTCTCCTAGGTACATTTTAATTTCAATGAAAACTTATGGATTATTACACCACACTGGTGATTGTTCTGACATAATTGGTTGGGAAATACAGCCACAAATAACAGAGGAAAAGTCTGACCTTGAAGAAACTGCCGTACCGCATTACCATTTATGAACAGTGTGAAGACAGTAGGATCTAGGCGGATAAGGCACAGATTGGGATTCAAGAGGCTTGAGTTCTGGTCTCAGCTTTGCCACTAACCTGCTGTATGACCTTAGGCAACTCACTTCTGTTCTCTGTGCCTCAATTTCCCCATATTTCAAATGGGCAGTAATGATATTTACTGTCCTTTGAGCAGCAATACACAAGAACTAAGTGTTAGAAGGCTGCAGACGCAGAGCATGTGTCTTGATTGAAAGCTCTCACCTCCACTTCCATAGTCTCTGAGTAATTAATCATAGCAAGGGTTGTGGGGCAATATCCACCATCCCTCCTCTGGGGCCAGAGCTTCAGTGCAATCTCTGTTTCCTTCCCTTGTTGCCACTGTTTCAACCAATGGGTTGGAATAGAGACTGCTGACTCTGCATGTCCTTTGGGTGGGGTTTGGGGGCCAATGAATATACATGACTTGTCCTCCACTGAATCTGGGGAATGAGTGAATTTCCTTTTGGCCTGGGACCTTCTTGCCTGCCTGCCTGCCGCACCTGTGATTTATCAGGCAGCGATCTATGATGGATTCTGAGAGATGGGAGGGGACACCATGTAGATCATACACTCCAAGGAAAATGGCATTTTACTTATCAGTCTCCCCCCCACATTGGAAATATCGTATCATTGGGCTCTGCAGTCTGGCATTGTGATATTTGTGGTCTCTAGCTGATGCTGGATGTGGTCTCTAGATGATGATGAAGATAAACCATTTCCCTACCCAACCTCACATTCTATGCGACCAATTATGCCATGAAGGATATGCAGGAATAAGTTCCTTCTTGACCCCGGAAGCAAGCAACATGTGCCCTGGGGCATGACATCTGATTACTTATATGTCAGTTTTGAGCTTGCTTAGTTGCAGATATTATTAACAGTCATAAAATTAAAATTTCCAGTGTATATGTATTTTAAAAAAGAAAAATATGCTCATGATCGCCAGTCAGGCTGCGCAGTGTAGCCATATAAATGAAAACAACAACAAACAACTAACAAACCATTATTTATTCTGTTCCCAAAGAATTTCCACACACCATATGGCAAATGTTTTTTTCCCCAGGTTTTTTTTTTTTTCACAGATGTAATTATAATTCTTTTCACCTTCCCTGGAGAGATCATCTTATGTTGTAAAGATAGTGTGAAATGGGAGACCTTACATGAAACTTTATTATTGTTACAATAAACCAACTAATTTCCACTCCCAGCATGTCTGCAGCCTCTAGTAAATTCTACTTCTTGGAGATTTTAACCCTGGAGTTTTGGTGATGGACAAATACTAGTGACTCATTTGTTTCAGAAGATTGGGTCAGACAACTCCCAACCGCAGGTGGCTCAAGATCTATTAATATAATTTGTATTCCTGTAGCTCCTAGAAGCCCCAACTAAGTTTAAAGCTCCACTGTGCTAGCTGTTGTACATATACAAGAAAAAATCCCTTCCCCAAAGAGCTTTCTGTCAAAATAGATAAGACAAGGGGTAGGAGAGAGAACTGAGGTGTGTGTGTGTGTGTGTGTGTGAGTAAGAGAGAAAGAGGCTTGCTAAAGGTGGGTTCTCTCTCTAGCTCACATATTTGGATACTTACCCAAACCATTTCAGAAGCTCTTGGGTATGCAAATCCCTCAAAATCATGGATCCTTGTGAGCGTTCCAGGATCTCCTGGAAGTAATGCCACAAGTAGACCTTTTCTTATGGTGTTTTAAGAGACCAAATCCATGACTGTCTTGGACATTGCCAGGAACTGCAGAGGCTGCAGTGGAAGTGAAAAATAATTAGGCTGGGTGGGAATAAACCAAACCTTATCTGGCCAGAGAAAAACCTCAGGTTTGGGTAGAGATTTGGGCCAAGGTTCAAGGCTATTTGTTTAATACTTATTTAATCTGAATTGGTGCTTACACTTCTGACTTACACAGAGCCTTAGCTGTCTATAGGATGACCTTCTGTCCATGGGGTGCTATTAATATACGTTCTCCTTAATGTGCATGTTAGGACTTTGAGAAATCCTGGTTATATCAACCCTGATTTTGCATTACACAGACCTTTAGGTTGCTCAAGTCTCTATGGAATTACACCTATTGCTATAACCCTGTATTGCTTTGACCTATAGGATCAGATCTTCAGTGGCGTAAATTAGCATAGCTCAGCTGTCTTAAAGTGTGTCTATTGATGTCAGTGAACCAGCTGGGGCTTTTCCCCACGGTCCTATTATGTAAGCAGAACAGAGAAGACTGGAGTCTCTCTGACTTCCTTGGAATATGGAAAGTACTATGACAAAGTTCATAGAATCATAGATTTTAAGGCCAGAAAGGACCATTATGATGATCCACCCTGACTTCCACAAGCCATAGAACCTCACCCAGTGAACCCCATAACTTCTCTTTGAGCTATCGCAGATCTTTTAGAAAGACATCCAGTCTTGACTTAAAGTCTTCAAGTGATGGAGAATCCATCTCTAGGGAGTATTACTGAAACATTTCAGTCTGAGAGGATCAATGCCAACTTATTTAGGCTGCAATTTATAAAGGGGCCAAAGGGAATTAGGTGATGGGAGTTGGGTGGCTATGTCCCATAGGGCTCTTTATAAACCATCAATGTGATGCAGCCTTGAAAATGGCGAATGCACTCCAAGGATGCATCAGGTGAAGTATTTCCAGTAGAGACAGGGAAATGTTAGTGCCGTTTGTGACACCCTGCACCCACACAGTCACTCTTATAGTGCAATTGTGTATTGTTTAATGCAGAGCATGTCATGTGAGATGTTTTTGGAATGCTCATGACGCAATAAACATTATTGTTCTGGTAATATGTTTGTTGCAATCTCATATGTATAGTTATGAGGTTTCACTATGTGATACTCCCAAAGATGTGGCCTCATAGCTTAAAACATGTCCAGGCAAAACTCTTTAGGAGTAGAGGGGCTGTTCACGTTTCATTAAGGTGTGCATAAAACAAACCCAACTCAGCATTCCAGGGACAAAGGACTGTCCTAGGCATCAACAAAGGAACCATGATAATGTGATGCTCACTGACTCAGGACATGGATGAAACCATACAAAGACATTGTCACCTTACAGTTGGGTGGGGGCAGGGGGGATGGGAGGAAAGCCCCAGAGGGGAGAAGGAACATTTTAAAAAGAGGA
This sequence comes from Mesoclemmys tuberculata, assembly GCA_007922155.1. Taxonomy (NCBI): domain Eukaryota; kingdom Metazoa; phylum Chordata; order Testudines; family Chelidae; genus Mesoclemmys; species Mesoclemmys tuberculata. Next base: position 13,225,359 of record ML675655.1, read on the forward strand.
GGCATTTTTCCATGCTCTCTCTCAACTGTTTCCATCTATAAGCACCACCAAGCAGCTGAAGTGCTGACCAAAGGGGATAGCATAGCTGAAAGAAAACCAGCCAGCCTGTGGTGAGAATCATCTAAGTTTGTAAGGCTGCTGAAAGTGCTAAGCTTAGTTTAGAATGTGTTTTGCTCTTGTTTGTTTTGACCAAATCGGATTTGCTTTTCTCTGGCTTATAATCACTTAAAATTCTTCTGTAGTTTAATAAATTTGTTAGTTTATTTTAGTTAAAGCAATACTTTAGGTTTAAGATGTGCTACAGATGCCATTTGAAGTTACAAGGCAGGGGCATATCAATTTCTTTGTTAAACTGATGAACAATATGTGTTTGCAGTGTTCAGTGGGCAGCACTGAACATTGTAAAATGGCTGTTCCTAGCGTTGCATCTGGGACTGGGGGAATGCATGGGTCATTCTGTTGCATAGTCCAAAAAGTGGCTGGCTAGAAGCATTCACTCACTCTGTGAAGATCAGCTTGCTTGCTGGGGGCTATGCGTGAACTGCCCAGGCGTGGGAGTTCTCACAGCAAAACAGAGTAAGATGGGCTCCAAGAGTGGGGGATGGAAGTGACTCAACCAATCACCAGTCCAGATTGCACTAAGGGAATGTCACACCATTATACAAGGCACTGGAGAGACCTCATCTGGAATACTGTGTACAGTTCTGGTCTCCCAGGTTTAAGAAAGATTCATTCAAACTGGAAGAGGTTCAGAAAAGGGCTATGAGGATGATCCTAGGGATAGAAAACCTACTTGATGAGATGAAACTCAAAGAGGTTGGCTCGTTTTGCCTAACCCAAAGAAGGCTGAGGGGAAGTAAGATTGCTTTCTGTAAATACATCTGAAGGATAAATACCTAGCAGGGAGAGGAGTTATATGAGTTAAGTGCATGTGGACACAAGAACAAATGGATATAAATGACCATCAACAAGTTTAGGCTTGAAATTAGATGAAGGTTTCTAACCATCAGAGGAGTGAAGTTCTGGAACAGACTTCCAAGGGGAGTAGTGGAGGAAAAAAACCTGTGGCTTCAAGAATGAGCTTGATAAATTTATGGAGGGGATGGTTTTATGAGACTGCCTCCAATGGCATGTAGGCAATCTGAGATTGCTAGCAGCAAGTATCTCCAGTGGTCAGTAATGGGACACTAAATGAGCAGGTTTCTGAGTTACGACAGAAAATTCTCTCTCAGGTGTCTGGTGGTGGGTCTTGCCCACATGTTCATGGTCTAGCTGATTGCCAGACTTTCTTATTCCTTATAGCCTTGAATAAACTGTAATTATGGCAAATCCACAGCCTCTTTTGGCAGCTTATTCCACAGTTTCGAGCCAGTTTGTCGTAATATTTAACTTAGCATTTCCTGGTTAAAATGTAAGACCCTTTTCTGTTGTGTTCTTGTTGAAATTAGATCAATTTGGCTTGATTTGTCCTTGATTTGTTCTAAGCACCACTTAAGTGTTCAAAACAGGATGTAAGTGCAATTTATGTGATTGTTAATCAAGTTGATTAGGGTTGTGCTTAAGGGCCAGCCAAGAAATGGGCCCCATTGTGCTAGGCACTGCACAAACGCAGAGGAGTAGGTGGTTCCAGTCCTAAAGAGTTTGGAATCTATGAGATGCATAGGATTTATGCTGACTCCTCTTCACAAGGATACACTTCATCCTAATTAGAACAGCACGGTATCTCACACCTTTGAATTGTGTGTCTGGGTGCACGTACAGTAATCAATCCTGCCCTGGGTCTTCTTTTCTTTATACTAAACATGTCCAGTAATCTTAATGTTTTCTCATCAGTCTGAGATGCCAAATACGTTTTGTTTTGTTTTGTTTTTTTTAAAGGCAGACAAATTGGAAAAAGTTCATTGAAACTCAAATAGCAAAAGTAAAATACAGGGCTCAGAATTGAACAGTCTTCCAATTAAAGCCTTACCAGTGCAGAGTAGAGTGGAATAATTGCCTTGCTTGTTTTACATATGATACGCTATTAATGGCTTGATCTGGGACTTTGCACTCATTTAGAATATTTGTAACTCTTTTTTACCCTTGGCACCAGATGAAAAGCTGGGCAAAGCTAGCAGACCAAGTCTCCAAGACTCCAATAAGCTGAGGATGGCAAATGGCATAGGCTGAATTTGTTTTATCTTTTTCTTTTCTCTATTATTTGGAGGATTTTGCATCTGCTTATTTCATTACCTTGACATCTTTACACCCATGGAAGGTATTTTTTTTAAGCTTTCCACTTAGTTGCAGCAGAATATGTAATGCAGTGCTCAAGATGAAAGCTGTTATCTGATTTGGAGTTTAATGTTCAGAAGTCCTCAAGCTGGTTTATCTAAAGATTCTCCCTGTATAATTGTGTATTTAGAATTCAGCTGCTGTGTAATAGAGAGAGCGTTCCATGTTCTGTCTGGAATCATAGAAAAGATACAATTTATTTTTAAGTGAGCGGGGGGGGGGAGGAGAAAAAAAACAAGTTTAGACCTACACTCCAGGTCTAAAATATATGGACTTGAAAGTCTATGAATCAGGAGGTGAACCAAAGCCAAGAGGAAAGACGGGGATTAAAACTCCAAAGAAATAGAAAGACTTTAAGGTCTATAGCATCTCAAGGACGATTATTTGTTTGTATTATGGAAGCATCTAAAAGTCCGAGTCATACAGCATGTCCCCATTGTGCTAGAAGCTGTACAAAGATACCTGAAGCAGGTATCTGGCCCAGGAGTTTGAATCTATCTCCTGTAGTATTTCTTTTTTTTGCTAAGATGTGTTTCACTGAAATGTTAGTAATACATTCAAAGAAGTTGGTTTTAATGGGAAAGGGAGTAAAACTGCTCTCAAACATTCTAACTCAATCTGTTCATAAGAGCTGTGCAATTGCACTGGTTTTGGGTCTCTCAAAAAGCCTCAAATATAGGGTCAGATTTATTGTATTATTTATATTATCTAAAGGCACCAACTGAGACAAGAGGGACCCCGGTGTTCTAGCCCCTGTACACACACATGAACATACCATGAGAGTGTGTCAAAGAGTGTATAGTCTAATTACACAAGAGAGATAAAATGTGGTTGAAAGGAAGTGTTATTTCATTGTACAGATGGCGATGTGGGGCACAAAGAGAATGAAAGACTTGCCCAAGGTCACACAGGAAATCTGTGGCAGCAGCAGGAATAGAATCCAGGTCTTTTGTCAAAAATTGAACCTTAGATGAAAAAATTAATCAAACCTCCCAAATTAGGGACTTTTAAACCAGCTCTAGTGAGAAGCTTATTCGAAGAAGATTTAAAGCCACCAGAAGAAAGTATAAAGCTTTCTCCATTAGTCTCCCATCAATTTGTGTCAGCCTGTGCCCCCCCCCACTGGAGACCTTTGGTCTAGCTTTCAATTCAGTGAATGGCTGATGAATGGGATGCTCAGGGATCAGCTCTGGGAATGAGTGTAGCTCATCAGGTTAGTATCTGATTCACACACCCACATACAAACTGGGAAATTTCATATCTTTTCATTAAAAAATGCGTCCTGATCCAGAAAATTATTTAGGAAATGTCAGATTTTAAAGCTTGTTCTGACCAGGATCAATTTTCATATAAAAAAGGAACCTTCTGAATTTCATATATACTGATGTCCAACCACCATCTAGTGAAAATTTTGCAAGAAGCAATAGTTCAACTGTATTTTGGGATATAATTAAGAATGTAATTTCAGGACATTTTCTTGGGGGGTAGGGAAATCAACTCTGTCCACACAGCTTGAGAAAGGAAAGATAACTCTGCACAAATTGGCAGCCTCCTTGGACTAAAAAAACGAGATCCATGGACTGCTATAAAATAACCACAAACATTTTGAGAGAGGCTTGTTGCCATTTTAATGGGCTGGATTATCTGCTCTATTCTGGTAGCACAACAGGGACAAGAAGCAGCTGGAGCTGCCTAGCTCAGATTCCCCCAAGTGTGAGGGATTTCTTAACAGACATAAAGTCAGTGTATCTGATTCCTAGGTCAACCCATTTCATGTAGGGGGCAATAAATAGCTACAGAGAGTCTACTGTTGTGCTCGGGGAATCCTCATTTGGGATACAATTCCTTGGGGACTGTGCCCAGGTGGTATAAATTAGAGAAGCTCCTAGACAAAAGACAGGGTTTATGCCTTGAGATTCATAGTGATATAATAGGCCCTGTTATGTCCTTCCTACCCTTCTACAATTCTCAATGCAGGAGAGCATCTGTACCAGTGTTTCTACAGCATACACATACATATATGTGTATGCATGCACCTACAAACACACAGTGTATGTACTGTATATGTACATGTATATGTACTGTATATGTACCCCCAGACTATGAATTAAAGGTTATTTCTAAAGAAAATACTTGCCTATGAAATGGTTGATTAAAAGTCTGCAGAGCTTTCCCTGAACAGAGAATGTCGTCAATTTCTATTTTGCAGCAGAGAGGGCAGAAAGGTGCCAATGGGAAATTGCTTTGGTACCTTGAACTATAAATGAAGCAGGTTTCATGACTCATCAAATCCACACAAAGGGAAGGTGGTGGGTCAGCAGGGCTAGGCAAAGTTTAGAACATAATAGGGCCCAAGAGGTCAGAGGAGAGACATGTCTTTCATTTCTGTGGAGCATTTCTAAAGAGACTGCTGGAAATAATTAGGTTCCTTGATTTCCATTGCCATTTGGTACTCTTCACGCTAATCAGAGTAGCTCCACATTTGCATCAACTGAAGGGGATTTAAGTATTTCTTATTAGGAAGACCCTGAAACAAAGATAAAGGTCTCTTGACTTTTGAATTCATTGTCCCTGTGATTCTCAACCATGCTTGATGCATGGCCAGAAATGAGAGGAAGATGGATATTTAATATTTATTAAAGAGCCTCAGATCTCTATAATCTTTAATCTTTGATCCAGTTAAATATTCCAAACTCTTTTTATTTATTAATAAATGTTTCATTTGGTCTCTTTCAAACCTAGAATGAAGTTCTGAGGTCATGCAATCTGTGAGATGAATCGCAGAACAGAGATTGAACAAAACCTGGTTTCTAATCACTTTGCAGTGGTCTTGGAGGACTTAGTGGCCCCGTGGTTGGAATAAGGGACTAGTAGTTGGGACTTCTGGCTTTTACTTCCAGGCTGGAAACTGATTTGCCATTCCTTTCTGCCCTTGGGCACACCAGCTTCTTTTTCTGTGCCTTGGTTTATCCATATATAGAGTGAGGCAAATCAATATTCTACCCTATCTCTCAGGGTTCTGTGGGTCTTAATAAATGAATGGCAGTAAAATGCTGCGAAAGCCTTGAAGAATACCATATGGTCTAGATTTTCCAAAGAGCTCAGCTCTCATCTATACACCTAAATAATTAGCCCGATTTTCCAAAGAACTCAATGCATTAAGTGGACATTGGTGGTTGAGCCTTTTCAAACACCTGGCCATTAAAGTCACAATGTGACCAGCTGGATTCTGAGTCTTTTTGGCAACTTTATTTATGTGATTAAATAGGAGCTGAGCTCATTTAAAAATTGGCCCTAATTGTGAGGGCTGAGCATTTGCAAAGCTGGTCTCACAAGTGCAAAGAGTCATAAATATAGCTAACTGCCCTAGGGATTAAAGATTACGAATGAAATCCTGACTACTGATGTCAAGGGGAATTTTGGGGCTAAGGTTTTACCCTATATGGTGCACTTAAACAAAAATATTTAGACCTGTGGCTGGATGAGGAAAAGCTTATTAAACTAACCACAGAGACTACAGAGAGTTTCCTAAATGTTCAGCAGTAGAAAGGGTTTCTCCTTTGCTCTTAGTTAGCCAGATCTTTAACTATATGCACTTTTCTTGTTTTTGAAAGATGAGGTGAGAAGTTCCTTTAAATTATTTAAAGGAAGGGAAAAAACAACAACAACAACAAACACTCTCCGCACATGAAGGATTTCTGCTTGAAATTCTGCCCCTGGCCCCTGGCCTTTCTGCACATTTTCTTTGTTCCCACCCTTCTTTCTGTCACATGGAATTGACTGACCAAGACACGATTGTACATTGTAGCTATGTGACATGAATGTAGTGTTGCTCTACGGCTTGACTCAAAGCCCACTGAAGTCAATGGGAGTTTTTCTATTGACTTCAGTGGGATTTGGATCCGGCCCCCTCAGCCATTAGCTAAATATACCACAGGTTGTTCCTCATTTTACAGGGGGAAATATACCAGGGACAGGCCAAAGGGTCATAACTTTGGACATACCCAGTCTTCAGAAGGCCAGAGTATAGGATCTTATGTTTCCTCAACCTTCTGGAGGCTGAGGAACAGGTTCTTGTAAGGACCACCTCTCAAGGTGGCACCTCAAACTGGGAAACAGGTCCTAGCCCTTGAACCATTCTCCTTCAGGATGGCTGGGAATGTTGCTCTGAACTTTACACATGCAAATTGCAGGATATCAGGATGCAAAGCCAGACTATATAACTATACAAATCCTGAGCAGCTTCACTGAAGTCAGTAGAATTTCACTGGACTTGCACTAGTGTAAGTGAAATTGAAATGTGGTCCATGGTCTTTTATGATGGGGATATAGTAACTTCCAAGAACCATAATTCTGGTTCATGGAGTATATGGACAGGGCAAGAACACAAGATTTTACACTAGAAACACTCAGCCTGTATGGTACCAGAATAATGGTTCTGACACTGAGACCACTTCATTTTAAGGAAATAAGAATATGTGATTAATTCCTGGGACTAGTCATCTTTCAGGAGACCAAAGTGAGGGAATGTTTCAAAATAAGAAATATAGCTAGATCTGTATCCAGGACTTGGTATGAAGCCACAGGACTAGGGGATTACATAGAGGGCTCAAAATGTAGACAGTTTGTGATAATGTAGCATGCTGTTACATTTGTATATATTGTTCTACTCTTGGTGGCTTGCAAAATTTCAGCTCCCTCTTCCCCCCCCACTTCTGCCAAGTCCACCATCTTAAATATCACCCTGGCAGTATTGTCATTGATGTTCCAGCCATAGGCTCTATCCAGCATCTTTTTAAAAAAGCATCTCCTTTCCATGTTTCATTAAACTCTTGCTAGGTTTGCAGTTTGGAGACAGAATCAGCAATGCACAGTCCCCTGTCCAGTTAAAAGCAATGAGACACTTGGGTCTCTAGCAGTTCACCCCTCCGTGATCTTCTATGAGATTTCCCACTCTGAACTCAGAATTGATCCAAAGATGATGCATTGGCCTCATCTCTGGTCCTGAAAAAAAGATGGATTTGGGAGATTCAGTTCAACCCAGATCATGGCCATTATCAAGCTCTGACTATATGAATCCAGGGGGAGTTTTTTCCCTGTCTCTCATTTCAAGTGATAAATCCTTGTTTGTACCTGATTGGTCACCTCTCATTGCAGTGTGACCCCCCTCTCCTGTTTTCTGTTGATGGTGAATGACAGACGCTATAGTCATCCAAACTAATCATTCTGCCAGAGGGGATCAGAATAAGTGAAACTTTGCCCAGGAAGTCTCTTGGAATGACAGAATGGTTATTTGGGGGTATGGAAACCTCAAGGAGGGCTAAAAAAGAATCAGGTTGCCCTTGAGGGTAAGAAGCTGACAGCAGGTGTCGTCTACCTCCCTGTCCTATCCCAGAAATGAACAAACTTTTGTTTCAAATCCCATTTCAGGAGATTTAATTATTATTATTTTTTTTTACCACAAGTTTCCAGACTTTCACGGAGTGACACTTAGTTTTTGGAAGCATTGAAGCTCTCGCTAGCACACCGCATGGGGCTGTCTTGAAAGAGGAGTCCATCCGCCAAGCAGCCTGAGGGGGGAAGTCCTCTCCTGGTAATTTTATTCTTCTGAAGGTTGAACAAAACTGCAATGAAAGTGAGAACAAAGCTCTGGAAGGCCCCACAGCTTCCCCATTCAAAACCAAAACATTCATAAACTTTTGCTTTATTCCTTTAGATCTTCAGTTATTATTCCTACAACGTTTCCGATGCAGACAATCCAGTCAAATTCAAAGGCATTATGGAAAACAGACATAAGCTTGAACCATAGGAGTTATATTTTCCTCATAAACCATTCTCCTTTTACTACTAGCTGAAGGCTTCCATGGCTGAATTTAACCTGGGGTTTTGCTTACTAACAATTAGAACCTTCTGGTCTCTGCAGGACGATTCTGTATCGACTTGTTTTTTCATAGCTGAAGGAACTTAAAAACAGCGCTGTTAATTAAGTACAATAAAATAAGGCTCTCCAGTGAAAGGAGCTCCTATAACGACAGGCTCTATGAGGATGACCTGCAGAACTTCAATAGATTTATGAGTTTCTGGCCTGAATTTTGCGTGTTTTGAAAGCAGTTTGATTTATCAAGGTGCATGGTTCCCTTACTTTGGGGAATCAGTTTTAATTTTTTCATAGGCGCAGTTATGTGGTTTAAACTGAAATAGAGCCACGTGTTCAAAGATTCCCAGTGGACATGGGCCTCATCCGGAGCCAAACAAGGTGAATGAACAGATTCGTTTTGGCTTCAGTGGACTTTGGATTTGGTTAAACTGCAGGAAGTTGCATACTCTGTGGAGGTAGGCAGTGTTTCTGTATCTATTTTTGAGGAGACAGGTAAGCTATCAGTGTCAGGATGCCTTGTTTCTAAGAGACATGGGCTGAGGATTTGGGGCTTTGATTCAAGCTGGGTAGCATTTCATCCAAGTTCAGCTGGGTGGAGAGCAGAAGGATCTGGATGAACTGATTGGAACTGGGCCTATTTGTAGCATCTAGGACAGAGTCAGTAGAGTGTCCTATCAGCTTCCCTCTCTGCCCCCCACATTTGTACAGGGTGGATCATTACCTGAGATCTTATCTATCTCCCAGTCCCAGTACCTAGCACAGGAATGGCAGATGCCAGTCTCTTTGATTTTACAAAAGCTGCTTTCCATGGTCCTGAACCGATGAGTTCTTACAGGCCCCAGTTTCGAGTTTTCAGTTACGGGCTTGTGCTGGTAGCATCGCCATAACCACTCCAGGAGGGGAGATGTTTCCAGAAGCACAGTCCCTCCTCAAGCTCCCTGGTGTGCAAGAGCACTGAAAAGGCTGTGCATGGTCCTACTCTCTTTCCCTTTTTGGGGTGATTTGGAGGGTACATGGAGGGACCAGTCCCTACCTGTTTCTGAATGCGGAGACCAGGATTGTTCTTAGCCCTTGTGTTTGGGTTGCATAGGGGAAGGAAGATAGGTTCCTTAAACTCCTCTCCAATCTCTTTGGGGTTGAAAGATGATATGGCCCTGGGCTCTTACTGAGATGGCACAACTGAGTCAGCAAGTCATCCTGACCCCATTCATTCCAATATATTTGTGTTTATAGGAGGAAACTGTATGAAACTTGGCATAAACTCCTAACAGGCTGGTATCTGAGATTACCAAAAAAGGTGACATATGTTCCATAGGTTAGAGCAGGGGGCTGGGTTAGAGAAGACTTCCTTTGTGACCTTGGACACATAATTTAATCCCCTTGTTCCTCCATTCCCCATGTAGCAAGTAAACAACATGCCCCCCATCACTGCAGTGTTAGAGCACCTTACAAACATTGATGGATTTTATTCCTGTGAGATAGGGAATGTTGTTCTCCCCTTTTTACAGATGGACAGCTGAAGCCTTGAGATGCTGAGGGGCTTGTCCAAATTCAGATACAGAACCCTAACCACTGGATCACCCTTCCTGTTTGTAAACTGGGGGAAACAATACTCCTTTTATCCTACCTGTGGTTTTTCTTGTCTACTCAGACTGTGAACAGTTTGGGGGAAGGACTGTCTCTTAATGCGTATATGTACAGTGCCTCACACAATTGGGGCCCAATCTCATTTGAGGCCTCTAAGTGTTGCCATGACAACAATAAATTGTTGGCCATTTTCAGTCAAAGGAATTGGTTCTAGTGAGGGCTTTTTGCCACACTCTGGAGAAAAGTCAGCTTAAGTTCACACATGCACACACACACAAAGATTAAATCTTACAGAGAATGTAAGTCCCACCCCTCCCAACCCACCCCTCCAAAAAAAACTGGGTTGAGCTGTTTGAGATTTTGAAAGAAAGAAAATGTTTTGAACGAGCCAAGATATTTAGCTTTGAAAATTAGCTACTCAGCAGGCCGACATTAAAATTAATTTAATGGAGTGTAAATTAACATACTTGACACTTTTTTGATCAATTTTTTATACACAATGCTGACTGATGGAAATAAAAGCTTTCTCTCCCATGAGGCTAGGACAGGGAAACTCACAAATAGTCCAGTCTCACCCCACAGGGAGGCTTTCCTTTTCTAGAGTTGACATAGTACATCAAATTTAAGAGTCTTTAAATATTAAGCTTTGGCATGAGCCTTTGCATATAATAAACCCACTTTTCAAATAATGTTTCATTCATTGACACTAGAATGTGTAAAGAATCTTCCTTTCAGATATACTGTGGAAGTTAATTAAGTTCTCTCAGAGTTTATAGCTAGGATTGACTTAAAAGTACAGTGAGATATTTATAGTCTAACCCAAAAATGCAACACAGTGAAACTTTTGATATGCTGATAAGTGATAAGAATGTCGTTTGAGGTTTATTTTTTTAATAATAATTTAATTGTCATTGTAAAATGCCTCATAGTTAGGACAGATTAAATTGCCACAAAAACCATTACTGAAATTCATAATCCCCATAAATGTAAAGTGTTTGCTGCTGCGCCATAAATAACAGCACTTGTTCCAGGAAAATGAGGTGCAGGAAATAAATTAACAAAACCCAAACATATAGGACATTAGGCTGCAACAATTTGCTATAGAGGCTGCTGACGGGAAGGCAGCTGAGCTGAGAGGAGAGGCAAATTCAAGGTTTAATTATGGCCTCGGTAAATCATCAATCCTCTATGTGTTTCGCCATGTTGACATGGTTCAAAGATTATTTCACAGTCCAGCTCAATAGCGGGGGGAGGAAGGAGGGAAGAAGTATGTATATTTCAGATGTCATTAGACTGGAAGGGGACTGAAGAGTGCAATTTTTCTGCAGAGATGCATAGACTCAGCAAATCATAAATGAAAGGAAATAAATATTATGCCATCAGGGCTGGTCTACACTACAGGGTTTTGTCGACAAAAGTCAGCTTTTGGTGACAAAACCGTGGTGTGGTGTACATGCTACAATGCTCCCCCTGCCGACAAAACTCCCCTGCTTTGGGGACAAAATAAAACCACACCGGTGAGAGGCGTAGAGATTTTTGCAGGAAACAGAGCGACAAAGCGTCAGTGTAGACGCCGTGTGCCGTAACTGGGCTCCAGACGTTACCCCACAATGCCCACCCTGACCGCTCTGCCCACTGGTTTGAACGCTGCTGCATTGCCCTACATTCCAGCTACACAAGCAGGCCCCCCTCCCCTTTCAAAGCCCCAGGATGGTTCAGCTTGGAGAGCTCCCTCAGCTATTGCCCAGGCGAGCATGTCGGCTCCCAGCAGCAAAGGCACTCCTGCCTAGACTAGAGGGGAGCGAGTAGATCATTCTCCTGGGTCTGTGGGGAGATGAGGCTGTGGGACTCCCAGGGAATCAATCCTGCTCTCCCATGGCAGGCATTCAGACATTGCTGCTGAGAGAGGAGGGGAGAGAGACTCCTGATGTGCTGTGCACAGCCAGGGAGGGAGGCAGGGGCTAATGTTGGGGGTATCCCCCTGCCCCTGCCATTGTACAGGTCTCTGCTGAGCTGGGGTTGGGTGGAAAGGTGGACATCAGCTGTCTGTGCACCCGCTTGTGCCTCAGGCTTGATTGCTTCCAGCTGCTGTCTGAACATAAAGAGACAGCGTGCGGACGCACTCATTGTCCCCCAGCACCCTCTCTGTCTGTCTCTCTCACATGCACACTCACTCCCTGTCACACGCTTTTCACCTCCCCCACCTCACACGTTTCTGTGGGCTTCCAGTGTTTGAGTTCAGCAACGTCAATTTGGCTGACAGGGCAGCTGAGAAGCGGCCGTCAATCTAGTAGGATGCCCATGGAACAATGGTACTCAAACCTTCCTCCTGCGACGCCATGCCTGCCCCGGGAGGCGTTGCAAACCCTTCCCAAAGCACCCCGCGTGCAGTTGCATAGGGGGATAGGCACCCACAGTTCACTGCTCCCTGTGTCGATACAAGAGCTGGTAGCGTGAATGCACTCCAGTGACACGAGGAGCACAGTGAGGACATGCAACAGCGGTTTAATTACAGCTGTGGCTGTACGCTGGCATAAGCTGAGTCAACAAAACTCTTTTGTGTAGGCAAGGCCTTAGTCTCAGGCAAAAGGTATAGGGTTTGATTCTGCACCTTATGTGGTCAGTTATACCTGGGCTAAATGCATGTAAAACACAGCTCATCTGCTATGATAACATTTGTCACCCACTCTGCATGGGGGTAAATGGCCACATAAGGTGCAAGGCTAACGAGAAGCAGGTCATGTAATTGGAATCTGGTTGTAGCATTGGAGACGGAGCTAGGTTAGAGCGAGAACTAGTTGGAAGATGGGAGGGGGGGAGGAGGTGGGAGCAGACAGAGTGGGTGGGAAGAGAAGATTTCAAACAGCTTAATTGTCAAACAGAAATGGCATCTGTAGTAAACATATTGAACTGATAAACAATGCAGCTGCTACAGATTTCACACAGAGAAGAAAATGCCGTGACCATATGCAATTCATTACCTGCGTTAATCAGAGATTTTTTTTTTAAAATTCAGTGGGAGAGGGGGCAAATTGGATCACCAGAGAGAATCTGTATTTGCAGACTACACATCTGTCCAATCGAAAGAGCATCTATCAGGTCCTCTTTTGCTCTCAACCGCACCATGTCCAACAGCGTTCACTCTTTCAGATAACATGGAGCTGTCACTATATAGATCCATGGAGTAATTAACATTTACAGTTGCTTTTGGGCTCAGGAAGGGGGTGGGGGGTTGAAAAGAAAGTGTTTGGAAATAAACTTTCAAGTGCAGTTCTAGATTCTCCCTTCTCCCTCCTTTCACAGCCAGCTTCCTCTCTGCTGAGCCCAGAGAAGAATCCCACAGGTTATAAAGTGAAGAAAGCCCTCAGTATGACTCTTTGATAGAAGTGCATCCCCTGAAAATTAAACTGGTCTCTGGTTTTGTGCTGGAATAGGCTCTGACGATGATTACAGGCACACAAGGTGCTTTGGAGTAAGAAGGACTATTGGCATGGAGCATTCCTGCTTCACAGCCAATTACTGCTTGAACCCACCAAGATGAACTCCCCACTGTGTTTAACAAATGCATCAGGAACTAACCTTGAAGAGACTTCAGATTCTCTCCTGCAGACATGAAATAAAACAAAAGATTCCTTATTAGTGGGCTGGAAACCCAGGAACAGCCGCTGAAAAAAATAGTCATAAAACCTCTCTGCTTTTAAATAGGATTTCATGTTAGTACTGTAAATTAATGTAAATGTCACTTTAAAAGAGAATACAGAATAAAAACCCAATAAAGTCGCACAGCACTGCAGGGGTGGTGAGTAAATTGAGAGAATATTTGATTAGATTTCAAATGCTGCTTTTTAATTTGTATGTTCTCGCTTATTTTTTTCCTCCTATACTCTTCCCCTTTTGTTACGTATACTGGTGCGCACAGAATCTGCAACGCTACCTAACAGGTCTCCCTTTATTTCAATGCCAAATCCCACCCTAGCTAGGGATCTGGCAGGGACAGCTTCCTCAGGTGTGTCCCACCCATGCTAGCTAAGACTCTAGCAGCGCGAGTTTACTCACAGCAGTGCCTGATCTGTGCTAGCTAGCGCTCTAGCAATGTAAACCTGGGCCCGGTCTTTGTGGCCTGCTGTAGAACGATAGCAGCACGAGCATTACTCCATGCAGGCTGGGTTAGACTCTGGCCATGTGAGCTTCCTCACAGCAGCACTCTACCCAAGCAGTACGAAGGCCAGCAAAGCTTTCCTCCTTACGCTAGTGCCCCATTAGAGCTACGTAAGGTCCTCCAAGCCACTTCATGTGGGAAGAGCCCAACAGAAGCCAGTGGGACTCTACATAAGCACTGGACGCCTGCATGGAGTAGGTTGCACTATCGGAGCCTTAAAATGCTCACAGGATGGGCTTCCCCACTGGGGTGCTCCAGCCGTGCTGCCTAGAACTCTAGCAGTGCGAGCACCCTCCCGGTGGGACCCCACAGATGCTAGCCTAGAACAGTGGCAGCGTAACTTTCATCACAGCAGTGCTCCAATGCAAGGAGGGGCTTCTCTGTCCATAGCTTCCTGCAAGCGGGACCAAGGACTCCAACGAAATCATTGAAACATTCCAGTTATCTAGGAGACCGCAAGATAATCTATTTAGTGAGTGGTCCTGAGTGAACAGCTCTGACTGGGACATGTGGCACTGCCTTTAAAGAACCTTTGCCTGGCAATAGGATTTGTCCAGCGTTCATAGACAGCCACCTTGGAGCAGAGATTACGATCTGAAATCACTATGCTTTTCGCTAGTTCTCCTTTGCCTGGGTGGAACTGCTAGCTTGGAATCACGGTGCCTTCAGATTGCTCTCCTTTGCTTCGGTCAGACTCTTATCTCCAGATGCTGCGATATCTGCTCACTCTCCTTTGTATCAATCAGACTGTTTCAGCAGCTCTGTGCCTTTAACTGTCTCCTGCTGTGCCTTGGCTGCGGAGTTATCTCGGCATTGCTGCACCTTTAGCTCTCTCTTCTCATTCATGTTATTTCCTGTGTTTTGAAGAGACTGACTTTACTTATGCTTCCTGTTCTCCTGCGGGCTAACAGACTGGTAGGAAGTGATGGACTCTGTACCTTTCTTTTGGAGGTTGGCCTTGGCATATCTATTGGCCTGAGCTATGGATTTGTATGGTTCACATCTGCTCAGGTAACAATGATAATATTAATGGCCACACGGATGGATCTGTCAGCCCCTTGCCGTGTAGCATTTTCCACATTCACACCCTCTTTGTCTTTACCCACATCAGGACTGAAACTGTAGTTTCAATGTATTAATATAGTTTCTTGGAGACCTCTTTGTGACCAGATGCACCCTGTATTCACACCCTACGCACTGCTGAAATGATCTTTGTATAAACATGCCTTGTGAGGTGTCATTTGAAAACCAATAGCTCACTGGTCAATAATAACATGGTGAAATGTGCGTAGTAACATCATATATAAAGTTATGAACATAAGCAGAAATGATGACTGAAATGTGTTTACCAGTCAAGTCTGGAGAGGGGTAGATCAGTTTCTCAAAGACAAATCAGCCCTCCACCAGGTTGTGATCTGCCAAGGCACACGTGGTCATCTCTGAACCATTTTTGAACAGGACAGGGCAACTGTGCAGCTAATGTCTTTAAACGGGTTTTTTTTAATGACCCGTGATGCAGCTGCGGTCAGCTCCAGACTATGTTGCATATTATTGACAAGTGCCCACTGACTTCTTTCAACTTCTTGCCACCTGGCTGAGGCTGACGCCATTAAATGGATGGGCACATTGTGCATATGCTGATATATAAAGACAAACAACAAGCTGACACCTCTAGCCACGTGTCATCAAAGTTAATTGGCAATTACTGATCAAGTGGCCATTCTTTGGAAACAGAGTGGGCAGGAACAGATCGATTCGAATTTTTAACTAACAACTTGGAACCTCTTTCACCATGAGACTCCATATCTCTGTACTCTCCATGGGACGGAACTTCTTCCAGCTGTAAGGGCTACCCTGGCATTATTTCTCTGCATGCTTGAGTTTGAGCTTTGAGTGTGGGAGCTGGGAGAGAAGCAGAACAGCTCAGGGAGCCTCTGATTGCCTCCCCTGCCCCACAAAGGGAGCCTTTAAACTCTTGTGGGATATAGTGCATGGGTCAGGCACTTCAAGACCTGCAGAAACCAGCGTCCAGAGCGGCAGAGATCCAATGCAGTGCCAGCTACCAAAATCCAGCAAAGACCCTCACAGGACTCGTGACCAGGGAACCTGCCAGGAGCCAAGAGAGGACCCTGCTATGCCCAGGGGCAAAGACACCATAAGAGGATCCCTATTTTATTTTGTTTAAGTCAGACAATGATTATTGTGCTCGTTGCCGGACCCATCCCCAATTATATCACCTCCTGGGAAGGGAGCTGGGGGTTGGGAAGAGTTGTGAGTGTTGGGGAATGCATTGATTTGTTCATGTGTTAGTACCTATTAGTGACTACTAACCCTTTCCTTCCCCACACTCTATTTTGCTGATGCCAATAAAGTCCCTCTTTGGTAGATGGTTATTTTGGGGTTTGTGTCGGTGCACTTTATTGTCTCTTGTGTACTGGGTTTTCTACTCTTGCTAGTAGTAGTAACATTGTTCAGTTGTCCAGTGGACAGCACCTCTTGTCTCTCAGGCACAGGGAGGAGACACCTTGGATAGAGGGACCAGGTGTCACCTGAACTCAAAAAGAACCCAGGACCCAGCCCATGCAAAGAGTGGGGAGAAACCACTACAAGTAGCAAGTTCCAAAGAGGAGGTTTGAGGGCTACACAAGGGCCAGGATTTCCACCCAGAACAGCCTGGAGAAGCAACGTCTAATGGGTCATTCTGGGATGGTGGTTTGAATCAGCTTCAGCGGTTCCAATGGAATCACTGGGAATTTACCCTTCTCTCACATCCTCCTTTAGGAGACTGGACCAAGCAGGACCTTCAAATCCATCCACAGGAAGGAAAAAACAGACTCACGTAGGGAGAATTATCAATGAATGGTGGCTTGCAACCACCCTGCATCAGAGGAAGGTTGCAGAGAAGGGCAACAGCACCTCATCACCCTCTTCATCTCAGCAGACTCAGAGCAGACAGCCCCACGGCCTTCTTGGATGCTTTCCCTCAGCCATGAGGAAACCATCCCAGTAGGTGACTGAGACCCTACGTTTGGCTCAGCATAGACAATCACAGCCACGTGCTCCCTTTCTCCATGTTGGCTGGAGTCCCTGCTTTGTCTCTTTATTCCCTAGGATTTGCAAATCCCAGCAGAGAGGATTACAGCAATTCCACAGCTCCTGACCTCCTCGTGTTGGTTCAAACCCTTTCTCGGTGCTCACGTCCTCAGGCAGCTGGGCACCCTGCCTTTCCTCCCTCATTCTCCTCCAGCCCATCCTGAGGCCACCACGATGCTTTTGACTTGTTTTTCTCCTGCCCTCTTTCTCTCTGAACACTCGCCAATCGGTCCAAAGAGTTGTAATGACCACTGGGAAGCCCCTGACCTTGCTGTCGTTGATTTGAATGATGCAAATATTAAAGAGGAGAAAGCTCGTTAAAGGAAGCAGGAGGATTCTTGCTGACAGCCCATCTCAGCTATGGTGACAGCTGGATCCTGCTCCAAACAAGGAGAAAATGATCGCGCTCTTAACATCATCGCTGCTGGAACCCTTTTGGCTTGCTCTGCTGCCTGGATGTTTGTGTGTCATTGTAGTGAACACGTTTTTAAAAGACAGAAGCACCATTTACCTATGCCAGATAAAATGTGTCCCTGTCTACTGTAAGTCATTAATCAGGAACCATCCAATCTCTTTCTGCTGAAGCACCAGTAAAACAAATTACACGAAGGCTAAACAAGGTCCACTAAAGAATCACTTGATTAAAACAAGAATTCACGATAAATAAATAAATAGTTCAAGCATTTCATTACAGGTGCTAGAGAAACGAAGGGACTTTATTATTACGACACAGAAGGGACAAATGTTTTACTTTGAATAAGTGTAACAGGCTAGATCCTCAGCTGGTGTAAATCAGCATTGCTCCATTGACTTCAGTGCATCCATGGCCATTTAAAGCAGCTGAGAATTTAACTCATATTTGGGGGAATGATGGTGTCATCTAGCATGGGACTGAGAGTAACAATTAGAGTTCTATTCACAATTCGGCTGAGCATGGCTGCGGGACCTTTGGGAAATGCATTCACCTCGCAGGACCTCAGTTAACCCATCAGTAAAATCGGGGTAGTGATATTTATATGTCTGACAGAGTTGTTGTGAAGCTTATTAAATATTAAAGATTGATTAGATAGCTTTGGTGGAGGCTGCTGTGGAAGTGCTCTTAATGTTAGAGGACAGAGGGAGAGTTTGCAGTTTGGTATTATTACTGTAAATAGTAGATAAGGCTACGGAATTAAACACAAACACTTCTTTTAATGCAAAGTCAAGATTGATACAATAGGCAAACAAATGTCAGAAACACTGACGAGTTAAGGGCCAACATTTCCAAACTTGTGAGCCTAACCTCCCCACCTCCTCCACCGAGAAGAATCCTGAAACATTTCACTCTCCGGAATAATTTTGAATAAATTTTTTTAATCTCCTAAAATTAAGGGCTTGCATTTGAAATGCCTCCTCCACCATAATTAAAGCCTAGCTCCTGCATTGTAAATAGGCATAAACTGCCATACTTATGTTCATTAAAATGTGCCTAAAACACAGAAATAAATCACTCCAGTAGTCTCACATTTTGCCTACAAGGTGAGCGGATGTGCCTCTTCTCTGTTTCAAAGCTACAGAGACACACGTTGCAACATCTGGGCACTTGGTGGCTGCTCTGGGCGGGAGGGAGTGCTGTTATTAAAAATGCTGTCCAATGACTGAGATGATAAAGCAAAGTGGTTAATCAGTGGAAACGGGGGCTCTGTCGTGGGGTGTACAAACCCCATATCAGACAAGAAGGGGT
Organism: Mesoclemmys tuberculata; assembly: GCA_007922155.1. Lineage (NCBI taxonomy): Eukaryota > Metazoa > Chordata > Testudines > Chelidae > Mesoclemmys > Mesoclemmys tuberculata. The sequence continues at coordinate 13,244,073 of ML675655.1, forward strand.
CAAAGAGCAGCTTTGGGCTCTGGCTGCTGCACCGTGCTGCATGGGCAAGGTGTGTCATTCTTGGAGGAGGCGCCTTAAAAAGGGAGCAGCTTGGTTCAGCAGGGCTAGCCGGGAGGGGGGCGGGGGGCAGACAGAACTCTCACCCCCAGCTCCCGGAGGAGCACTGCAGAAACCGAAGCTCCCCTGGGTGAACACAACCCAGAGAGCAGTGAGGTAGACCTCTGGGGGGTTGAGTAGGACAGAGAAGCTGGAGCCGCTCCTTGTTTCTGTTAGCTTCATTTATTTTCCTTTGTTACCTTGAGGATTGAATCTAGGAGCTGGGCCTTGGGGCAGACCCTGGGAAGAACAGGAGCCCCCTGAGGAGAAGGTGGATGCATTGTAGGAAGCAGCGCAGGGAAGAAGAACCACTTGTCACAAGGGTCTCTGGACAGGAACCCAGGGTAGAAGGAGAGAGTGGGAGGCTACTGGGCCCAGGTTTGATGCCAACCCTGATTTGCTCTGGAAGGGGTGAGACCGAAGGTGGAGGGTGAAAGTCAGCTGACCTCATCCTCAGGCTTACTGAAGAGAAACCCCCGCTCCTAGCCCCAAGGCGGTGCCCTGGATGATGTGTCCCTTCGCTACAGGTTCATACGAGACAAGGCTCAGAAGAGCTGAGGTGCTTGGTCTCAGAGAGCTTTGCAATCCAGGAGACAAAGGCATGGCAAGTTCTAATGACTGGAAGTTGAAGCTAGACAAATTCAACCTGGAAATAAGGTGCAGGTTTTTAGCAGTGAAGTGAATTAACCACTGGAATATCTACCACAGGATGCAGTGGATTCTCGATCCCTTGCAGACTTTAACTCAAGGTTGGATGTTACTTGATGAAAATCCTACCTATCTAGAATTGGTATTACACACAATGTAAATTAGATGATCCTGGTATTCCCTTTTAGCTATAGTATCTATAACCCTAGTTTCTTGGCAGACATTCGCTCTCTCGGACAAACAGCTGTTACTAAGATCAAGGACTATTGCTTGAATCATAATTACTACTATCTAATTCAGTGCTATGAGATACCTGAGGATGTAAAGTGCTAAACGGAAGCTAATTGTTTTGTGGCCCTGACGCAGTATAACCTGGGGTGTCTCTATGGTTGCTCACAACCAGTTGAGAATATTTTTCCACACATAGTGACCATACACATGCAGTGACGCTTATTGTAGATAAAAGGGAACAGACAAATAAGTAGAATCTACTGGGGAGAGAGCACAGGCTGTGTGTCTCCTCTGAAAGATGCTGCCTCAGCTCTGCTTTGCAAAATGGCAGCTGCTTATGGCAGAAAACAGATTCTAAACATTTAAAAATTTAGTACATAGAAAAAAATCACAATATTCTCCAGTGTTTTTTTCCTCAGTTTTCAATAATTCTCAGTGCCTGCTGATTCATTCTGCCCTTCCCCATCCCACAGCACAAGAAACAGAAGCAATGGAAAGTGTCCCACGGTAGGAGATCAGGATTCAATATAGGATTGAATTGCTCAGACTTAATCATGCGGCTTGTGTCTGCATGTCCGTGAGTGGCTGCCAAGTTACCCAGGGGTTCAAGATTCCCCTAGGCTCCCTTGGTTCAGCTCGGCCTCCCAGAGCCTGCTGCTGATTGCCCTAGGTTAGGTTTCTATTTTATTTGTAATCCACTGCAAGCCATAGCCCCTTCTGGCTGATGAATTATCTTTCGTTGAGAAGCAGCAGGGGATGGCTAGGACTCTCTCTCTCTCTCTCTTTCTCCAACCCCCCCCCGACTTCTAATTTAAAGAGAAGAAACAAGATTTCATTGACTTTTAACAAATTAACCATTAATCACTTATGAAAACCTCCTGATGAGGACATGGATTGCCCAGATTATAAATGGGAACAGCTTCATTTTATTGTGATTGTTAAACCAAGTGAATCACTCTGTGTGTCTCTCTGCTTCTGGGAAGCTCTCTCTCTCATTCCCTTGCCCCCTCTCCTTTGCCTCCCTTCTGTCCTAGCTGTGTCCACGCCCCCCACCCGACACACACACCATCTTTTGTATCCTCTCCACTGAATGCAAAACCCCTGCTGAATTGTCCTCTGACTCATTTTTGATGTCATGCTGAATATGGAAATTAGCAAAAAAAACAACAACAATGTCTTCCTCTGACTGTGCAGCGTGAATATTTATGAGGAGCCAGCGAGGAAGCTAAATGGGAACTACGCGCGAACAAGCCAGTACGGATGGCAGCTGACGAGGGCTCCAGTCCATGCCAGATCCTCAGCTGCTTGCAGCAACCAAGCAGAGGGAGAGCTGCATGAATAACAGAGGAAAGAAGCCGCATCCTTCCTCAGGCCCACTGATAGCCCAACTCACAGTTATTTCTCTGCTTCCTTTGTATTCTCGTCCTCCTCTCGCTGATCAATTTCAGTGGGGAAACAAATCCTTGGAAGGTGATTAGCTGCAGCAGATGATCAGATAAAAATCAATTTTTATATTCAACAGGGTCATAAAACCCAATGCTTTTGTTCACTTACCAAATAAGAAGTGAAATCAGAAAAGTCCTTTGGCTTGTCATACAAGGGATCATGGATGGTGACATGTTGGTGACTTTTTTCTATTCTGGGCACTTTGCCCATATTTCTCTGTGTTTTCCATATCTGCTGCCGTGAGGCATCACTTCTTGGATTAAGAAAATGCACTCTCTCATGCTGGGCCTGAGAGCAGGTGTGCATCAAAGGTCTGATCCAAATAGCCCATGGAAACCACTGGGAGCCTTTCCATGGACTTCAGTGAGTTTTGGATCAAGCCCTAGAGGAGGCTCTGAAGATGTGAAATTATTTCTAATAAAGTTTAAAGCTCATCTAGAAATGAAACAGATCAAGGGTTGCACGGCCTGTGTGCCACCTGGAGGTCAGCAAATGATTTGAAGTGAATACTTGATCCCTGAGAGACCAGGTGGTTGAGGTAATATCTTTTACTGGCCCAATCTCTGTTTGTGAACGAGAGAAATTGTCAAGATACACAGAGCTCTTCTTTGAGTACTTGGAGTACCTTCCCCAAACCTAAAGAAGAACTCTACATACCTCAAAAGCTTGTCTTTTTCACCAAGAGAAGTTGGGTCTAAGGAGAGATTTTACCGCACCCGCCTTCTCTCTCTCATATCTGGAGACAAACATAGCTACAACAACACTACACACCCTAACTGATTCCATGCATTTTGCCTCTTTTTATGCCAGTGAAACATCCACAAACAGATGAGTTATTACTTGGATTGTGGTAAATCTCAATCAGAGAGCAAAGCTCCATTGTGCAAGGCACATGGAGTGAAGAGATGGCTCCAACCCTAGCAGGTGTGTCTACACTGCAGCTGGAAGGAAGCCTCCCAAACTGAGGAGCTAGACTTGTGCTAGCTCACTTTGCTAACAAATGGCAGTGCGGATGTTACAGCACCAGTGGAGGTTCAGGCTAGCCATACGAGCTCTGCCCCACCTCAATCTGACCTCCGATGGCTCCTCCAATGCTGCAATGGCCATACTGGAAATTTTAGGGCCCTAGTTCAAGCCAAGCTAGCTGGAATCTGTCTTTCTTGGCTGGGTAGCTTGCTTCCAGCTGCACTGTAGATAGACCCAAAGAAGTTAAAATCTTAGCACATGCCCATTGTCGCTAATTTACTTGGTGTTAGATTCAATCAAATTTTCAATTTTAAAATAACGTCAATGGTTTGCTAATAAGAATCCAGTATTTGGGCTCTTCTTAGTTGTGAGTCACATGCTTCTTTTTTCTTGTTCCTTGGCTGGATGAGCATCTCTTTTAACCAGGTTAGTAGTTGCTAATGATGAGGGACCACATTTTAAATTCTAGCAAGTGAGCTTCAAGTTCACCTGCCATGAGAATGTGTGCTCAGAAAAATCAATTGCACAATCACAGGCCAATGACACAGAAGAGTGTGTCAAGCTGTCCTGCAGTGGCTCAAGAGCTGAGTACCAACTTCAGGAAGATTGTGACAAAGCAGGGCACAGATCCCAATTGGCTGTGAGTCCGATACTTCGATTTCTATCAAGTGTAAGTTCTTGAAGCACTATAACAACTTTAACATGGAGTCATAGACAGCCTGGTGGGTACTCTCATCTGTCTTGACACTCCAGTAAGTTTACCTTTGTGATAGATGGTCCTTTATACTAAGTATCACAGTATATTCAGGTTACTCCCAGTCCTAAAGGATCAGTCACTTAACCCAGGTCAATTGCATTTTAGATTTAACACCAGAGATGATGTAGCCAACCCTGTAATAACCTATCTAGGGATTTATTATATCGAAAAAGGAAATGAGAGTAATTTACAAGGTTAAAGCAGGTAAACATACCCACTGAAATGAGTTCCAATCTTAAGTTTCAAAAAGTAATAGAAGTTTCTATAATAAGCAAGCTCTATATGTTCTTTAGCCTAGGCTAAGCACTAAGCATTTTTGCTTATGCCTAGTAATCCTTGCCCACCAGAGTCCAAGCAGCATAAAGATCCAAGTTCCTCCTTGTTAGGGGACTTTATTTCCTTCCCTCCTTCTGCTTCGATTTGCAAACTCAGCTAATGGGACGAATCCACTTGTAAGTCTCATCTCTATGGGGGAAAGGAGAGTAAACAACAAAGTCTTTTGTCCCTTTTAATATTTCGCTCTAGTAAAGAACAAAGTCTTCACTTGCAAGTTTCATCTTCCTGGATGATGGTGGTGGTTGGGGAGCAAAGTAAAGAACAAAGTCTTTGGTGTGAAATCTAAAGTGCAATTGATCTGGGGTAAGTGGCTGGTCCTTTGGGACTGGAAGTAACCTCCGTATTACTGTGATCCTTGGTGTAAGGGACCATCTATCATGAAGGTAAACTTATCTGAGTGGCAAGACAGATTGGAGTACCCAAGAGAACTGTCTGTTAAGCCTGTTGTAGTGCCTGAGGAGTTTACACTTGTTGGTTGGTGAAATCTAAGGCTAGAACTCAGCCAATTTGGGGATTGTGCTCTTGTTCTTTGCAGTTTTTCCTGAGGTTGGGACCCACGCCCTTGAGCCACTGTAGGACAGCTTGGCAGTCGTGTACTGAGCAGGACAGAACAGCTTGTGTTGCAGACTAGCATTTTACACTCGTTAATATCTCTCTCCTGTCCGGTGATTCAGACAGTTACAAAGGCTTACCGTGCAAATGCTCAAATAATACCTTACAACGTGGGATACAGATGTTATGACTGACATTAATGTGCGCAGCAACTGCCAAGCATTCAACAAACGCTGAACATCGAGCACCTTTTGTTCCTCCAGTATCTATTTTAACAATGCCACCACCCAGGTGAGCCAGACTAGTTCCAGCTATGTATTGTGAGCCTTCACTGGAGACATGGGGATCTTGGCATGAGCTGGCCCCTGGTCTGCCAGCATCACACAGAGGTGCAAATATGTTCCCAGCACATGTGTTAAAGTCTGCATTTTTTCAGTGCAGTATTGCTCAGCATAGTGCGGCTGTACAGGGCCCTGCACTTTCACAGCCCCCTGTCCTAGCATGTACCAGGGCCTTTCACATGCAAGGGGAACCGTCGCTCCCTCTGATTTGAAAGATGAACTGCATTGGGCCAACCCTTCTCCTAGCTGGTAAGAAATTCCCCCATCCTATTTGCAGATTAACACCTTGGTACCTTCAGTAACAGACCTGACTTCCTCACTTACTAGAACTTTTCCTTTATGACAAACAGTCTTGGCCAACTTGGCTGCTAAGTCCTCTCACTCCTACGTGTGCTATGTGGGTTATGGATGACCCTCTGAGACTCTGTATGGTCTTACCATGCCTGGGGATCCACAAAGACAGCTCAAGGTCAGCCCTGAGCAGGAGGCAGACAAGGGGAAGAGGACAGGAGGTATCAATCTGACATGCGAAAAGAAACAGGAGGACTCTCAATCTGGCAAGATGGGTGAAAATGCCGGTACACGAATCCCATGTGGGTAGCCTGCTGGAATATATAACTGATGCCATAAGGAAGGTGAATCCACTATCTGGCATTGCAATAAATATATCTGTGATATACCATGACCTTATAGAAATGACATTATCATAATATAGGAGGCTTTTAAATTAAATCTCTCTTTCTCCCCTTATAAATAACACTGAAATCCTGATAGGAGATTCCTTTGGTTTGGCCCAGAGCGCCTAAATTGTGCACCAGCACCATTTTGCAGATACAAATGGACATTCATATGAATGTGTGCGTGCAAATCCACATGTGTGTGTGCAAACCTAAAGTTTTGCATATGCATGTGCTTATGTGCGCCAATGTTGTGGCTGCAATTTTGGATGCTTCTATGAAACTTTGATCTCTCCGTGTTTTCAGATGCACCATGTATTAGTCATTTGTCATCATTAGCCATTTGCTCAGTTATTAGGTCACTTTAAAGAGGTTTCCTCAATCTTAATTTGTTTCAGAGCTCTGTTTAGTTACTCATTGCAGTCCTCCACCCATTCTGATGGTGGGAAATTCAAGACCCATAGAGAGCAGAGGGCTCATATCAGATTTGGCTGCTGTAAAATGCTAGAAGCTACACAGAGCATATTTCACACAATATCTACAATCTGCGAGGTGCAAACTAAATGTGTATTATCCACAACCTGAGGCCAGCAATGCTGAGTTAAGTAAAAAGGGATCTTAGCTATTTGGGACTAGCATTAGTCATATAATGCACAAGGAAATTTAAACTCAATATTTAGTCACTTGACAGTTCTTGATATGCTTATGCTGCTGTTGGGTGATCTGGGGTGAAGGACGGATCTTTCTATTTGTGTGTTTTTTCAGAAAAGATTGCCCAGAGTACTCAAAGCCTTAGCTGGGCATTCTCTTATTGTAGTTAGCGAAACTTCAAATAAATAAATGTCAAACTTCAGTCACACAGGAACACTGTACAATAATAATAGCCTTGCCTGTGAGATGGTATAAACTGCTTGCTGATATCCCCACAACCACTTACTGCTCCCAAATACCTCAGTGCAAAAAAACCCAACCAAACAAAAAAAAACCCCACCCAAGCCCTGAAAAGGCTGTTATTTCATATGGCTTGTAGTTCAACGGGGCGGCAATTCTGTGGCATTGGTGCTACCAAATTATTATTAAAATCCTTGCTGTTGAAACTGAATGATGAATCATGAGAGGACTTCAGAAGTCAAGATACATAGGCGCTTTTTTGGCTTCTGGGGCTGTCACACTCCCAACAGCAAAGCCCAGTGAACTGTGACATTTTAACTCCTTGCTTCATGTTCATATATGGTTTCCATGCCAAAATGTAAGCTCTCTGGGACAGGGACTGTCATTTTGTTCTGTGTTTGTACAGCACCTAGTACAGTGGGGGCCTGGTCAATGGGTGGGGCACTTAGGTGCTACCACATTACGAGTGTAATGATAAGTAGGAAGACACACCCCAGGGAATGTTTCTCTAAGAGGCTGTTTTCCTTTGTGGATGGTTAAAGCCAATTGCCCTTTGGCCTCTTACCACATGACACCACCATGAGTGTGCCCCATATCGAGGCTGGGATATAGTATGCAGATTACGTATTTACAGTGTGGATGTTGCACCTCCCTCCCTGTGGGACTGGTCCAGGCAGCTGATACTGGGCGCTGAAGTGACAGCTGCTCCACAATTTGCAGACGGTGCCCCCGGCACATCGGAGACCGAGTCCTAATCAGTTGGCATGTCTCACGCGATTGGCTGTCTTAATATTTTGGAAGGTGTCAGGTGGTGTCTAAGCTTCGGTTCTTGATTAAAGTGACACCATGGCGGTGACAAAGGATGTCCTGTCACACCAGGGAGGGACTCAGATTCTGCAGTGATGGGTGACAGTATAAAGAAAGAAAAAGAAAGAAAGAAAAGGTCGGGTGCTTCCATTCAGGGAAGGGAAGAGGAGCAAGTCACTCATGTTTCTTTTGGCTGAGAGAGGTCGTCTGAGGGGGCAAGTGTGATGCTGTCTATGTCAGTCAGGCTCTGAGAGAAAGGCCTCTGCTGGGCTCTGACAGCATGGAGAGCGCTCCAAGGATAGCTGTCAGTTCTGAAGAGTGGAGTCGCTGCCTGCTACACTTACGCTCAGCTCGGCACAGCGGGCTGCGGGTATTTGTGGCACTCGGGTCACCGTTTCTTTGGCTGTGAGAAATGATTCAGACTTACAGCTCCCCATGGGGCCTGTACAGGAGCCAGTCGGCATGGCTGAATCTGACTTTTGCCGGGAGGGAAAGCATCGCCCCATTAATGAAAGGCATGGGGAAAGGGGTGGGTTAGAGCTTAAACCAAACCAGCACAAGTAACCCACACATTTCTCATTCCGAGACTGGGAAGATGGACACTCAGGATTAATAATAGTAATTAGTTAAGCTTCCTCACCAGTGAGTGAAGCTGTGCAGTGAATAACACCCATGGTGTGGCTTCCTATTATTTCACAGCCACAGTAATGATGGGTGTTCATATAACACCTTTCTTCAAAATCCCAAAGCACTTGACAAACTTTACAGGCTGATTTCTGAGTGCCACCCACTAGGTGCAAGTGTCACTTGCATTTGATGCTGAAATGTCACAATATTCTGTTTAATATTCTATGTGCTGTGTTCATTGGAAAAGGCAGAGTGAATTCTTGGGTAGGCAGAAGGCAATTTCTCAGTTGAACTCTACCTAGGATCTTGGGCTCACAGCCCATCTGGATATAGATTGGCCTAGACATCCAGAGAGGTCTTTCAGAAAATGATTGCTTAACCAGAAAAATCAGTTTTCCAGGCTGCAGAGTCCAGATCTGGGTGTGAACTTTCTCAGACTTCAGGGGCATTTAGATCTGGAGTTTGATTCAAATTTTTTTCCAAAGTGCACCTGGATACATGCACCACTCCTGATAACTCAGATCCTGCGCAAGTTAAAGTCAATGGGCAGGTTTGTCTTTCATTTGATTTCATGACTAAAATAGGGGATCCTGCTTTTATCTTATCTGTCATACTTCCTCTGGTCTAGATCCTGACCTGATAAAATTGGGAAAGCAAATATCCCTGATTTAACATCTGCGGGGTTGGCTGCTAGAAATTCTCCCCTTTCAATTCAAGGCTCCCATATGGATTCCCAAGCCAGTATGTGTTGCTATATGGTGGACCTTTAACTTGAGGGAGGAGTGTTTTGCAATCGCCTGCTTAATGAAAATTCTCAGAGACATTGGCCCAAATTCTGCTCTTTATTACACTGGCATCTGCTATTTAAGTGTAACACATAGTAGGTCATCGTGGCCAGAGCACACATAGAGGTCTATGAGTCTGGAATTACTTTCAGGATAGCAGGTCTGGTCCCCTTAGATCAGTGTTTGTCAATGACCGGTCTGTGAACCAGCACTGGTCCCTGAGATCTCTCTGACACAGCTTAGGAAGGCAGTAAGCTGGTCTCTGGTATCAAAAAAGTTGAGAAGCACTGCTCTAGATGAAGCAGAAGTTCATGTTTTTAGCTGTAGGGGACCAGGGTTCAATCCCTGTAGATGATCTAACCAGAGGGGTTGTTACACATGTTCAGAGTTCGGACAGTCAACTTCTCTTCTCTTTCTCTCAATGAAGTGCTGTTTTATTTTTTCCACCTGAGATCCTCAGCAGGACAGAGTGTGAGTGGGCTCTGACAGTGCAGAGATGGGCAAGATAGGAGTTATCTGTATTTCTCCAGGTACCTGATGTGTCCAAATGGGTCTAAGCATTGAAAGCAATTTGGTGGTGGCATTTCTTTACACACGTGAGATCACAAGATCTCAGGGACTCAACTTGTTGAAAGAGCAGCGAGGAGCATCAATTAATAGCGTTCCTTTGCCAGTAGAAATCTTGCAGTAGCTCTGCGATAACGCTGGCCTACAACATTTTTTTGCAAGATCAATGTGCTATGTGAGCTAAAAAAGCCATTCTGGTATCTCCAGCCGGAAGAGACTCTTTCACATTTTATCCCTGTCTCCTTGAACCGGTCTTTGAGCAAACCTGTTGTCAAAGGCAAGGTCATGATGAATAAATAATAGTCGATTGTACCACATGTGTCTGGTTCCTGTCTTCCTAGCAATGTGTCTGGCATTAAGGCTGATCCCATCAGTACACCCCTGCTGATCCTACAGTGACAACTGTGTGACCCCAGAGGAAATGAGGGCAGGGTGTGGAACAGGGGTGAATCGTTGCCAGCCTTTATTTCCTGCCAAAGTCCTGGGTATGTACCATCCATTCATCCATCTATATTTCCTTGGAGTCTGCTGTCACAGCACCTAAATACCACAAGTATTATACAGTGCTCTAGACCTAAATTATACACCAACTGATACAGCCAAGCCTCGTTGGATCCAGTGACAATTTATGGGAGCATGGCTTTGCTCTGGTGACGCCCAGGAGCTCTGCATGCCAGGCTTCTCTCTCCACCAGGACTCCTGTGGTGGGGAGGTGTTGGTGCCCCCGCACGAAGACTCCAGAGACCGGCTCCACCATACCTCTGCGATGTTCCGCTGAGCCAGCTAATAGATGGGGGAATAAGTCCAAGCCATGCTCAGAGAGGCTTGACAAGGTGGAAGCTAATTAGATTCAGCGGAGTCGAGTGAAGAGGGGTGTTAGTCCTGGAGGGAAGGGGGATCATGGGCTTCTTCTGAGCAGAAGCCAGAGCTCTGGAGAAATATAAAAACTGTATTTAGGAATTATTGTTGTTTTTGTGGAGTATTTTTTTGGTTCGCTGCTTGTAAAACTGCATCAAAGGAAGCACAGCTGGAGACCTCTATATATTGACTATATTTTTCATTAGAGATTTTTTTCTGTCTCTCCCCCCTGCTCTGTTCTTTCTCTCTTTTCTTTTTTTTCTTTTTTTGCATTTTCTAGGCAGAGCATGAGGCCACCAACGTTCCAGCGGGCTCAGCATTTCGCAGAATGAGTTTGTTCATCACTAATTAAAACAAAAGATTTCAGGCATTTTCCACTCTCCTTTATTAGTTCTGCTGTGCGATAGCAAATTGGGGCCCTTGTTATGCTGTCAACACAGCTATTATTATTATTATTTATTATTTACAGTAGAACTTGTGACTCACTTCCTATGTTGGTGGATCTTCCACCATCTGCTTAAATGAAAAAATAATAGCTGTCATTTTCTGAAACATGATTCAAATAGGAATGTTAAAATAGAACCAAATAAAGCCAATTAACCACAGTGTGTGCTGTTTATGAGTTTACTTCAATTCAAAAATAGAGAGAGACCCACAGATCCAAACGTTGGAAGAGCTAGGTTTTATTTTTTTTAATTCTGCCAAATTTTTATAGAAATGTTGATCCAAATGCAAATATTCCTCCCTGTGTTTGACCAACTCTAAACGTATGTGGATCCACATCTGGATTTGAAGGTCCAGAATGGACTCTGTCTGAATGTTTCAACTTTAGAAAGGCTTGGATTTCAAATCTTCAAATCCCTAAAAGTTCAGAACCTGGAGTTGTTTTAATTTGCACCATCAGAGAGATGCAAAGGATACTTTTGGATTTAGTTCTGTAATTTGCATCCAGGTTTTTTATATTTAAGCTTATATTTCATTAAAATGAAGCTCCCAGACAAAGAGTTGTCCTTACATAGAACCTCATACAATACCAATGGAAGTCAAAGGGAGTCTTTCTATTTACTTTGAGTCATACAATTTAAGGCCAGAAGGGACCACACATCATCTTGCCCTATATCTCAAGTACCACCCCAGTACCCGCACACTAAACCCAACAACTAGAATTAAACTGAAGTATTAAAGCCTTTGGGGGGCTAAACTATTGTTTTCCAGGCAGAGAACAGGTGGGCTTTGGATCAGGCCCATGCAGCAGAAGGAAGGAAGACTGGTCAAGGACCAGCATGCTCTCTCTGGGGTAGAGGGCCCAATTGCCGCTTCTCTTCAGAGAGGTGCATGTGGACATTTTCTTTGGAATTAGTCCACATGGCTTGAACTTGGCTTGAATCTCGAAGCTTGGTTGGAACAAGCAAAGCTTCTCCCCATTCAAGGCCACATTTGAATTATTATTTTAATCATTTATTATGCTAGGATGAAGTCATAAATTGGGGCCAGGTGTGCTTGGACCTGGGCCAGTGTTTCAAGAGCCTGAACCAGTCTTTTGTGGAACGTAGTCTGAGCTCTAGATTTGTAAGGAAACCAAACAAATCTCACCATGGCCTCAAGTGCTGTTGCAAATATTGCAGGTCACTTTAGAAATGCGTCTTTGAACGCGGGACTCTAACAACGCATCATCCTGTCCCTGGTAACGGGAGATGGACGTGGGAGGGAGTAGGGGATCAAATGTATAATCAATTCTATAATTCCTCAATCCCAGCTTTGCGGTGGGAGCTCGGTGACGATGCTGAGTTCCCAAGATGAGCAGCCGAACTGTATTCCTAGCTGCAGTTATTTATATTCCACTAACAGCGTTGTTTACACAGACTGCACGAATGCAAATCAACATGAGGAAGCGCTGGAGTCGGTGAGGTGTGCAGCGGTAACGGGCTCCTGGGATTGGTTTTAGTAATGTGGTGTTAACACAGCTACACATGGCTACACACACTTTCATATCTGAGGGAGAGGGAACACTCATTACCTGGGACATTGGCCGAGTCCTTGTACCTCAACAAGAAGGGGGGGGGAATAAAAATGGACTTCATTATCATAGGTGGCCTGTCAATCACTTGCCTGCCTAACTTTTCTCTGACTGAAGGGTTCCACTCACCCTCGCCAAGGGAAAGAGAGTTGGATGTGTTAAGTGTGAATGCAGACGGAGTGGGTAACATGGTGACTAACATTGTTCTGCTGACTTCCCCCCGCAAGCAGACATGAATTCAAACACAGCCTGTGAGGAAAGGTTTCTATCTGAGTAATACACATACCCAGGGCCATGAACTCACACTAGCTAGCCTGCTATGGGATGTACTTCGCCCCCATCACCGTAGTGCCTCAGTGCCTCCCCCAAGCTATTTATCCTTGTGATGGGGTGTGTAAAATTTGGACTAGAACTGAAGGACTTTGAGAGCAACTCTGGGCCCATATGATCTCAGCCAGCTGCCCCTGTAGAGCTTGCCCCACGGAGCCAGACAGCTCAGATGGGGGGCTGACAAGGCAGGGAGATGGACCTACCCTGATTGTTCCTGAGGAAGGGCACTGCAGAAAAGAGCCCACCTGCTGAGCCCAGATGGATTGAAGGTTCAGTCAGTCCTTTTTTCTGTTGGTATTTCAGGACAGACCACAAAACCTGGACAACAGAGTGGGTGGCAGGAAGTTGCCCGAAGGTACAGCCATAAGGCACTCCTGGGTCCATTTAGACTGTCCTCTGGTGGGAAGGGAGGAAGACTAAAAACCTTTCAAGCCCCCTGGCAGGGGTCAGACACTCAGGGGCTTGGTGGTTGACGCCCATATCTTCCAGGCACCCCGCCACACTGAGGAGAGGTAAGACTGCATGGATAACCTGACCAGGAGATTGCTTCCAGCCCAAAAAGAAAAAGACCAACACCAGGTGTGACGGTGGGTCGGGGTAAAGTGTAAGGATGCAGCAGCTATAGGCCTGACCTTCTAACCACTAGGTGACGCTTCCAGTGAGCATTGGTCATCGCAATCTTCCAAACACCCTGGTGGATGGGGAAGTGTTATTCCCATTTTACAGATGAAGGAAATGAGTCACACAGGCCCAAATCCTCAAAGGCATATTGGTGGCTAACTGCCATGGCAGTTAAACATCTAAATAGCTTTCCTGATCTGGGGCCAGAGACTAAGGGCCAGATTTTTAAAGTAATTTAGGTGTGTATAGATGCAGATAAGCACCTGGGCCTGGATCTGCAAAAGGATTTAGACATTGAAAACCTGGATTAGGCCCCACAGATGAATTTAGTGGAGAAACACGCCCTCCAAAACTGAATTTATTTTAGCTTCGAGGCATTCCAATTTTTCATAAACAAACAAACAAACAAAACCCCAAACACCAGACATTTTTCATTAAAAAAAAGCCTTTGATTAATCACAAAACCCAATTTTCTGTCCAAAACAGTTTGGACAGAAAATATTTCAGCCATTCCTAATGTTAACCGTAAGGTCACGTGTGTGTTTATGGATGTTTAAGAGTCCTGACCACCGAATCCTAATGTGTTTTCAGGATCCCTTTGGGATATAATCTACAGGGCCATTTGTATGTTTTCTAACCCCTCAATAACTGGGTCACTGAAGTGTTACCCAGAAATGGGTCAATGCCATTTCATTTAGTTCATCAGCCTCAAGTCACCTCTCAATCCGCCATCGTGCATTTGGAAGGCTCTGCCTGCTATTTTCTTTTCTCTGAACTTACATTTGCAAAACTACAGTGAAAAAAAAATCTATCAAAACAAGATCCTTGCTAGCTTATGGTAATTAAAAGCAATAAATATTCCTGCACACAACACTGTGGACCTTGAATAGCCAGCGGGTCAATACAGCTTTCCTAGTGAGGATGGTAATAAATCTTTATTCCTTTTTGAATGGAAATAAGCACAGGATTTTATTCATGAATTCCGTGACCCAGTGAAGTGACATTTTCAAAACAAACACTCCAGAAATGAGGAGTTTTCTCTGCAGAGTGGGTTAATCTGCTCTCTTCTCAGCATGTCTCTTTTATACTGATGATGATTTTCCCAATGCTTTTTAATCCCAGCAGCTACTTCATTTGCAGCAGGAAGAAAAAATAAAACAAAATAAAGACCCTAGGAGAGAACTGTGTAGCACTGGGGGCAGAGGAAGGGGGGGATATTTTGGATTGGTCCCTACGAAGGTTTGTTCTGCTCAGCATGTCTGGAGCTCTGGATTCAGGGTCCAGTCATGTTAACGGCAGTGCCAAAACAGGGGGTGGTCTTGAAGTCTCAGCCCTACAAAGCTGCATTCCTTGTGCCTTCTGAGCTGTTGGATTTCATTAGCGTCTACTACTAGATGGCGGGTGTTCCTCTGAACCCAGATCAAACAGCAGCATTTTGCACTCATCTGCCATTGACATTATTTGGTTATGTAATCTAATTGGCTCGGGATGCTCCATAGGCGGGGGAATGAAGCCAGGGTTTTGCAAAACAAAATTGCAATGCAAAGCATGTAAATTGCCCTAAAAGCTCTGTGCTTTTAGAACTCTGCTTGGAGGGGAGGCAGGCTCCAGACTGAAGTCTTTGGCTTGTTTTTTCCCCCCCTTGAAGTTGGCCGTGCTTTCCGCTGACGAGGCTATGCTTAGCAATGGATGCCATCTCTGTGAGAAGGGATTAGCTGTGAAATGAGTTGCTATTTGTCGTTAAACTGATGTTCTGAAACACTTACTGTGCCAAATTCAGTGTGGATGTAATCGGGGGGCAACTCGGTGACTACAGAGAAGCTGCAATGGGGAGTGGGGCCCATTTTCCTCATGGTGACAAACATGGCTCTTCCAGGATCCCAAGTTTTGAGGTTTTTGCATACTAATGTTCAAGTTCAGCTTCCCTCCCCATTCCTCTAATAGAGGAAGCTTTGTCTGGTTTGCTGACAACCATTTATTTGCCATCGGCTCTCTGTCTAAACTTCTAGAGGTATTTCTACAATACCCAGTGTCCTACTTGTAGGAATCCAGTAACAAATATATACATCGACATATCTGCACATATGCCTTGTCGTAACAGCATGGAGTTGGTCCTATGGAAGGTGGGATTCTGCTGTGTGCTGTTGTTTTGGTGGGAAAATATTGCCCTGGCTATTGATGGAGCCTTTATAAAATTAAGCTGGTCCCAGGGCTGCCATGTGAAGTAGAGACCCATCCAGACATTTTAAAGAGACAAGCGCAGAAAAGTCAAGCCACTTGCCCAGAATCACACAGCATGTTAATGGCAGAGCTGGGAAACGCCTTTGACTATCCGTCAGGCTATAGGAGAAGCTGTCGGGCTGCTAGAAATAGCTGCTGCGGGCAACACCCCTGCGGTTTGCTTCATCCCGCGGAATGTGACACTCATGCAAGTTGCATGACGACGGAGACTAGGAGAAGATCAGAGAACGGTAGGGAAGAGGAGATGAGTCTTGCAATATCTGTAAGTGACGCTATCATTCAGGATGCTATAAGCAACCCAAACCCTTATTGACTGATTGGAACCATCATCTGACCCTGAGCATCACGGCTGATGGCCTTACCCAAAGGGACACAGCAGAACTGTGCTTTTCATGTAGACTCAGAGCTCTCTGGTGGCAGTAGCGCCGTCCAAGATTAATTTCAGTTATTTTAATTATGATTTTCTTTTCTTTCTCTCTGTCACACACACAATCTGTCTGGACCAAAACCCACTGGTTTCCTTCCACTTAGGATTAATTAAAAAAGAAAAGTCAATAAGTCTCTCAGCAATTATTGTCTTTTCCACTTGGTCATTTGAGGCAGTAAGAGGGTTAGCAATTGGATTTTCAGAGAGAAAATCATGTCTGGTAGGTCCCAAC
>ML675655.1:13260535-13278813 GCA_007922155.1 Mesoclemmys tuberculata
TAGCAATTGGATTTTCAGAGAGAAAATCATGTCTGGTAGGTCCCAACTCAAGGTTCTCTAATGAAAAGCCTCATTTTCTGTAGCTGGTCATAGAGCTGGCTTCATGGTTTCCCCTCGTACTGTTTGTAATACGGGCCATTTTATTTTTGTATAGCCTCCTTAATCACTCGGAGAGATGGAAAGGAAATGTTTTCAGGTGAGAGGCTTGGGAGTTTGTGTGTGCGTGTGAGATGTTTGGGAGGGGAGTGTTAAATATAGAGGGGACATTATAAATGAAATAACGTCCTTAATTGGCCAGTTGCTCAGCGATAGTCAATCCACTAAGCAACGTGCCATTATCACAGGCCTGAACCCACGCACACTAGAAGTCTTCTAATTGACTTCAATGGGTTTTGGATCAGGCCTCACTTGAGATGCGTGACCACACTGCAGACATAATTCAGCAATGAAGGATGACCGTGTTCCAGATTCCTAATTAGATTTCAGCCCGTCAGATTACTTTGGGACAGAAAGTGTAAAAACACCAGACCACCACACAAGCGTTAATCTTTTATTCCCTAAGGAAAGTAGGAGTTAGGTTAGATGGCACCGCAAATCCACAACATGAGGCAAGGGTAAGACAGAGGCGGAGGATAAAAATAAAAGAGAGAGAGAGAGAGAGAGAGAGGGAGAGCACCAGGCACAGGGAGAGAAGTAAGAATAAAGAGATGAAAAACCAAGAAACTGCAATATTCTACTTTTACTTACAGTAGTATAAACTGGGTTTTCTGGAGTTACTCCGATTACACTGTTGAAATTGAGTACAACATTTAGCCGTACCCCTCTTGGTAGTTTTACAGAATCAGGGCTTGAACTTAATTTTCACATTCCCATTTGGTGAGTCCAGCAAGCATTTCTCAGAAGGAGAGAGAGAAGGGAAAATCGTGCGTGCTTTTCTCATAACCAACCTGCTTTGCCCAGAGCTCCTGCTGGGTGAACAGCAGTGCTCCCTGCAGGTTTGTTTAGGAAAGTTACATTGGTTTCTCTCTCAGTGAGCGTGTTAACAGTCTTCTCGCAGAAGTGCCTCTCTTTGTATTTATCAGCATTTGAAATTGCTGGGAAGAAAAATAAATTGAGAATAATAATAAAAAAAAAAAAAATCAGAGAAAAGTTTTACTGAAAAACAAAAGAAACAAACCCAGAAACAAATTCTGAAGTCTCTGGGTTAGACACCGAGGCACATAAAGCTCTCTCTGTTGCTGGCGCCAACCAGTCAGAACTTGGTTAAGCAATATACCGGGGAGACTGATTATGCTGTCACCACAAACAGCATGTAAAAATTATTCCTCCTTTTCATAGCCAGAAAATGGTGTTTAATGCAGCTGGAGCTGCAGTGTAAAGGATGCAAGGCCCCTCTCTGATCATGGTTGCCAACGTCTTTGATTCCTTGCTAGCTTAATCCATTTGGTGCCTTGACCGCTTGTGCTTTCTTTCAGGCTGCCCTTTCTTTTTCACAAGAAGTCGACATGATTTGCCCACCCTGGAAAGTTGTAGGGTTTTTAAACCTGTCTCGGCACAGAAAAGAAATGTTGACAATAGTTAACAGACAGTAGCTGAGGCTAGCTCGTCACATCAGGCCAGGTTCTGTCTCCTTTGGTGTACTGCAAAGCCATGCTGGTGCAGCAGAGAGTAAACTATGGGCCTCACAGCAGCAAAGGGCCTTCTGACACCACTTAGAAGCTCTTTCCCTGAGGCACCCTTTATGCTCTTGGAATACACAGGACCCCACCAGCTTCTCCATTTATAGCTGTGCCTTCAGAACATCTTGCAACTCTTTCCTCAGCAAAGTAGGTCTGGATGTGCCACCCTAGGGAGATCGTTAATGGCCCATCATGTTTTGACAATGGGGACTGACTGCAGGATGATGTGAGAGCTGACTGTTTCAACTCTCCACTGCCTTAGGCCCCTGCCAGTCTATCACAAGGGAGCGAGCTCAGGATCCGAATGCAAATCAACGTGCATAGCTGAAATTATTCTGCATGGTAACCTGTCCCCGAGATGCCTGGCTGCTGGGCGGGAGCTCATGTTCATATCTCACAATACGACACGTGGGCAGGATGCCATGTGGCCCTGTGCATGTGATTAAGAATAGCATTTTAGGGAATGCAGATGGAAATGTGTAATGGGGAGTGAGTATTGCGTCTGTTGCACTGAACCGCTTGCAGCTTTATTGGCACTAATGTTGCTAATGCATCTGCAGGACAATGGCCCTGGATTGGGAAAAAAATAATGTGAGCAGAGGATATGAATGCTGTTAAGGTACATAGATGATACTGCCTCTTCAGGCGTCACGGTGACCAGATAGAAAAAAGAGATAGAAATGTTTCTACCTATGCACACCCTTAAGCATTGCAAGACAGGCACTCTACTTTCTCATCTAATACCTGAAAATTGCTTCATGCACCAATCAGCTCCTCAAAACAAACAAGGATTTTCAACTAATTTCAGTGGAAACCGTAACTTGCTCGTGACTTTCTGTCCATGGTGCTGAATTACTGACTCTCCTAATGAGGAGAGCTGAACAAAGAACCAACGGTTCGTTAGAGGAATGTCATCGTTTCTCCAGTCTGCATACCGCTCAAATACAAATATCAAAATTCCCAAAATATTAGTCGTTGTTCAAAATTATTTGAAAATGTCTTCAGTGAATGAAAGTCTTTGTTGGCAGACAGTTCACAAACGGTTCACTGGAAATATGCAGGTTTAGTGTTTGAAATCCATGCTGCATGGTTAGTTATATGAGTCACATATAAATGTGTCTGTTTTCTGGTTGGGTGACATGGAACTAATCCCATCAGCAACTGTGTCCACTTTGCATGGCACTTCTCTGTGTGAAGTTTGCTTGGGTAAAATATTAAGATAGTTGAGCTCCAAATTGACTTTGGATGAGTGTTCAGCTAGTACAGCTCGTTTGCTAAAATAGTTGTGGAAAGCAGCAGGGGCACAATGAGAATTTTCCTAAGGGAGTTCAGGGGATGGTGACTTTTTGGTATGTGTGGGGGGAATCTCTCTGGAGCTGAGCACATGAAGGAAGTGTCAGAGGGGATGAGAGTCTCCCTGGGGTTCTCAGCTGCACCTGAAATTCTCACAGAGGTACATGGGGCTTTGGCTTCTAGGGACCGCCGTCTTCTGGATCCACCCTTTGTCCCCAGCCCCTCCCACCTCTCCCAACCCATGGTCCCCATCTCAGAGCCAGGAGACCCCATGCTGAATAGCCTGTAGAATTCCAGCAGCTCTTTGTTGTGCTCTCGGCTGCCCACATAGACGTGGAAGAAGCTCAACAGTCTGGCCTCTTAGTGGCTCCATTTCTGGGCTGGGGCAGCCATGGGCAGGGCTTAGAGCACAAGAGGCCTGCACCATGGAGTACCCACTTGGGGGAGGGACTGGGGACTGCTGCGGGGAAGGACTCTCCATAGCCCTCTGTGGAATAAGTCTCTGGGGGTGTTCAAGCCCTGGACAGGCTGGGTGGACCCATTGTAGCCTCTGACCTAAACCCTGATTGTGTTGGTGTGCAGCAGAATGTATGACCAGTGGGGAGGCTGGCAGGGACCCCAGCCCTTCTCCTCTCATTACACCCCTTGAAAGCAGACATAAAGAGAGACCAGAAGAGTCATATGAAGTTTGTTCAGGACTTCAAATGAATATACATATACAGGTCTACATAGATTTATCCCTGCCTCCGTGCATGGGGCTGGGGACTGGATGACATCTTGAGGCCCCTTCCAGCCCAACATTCCTTGGATTTCTCTTATCTTTATGCAATATTCACCCACCACTGGTAATGTTACAGTCACACTTGCAATATTACTTACAGTTGGGTTGGGCTTTTGCCCATAAGCCTCTGTTTTTGAGATTCATTATCTCAGTGGTTTCTGAATAGATGGGACTGAGATTTTTAATACCAAATTCTCTTCTTGGACGGACACTTCATTTAACTCCATCCCCCAAAATAGCGACACTAATTTAAGTAATTGATCATTTATAAAGCTCAGAAGTATTGTCACAGCACAAAGGGAGAAGGAGGTGTTGGTAAGTCATAGAATTTCACACTCTAAATGGCAGAAGTGCCAAATTCTGCACTACTCTATTTTCTCGTGCTCAGTGGGGATCGCCAGAAGCATAAGTAATGAAATAAAATGCTCTGGAGCTAGAACTTAAAGGAGACTCTATGAACGCATCTGTAAGAGGAAGCAAATGAGGCAGAATCCAAATGCTAGATAAAAACACAAACTTTAAACCAACGATTATAACAGAGATTTGGTAGGTGGGTTTCATCTCTCACCAGTCTGTGCATGTTCAACAAGCCAATGGGCCAAACTCTTGCTCTCAGTTGTGCCCCTGAGACTGACTTTGCTGAATTCAATGCAGTTATATGGATGCAAATGCAAGCAAAATTTGGCCCTAGAAGGATGTCCTTAGACTCATAGACTCATAGGTCAGAAGGGACCAATATGATCATCTAGTCTGACCTCCCGCACAAGGCAGGCCACAAAACCCTACCCATACACATTTATAACAACCCCGAACCCATGACTGAGTTATTGAAATCCTCAAAAATGAGATTTGAAGACCTCAAGCTGCAGGGAATCCACCAGCAAGTGACCCATGCCCCATGCTGCAGAGGAAGGCGAAAAACCTCCGTGGCCCCTGCCAATCCGCCCCGGGGGAAAATTCCTTCCCGACCCCAAATATGGCGATCAGCTAAACCCTGAGCATGTGGGCAAGACTCACCAGCCAGCACCCAAAAAAGATTTCTCTGCAGTAACTCAGTTCCTTGTTACATAAGCCTTACTTAAATGGAGCTCTCTCTGCATTGTGGCTTCATTTATAGCACTGCCATCTTTGACCCCAGACTAGAACATCTTTCTGGTAAGATATTATGATTCGCTGACCACATGATCTGTTTTGCAAGGGGAATGGTGTATAAACAATATACCCTCCTTTTCTGGCTCTTTGTCTCTCTGCCACTCACTCTCTTTTTGCAGTGCTCGCCCCATGCTTTTATTACCACTCTAAGTCTGACTTGACCTGGGCACCTCAATGAATCAGGAATAGAATCTAGTAAGGACAAAAATCACAGCCCGCTGGTTCAGCTGCTAGACCATTGAACTAAACCCAGCAGTAACAACTCTGTTCATGGTGCAGCCCCAAGATGGACCTTTCCCAAGGAAGCAACAGGCCACTTAGCTTCCCAAGGAAAGTTCATTGTGTGCATTCATAGTGTTGACAGACTGTCATCAACAGACGACTCCATGAATCACTTTTGATCGCTTATTTTTCCTTGTGGTCTACTCATGTTGCTCATAGGTACTCCGCTTAGATACTGTACAGCAGGCTCCAAAGCAGAGGTCCCTCCCCATGCTTGCAGAGCTAAGGGAGCCACTTTGCTACTGAATGGTGTCTCCGAGCACCATGTGGTAACCACCACACAATGCCTTGACTTTGCATTGTGATGTTTCTGGGGTGGATGTCCCATGGGGGGGAAGAGGGTGACTTGGCGTCACAATGTCCTGACACAAGGAGAATACTGCCAAGCAATGTCAGGACGTTACCTCATCATTACTCATTGGCTCTCTGTGTGTCATCACTTCCGTTCTGGGAAAGAATCTCCTCCTAACAAGACTTTGCACTTTTCATCTGCAGATCACCAAGCACTAAAAAACGGAGACATTGAGAAGTCAAATTACATAAAGAAGGGCACATGTTTTGTGTGTAGCAGAGTTAAGACTAGAACTGATCTCTCCTAGTTGCCATTCTATGCTCTGTCCATGCTGCTGTGTGGGAAGGGGAAGAAGATGCTTTTCCTCTGTCCTCTGCTTTGCACTTCTCTGACAACATGCAGGGTCAGGGACAGATCCTGGCAGTTCCCAGTCAGTTCACTTAGAACTCCTCATGTCTTCATAAAGCCTTACAGGATGCCAGGTACAGTGAAAGGATGTTACCCGTGGAGTCCACATGTGTCTCTAGAACCACAAGCAGAGTACCTACTGCTCTATGTTTTAAATCTCACCTGGTATTAGAAAAAAATGAGATATGTTTATGGAGGATACGTTCATCAGTGGGTATTAGCCACGATGGTTGGGATGCAATCCATGTTCTGGGTATCCCTAAACCTCTATCTGCTAGAAGATGGGACTGGAGAATAGGGGATGGCTCATGCAAAATTGCCCTGTTCTCTTCATCCTTCTGAAGATCTGGCACCAGCCACTGTGAAAGACAGAACACTAGGCTAGATGGACCATTGGTCTGACCCAGTATGGCTGTTCTTACGGGTTTTTCCCCCCTTCTGAGCATTTATTGGAACTATCCCCTCCCCTGATCTACTTAACATGGCTAATGTATTGCTTTGCTTTTTATTTCTTCAGCTCATGCTATATGTAATCTACTGAAACCCTTATTTATAGCCAAAATATGAGGGAAATGGTACCTGGTCAAGGAATTGCTTGTACAGCTCTGGTGCGCAGATCATTAAAAAAACTCCTTCCCTTCTTTGAGGTCTTAAACCAGTGACCTTTCCTATACCTAACACGGCAATGTGTCCCCCACCTCTTTGCCCCTACCAAAGGGAAGACATGAAACATTCTGACCTGGGTTGATCACAGTGCATTTTCACAGTGGATCAGCGCAGGGTAATTTAGCACAGGTGTGTCTCTAATTGGGATATAGGTGAGGAATTTTGACCAGCCCCGCTCACCCTTCCACCTGTGTGCTGGGGGCAGTGTATGGAACACACTCTCTCTTTCTCTCTCACAGGGCTGCCCATGGAACCAAGTGGATGGCAGATGAAATGGATTCCCTGGTGAATGTGATTTCTAAAAGAGGACGAATTTCACCTCTCTGCCAAGGGGGTCACAACAAGGGCTGTGCCATACCAAGATCCTATTTGTGTTGCTGAAGAAGGATTTAAGCTGCACAGTCTTTTTGCTGGCTGGCTGCACAGGGGTGAATTTCATCCAGATTGAGTATGGTGGGGTTTAGAAAGGGCGGCAAAAGTTGCATCTTTGTAGACTTTGAGGACTGGGGCTTTGGCCTAGGCAAACAGCAGAGAGGTATTTGGTTTCTGGGTCCGGAACAGCTCTGGGATTGTGCTGCAGTGAACTGAGGGATGAGTGTGAAACCTGAAACTGAAGATGATACAGATTCCCATTCACCCTCCGTCACCTCACCCACTATGCTCGAGAACCCTACCTGCAAAGAGGCAGTGGAGACTTCCTCTCCTGTGATGACAGGGTATTAATGTAGGTGTCTCCAGTGGCCCTGACAATTCAGAGCAGCTACCTTTAACCGCACAGCCACATAAAACGTAATCTAGACATCAGCCGCCTTTACTGCAAAGCTTAAGGTCTGATTGATGCTCCTGATTGGAACTAAACCATCGAACCACACCTCTGAATAAGGGACAAAACAACAGCTTGGATTAACAGGGACATTGAGTTTTAACATTCAACGGGACAGCAATTCAAAGTACTTTACCAAAACATTGTAATTCCAGGTAATAACTTCATCAGCTCCTATTTCCCCCTTGAACCACAAAGAAAATATTTGAGTACCAACAAGAAGATAACAAAAATACATTAAGAAATACACAGCAATCCACAAGTCAGAGCTAAGGTTGTTGGGTTGTGATGAAATATACAATTGTATATACTTGAAAAGAATAATGTTTGTTTGTTATATGGGCTATACAAGATTTACAATATTGCCATATTATTATCACGTACATTATTATTATTATATGTTATTTTTATTGCAACAAGTCAATACCACCTGGATTGTAAGCTCTTAGGAGCAGGAATTGTCTTTTTATTGTGTTTGTCCAATGGGGTCCTGGTCCATGATGCAATCTCTTAGGCACCACCACAGTACAAATCAATAAATAAATGATATTCTTAACTATTCATTTCCTTACTTTTAAGTGCTTGGATTCTGTAAGTCATGCAATATATATCTTTTGCCACTTTGCAGTGTGAACTGATTTTGGAAAGGAAGTGTTTTGGCATTAGCATTTCCCAGGGTGTTTTTTGTTTGTTTGGGGGTTTTGGTGTTTTTTAAAACACCTTTTATTTTTTAACATTTTGCTTAGGTGACTGAAGATACAGGGTGAGCATATGAGCTGTGCTGATTTACACCAACGGAGGATTTGGCCCATGCATTTTTTCCTCCAGGATTTGAATAAGTGGGTTGGATGATTCATCAGATTAGTATTACAATTAAAGTAATGTGTGGCTGACACTGACCACTCTATTACCTGCTGCACCGCAGAGCCTCATCGGATGTGGCAGGAAAGACACATTTACTGCCTAGCTAAGATGGCCATGTGTACATATGCAATGTAGCCTTCCTTCACTCCAAATATAGGTAAAGTCTGCTTAGAGCCCCCACTGCTGGTGATGAGGGAGTAACCAGCTCTTAAAACAGCTGACTGCTGGCTTTGTTTTCTTTACCAATGCAATAACCCTCCCTTTTTGTATGGATCATAAGCTGGATCCTGGATCTTCGCAGCACAGGCCTCTTCTACATGACCTAATTGTATAACTTCAATAGCTGGCAGCAGTAGCTTTCCTTTCCTAGACCAGCTACTAGAGGGAGACGTGGCACAATCTGTGCTTGAGGTACACTAGTCCCACCTTTAACAAGATGTCAGATGCATCAGAACTCACAGTCCTTCCTCTGGTTCCCTTTTTAATTCACCTTCCAAGAATCATTTTGTTGGTCTGAAACCCATCAGTGCCTCTCCCCTTTCAGATGAGAGCTAGTCTCTGGTGCTTGATTAGAGCATCGCTTAGGCCCACACCTCTTGACGGAGTGGAGGCTGAAATCTGTACGTCCAAGACGTGTCTGGGTCTGGATGTCTAATTTGCTTAACGCCTCCTGCTGTTGTTCGCTATCTAACCTTTCCAGTGGCTTCTGAAAGCGCTTTTGTCTTTCCACTCCCCAACAAGAATGCGGCAGGCCTTTGAAGTGCTTCTGGGAAGGAAAGGGTTACCTGGACATTCTTCACAGGCCCACCGAACTAGAAATGCATGCCACTCTGCTTTCTGAGGGATCTGTGGCTTTATCTTTCCCCCATTGAGCAGGATGTGTCTGCATAAGGGTGACATTTCATAGACATTCCCAAATGCAAGAGGTAAAACCCACGACTGCCCAACACGCATTCTCTCTCGCATCTCTGTCACCAGAGCTCCAGCTTTGTGATGGAGCCAGCAAACCACTATGGTCTAACTCTTTATAATCCCCAGGTTGGTCGTTCACAGCAAAACTAATTAAAACTCTTTGAAGGCTCTTGTTGTCCCAAGCCCTCTCCCCTTCCTTCCTCACCCCCTTCTCATTTCCTGTGTCCAGGCCTTGAAATGCTTGGACTTGCCACAATAATTGATGGCTTCTGGCAGTACAAGCACAAAGGCCTGGATACTAAGCAGCTCCAGATGGGGTTTTGTATTTTATTGTTTGTTTTTCTTAAATAAAGGAAAGATTTATAAATGGATGAAATTGATTGTAAATAATAGAACATTGTCTTTTTATAATAGCTTATTGTAATTGAAAAATACCCATGAGTAATCTGCACTTGGGCCACATTTATGCCTCCTTTTCACTTTGTTACTTTCTAGAGGAGCTCACACAGATGCTTTGCATTTTCTATGGCTGATCAGTCATCATATGTTGCATTAGCCTATTTCCCTAGCATGGCATGCTGGGCTCACAGATGCCTGTAGCTTACAGCCATTCTACCTCTGGCTGTGGTCTTGGCTTCTCCCCCAAACTAAACAGGTTTGGGACCTGGTCAGTGATTGGATTGGAAACTTTCAAACTATACAGTATTGCAAGAAATGTGCCACTGTTCAGGCCTTTATGGTTGTGAGTATGCTTGGTCATATGGAACATCACACCGACAGGGGGGAAAGAAGTCTGATGGTACAAAAGTCTTTATCCTCTGAAGCTGGCAGGGAATCTTCTTTAGCAGTAGAGGGCACATGACACACACAGTGGAACAGTTCTGATTCCATCCAATACAGAGACCCCTGCTGCTAATTTTGCTATCTTATGAATTGCGGCAGACTGGCTTGGTGCTCCAGAGGCATGGGTTCTTCCCTTGCTTTGCACTTTCCCCTTCTGTATCTCACTTTCCCCATGTGCAAAATGGGGATAACGAGACTGTAAATCTCTTTAATTCCTATTGATTTCTAAGAGCTGGGTGTTATTACTGCCACTGCTTTCTACACAGCAGTTTAGGACAGGAAGTGAAGGTTGCTGTAGTCAAAAGCACACCGGGAATTTAACTAGGTAGAATATAAATTGCGCAGGACACCAGGGTTAACTCCCCAAAATATGCCACGGAGCCTTAGTAACTACAAGGGGTCAGGACTCTCTTTCGTGTCTGACCCTAACGGCAGTACCTCCAGTATAGGACCCCCCCCAGCACCAGGGTGGGGCATGGACTCAGATGAAATAGTCACTACTAGCACTTCCCTGGCTGCTTTGCATGCAAGCACTAGCCTCGCTGAATGCAGTCAGTCAAGCCCATCGCTCAGGGCATCATTGTTCATTAATTACTATGAATCTTCCTTTCAGCTGATGGGCATCTAAAAGGGCATCTGTGTCAGACACCGGATACCCAACGAGTCTGCACAACAAACGGAGCCTAACAACCCCCAGACCAGCAATCCAACAGCAAAGCCTCACCAGGCACTGGAGAGCCAGCTAATCCTTTAGTGCCGGAGATTAAAGGCACCCGCTCTCCCAAGGTACCAGAGTGACCCTCGGGCACCATTCCCTTCCCCCAAAGCCTCAGGACAGAGATCGCTCCTCTGACTCGCTCAGCGTGCCGGCTCAACTGCCCGCCCAAGGGAATGTCTTGCCAGCAGCTCCCTGTCTTTGATATCAAGGGGGTTCTCTGTTGATCCCTTCTGCGGTCGTGTGCCACGGCTGGGGGGCAGAGGGAGAGAAGGAGGGCGGGTCTCAGAGATAGAAGATTCCAGGCCGTGACCATTTATAGATCGAAACCAAATCTCTCGCACAGATCACAAAGAACCAGAGTAATGTTTTCCTGCAGGCATACCTTGCCTTCAGATTCTGCGTGCTGGCATTTTCAGCGGTGCCTAGGGCGTGTAGCACCTAAATCTCATTGAAATTCAGTGAGCGTTCTTTGCCTAACTTTTCCCTTTGGAAATGCCACCCTTGAGTAAATCTGATCTCAGGATGGCAGGTGATGGTCACCTCCAGGGTCCCCACATGGGGGTAGGGGGAAGGGTACACTTTACTGGGGCCTGGAGGTCCTGGGGGGCCCGGCTCAGACTGTGACCCCCATTACCACGAGGAAAAATTTTTTCATGGCTCATGAGATTGTATGTTTGGGGTGAGGGATTGGGGTATGTGTGCGGGAAGGGGGAAGTGTTACAACTTTGTCCTGGGCCTGAAAAAATTGTGCTTGGGCCCTGATCACAGCAGTGAGGTCCATATGCTGCAGCCCTCCGGGATAGGTGCAAAAAGTCATGCTGGCTACAGACTTGATAGAAATGCTGTTCCGTGAAGCTCCCCCACACCTCGCTAGTTGCCTCCGCAAAGGGAGGCCAAAGGGGCAGTTTGGCCCAGGCCTCCTCTCTTCTTCAACTCTTTCATCTCCATGGTAATTTCTTTGGGGGAAGGGGGAAGGCAGGGTCTCTCAAAATCTCTGTGCAGCTCTAGTCTCAACATCACCGATCTTTTTACTTCCCCATCGCTGCCAGGGGTTGCTGGCTGCATTTTCCATTTTCGTTAACATCGCCCATCTGGGATGGATCCCAAGGGTATCAGACAAGGCTTGTCAACTCTTGTTGCTCTTTTGCTCACTGCACCATAAAACCTACCATAAATCCTGCCCGAAAAATTCTTTATAGAGTCCACCTGTCTGCAGCAAATAAATCAATTGTTCTAAATTAAATTCTGTAAACCTGAGTGGCACAGGGTCCCATGTCTGGAGTTATCAGGCACCAAGAACACAGTAATTTTCTAAGTCTACATTCTGACCCTGCTTTATCGTGATAAAATGGAATTACACACACACACACACACGCACGTGCCAGTTGAAATAGCTGTATTAAGTGTGTTCCTGAGGAGGGGTGTATTAGGGCTTCCCTGTGCTGTCTCTCTCAGTTCCCAGACATGTCTGCAGACAGAAAGCAACAGGCCAGAGTCCAAAGTGCAGGCAATGCGATGTTTATCGGGGCTAAAGAAGAAAGCCTAGTACCATAGGCCTTCACACCAGTAGGGCTTCCTTTCCCATAAGAGTAGCTCTGTCCGCCCAGAGTTTCCTTCCCCCTAACCATAGCTCTATATGCCCATACAGCTCCCTCTCCCCCTCCTTCTTCTTGGTAGGCTTAGTTATACCTGTAGTGCTCCCCGCCCTTGGGACCACCCCTTCCAATTTATGGTCATACTATGTTTTGGAGAATCTTGAGTCCGAGGGCTTTGATACTACCTCTTCTGTACCCTATGGGGGGGGAGGAAACGAGGTTATATTTTGGCCATGGTCATTTTTATAGCCCTTTAGTGTTTCTTTCTTCCACCTCCCTTTACCCCTCCTTGCTCTTCCCAGTCGGTTGGTTGGCCTTGCTCTGGCATCTGTCTTGAAGGAGTCAGAGCTATCCTTCATTTGTGCATTCATATATCAAAGCCCCACTACACCTCCAAGCATTTTAGCTACATCCTGTATCTCTTCTCGGAGTAATAAAGCAAACCCATCTGGCTGTGGGTAGGCAAGAGTAACACACAATGTCTTTGTTCTTTGTTTATGTATACATCTTGAAGACCTTAGCTTGCAGATGGGCAACCAGGCCCCGAATACAATCCCAGGCAAATACACAGGCCTACATGCTTAGACAAACCTAAATTTGATATTACTAATCCTAACAGGGTGGTGGAGAGAAGGAGAGAGGGGCAGCTGGCATCCAAAGGATGGAACTAAATCAAGACATATCTGCTCCTGCTGACTCCTGTTCTTATATATCTTTCTGCTTGTCTTCTGCCTGTGCCAGCATCTCACAGGCAACAGCAACAGTGCCAGGCAAAGGTCTTGTTAGACACACACCTCAGGGAACACGGACGTGTCTATTAATTATGGTTCTTTCACTGCCTCGTTCCTGCTGGTTTCAAGGACCAGCTGGTGCAACTTTATTCTCTTAGCCTCTTCCGTCTCTGCCGTCCCCACCTTTCTCCAAAGTGAAACAAGGGGCTGTTTATTCTTTGGCAGAGGGCAAGTGGAATAGCATCCTTCCCCTTGATTGGACCTTAAAATCCTCTTGAGAGGAAGGCAGGAGGGAGAACCATGACCGAGTCCCTTGGACGACATTGGACAGAATGGTTCTCTGTTCGAGGATTTCTTGGGCTGAATGAGGCTCTGACCAGAAAGAAGAGGCAAACACTGGCATATCCTGGCACCAGATTAATCAAGCAGCTTTCTCTCTGGCCACTACCCTTCAGCTGGGAGCTCTGGGAGCTTTCCCATTAGGAGAACTCGAGCTGTCATCTTGATGGATTCCCTGGCTAATGCTTTTAATGTTTAGGTTTTTGGAAGAGCTTTAAATGCTGTGCCCTCCAGGGGAGCCTTGCAAGAGAATTTAAACAATGGAGACCCTTTCTGAGGAAGACCAGGGTTTTTCTCAGGCTGCACCTCACACCCCATCTGGAACCAATTGACCAGACCAAGACGTAGGCTGGGCAGCCCCTTTCTGCTGCCACCTATCCAGTAAGACGGGCTTTCAACTCCTGTGCAGTTTAAGCTAATCTGATGCCAATTCTCCCAAATGTCAGGGCAGCCCAAGTTTCACTGGTTCACAGCCTCAGCAGTCGAATGTGAGGTAGAAGATGGGCACAGAAGACAAGCTCATCACTTAGGACCAGCTTCTGCCACCTTGACTCTCACTGAGAAGTTCCTAACCCCACGAGTCATCCTCATTCCTACCAGTCGAATAAAGTACTGCTCAGTGTGACTCAATGTGGCAGAACTAGGCCATAAGGGTGGGGGGGAGGAGGCAGGGACAGCAGACTGGAGGTGAAGATGTGGTGGCCACCATTTTGTCCAAGAAGTTATGGATTGATGGAGGTGAACTACACCAGGCTTGTCCTGGAAGATTTCACCCTGCATGTGGACAAGGCTGTAAATGCATAAGCCCCAAACTCATCTCCTAACTTGCTTTTCTAGAACTTTCACAGGTCATCTCTGGTCCACCCTGGGCCTGATCTTCAGCCTAGATGTCAATTTCCAAGCACCCTAAAGGAAACTCCATCCGAGACTTGTGAATCTGACCTGTGCCCTTCCTGGCTTGTGAAAGAGAGCTGTGAAGAGCTGGTACCACTCCAGTCTGAAACAGAAAACACTTCCTTCACAGAAGGAATCTTCCCTTTCTTCTGACCAATGCAGAAGAAACGCTTCCTGGATATACGTTGATTCTAGCCAGCTACTGCCCGGTATCAAACCTCCCACTCCTGAGCAAGCCATTTGAAAAGCTAACCCAAGGCCAACTCATTTAACTGAAGCTAATATTCTAGAGCCAACTTAACCTGGAGTCGGGACGTGAAACTGAAACTGGTGTAGTAGCACTGATGGATTATCACCTCATGTCACTGGACAGGCTGATCCATTCTCATCCTCTCGGATCTCTGTGCAGCATGACCCGTTCAACCATGAGACACTTGAGAGAGGTCCAGGGACATGTGTTAAAATGGTTTGAGTCATTCCTGGAGAGACGCACTCAAGGAGTAGTGATGGGAAACAGCACCTCTACCACTAGACGTCTCACTTGTGGAGTCCCACAAAGATCAATTATTTCTCTGGTCTTTTTCAGCATCTACTTGCTGCCAGTGGGTAAACTGGCCAGGCATCATGGACTCAAGTGCCAGCGATATGCAGTGAGAGATAGTTCTATCTGTCTTTCACCACATACAGCCACACTGGTACCATTAAGAGGCCCTAGTGCTTAGATGAGATCAGCTCACGAATGAAGAACAACTGGCTGAAGCTGAACCAAAGCAAAGCAAAGGTGAGGACATGAAAGAATTTAAGGTTTGACAGATCCTGTGCAGTTTTCTTTGGTTGCAGGTACACACCCATGGTTATTTAATTCAGTGCATAGTTTAGGAGTACTCCTGGATTCCTCTTTGATGCTAAGCTCTCACATAGAAGCATTCATGAGTAACAATTTCTATCCTC
Organism: Mesoclemmys tuberculata; assembly: GCA_007922155.1. Lineage (NCBI taxonomy): Eukaryota > Metazoa > Chordata > Testudines > Chelidae > Mesoclemmys > Mesoclemmys tuberculata. Next base: position 13,275,759 of record ML675655.1, read on the forward strand.
TTTGGTTGGATTGGAGATTGTCCCTCATCCTCCTGGATGTTGACCTGTCTTCAGTTATGCATGGCTCCATCACCTTTCCACTGGACTCCAGCAATGCATTATAAGTGGGCATGAAGCCGTCAGTGTTTAGAAACCTCCAGCTAGTACAGACCACTGCATCATGTCTTCTCAGCAACTCAGGTCTACCTGTACCCCACAGCAAGTGCCTGTCCTTCACCGTCTACACTGGCTTCTCACGTAGGCCATTAAATGAAGTTCAAGGTTTTAGTCCTTACCTTCAAAGTGTTCCATAGTTCATTAGATATTCATGAGCCAAGGATATCTAAAAAAACCACCTAAATCACTGGGATAAAACCTGTGGTCTGCTCCTCTGACACAATGGCAATTTCTACAATAAGGGTGAAGCTCATCTGTGCAGGAGACAGAGCTTTCTTGGGGGGTAGACTGAGGCTATTGAATGAACTCTGGTGGGAACCAAGGCCTGATCAAACCACACCACCTTTTACTCCAAGTACAAAGCACATTTCTTCAACCTTCCTTCTCTACCAAAAACATATAGCAACATATAACTGCCTCCAAACAAACCAACCAACCAACCAACCAACCAAAAACTGAAACCTCCCCCTAAAACACAAAACAAAGCTACCCTACCAAAACAAGCCTTCATTATACACACTTCTCCCATGGGGCAGAGGACGAGAGAACAAGAGACAGATATTAGTCACTTTACTTAATACGCTACTGGAAGACGCTCAGATGCTACGACAGTGATGAGCATGGTATAAGAACTTACACGGAATCGAATAGAATTCAAACATTAAAAATGTAAGTACTCACCCAAGAGATGCTGGGGCAGCTGAGAAAGAGAATTAAGAGGCTAGATAACTGAAAAATGACCGAGTTTATAGTTGCCCAAGCTAAGAGGAAGGTTAATGAATACCCTGCTTCAGGTAGTTAGCCAATAACTGAATGGCTCAGGAAAGATTCTTTGTGTGTTTCCTCTGAACAGGTGTATTACTTGGTGGGGGGGAGAGGTAGCCTTTTTCTGGAGAATTAGATACAGACCATTGCACAGAGTCACAGGGGTTAAGGCCAGAAGAGACAACTAGATCTAGTCTGACATCCTATCTGTCACAGGCCACCAGCCCCACCCAGCACCACAAACTAAACCCAAGAATGGAAATAAGACCAAAGAATTACAGCCCATTGGAGAATAATTGATTATGTGCCATAGGCAGAGAATAGGAGGAACCAAGGTGTGCCAGTGCTCAAGGCCCCCACGAGGGCAGAGAAATGATTAAGCAGCATACCTGATTCTATAGACTGATCGACTTCTCTGTTATGGCAAAGCCCATGCCATTGAGAATCTGCCAGCTTCAGGTAGGAAGTTACACAGGGGGAATGGCACACCCAAACCATGGGAAGCAAATTCCAGCTCAGTGCCTCCTCTTACCTGATTTTAGTTCAAATGTCAACCCAGAACCAAAGTTTTAGGTGCATGGAAGACTCAGATGGGTCCCACTTTGATGGGGTAACAAGGAGGGGGCAGGAACAGTGGAAGATCCCTACTGTGCAGCAATGCCATCTAGAGATGCACACGGCTGAGCAGAGGTGAATGTACAGTTAATACCACTGTCACCATGAATGTCAAAACCCAGCTTCTACTCTACAACTATTGTCCTCGGAGGGAGGAATTCAAGCCCCAAGTCCATGTGTGTGCACGCATCTCCTTGTGCGAGGCCAATATTGTGCATGTCTGTGTGTCTGCTTGTCTGAGGCCAAGATGGCACGCGTGTGCGCCCAGGTGTGTACTTGGAGACTCATGCGTCTACATGTGTGAGAGCAAGATGGCCTGGGTGGGGATTTGCCTGCGTGCACAGAACAACCCTGCTGCTGAGGGACGTGGGAATCTGCATGAACTCTGAGACGTGGGTTAGCAGAAATCACCCTGGTGATGGGACGCATGCAGCAGGAAGGGCATTCCCACTCAACCGAACCTCCTTGACTCGCCACCGCACCTCAGCCTGGCCTGGAAAGTGCTGCTCACTTTGGCAACTACTCTTCGTTCAGGTCCCTAACTCCCAGGTACCCCAGCTCAGCCTGTCTGTCTGTCTCGCTGAGCAGCAGAACAAATTCTCTTGCAGCCAATGACTCCGCCGCCACTGAGCACATCAGAGCCAGAGCTGAAATCCTTTTGCTGGTTCATCCCATCCTGCAGTGCCCCAGGTACCACAGCCAGCCCCCTTCTCGGTGTGAGAGCCGGAGCGGAGCTGCTCCAGTGACATGGAGAAGGTGACAGCTCCGCGGGAGGACCTCTCGCTCACGGCAGCTCCTCTCCCCTCTTTGCCCGCCATAATTAATATCCTTTTCCCTGCCGGCTGTGAGGCTCTGACAGCCTTTATTTTTAACTCCACTTAATGACAGAGTATTAAGACAAAACGCAACTTCTGTGAGGCCCAGGCAATGGGGAGGCATGCAGGCCTCAGAGCATTGCTGTACCTGCCAGGCAGACTCCAGCAGAAGGCAACGTGTGAGAGACACAATGGGTTTAGTGTGCTGCGCTGGATCTAAGATGGATGCACAGTGCGCTGTCTCTGTGAGGTGCTTCTTCTGGGGCCGGTTCCTGCCCCACTGAGGTGACGTGAAAATTTAGACACGAAGGGGAGATTTGTCCTTAACTTTAGTAGGAGTGAAGTGTCGTTCCCGTGGCTCTGGATGTACAGTGACATTTATGTTGTCAAGGGACTGCAGTATGTCTAGGACCCTAACATGGCTCCAGTCTGACAGCCTTATAGAGAAGAAGACGTGTATTAAAAAGGGACATGAATATCTCTGTTCCTCCACAGGAAGGAAGGCAAAACAGGGCTGGTGGGAAAGGAGGGAGAAACTTCAACCAATGACTGAAGCCTTTAGTTCAACCACAAGGCAGGGGTAGGGCAGGGAAGGCCTAGGGGTTTGAACTGATAATCTTCGTCATAGTATCTGTGCCCCTTCCAGAGTAATTGAATACTGACTCATAGACTCATAGGTCAGAAGGGACCAATATGATCATCTA
>ML675655.1:13279213-13362300 GCA_007922155.1 Mesoclemmys tuberculata
ATTTATATAGAGCAAGCATATCCCCCTGGAGCCTTCTTTTGGCCAGGGGAGGTATGACAGGGCCACTAGTCATGGAATTTCATGGAATTTTCAGCTTTCAGGCTTTCCTTGCAGTAGGTCTTTTTTAGGGATTGATGGTGAAGGGGAAATTACTGTCATAAACTCTCTAAGCATCTCACATGTTTGGAGATGCTCACTTTGTACCAGTGATAGAATTACAGCTGCCGAGGTGACATCTGAATATGGCATGAACTCTAGGGTGATGGGAGTCAGGAGTGATCTCCCATTTAAATTATTCTATTGGGCTTTATACAACACCCATTTTTATGGTAACCAGGTGCTTTAAGCAATATTTGGGTAGTTTATGTAAATATTACTGTGTATAGAGACCAACCGCGCAAGGCAGAGCCTGAAACTTGACATGCAACATCAGCTCTGCTAGTAATGACTCCTCACACCGCAATGCCAAGGTGTCTAAATCCCTGCAGCACAATATTTGGCTTTTTCACCATGACACCATTCTATAAATGCAACTTCTGTCCTGACCTTCCATGCTATTTGCTCTTTCAGTAAAAGGGAAGCAGTGCCCTTCAAACCCAAATGGTAGCACCTCCTGGTTCTCCAGTCATGGCTCCCTTTCAAACAGAAATGACTAACTGCTGAGCTGTGTTGCTTTTGTGGAAAAGGTTCCTTGTGGATCAAGTTGAGACCAATGAATTCATCTTCCTTGCTTATTGAAGCCCAGCTCTGCAGTAGCAAGAGGCTGGTGCAAGCCTTTCTGTGATTTGAAGACCTCCTTTGGTCCCTTGCTCATAGCAGCATGGTCAGAGTTGACCTACAAGGATGGCGGTGTGCAGTGAACCCTCCTTGCAAACCTCGGTCCATCCTATGATGAGAGAGAACCTCCCCTACAATTATCACCACTGACACTCTGGATTCCAGGCCAGCACCAAGAGTAATTGCTGCTCCAGATTACTTTATGACACAAATGTTGATATTCTGTTGGCATAACTTGCAATAATGTATGCAGATTGCATCCTTCTAGTGCCTTAATTACTACTTCTCTGCAAGGAATAGTCAGGTTACTCTCTGCTTTGATTTCCAGGAGATAAATACCCTTCTTTAGAACATGGGGAAGGGGAAAGGGAGAGTGAAAGATTGAACAGTTACCAGAATGGACCAATAAAATAAAGAGAACTGGATTTGTCTTTTAAGCATGTGGACGGAGGGAGGAGTGGGGATTGGTGCTAATTCCCTGGGTTTAATCTTCTCTCTATCTCTCGTCTACTTGGCAAGTGGGGATTGTTGACACTTAAAACCAGTCAAAGAAAGAATTCAAGGCTTGCCAGGGAGCAAAAGTCCCTTGATGCTTTGCAGTTAAATTACCTTTAAGGAGAAGAATTTTACTAAGCAATAACCCTTAACATATTTTGAAATTGCGGCAACAGATATTTCAGTAATATTAATCACAAAATGTGTGCAAAAGGAACAACAAATAATGTTATCCAAAAAAGGAAATAAACAATGACTGACCATAAGATGTTGAAGCAGTTGGAAAGTTACAAAGGACATGGAACTTAGGGTAATTATATCCTTGTTACCGTCATTGTTTACCATTCCACCCCTTAACTATGTCCTTCTTTTGGTACATACTTCCTCCTCATTTCTTAGGCTATAACTTATGACAAGACGAAGTAAGGCCATTTGCAGATTGGACGCAGGCTGTTAGAAACTACAGGGTAGGTCTTCCTCAGCTGTTGCTATCTATCTGCCTCTTTGTGTATGTGCTGCCTTTACTAATTGTGAGATTAATAAATCCAATCAAAATTGACTTATCCAAGATCTGTTATTATTAAATGAAATTTAAATTAAAAGAACAGTATCAACTAAATGCAATAGCATAATCAAGACTTATACATTATTGGCTATTAATTGGTTGTCGATTATTGACAAATTACTAATTATCATAAGGAGGTGACTTGTCCTCAAGGAAGAACTTCCCCTTGAAGATCACAAAGGTGCTGCATTACATGGGCCAAGATAGATATGGTCTTCAGGACTCAGAGGCACGCATGAAGTTATTAATTATCATCTGTCATATGGGGCTGCATAGAGGCCACTATCAATGTAAGGACCTCATTGTGCTGGACACTGAATACATGCACCGCAAGATACAGTCCCAGACCTGAAGAGTTAAGGTCTAAAAAACAAGTTAGATAGAGAGTGGGAGGAGAAGCAGAGATGCAGTGACTTGCCCAACTTCACACCACAGATCAGTGCCAAAGGCAAGAATAGAGCTGAGGTTCCTTGACTCCTAGAGCACAGTGCTAGCCTCTAAACCATATAGCCACGCTCAACGGAAGTAGCAGAATAGAAGTTCATTACTTACAAGTGCCCTATATGGCCCAGTTTATAAAAAGAGAAGGTGCATCATTCAAGAGCATGTGGTCATGTGCTAAGAAGCCTGGCTCTGGGAAAGGACATTCATGGAGCTGGATCCTTAATGTTTTGGGGGTTTTTTTAAACTTAATTAACACCAAAAGATATTCAAAGAAGAAAATGGGACAGAAGAAAATATCTTCCGATACAGGTGCACGGCAGTGGAGAATTTATTCCTAGAGGCACAGAAAAGAAACTCCCGTGGAGCAGAGGCTCAGACAGTGAGGAACGAGGTTCTGCTACTTGTTGCCTGCGTCTGTGGGAAGAAAGAGAGAGAAAGAGAGAGAAGTAGCCACGCTGAGTGGGGGGAGAAGTGGCCTTTCCCCTCAGCAGAGCCCAAGGGCTGTGCCCCTCCTAGGAAAAGGAGAGAGGGGCAGAGGAAGAGAAGGATAAAGCGAATGGAGAGTCACTCTCCCCCCCAATCCCTTCTCCTTTGGCACAACACAGCTAAGGTTTGTTAAGTTGTCTTCAAGTGAATGTGGCATGTTGGCCAAAGCCCTCCACGAGAAACCTGTTAATTTGTTTGATGAGATGACTCCAGCTGCAGCCAGACGAATAAAAGCTGATTAGCTCTTTTGCGTAAACTCTCCACGATGAAATGAACCCGCTTTGTGTCTGCCCTCAACATGGCAGCCAAACTAAGCAAGAAGGGGGGAGAGTGTGTGTATGTGACAGAGGGAAGAGCGGCAGCTAATGGCATCATCTCCATTTCTCAATAGCTAATCCTGCCTAAGTCAATGAAGCCCTAGTATCCTAATGAAATTGGGTTGGAACTTGTTCAGTTTATTATGTTTTTGGTTTTTTTTAACCTCTGCTTCTTAATTAGCCTGATGCGGGACTGAAATGGGACAAATGTAGCATTTTCCACAGCCCGTCTTTCGCAGGCTCAGCGGAAGTGTTGACTTTACAGGCTAATCTCCTTGTAGACTCCAAAAATAATACTCAGACCTTCCAATATTTATTTAAGGGGGGAAACCGAGTAGGGCTTTAGCATTTACATCCCAGCCTCCTGGCAAGGATTTCAGCGTGTTTGCATACAACACTCTGAGGAACAGAAGGCTTACGTCCATTTAACAGATTGGAGGAAACTGAGGCACAAAGAGGCAAAATTCTGCCCTGGCTTGTGAAGCCAATGGGCACAGAGATGTTGCATCCACTGCTACAGAAAAGATATCAACCAAGGTGAGATGCTTCTGTCTGAGCTGGCAGAAAATATCCCTGAAGATCACCCTCGCTGCTCAGACACAAGGGCACCTCCTCGCTGAAGGAGACCAAGACATCCCAGAACCCCCCGGCTGAGCCTTTCCCATATTGCTGTGATGAGTAGGCCAAACTATTAGCTAGACGTCTTTCCTAGCAGGCTCTTGAGCACTATGGAAAGACCTTGCTCCGATGCTTACGCAAAGGAAGGGGTGTGTGCGTGTGAAGCACCCTATCGCTTTGTTACAATCCCATCTTGTGCACCACCGTGGACAGGGCAGGATTTAATGCCACGCAACTAGCCCAAGGGCACAGAAGGCCAGATTCACAGCTTCTCACCCCAGTTCAGGGAGGGCCCTGGGACAAGAGAGAACCAGAGGGGAAAAGGGATTTTGGAAGGAAGGGTAAGGATGCTAAGAGCTGTTTTCATAAACAAGCAGGTCTTGTTCCTCTGCCTCCCCTCCTCCCCCTTCCAGCAGAGAGAGGGAAGAAAATGTTCGTTTCCTCTGCATCACATGCTCCATCTGAATAAAATGTGACTTTGCCCCTAAATAATTTATGGCCTGTCTTCTTCCTGAAAGTTTTGGTTGGTACAAAATGACACTTCTTTGCCTTTAATGCTCTGATGAAATCGCCAGTCATTTATAATTTAGGAACCGGCAGCTGGTAGTGTGCGGTAGCACAGGTACAGTGCGGGCATCGAATGGCAAATCTCTCGGCATTAGCTTCCTCCCAGGCCTAGGGAGGGGATGGCTTGGGAAGAGGTGAGGACAGGAGCAATCAGAGAAAAGCCTGCCCATGTCTGTAACACATTAGGGTTTCCCTGTGGGATGGGAATGGAAAACCATCTCCAGTGCGGCAGTAAGATGATGGTGGCTCTCACCTCATAAAACAAGTTACCCCCTGCCAACACGTAAGCAGGGCAAGGATGACAAACCCATACCCATATATCAAGGGAGAATATAGTGCTGCTCCTCCACATCGGGAAGGCATTGTAGCCTAAGGGCCTGGGGCACGGGTGACCACAGTTCACTTCCTGGTTCTGCCACTGGCCTGCTGGGTGACCATGGAGAGTTACTTATCATCCTGTGCCTCAGTTTCCCCCATCTGTAAAATGGGTATAATGCCACTGACCTATTTTGTAAACTGTTGTGAAATCCCTGTGTGAAGGGCTAAGTATTACTCTAAACATCATTTGTAGAAAAGCACAGGAGAAGCAGGCTGGTCCACTAGTCTAGGAGCTGTGAGTTCAAATCCCTGCTCCACCACAAACTTCCTGTGTGATCTTGTGCACTCATCCCCTCTGGGCCTCCATTCCCCATCTGTAAAATGGGGACAATGGCACTGCTCTACCTCACAGGGGTGTTGGGAGGATAAAGACATTGGAGATGGTGAGGTGCTCATGAGCTTTAGTAATGGGGGGCCGTGTAATTACTATAGACAGAATAAATATACACAAGGTGCAAGGATAACAAGCCGGTGTGTTTTTGCTTCTGTAAGGTCACATGAACTAGCCAGGTACTGTGGTCTGGGAAGCAACCAAGGTGCCCTGTGACACCCCTTCTCAGAAGATCAAGCTCACTGGCTGCTTGTCCTCACAAACTGAAGGAATAACTGAGGGTTCATTTGTATCCCAGATATAGTTTCAAACGTTCATAGTTTTACACCCAAACAGGATGGTCCCGTCTGTCTGTTCTTGTTTTTTCATCCACCTCCTGTGATCTGTTGATTTGGGCTTTGCCCAGGCTGTAAATTGTTCATTGTGAATGATACGATACGCAGCTTGCACATGACCAGCCACAGTGAGATAAGCATCTCTCCCTTCCCCTGCCCCCCAGAAGTATGTGGATTATCTTTGTGTCACCTGTCTGCACTTTGCTTTCTCTTTGAAGGTGATGAACAGCTGTAATTGCCCGCAGTCACACGTTGCCACACCGCTCTTTCTAAGCAAGCACATGTATTCTTAAAGTGAAAGCATTGCAGAGAAAACATAGAAAACCAGTAAAAATTCCCATCTGCCTGCTACAAGCTTTCCAGAGATCACCCCCAGCTCTAACGAGGGGCTCAGGTAGATGTCAGAGGAAGGATTGGATCCTCCCATGAGTGAAGGTCCTGTCCATTTCCTTGATCAGAAAGCAGACCCTGAGTTAGTTTACACTCAAACTATTTAGCCAAACGTCTTTTCTTTGTCCGTTGCTCTCTGGAGAATCCAGTTTGAACCGCACACACAATGCTCTCCTGATGGCAATATCTTTCTGGAATTGTGACAACCTGCGTGAATTTGCCTACATGCTCCCCACTGTTCTCAGTACCTGGATGGCTGTGTTCCCCCTTTCCCCATGGAATTACATACAAACCCTGGCCCACAGTGATGTATCAACTTAATACAGTAAGAGCTCGCAAAGCTATCGCAGGAAATTGCTGTGCCTGTCATAGATAGAGCTGGGACTAGCTGCAGCTTAGCAGAGTTCTAGCCAACCTGTTTTTCCTGGTCACGTCTGAGATGTGCTTTTGATCAGGGGCTATGCTGGAGGAGGTGATGAAAGGCTGCTCCTCTGGGCCTATGCCAGTGGGGGAATCCCTCTACATCAGGGACATTCTCCAGTGCCTAGTGAAGCCAGCTTTTAGGGACAGTGGATGTTTGTCAACCAACATCTTTTTCCCACAAAAAATGGGGGTTTTATCAAACACGATTTTTTCCCCACAGGAAAATGCTATTTTCAATAAAAATCGTTTGATGGCAAAGTTTAACGGCAAGAAACATTTGTTTTGTTTTGTCTGGAATTGCATTTTTCAGGTCAGTTTCAAAACAAAAACCGAAACAAACCAAATGTTTAAGCTTCGTTTCATCTGGAAACTGTCCCGTGAAAACCCGGAGCGATTTGAGCGAAGCTTTTCTTCTCAAGTCTTTTTTTGCCAGGCAATGCCCTTCCTCCCCGCCCCCGAGCAGCAGAGCCAATAATCAAAGCCTTTAGTTCTGATCTGGTAGCCCTTTTCAGCCCTCATGCCCTGATGCAAATGGCTATCCAAGGTCAGAGCAACACAGAATCAGGCTGTGTGCAAACTAGTGGGCATGGTTGAGATTTCGATCCTCCTCCCTTTGTCTTGCTGTCTGTGGCTCTGTCTTTGAGGTATAGTTAGCCACAAATTCCTGCAGCTCTCCTCTGCTTTGGCTGTATAGTGTAGCAATGCCTCTGGCCATGGGCTTTTTATGGATATTTCATTAACATTTGAAGATGGCACTTACTTGCTAATGATCTTCCAACATTTAATAAACACAGCCCAAGAGTTTTATAACCTGTTAACTTGCAAGTGGCAGTAATTAAACAAAAATGATAAATAATTAAGGTCTAATTACATGGTATCAGTCATTTCATTTTCCGGCAGGCGCTCTAAGTGCATTGCCACTGCTGATTTGGGGCCCATTTCTGAATTGCTTGTCACTCCTTTCTGTGTGACTGTATGGAGAATCAGGAGCCATGCAGCTTTATGGTGGAGAAGAAAGGGAAAATGTGCTTCATTAGCTGGGTAATTGTCCCTTTCTACCTCTGAAGATAGTTCCCACCGAGGCTGTTGAATGACATGAGTTTTGGGAGCCAGAGAATAGAGTCATTTTTGTCTGCAGTCCTTGTGACAGAGCTGTAGAAAAGGGTCTGGATTCAAAAAACAGGCCTAAGCTACATGGACACAGAGGTCCGAAGAGCCCCTAACCTTGGATCTGGACTTAGATCCAGACTATGACTTGGCTTTCATGTAATGGAATGAACCCATATCCAGGATCCCGACAGACACTCATGTTTGGAGGGTCGTAGCTGGATCCAAATGCATGACTAGACCCTCAGGTGGTGTAAACTGGCATAGCTCCATCCAAGTTCAAATTAACAGCCATTGAGCCTTTGCATCTCAGACCCATCTCCAGTGGATATTGGAGAATATTCTCAGGACACAGCCATTGCAGACAGGATCCTCCATTGCCTGGTGGAAGAGGAGGGACTGTCAGCTGGGAAACCACAGCTGTCTGTCTACGGGACAGGGACAATGAAGCAGGCAGACAGCTGGTGGAAAAGGGAAGAGATGGATGGCATGATCATCTGTAGCCTTCTGTTTATGCACAGCACAGGGACAGCAGAGGCAGGTGCAAACACAGGAGACTGAAGTCCTCTGTGTTTCTAATGAATGAGGGCAGCACGGGCAGACACAGGGCTAATACAAGGGGACGGGAGCTGATGACACTGAAAACTGAAGCTCCCTGTCTAGCCAGAGGACAGGGACAGTGCAGGCAGACACCAGATTGGTGAAAGGATTAGGGAAAAATAGCATGGGGGACTGGAGCTTCTTGTTCATCCCCGGGAAGGGTAGCAAGTGTCTGCTGCTGAAAATAAATGGCAGCCTCCCTGGGGCATTCTTTTAGCTGATCTGAAGGTCTCCAGCAGACATTTGATTAAGCAGGCACTGTGTAGATCTTTCAGGCAGCTTCCCTGAAGATACCCACTGAGCCAGTTTGCTTCATTTAACCTCCAGATCACCTGCTAGCTCTGGCATTTCATTAATCAGAGAAGAGTGAATCCCACTCTGTTCTGTGGCAGAGTCACCCTCTACTTAGCCCTCCCCCAAAAAGGGGAACAAGGAAGGACCCTGTGGTTGCTTCCAAATATTGACAAAGCTGCCTCTCACCAGCTCCACACTGGTGTCTTTGTTTGTTACTTCCATGCTGCCACCACCACTGAAACCTTCATTCAGTCCTTCATCTCCTCCACGCTCGTAACTCCCTTCCCTTTGGTCTCCTGACATCCCAGCTCCTTGGCTTCCAGCATTGTGCAGAATTACAACAATCAACAGCGGGGGACAGTGGCAGGAAAGTAAGAACTGGGCATGTTCCCTGGAAAACAGGCTGAGGTTTGATCCACAACGGGCCCACAAGTTTGGCTTAATACTTCTTCCTCCTTTATTTTTTCTTGCATCCTGTTGGCTGCCTCTCTATGTCCACAGGCTAGGAAGTGTGGACATGAGGCCCAAAGTTTGGATCAGACCCTCTTCCTCCAGGCTTCATTTATTGATGCCACCAACAATCTTCAGCAACCCCCTTAAAAAATCCAGTTAATCCTAAATCCAAGAGCTAAACATTTCCCCTGACCCAGGGCTTCCTTGCCACAGCCTCCCTATTCCTGGATGCTCTTCCCCAGTTCCCCTATATGCCATTTAATTACGAGTCCAGAACCTGCCACATGAGCCAACCCACTTCCAATGTTCTTTGATTTCCATTGCAGTTTTGCAGAAACTCAAGAGGATCAGTAGATTCAGAGATGCATCCAAAAGTGTAGGAGATCGTGTGGATTCAAATCTAGCTGGGGGAAGGCAGAGGAGAGATATTATTTATGGCAGAGACAGGATGTTGTCCCGTGTTTCCTGCACACATTGTTTCAAAGGATAGAGGCTCATTGGACAGCTGTTTACAGTGGATAGAGGGAATGACTGTCCCAGTGTGTGACTAAGCTGTGGAGCAAGGGGAGAGTATTCATCTGGAAGCAGCAACAATGGGCCTGTTGAGTATTGTCTCCCAGCTGTAAGGAGGGTAGTAGGGTTTTTCTTAGTCCTATGTCGTTCCGGTGCATTGATGTATGGGAGAGGAAGAGTCAGAAACTAATTGGATTACAGTGCAGAACCTCTAAGGAGGTTAGACAGACAGCGATCATGACAACTTCATCTGCCTCCACGTCACAGGGGATGAGGACAAAATAAATATCCCAGGACGTGGCGTCTGCCATCTCTGTTTGAGAAGTTGCATCAGCAACTGCTTTACCTGCTTCTACGGTGTGGGCTTCCAAGGCACTATGTGCTTTGTGTTCCAGCATGTCAAAAGGCAGCAGCAGAGTTTGCAGATGGTGGTTGGCTCCTGTGGGCCTTTACACAGACGCCTCAGCTCTGCTGGTGTTCTTGCTACAAAAATAGCTCCAGACATGACATTCCTATTCCTGGTCCTTTGCTCACCTGGGAGATTCACAGGCTTTAAGAAACGAGACACAAACTCTCCTGCCAATCAGACCTATCGCGGGAGATAGAGGGGACCTGAAACAGCTGCGGAGAGTGCTGCATTCCCACTTCAGCCACTGGGGAATCAATCAGGCAAGGTATTTCTTTGCAATTTCCTTGGCATCTCATTGTGTCATGCCCTGGGTGGAAAAGAATGGATGGCAAGTAAATTCTCCACAGAGAGAAAATAGTGCGAGGCTGCATGGGGTGGCATTAGATAACCAGTGCAAAGCTTCCCAGAAAACGGGGGCACATCAACAGTCTCTTGCTGTGCATGAGGCATGGGGCTGTGCTGCAGGCATGAAATAACAGAGCCACATGGTCCTGCTGCTAACGAGCTGATGGCCCAGGGTCACCTCTGTTAGCCAGCTTATCACCCTGGGCCCATGTGCCACTTGTGTCCTCAAGGCTTTAAGTCTAAATGGATCAAGGAGGAGATTTTCTAATACGGAGGAGACTCATGTAGGGATTCAGATTTTGGTCTGAGATTTGATGGCGCTGAAATCTCACGTGAGATTTGGGGACCTCTCACCAGATCTGCCCAAGAAAAAGAGCTGCCATTTGCTACTCCTCCCCCAGTTCTGCTCTCATCTTCAACCTCTTCCTTCCTGACTCTTGCGGCTCCTATCCTATCCCTTTTATAGGGAGGTAGGCCCTACAGCTGACCCATTGCTCTGGCCACTGTACAAATTTCTGTTCTTAGGGCAAGCAACTACAATCCGTCCTCTGGCCAAAGAGAGAAAGACCTTCCTTCCCAAGCTTTGGTTGGATCTCTTTCAATTCTGGGCCAATGGCACTACTTAAACACAACACACGAAGTTAAATGGTCCACAAAAGACAAGTGTGTCAGGGGAATTTTCAACAGCACCCAAGTGACTTTCAATGGGACTTGAGTTTCTAAGTCACTTGCAATTAACTAACTATGTACTCTTCCTAGCGTGTTCTCTGCTACATTCTGCACTAGTTGAAGCTTCTTCAGAAGGTAGCTCCAAATAAGGAATATTGCAGTGCTCCAACCTGGAGATGGTTAGATATCCCTCAAGGTCTACATCATCAAGGAAAGGCTACCACTTCCTAGCTAACTACAGATGGAAATAGGGCAGTGACAGAAATGTTGCTACTTGGGAATCCAAGAGCAGTTGGGTTCCTAAAGCACCCCAAGACTGCCAGCTTCTTTGGTAAGCAACGGGCATGCTCCATCAGGAGACAGAGAGAATGACAAAGGCTGTGACTTCTCCAATTGTTTTTAATGAAGTAAAGCTACCTGAACACCCACCACTAGAGCAGACATCGTGCTATCACAGCGCAATGCCCTTTTGCCAGAGGAGAACGTGTGCAGAACACTAGCTGAGAAGGCTTGTTGCACCATTCATCAGGCCAGGAGGCTCTGCAGAAAACTCTCGTTGGGTCATTACGTTTCAGCGGCAGCAGAGAGGGTAGAAAAGCTGTAACGTTTTGGTAACTGGACTGTGTGAGATGTGACCAGTGCAACAAAGCTTCTCTCTTCTGGTTTGGAAAGAGTGCTATCCAGCGCTGAATCTGCCACTGCCTGACACAGCTGCAGACTTAACCAGTCAGCTTTGCCTTTGGTGCTTGGACATGATACGTGTCCTTTTTGCCAAAATCCTGGTCTGCAGGTAGCATCTATACCAGGCAAAGCAAAAAGGTTTAAGCTAGTAGAAGCCATGCTCAGCTCCTCTTTTCTAGAAATCCTGCTTTTGCTTGCCTTTCAAAAAGCTTAGGAGAACTCGACACACAATCCGTGCCATGGGGTGTGTTTCCTCCTGACGACGTGGATCTGCATCATCCAGTCTTCTCATTGCCCCTATTGTACAAACTCAATTGTCTTAAATTACCCGCGCCCCGCTCTTCCTGCCGTATACCTTGGTGTCTGGGCATTAAACATTTATTGCAAGATTCATTATTTGGGCATTAAATATTTATTGGCCAGAGAGAATGAATCGGATGCTTTGTATTTGGTTTCTACAAATTGTCTTGGAGTTGGAAATGTCTGGTTTTTATAGGGTGGGGGAGTTGCTGCTTTTTCACTCCTGGCATTGTTTGTGGCTGCACTTTACTGCCTGTCCTTCAAACACCCTTTTCCCTACTGTGGCTGGCTGCCTGCACCGTGGAGATTAACTTTGCCATCAATATGTTTGTGTTTTGTTTACAAATCCTACAGTTTAAGACAATTTCTCCCTCCTCCCCTCCACACTTATACAAAACGAGTACTCCTGACGCTCAACCTTCAATATAATTGCTGTTGTTACTGGGATACGTCCGCCTCTGTTCTGTCTCTTTAAGTAAAGTTTATGGCCTGAAAGGTAATTGATTTGCAATGGTATTTAAGATGAGAGCTCAGGGACACTGCTGTGCTCTTGTGCACTACAGTTGCCTGGAGAAAACCATTGCCTAGGCAAAAACATTGACTTTTTGTGATGTGGTCTCTCCTGATGCACTTAGCAGGGGTGAGGCTTGCTCTATTTTTACGGGATTGTCTGCGATTTTTACAAAAGCAGTTTGGACACCAAGTGCAGCCTTGGAAGTTATGTTGAGGGTTAGCTGATGGTTGTGTAGGGAAGAGGGTGAGGAGGGGGACAGGGAATGGACAGACAGTCCATGCTTTGCCTTTCTGTGCACTCCATTATCTTGCTCATTGGATTACGCTTCAGCCCATTTCTTGAGGAAAACCATTGTAAGGAAAGGAATGGGATAAGTTGGGAATTGATGGAGCATAATAATGGTTGATGAAGGGAGAGATGAATGTGTTGGTGGGATGGGAGCTCTGGATGTCCACTAGGAAAGGTTCTGATGAACGTTTTCCTAATGCCGCTCAGAGATTCACACACTCATGGAATTGGCTCTGGAAGAGATCTGTTTAGGACAAAGTCAACTAAGCACGTGGGCTCCATTGACTTCATCAGGGCTGTAATAATAGAAAGGCTGATCCTTTCATATTGTCATGTCTGCCACCTGCCAAGAGCTGGTATATGCACTTGGGAAACTTTTCAGACAAGTAGTTTGCCAAGAATATGCAGTTTTGGGTTGATTAAAACTTCTGCAGATTTGGGTCAAATTTTCTCCCCAAAGAAGTCCAAGCATTTAGTTCTGATGTTTTTGAAACAAAATATTTGGACTTTTCATTTCAAAATGATGTTTGGTTTTGAAATGTAGCTAGGTTTATGTTTGTAAAGGGTACCGACACTCCAAAGTGTAACCAAGCAAAATGAAACCAAGCAAACCAACCAACCAAAAATTGTTGTGGGTTGAAAGAATCATTTAGTTGGACTCAAAACAAAATCACAGTGCGGAGGGGTGGTTCGGTTTGGTGCAAAAAACCAAAACAAAATTATTTGGGGACAATTAGATTTTACTCCCCCAGATTTTTCTGTTCAGCCACGGAACCAAAAAATTCAATAATTTGCTCTGCTCTCCTTCTTCTCTTCGCAATCCTGCCAAACATCGCAGCTGGATCTAAAATAATCAGTTACTAACTTCTACAGTATGCCTTGGATGAAAAGAGGATCTAAAAAAATATACACTCCTCACCCCCGATAGAGTGATTACAATCTATTGTGTCACACACTAGTTGGGGTGCATTTATTCGGTTTATTAGTGATTCTTACATATAGATGCTTTGGTACTACAATGAGCCCTTTGAAGTTATTATAGGCACTTGCACCCATGAGTAGCATAGAGGGCACATTAATAAGCAGTGTATAGAAAGAGACAATAAGGTCTCCCAGAAGTCATTAAGTCTATTGTGTCAGTGTGACTGTAGCCCAGAGTCACTGAATCCGTAAACTAAAAATAGCTTTAGAAAATGCTGTTGACACAGTTATTGTTACATTGGCAGCCACATCCCACTCATACAGACACACAGGCTACCAGACCTGCTCAAAACAATACACTCCGGGGGCATCCAGCTGCGATGGCACGTCAGATGTATTCCAAGGTGCAGCCCTTTCAGAAACTAAAGTCCTCCCCGTCGTCTAAGTTTAATACAAGTGATGCCGTGATCTTACATTTGGGCTAAAAACTACAATTGCCTGAAGATCAAGGCCAGGGAAGACGAATGGGCAGTTTCCATCTCTCAGAGTTATTTTTCCAGGCTCTCTGCAGAATCAGGCAGACACCACCACACAGGTCTTATGTTCAAGCTTCTCTTCACCGTTGGGCCTAGGAACATTTCTTTTTTAATGAAAAGTTGAGATTTTGTCATGGTCACATGATTCCAGGAGCTGGAGCCTAGGTAAGTGCTTTGGCTTTAATCTGGCCCTGCTGTCCACTGCACCTGGTACTGGCTACTGTTGGGAACTCTACAGATGATTGGTCTGATCCTAATAAGGCCCTTGTTATATTTCTGGCCCTTTACATTGCAAAACAGTATGAAGAAATTCCACAGGCACTGTTGGGTCCCAATAACCATGCTGACTAAATATATGCAAACACACCAGGCCTAACTACATACATACAGCTGCTCTCACTGGTTTCTGACAGCTTCTAAAACTCTGAATGCAGTGAGCCCCATTGCAGGGATCACAAACTATTTAACGGGATACTACCCTATCCCTATACATCATACTCCCATGAGGAAAAGCCTTCAGGATCTGGACACAAAAAAATTGCTGAAAATAAAACTCAGAGGAAAAGGCGGTGACATGGATCTCAGTTCTGAATTCTACCCCCAAAGAAAAAAGGAACAAAACTGTTCCCCATCTGACCTGATTGTGGATTCTCCAACCTGATGAGAAAACAAGGTGGATGAAGTAATATCTTTTATTGGTATAGCTTTTAATCTTCTTCTGTTGGTGAGGGAGGCAATCTTTTGAGCTCCACAGAGATCTGCTTCAGGTCCAGGAAAGGTACTAACACTCTTAGTACTTTTCTCAGACCCGAAGAGGATCTCTGTGTAGTGTTAAAGCTTGTATCTCTAATATCCTGGGAACCATAGGGCTACAACACTGCATCTCCAATAGGATGTCTAACTCACACTGAATAATGCGTATTGATCACTTCATTACAAGCTTTATTGTTCAGTGCATCACCAATACAAATGTTTGTAAAAAAACCAAGAGAGAACACCTGTAGTGGGTAGGGTTTTACTTCTCTCTCTACCCAGGTTTCCTACACCCAAATTTCAGCCAGCAGGGAATTTTTATGATCATGTCATAAACCCTTGGAAAAAGGAGTTTATTTTTTGTCTAATCTTTTACAAGTTTTCTTATTACCCAGAAACTAGCAAGAGGAAAAACAACATGTTAAAAGCAACAGAAAGCAGAGACAGAAGCATTTCTCTCAGTTTAAAAAAGAAATGTAGGAGAATTTAGTGCTGGGGAACAATGCCAGATTGAGAGTCTTGGAGCCTGAACTCTTCTGTCCACAGAGTGAGTGATGTTTGGACATCACTGTACAAACTGCCCAACAATCCCTCACCAATGTGACTCAACGCTGGACAGCGCCTTCCCACGGTGAGACCAATATTTAACCTCCTGGCGCGTCCTATTTTTTTCGCATCTGCTAGGATTACAAGCAAGAGCAGGCCAGTTACTCAACAACAGTGCTGCTCGGTTTGTAATGGGGACCCACCTGGCCACTAGTAACTGGACTGAGACCTGGCAAGCCGTTTCATAAATGTTATTATCGTCCCCACCTTGAGAAGAGCGAGGAAGCTCGTCCAGGGTGATGAATGAGTTCAGACAGTCGGCTGGCTCCATTCTAGGATGCTGGGGAAACGGGGGTTAGAATGACAGAGCGTGACTAGAGCATAAGGCTGCTGTGTCGTGCTGATAACATGTCGCGCTGATAACATGGCGAGTAATGCCGCTGCAATGGAAGCAATTGTGCTTGCAATTGTCAGTTGCTGGCTGACCCATTCAGCCTGGCATTTTGCCGAGTCCAGCTCTCATCGCTTGCCTTTGCTGCTGGGTTTTCCTACAAAGCCTGGCAAAGGCATTTATCAATCTCAGCTCTTGTGCTTGCATTAACTTTTCTTGGCCTCAGACAGCAAAGCTGTGTCGTTACTTTCATTCATTTAGGCAATGGCCACGGGGAGTAAAAATAGGAGAGAAAGCATTTAAAAAAAAAATCTGATGGATAAAGGTGTCCCTCTACAGTAAGCAATGTCAGCTCTTGCTTGTGTCGTACCAGTCGCAGCAAGATGTGCAGAACAGAAGCAGATTCCTTATAGACAAAGAAGCCCTGGAACCAGCTGAGTCTTCCTGCTCCTTTTTTCTAATGCATGGCTTTTGCAAGCTTCCCCACATAGCACTCACTGCACAGATGTCCTGTTGTTAAGGGTAGATAGGCCCTGGTGGAAGGATTGGGGTTTTTTTCTGTTCCCAAGTTTCCCATATCACCTACCAATATGCAAGTGTGACAATACTCATGGTATTGGATCATTACTTACATTATTATTCTACTTGCAACAATGCCCTTGATTAGGTCCTTTGCAAGGACTGAACTAAAGACTAGAGCTGGACGGAGAAAGGAAATTCCGAATTCACAGAGGATTTCGATATTCCAAAGTTTGGTTTCATTCCAAATTGGAATTTCAAAATTCTCCATCAAAACCTGCGTTGTTCAGATATTGCTTGCTATAGACATTAGGAGCACTCCGTTGACCTGTCTGCTGTTGGTAAACACCCTGTTGGGCATCTGGATAACAAGATCAGTCTCAGTGATAGGACTGAATTGGAATCACTGAAATGCAGCCACCTCTGGGCAGTAACCTGACAGCAATTTAGTAGAACACTATATAAGGTTAGGACATATCCAGTTGAAAGTACAGGGGTATATACAGAGAAGTTACCAAAATCGGACACCAGGGTTAGCTCCCCTTTCATAACAACTCTAAGTGCCAGGGAACCTGTACCTGACTTCAGTTTAGCATCTCATCCTAAAGCAATGCATTGGTCCTTGACATCACGTCGGGCTGTGACACTGGATTTGTACTGACTTAGAGGGAAGAACACCACTGAGTGCATCATCATCATTTCTTGCAGCATCTATCGTCTTCCAAGGAGCACCTAAGAACTGATCTAGTCCTACCCTTGCTTGGCTAAGTGGAAGGTGCAGTTGTCATTGGTTGGATATGTGCACCGAGATGCTCTTACTTTACACAAGGAACTCTTGCTGTTCAGATTATTAAAGGTACCCATGTTCACAGACAGACAGGCTACTGGCTTTCCATCCAGAGATGCTCCCCAAAACACACCTGGTGTCTGTGCTTTGGGTTAAATACTGAGCTGCCAGTCCCGGAATAGCAGCTGTGCTCGGGGGAATGGAGGTGGGTATTTAGCTCACATCTAGCAGACTCACAGCTGTCCACGAAAAGGTTTGGTGACCTCCCAGAAGAAGAAATAGTTCAAAGGCAGGTTAATTCTGCCCAGAGTCTGAGGATTTCCCATGGAGTGAGAAGTCATTTTAACTCACTGGATGTATATCAGCAATGGTGTTATCCAATCTCAAGCCCAAGATCCAGTCAGCTCTGTGCCTGACAGCTTAGACCTGACTTAGTTCCATTCATAGCATCCTTATTTCGATAGCTACGGTGCATTCACTTTGTGGACTCAGAAGCAAGAGGTTTTTGCTGTGTTTGAATGAGGGAAAACCCAGACGAGTCTCTTCCTAATTAGCCTAATGAGCCTTTTGGCTCCCACATGATGACAAGAAAATGAATTTGTCCTTTCCCTGACAAGTTCTTATGGGAATGATCTGAAGCCTTTTGTAACAATGCATCAAAAGTACAAAATCATTAGAAACAGTTGTCCAACTATGAAATTAGTTATTGATTAATAGTGCATCCAAACAGCCATATTGTTCTTTCCAGAAGAAAAGAGAAACACATTCTGATATTCCAATGTTCACATTTCACTGCGTATGCAGACTACGGGAAGGCGCAAACTATATATTTAGTGTTCTTGTGTGTCCAAAATGGTAAACACGTCTGCACGAACAAAAAGCAAACACATGCACACTCTCTCACACACACTTTCCTACATGTGTTTTGTTTCAATCTCTACTGGGACTTTGCACTTAGAAACCTTTGTCAATCACCTGAGAGCTCCAGTTAAGCCGATCCTGACTGTTTCATTCCAAACCCCATTATGTACAGGTTATTTTCCTCTGGAACAGGTTTAACACAAACACCATAAAAGAAATAGAGCTGAAATTCCATCCTTCCTTTGATTCATCAGAGAACTTGATCAGCTCCAAGGTTTCGAAGCAATAGAGAGCGGCTAAGATATGTAGCTGAAAGGACTCACCACCATCAGCGGAAGCAGAAAATGGCTGAGCCTAAGGTCATATTAGGAGCCAGTACAATGGAATTTAGTAGGAGATAACACTATGAGCTACAGAATGGGTTTCCTCCATAAATCCAGAGGGAACTCCTCCTATTCAGATTAATAAAGTTACCCACATTCTGTGATCCCTGCCAGGCAGGTTTAGAGCTGTGTGTTGAAAGTTCATCCAAGTAACGCTCTATGATCCATCAGTCTTTGAATGGGGAAGAGAGTGGGAATGTGTTGAAATTACAAGAATTTTAAACAAAATAATGAGAATTGAGACATTAAACAGAAAGCCCATCCCATGCAGTTTTATTGCAACCTGTAAGCCAACTACACTCTTATGAAATGGCAAAGTTTGCTCTTTTTTTAATAAATGAAAATTATTGGTCCAGATCAGTTTCCTGTATACATTTCAAAACTATACTGTACTTTTTCCCATCTCTTGTGCACAAATACTGTGTACCAGGATCCCAAATAATTCCAGGCACTTCTCCAAGTGTCATTTCTGTATGTGATAGTTGAAGTACTAGTGAGAACCCTTCCACATTCGGATGGGAACTTTGTCTTTTCTTTAGGAATTTGAGAACCACTTTGCAATAACCTTCACCTTAAACTTGAAATGAAGTTTGGAAAAGTGAAGATAAATCTTCCTTTCTGCACATGTGGGTGCTTCTTCTTATGGGGAAAGGAAGAACTGGAATACTGTAAAAGAAAGTTGATTTTTGTACTCTTCCCATCTTGGCTGTAAGCATCAGGAATTATGCAAGAAATTTTGTTCTTAGAAGATCCCCAGTCCATTGTTACATCTAAGAGGTTCATATACTTTGGACAAGTTTCAAATAACCATCCAAATGTAACTTTATCATGCTTACCCACTATTGCTTTTTACATTTGAAAAATGGCAGCCCTGTTTATTTGTTTGCCAGATAGTTGGCATTTCACAAAACCATTTCTACATCTTGCCATAGAAATCCACTTGATGGACCTTTCGAACAAAACCAGGGTACAGTTTCCAGCACTTCTTTGGAAGTTTCTTTGCAGTAAAATCTCTCACTTGCAAGCCCTCTAGTTAAGACTTGCATTTCTGATAACTTTCCATGCATTATTAACCTAATTGGACCCAATATATATTCTAAGATTTTCATTAATATTTTTAACACATTACTGCATCTTTACCCTTGAGCAGTCAACCAAGTTTTCATCTTCATAAAAATAGGCTGCTCATAGTCAGACAATCCAATCACTTCCAGTCCATAAGGTAAATTTTCTCTCTCCTCTTTCCATTTTGCAATTTCTTTAACAAACTGCATAATATATTTTGGAGGCCTATTTGCCAGTAAAGCTATTCCCAAACTGCAACCAGCTGTGACCTGAGATGTACTATCTTCTTCACAGGCATTATAAGAGGAAATTGAAGAGAAAAATTTAGATCGGCTCCAAAATGGCCATAATTCCTACCACTCCAATGGAATGGAATCAATGTATCCCAGTGAGGAATTTGTTCCTCTCTATCATCTGTAAAATGAATACAATAAAATGGAGGTGGTCTTTTAGTATGCATTTGTCCAGTGTCCGATTACTGTTGTTTTCAATTTACTTACTTGTATTGTTGGAACAAGACCCCATCGTGCTAGGCACTGTACAAACACAGAAGAAAAAGATCTGGCACCAAAAGTTTACTTAGGCCTTTAGATGATATTGTAATATAAATAATAATAAACAATAATAACAACCTCAGAGGCTGTTCTGGGAATTAATTAAATTTCTGGATAAAAGGCTATACATATTTATATACACTGTAAATGAGGAAGTGTTTTATTTATTATTATTATCTTAAACTGAACTCTATAAAGATTTTAAGAGGGTAGATTTTTGTTTTGTAGCCATAAAATTGCTGCCATATTAACAAGAGTTTCCCTACATTCATGGATTGATTTCTGTATAATTGTAACTATATTAATTCACTCAAATTACCTCTAAGTAAAATTTAAATTAAGTTAAAGTGGAGAAATTAAAAATATTTAAAGTCCTCGCTTAGAAGCCTTGAGACATCGTAACTGTCATTTCTCATCCCCAATCCCATTCATTCTGGGGCCGAGAACACAACTCGAATACCTTGCGCTCTCCCAAGATGTGCAGACTGTTTTAGTTTTTGCACATTTCAAAGCTGCCTTTAAGGTCTTTCGACGGAGTTAAAATAAAAGCATTTCCGTTGGTGGCAAAAGGCTCTGATGGCAATTTTCATATTTCCTGTGTGCTACCAATGGAGAATCATCTTCACGCAGGGCTGGATGAAGGAACAGACCAATGCCCGGGGCCTGCTCTCTCAGAGCCCCATGACAATGGCAGAATCTCGGCTTTCACTTAAGCGGAATATGCTTGCAGCCCACATAGATGTGAAGAGAAGCTTGAAATGTCTGCCTGAGCCTGCAGACAGCCTCCAGCACAAAGAGCAGCAGCAGATGCCAGAGCCAGGGAGGCAGTTGTCTCATTCCACCAGAGATGACAATGTGCTTCCAAGGCTCTGAGGATGCCAGGCTGCCATTGCTCCAAGGGGGTATGGCTGCCACTCTCCCCCCCCCCAATAGTGGTGGTGGCCAGGGTGGGCCCCTTGTGGGTGTGTCCACAGCCCTTGATTACCTTAACACGATCCTAGAGAACACAGGCGTACCCTGGTGGAGCCAGCTCTGTCTGGGTCACGGATGGGGTCCCATGCTGGCAGAAGTTGCAGCTAAATAAGTATCAGATTGCACTTGCCCCAGCATATCACGCACAAGGGCCAGTGTTGGGTTGCATCTCCCCTGCAGGAAGCTTCATTAGAAGGATTGGAGCCTGTTGGGGAAGGAGATTTGTGTGGACAAGGACAGATCTGGTGGGGGCGTCCATAGGTTTGGCTGGTGCTGCTAAGCAGGCAAATGCCTGCTGGCTCTGCGTCAGCATTCCAAGCGTGCTGACCGATGTGGGATCGAAATATCCTGCTCCTCAAGCTGATCCTTCCAATTCAATTCCACTTGCTGCCCCTGCCACCTAAATATATTTTCCCAAAGAGCCCCCCCAAATTGCTGCTCTCTAGGCCCAGGCTTCAAGATGGCCTTAGGGTTAATATGGCCCTTCGGTTCCGGATGTGCCAGTAGAATTGTTAGGACACATCTCTAGGAGCAGATCTGCTGCAAGGAGGATACCAGGTGTACCCTAAACTCCAGTAGACTCCCATTAGTATCCAGTCTTTCTTGGACTGGCGTCTGTTGGCTTCATTTGAAGGACCAGTTGCTCTGATCCAAAACCTAGTGGCTAACTGGAACCAGTAAGAACCAGTTGCAAATATCCAAGTGGGATTTTCATTAGCATGGTCCCATCCTGACTGAATTCCCCCAGAGGTGCATCACCAAGGGGAACCAATGAGGGTACCCCCACCTCCCTATCAGCTTAACCACTCAGACCCAGAGAGTGAACCTCCTTTGGGAAGGAATCATCTGGCGGCAAGGTAGCTCCTAATTCCTTTTGAGGTCTGGCCCCTCTGGTGACCAGCAGAGCACCAGGAACAAAGGAAAGTTTCTGGCGTTTAAAACAAAAAAAACAAAAAAAAAAAGTTTTGCCTTCTAAAGCGGGGAAATAGTTTGAGGCTATGTTTTAATTAAAATGAATATCTGCGCTATCTTAATGTTATTGCCAGTTAAGTGTAGCAGGGTGATTTAGAGTTCTATAACACAATTATACTCCAGTAATGAAGCTCCGTAGAATTATCCTCGGAATTTAGAATGCAGAAGGGAGCAGTAGCTCTCATTTGTAACCATGTTACGGCCTTTATTGTTACAGTATTTTCTGTTTTCCTCAAAGATTGAGTTAATCGTATTTAAGTCTCTGGTTACATTAAAGAGAGATTGAGAATGGACAACAGGAGCCGTTCTACCGTCCCTGCAGCAGTTCCTAATGCTCTTCTCTAAGCAGAGAGATTTAACTCCCGCTCTCCAACTGTTGACAAAGCTAGTTGACAAAGCTGAACCCTTCACGCAGCTGACGAATTTGGTTTCTGCCCACGAAAGCTTATGCCCAAATAAACGTGTTAGTCTTTAAGGTTCCACAGGACTCTCGTTGTTTTGCTAAAAACAGACTAACACGGCCACCCCTCTGGAACTTGACCCCTCTGTTGCTCTGGCCCAGCTTGCTTTTGCTCTTTTTCCAGTGGGGCAGAATGCATGTGGCAGCTTATAATGCAAGTCAGGAACATCACGCGCAGTGTAGCAATTGCTCTCCAGACCTTAAAGACAGAGCAGAGAGTCCGATGGTGCTGCACATGCCTTCACAACACGAACGGGCTTATTCCAAGCAGTTTAGCTCCTCTGAAACAAAACTGCCTATCACCCCCATCTGCTCACTTCAGTGACGCTTTCTCAACGTGTGCGCAGGGGGGTCGACTTGCATCCCCACCTCTGTGTCTACCTGGTGTACCCAAAGAGCATGTGCTGCAGCATGCAATTTGCCATCATGGGTCAGATTAATCCTCTCACACGCCCGTTTTGTTTTGTCCCTGTAAAGCCCTGATTTTACTTGTGCCAATCTTCATGTGTGTTTCAAACACAGCCTGCGGCGTGAGCCATACCCAGTGTGTAGCATGGAATTGCGCCAAAGGTGTGGAACTATGCTGGCGTGGCGCTGACTTGTTTGGCCTGTGAGCTGCGCAAGCTGTCATGCATGACTCCCATGCATAAGAGGGTAATTATTTCTGCGATGTGTGGGTTTCTGAGATACCCTGAAGGCAGTTGGGCTAAACACATTGAGAACAAATGGAGCATTAATGAATTAAAATGGAAATCTATGGCTCCTCTCTCCCCGTGACTCCTGCGTCTCTCTAATTGATAAAGGCCCAATTATTTGTTTCTAGAGATGGGAATGAAGATTTGCAAACTTTTTTTTACTTCGTCCAAATGAGCCTCCCCAATTGGAAATAAACCTTTTGAAAGAGTTGGGTTAATTTCACATTATTTTTCTGTTCCAGGCTAGTGCTCTGGGTTGTAGGCCCAGACTGGAAACAGAAGTGACAATATCAAGAGAGAAGCTGTTCTCGGGAGGTTTCTAGCCTACATTTGAAGACCCAAATGGCCTGGGTATTGATCCAAACAGCTTGCAAAAACTTGGAGATTCTCTCATCTAAATTGGTTTCACCCCACTGCCCTATAATGATCTGGATCCAGACTGGGCAAATAAGGGATCCTGTGTATCCCTTCAGAAGCTTGGTGTGCAATGCTATCTAGCTAGCCATGGATCACTCACACCGGAGGTGGGGAGAAACCAAGGACATGCAGCGCCTATAGCTGTCCATGGACTGAGGTGTATTGCAGGCCCAGATTGTGTACTAAGGTCCTTTCTTTGCTTCATTTTATAGGTCCATCCCATTCTATTCCACAATCTTATCTCCAAGAAACTAGGCTAGTTTTACAGTTCGGTTTTCACTCCTGTTTTACAAGAAAGAGTACATCCTCCGAAGATGCAGGCAGGGCACCTGGAGTTGAAGACTGTTGACATAAGATTAGGACACAAAAGGCCCCGTGCCTTTACTTCCAAGCAAGACAAGATGCCTTGAATGGAGGCCCTTGCAAGTGTACTTCATAGTAAGAAGAATGGATCTTTCTGAATGGATCTGTTAGGTCCCTGATTGTGGCACCATTATTCACACTGAGTAGCGTCTTAGCCTGTAAGTAAGTGCACTGAAAATCAGTGGGACCATCCATGGGCTAAGATGCTATTCAAGCTGAGTAAGGGTGTCAGGACTTGGCCCTGAAGCTGTAGGTCAATTCCACCTGCACTTCCTGGAAAGCCCAGCTTACAGGTTACTAATCTTTCTCTGCAGAGTAAAGGCAGTCACCTCACAGCTGGCGGAGCTGGATAAAAACACACAAGGAAGAAGAGGGGGTCTTGGATAAAAATAGATCAATTTCCCAAATACAGCATGAGCGCACGTTCCTTCTGCAAACTACTCTCCACCAGTTTGTTAGAAGTTCGTGATCATGGAATAAAGATTCAGCATTCAGCTACCCTAGGGCTATAATATACAAACCTCAGGATACAGGTGCCCTGGAGCTAGAGATAGCGTCACAGAATTCAGAGGCAGGTCTCTGTGTGTCTTTTATTGCATTAAAAAAAAGATGTGCAAGGCACCCCTGGCTGTATCATCTGGGCTCATGCCAAAGATTAAATGTAATCAGACATCAAAATCAAACTGTCCACAGCAGAAACAGGTCTCCTCCGTAGGCTGCTTCAATCAGCCATAAATAACTCACAAATGGTTCTGAATCATGCGAAGCCCTGGCCAAAATGATGCGTTTTGCGCTGTGCTTGGCAGGCCAGTAGCCTGGTGGATCACCAGGGAGAGCAAGTTCCGCAGTCGGACGCCTTGCCACCAAAATGGCCCCTTGCCGCCAAATCCCAAGAAGTGCACATCGAGAGATTATCCCATGGCAATAGAGGTCCAACCTGCATGCTCTTTTGTCCCATTGTGACGGGGCAGGCCCCACTGCCAGTCAGGAAAAGGTTAATGAGCTTCTCTGGGCTCCACTGGTACTAAATCAGGACAACCTGCGGAGTCTGCAACAGGTGGAGGAAGCAAGTGTAAAAAGGAGGAGTCACAGGAAAGAGCAGCAACCTGGAGGACAGCTGCTGTGCCTCGCTGTTAGCTGCCTCTAGCAGCAATGTCACCGGGATGACAACAGCTTGAAGACCTCTGCCACCTACAAGGACTGACAAGACCAAGTACATGCTGATTGCCACAGAAAGGGGTTGCAGATAAACTCTGCTCCTGGGTTTAGTGGTACTGACCCACCTAAGACAAGCCAGACTTCTATAGATTCTCGTAAAGGAAAATTTTAGGAGACTGAACACCCCCTTAATGGGAAGTTCCCCGTATCTATGAATCTGGAAAGACCAGAGTAAAGTTCCCGAAAGGGGCAAAGGACACCAGACAAGGAAGAGACTCTGAAGACATCAAAGTGGGACCCGATCAAGGGCTGACTTATCAATACAAGCAGCCTAGGCAAGAGGTTTAAAAAAACAAAAGGAAGAATTTCTTCACACGATGCACAGTTGACCTGCAGAGGTTGATGCCAGGGGATGTTGTGAAGCCCAAAAGTACAACAGGGGTCAAAAACCAATGAGATAAATCCATGGAAGATCAGTTCATCAGTGGCTATTAGCCAAGATGGTCAGGATGCAAGCCCATGATCTAGGTGCCCCTATACTTCCAAGTGAGAGATGCCAGGATTGAACGACAGTGGATGGATCACTTAAAATTGCTCTGTTCTGTTCATTCCCTCTAAGGCATCTGGTTCTGGCCACTGTCAGAAGACAGAATACTGGGCACCCAGGACCATTGGTGTGACCTCGTGTGGTCATTCTTATCCCTTTGGTGCGTAAAATCTAGGAGTAACAAGGAGCGCAGGACATACTGAGTCAGATGGTGACTCTTCAGGGATTTTCACCTTGGTTTTACCAGATTTATTCTGTATGTGTCCTTGAATGTATCTAGAATAGCATACACGGACTGCGATGTGTGCATACAAAGGAGCTCTGTGTGCACGTGCATGCCTATTCTTATGTCTAGTCTATTCCAGTTTTTATACGCTGCCCCTCACCAAAGCACATAGGCAAATGGGCAAAATTTGTACGTTGTCACATGTGCAAGTGGCCGTGCTCATGCTAGGAATGTGTAAACTGGCTCTAATCAAATAAGAATTGAAACATCACTCAAAATTAGAAGGAAACTTCAATCCCTTTTTGGGGCTATGAATAAATTTAGATACCAGTAAACATTTTTCATTCTCGCGTCTCCCTTGGCTTCCTAGGATCAGCCAGGACTGAAAATGCCCAGTACCACAAAGACAGAGAGGCCTGAAACATTTCTCAATTTTGCATCGTTCGGGAGGTAAAGTAGTTCGGATTGGTGACCAGATTTGTGGGTGCTTGTCCAGTGTAAACCACAAGATTGTGACCATGGGCGCACTTCTAAATCTCAGGGTTTATCACTTTGTGTGCGCGCACACGGATCCCTGCTCATTACAGTCTGGCATCCCAACAATCTTCTAAATATACTATCAGTGCTTCACCTGGGAAAGAAAAATCCTCGGCCCTGAACAACAATTCCACCTCTCTCCAGCAAACTCAAGGAACCATTGGTCACTTGCACTTGCAAAGTAATGTTTGCTACGTTTATTCTGCTGGGTAATTGAGTGGGCGTGTGCAATGTGGTGTGTGTTATGCATTTGGCAGAGTCTGTGGTGCAAAAGAAGCAGGAGGCCATGGTCACCTCAATGATAAACGGCATATTTAAGAGAGAATGACATTATACAGTCAAAAGCTGTTTACTGATTAAACCCAAAGCAAACCCAGGCTTTCTAAAAGAGTAATCACCTGTTATTCATCAAAAACCTCTGAAAGTCTGGCTGCAGTAGCTATTGCAAAACTCTGAACCTGAGAGATCATGAAGGACACCTTGTGTTATTTTTGTTGGTATTATCACAGAATCATAGAAATGTAGGGCTAGAAGGGATCCCAAGAAATCGTCTAATCTACTGGGCCACGTTGAGGCAGAATTACGTATACCTAGACCATCCCTGACAGGTCTAACCTGTTCTTAAAAACTCTTAATGATGGGATTCCACAAGCTCCCTAGGTAACCCGTACCAGGCCTTATCTTAACTATTAGGGTTAGTACTTAATTGTGGTAGCATCTGGAAGCCCCAGGTGAGATCAGGTCTCAATTGTGTGAAGTAAACACATAGGAAGAGACAGTCCCTGCCCCAAACAACTGATGATCTAAACCAGTGGTTCCCAAACAGTGTGTCATGCCATCAACAGATGGGGTCGCAGCAATCCCTAGTATGCGGAGGATGCCATTTTGCTCCGCACAGCATGACCTTGTGTGCTGCGAGGCCAGACTGTGCAAAGAGCAAAATGACGTCCTCCATGCTGTCTGCGGTCCTGACGGGAAATACTTCATTAAAATGGGGTTGTGATGACAAAAAGTTTAGGAACCCCTGATCTAAACTCAAAGGATGGAAAGGGAAACTGAGGTACAGAGAGGGGATTTGGGCCTGCCCATGGTCACACAGGAGGTCAGTGACAAAACTAGGAACAGAACCCAGGTCATCGGAATCCCAGTCTAGGGCCCTATCTACTAGACCATGCTGCCTTCCTTAACTGTTCCCCACACTGGAGGGGCCTTGTTTTGAATTATCATCAGTACACAAGCGTGGGAGAACAGGTGCCGAGGGAGCTGGGGCAAGCAGAGAGGCACGTTCTGCTGTAGCATCACATTCCTCCCACTGGATCTCTCGGCGACAAAAATCCTTTGGAGTGGATCCTGCCGCACTCCCTCCCCGCTCTCCTGCTGCGGCGGGAACTGCTCCTGCAGACGGCATCATGGACAGGTCATGGAGAGGGGCTCCACCATGCGTTCACCCTAAAACTGTGCCCTGTGCTGGCTTCTTGTGCGGGTGTCCTGGGGGCTGAAGCCAGGCTGGGATTCATAGATCCAGTACTGTGAGGCTACGCTGGTCATTTCTCCTGAGCAGCGCCCTGGGGCCTCTAGCAGCTTTGTAATGGCAGCGGCAGGCATGGAATAGCTCTGCTGGCATTCTGCAATCTGGGAGAAAGTGATTTCCCCAAAGAATTCCTCTCTGCACAGCCCCGTTACTCATGTTGTGTGCTGGGCTAAGGATTGAACCCAGTGTAGGTGTAACATAAGTACGTGTACACATTTTGGCCGGGCAGCGCATGGCACAAAATAGCATCTGTTCCTGTGACAATTCCCTTTGAGAGATCGCCCTGTGGGTCCCCAAACCATGCAATTGCTGCGTCATCCCCTTTGAATGCGCAGGCTTGGTTTGCAAGAGCAAGTAACGCACTGGGAAACCCAGGTGCCATCTTTGGAATATCAGATCATCAAGTGCCCACATCACTGACCGCAAGGTGGGAATATCCAAGCAGGACCCTCCCTATTTGAAAGTTAGAACTGCATCATAATCCACCACCTTGAATACAGACATATCTACCTATAAAGCTTAGCAGGGCAGTTTCACTTTCCTGTGTCCTCCCCCCAAACTGACTGACTGATCCACCTGTAGCTTCTACTCATCATGTTTCTTGACTCTTCGGGGCAGAGACCAGCTTTTCATTGTGTATGTACAGTGCCTAGCATAATAGGACTGTAATCTTCGATTGGGTCCTCAAGGCATATCAATAAAGGCCCTTGCAAAAGCTCTTTAAATCCAACAGAGCCACTGGTTGAGGGACCCAAAGAAAGATTTACTGAACTTTTTCGACGCGGGCTGGCATTTTAGTTTGCAGTCCCTGAGAGTTTTCAGCCAACACCTTTTGTAACCATAAGGCTAGCTTGCTTTCGTTATATTCACCGCCTTGCCTTCTGAGAATTCTTAAGTAATTTATATAATTAATACATAATTATCAGGCTACACAGTCTTCAAAGGGTTAATTCCAGCCTCAAATTTCTGCACCACAAATCTGAATGTTCACCACTATTTTTTTCTTTGTGTAGTGTTTTTTTTTTCGTTGGGATTCTCTGCAATTGATTTTCTTTCCCCTTTCTCGCTCCCGGCAGAGCTGCTGTGTAGGTAGAACTGTCACATGTTAAACCTGCATTCAGCCATCAGCAAAATCTGAAAACCCAGCAACTTTCTCTCTCTCCTTTACTCCGGGTTTGAGCAGCGTGTTCTAATAAACCTTTAGCTTTGCCAGTCATGAACATGCCTTGTATCATGAACACAAGCGAGGAGGAGAAGCCAACATGCCTGGAACTGAATATGTAAAGATCAAGAGAGAGAGGAAATGAGCCCCCCCTTCCCTTGAAGTAGCTAAATATCTGATAGAGCACAGAGGGTGCCTCGTTTATCCAGAACTTGCCTGCTTGGTCTATATTTATTCTATAGCACTAGACTCAAAGGGAGCACAAGGAAAGGGCTTGGTGTTTAGAGAATAGTTAAGGGGATATTGTCTCTCTCATCTCAGAGGCAACATCTGAACCAGTGACTGGGTCGCAACCAACCCTGCTGTAACCAAAGGAGGGCTTTGGTTGTTAGAACACAGCATTGGGAATCAGGAGATGTGGATTCTAATCCTGACTTTGCCAGTGACTCTGTTTACGACTTTGGGCAAGTCATTTCACCTCTCTGTATTTCCCTCCCTCCTCTGTATAATGGGGATAATGCTCCTGATCCACAGGGGCATTCATTAGGGAATATGGCTGGAGTAGCTATGGAGCTGTTGTGCTAAATAATATTGCTACAGCACTTAAGAGGGTAGAATTTTATTTTAATATTTGAATTGTGTCTGTCCTAATTTACGATTTGATGGGGGCACATTCTCAGCTGGTTTACATCATCTTAGCCTTAGTCACTTTGAGGATGTTACACCTGTCATAGCTACAGGGTTAACTGCACCTCTGCCCCAGGGCATCCTTTGAGTTCTCAGACCTCCAGCCACCACCTCTCTATGGGCACGGACAGGCAATCCTCTCCATCCAGACCAGGGATTTAGGCCTTCAGTTCCTCTGCGATTTGCGGTGCTTACCCCAGCAGGTCTGACCTTAGTCCAGCACCTGCTGTTGGCTCTCTCTCAGGGATTACGACAGGGTCACCACTACCCAGTCAGCTTTCACAGAGCACGGTACATTTATTTTAGAACAGAAGCACTACAGAGAAAACAATAAAAAGTCTATGTGTATGCTAAGCTTCCCAGGTTCACCCACCTTACCTGGAGACCCTGGCAGGTTCCAGTCCTACATACCCTTTCAGCAGTGTTTTGCCCTCTTGGTTTCAATCTCAAGACATTTTTTTGATCAAAATGAGGTTCACTCAGCCAGTTCAAGCGGAGACTTTATAGCACAAGGTCTTTCTTTGTCTGCTGGGCCTCTTGAATGCAGTCTGAACCGGTCTATGCAATTCCTTCCCCAGAGTGGTACTTCTCTGTTTATTCCACAACTGCAGTAATTACCCCCGACTGATTTTAGTTCCTGGGGGAAGCTCAATAAACTTCCCCCGTGGAGCTAAAGCATAATCCTTGGCTCACAAATATCCATTTATAGATAAATACGTTTATGACTAATCCCTAGGATGACAACATCTGGCACATTTCAATACAATAGTCTTTTGAAGAGTTTCCCATGCTTCCAAGGTCTTGCATCTGTCAATGCCCATTTACACAGTGAAATATCTGATCCTCAAAACCCAGTTATCCAACTCTCTGAGCCCAATTCTCCACCACCTTTCACCTTGCCCAGGGCAAAGTAAGTGCAAAATACTACAGTTCTGATCTGTTAGGCCTCTGAGACCCAATACAAGGTATACTAATACTAATTACATAGCTAGTTGGCAAGAACTGACAAAAACTTATCCAAATTCCATCCACATCGAGTCTTTGAAATTCTTTTTCAGCTCTGATTCTTTTTACATGATGGCTACTTAGTATGATAGAAGTACTTATATGCCCCTCATTGCCATGATGTCAGAGCATTTTACAATCAATAGATTTTATGCCAGAACACCCCTCCGTGGCAGGGAAATATTAGTAACATCGTCACAGATGGGGACCTCAGGCCAAGTGAGAGTGAAGTGACTTGCCCAAGGTCACACAGGAAGCCATATCTCGAGCTGAACCCAGGTCTCACGAGGTCCAGTCCAATGCCCTGTCTACCATATCTCCCTTCCTGTAGAGGGTGCTGTCAGTCCACATCCTAGTGGACAAATGCCAATGCCGCAATACAGCTCCCACACCTGGCTAGCTCTCTCAATGTGAGTCTTAGCAGAAATGCAAAAGCTTGAAAGAGTTACAGAGACCCTCTTTCCTCCAGGTCAGGGTTGAGGCACATTGGTCGGAGAGTGAGGGTCAGTATGCGCAGCTCCCAGCCATGCAGTTCTTGTTCTGTGGATAGAGCGTTTCAATCCACAGGGCTGTCAATCCAGCCCCAAAGCTAAAGTCACTGAAATAAATTCTTTTAAATGGAAAAGAGGAATGTGTAGGGAGATTGGGCTGTAGGAATTGTAATTTTTTTTTAAATCATTAAAATTCAAATGTAGATAAATAACCAACAGCTCCAGTAAGGATTATGGAACATCTGGATTTATGGAGAACCAGCATTTTATAAATATTGAAATGGGCTATTTTCTAGCTCGGTACCTGATTTTCTATCATAGTAGAAACACCTGGCACTCCAACAATAATATTGTTCATTGATGCAGCGGCTTTCATTAAGGATCTCAAAGCACATTACCAACATTAGTTGATTAAACCTTACAACATTCCTATTGAGCAGGGTACGCCGCATTAGCCCCACCTACTATATAAGAAATCATAAGAAATGCTGGCACAAAGATAACATAATTTACCCACTGTCATACAACAAGCCTGTTGCAGACATAGGCTGTGTGGAATCAAGAGGACTCTGGGTTTAATCCCTATGTTAACCTTCAGACCACACTGCCCTTCTAGAGCTGTGGATAGAACCCAGGTGTCCTGACATCCCTGGGTCCTGCTCTAGCCACTAGACAACATCCAAGTGGTTAGTACCAGAAATATTGTATGGGTTAAATACCCTTCATTTGTTAGAAATCAGAAAACAAGACCTCGTCTCATTGCTTTAGATGAATTTTGTATGGTCCTTAAATCATGTATGTGTGCAAGTTTTTATATTATTCACAGCACCTGTGCCTATTAGAAAAGATGAGGCCATAGAAGGAGACACATTGTCTCCTCTATATATCCACTTAAACAGGGAAATTTAATAGGCCATATATTCTCCAAATAATCCAATGTCTAAACTGGGATTACTTTACATTCACAGTTTTTAAAGCAAACCAGGACCTTTATGACCATCTAGTCTGACCTCCTGCATAAAACAAGGCATAGAACATCACTCAGTAATTTCTAGAGCTGTGCAAATAACTGATTTTTCAGTTCTGTGGCCAAACAAAAAACACTGGAAAAAAATTCAGTTGGCTTCTTGATAGAGAATAGTTGGGTGGGAGTGGTGCCGTTGGCTGAAATTTTGTATCTCTATCTTGCTTGATTTCTGCAGGTAGCTTGGCACACGAAGGACATAGTCATTAGTCCCTACAATTCTCTTGAAGAAATTTCCATTGGTAGCCTAAATCTACTGGACTCTGTGTACAGAGTACGGTGGAAACTGAAGTGTCAGGGCTTCTCATTTTGTTGTGTCTGGAGACCACTGCTTGCTACAGAGCTTTTCCATCGCTGGCCTGGATTGAAGAAGCTGGCAGTACCAGAGTGGTGGCTTCATAGTGCTCTTGAATAATGACTGGCTGGGTGTTATTTGATGTGCTGTAGGTGCACTCACTTCGCGTCTCCTCTCTCTTTATCTCGCCCGGGCAGGTACTCTGACAGCCTCCCGCTCTTTCCCTTGCAGCATCAGACACATGCAGACGTGGTGCTACGCTGCTGGGGTCGTTTCTGGAGAGGGATGTTTCTTTCCTGGATTCTCTCGGCCTGCTTTTCTCAGCTGGGGGCTTGCGTGCTGTCTTACCCCTTAAGCCCATCTCTGACTGGAGCTGTTACCTTGCCCCTCTTGTGACTAAGGCTATGTCTACGCTAAGTGCTGGGAGTGCAACGCCCAGCTCAAGTGCACTTACTTGCAATAGCTGTGGAGCTGTGGTAGCGGCAAATGGTGGCATGGGCTAGCTGTCTTGAGCATGTATCAGTGGGGTCTGGGTGGGTTTACTTGGGGCTACAAGCTGTTATCCATGCTACTGTGGCTACACTACCGTAATTAGCACGCTAGCTTGATGACAGCTAGTCCAAGTATGGCTACTCAAGCTGGCAACCACCCCCTGGCTCCTAAGTGTAGACGTAGCCTAAGAGACGGGCTCATATCAAAGGCCCAGACCCCCAATTCTCTGAACTTTGAGGTATCAAATCCCTAACCCCTGCTCTGGATCTATCCAGAACCTCAGCTCTGGAGAATCCCAAAATCTGGAATGCTGGAAATCTCAATCCATGCCTGAATTCTGAAACTCAACCCCAGCTCTGCAATGATATTTTGGGCCTGGGTGGGGGGTAGAGCAATGGAAAATAGAGAGAAGAGCATGGCCTCAGCCTGGCGTAGATGCTGAAGATCCAGATAGTGCATAGATGAGCATCTAAGATGACCAAAGTCCCCAGTTCACATAACTGGACAGACTCAAAGTGATTTATCCCACCACCACTTCATTCTTTGCTATAATTTTAAATGGAACATACTGCTCCCCTTAGCTGCCCTCAAATCAGTTGCCTGCATTTCCCAGGAGAATGGCAGAATTTCTTACAGGCTATTCAGGGATCTGTAGTTCCAAGGCCTTCTGTAGCCAGACATATTCTATAGGGTAAAGTGAGAGCAATACCAATGAGAGAGAACGCTACGGTTCAAAGTTGGTTGAGAAAAATGACATGAAATGTTTACAAATTTATTTTTGATATTGTTGTATCAAAATTTCACATTGTCGATGAACAATTTCTTCCGTCATTTGAATATTGTCATTTTTCAGTCAGCTCTAATTTCAACTCACAGTAATTCTCTACTAACCATTATGGCTTGAATGAATTGAAGAAAACCTCACCTTCCTGTGAGATCTAAGATCTTGGCATTTCTTTCATTCTAGCTCTGGTTTCAGAGGATAAGATTATACATTTCAGTAGTGAAAGTATAATTATTCCATTCAGGAGCTGTTGGAAGTGGTTCTATTCTGTGAATTCAAGGGTGATTGTGCATGGGTGTGTGTGTGTGTGTGTGTGTGTGTGTGTGTGTGTGTGTGTGTGTGTGTGTGTGTGTGTGTGTGTGTGTGTCTTCTCTGCTCATTTCTCTTCCCCTTTCTCTGTTCCTCCCCATGTGTAGATCTGCTTGCATCTCACTCTGTGTATCTGTTATTCTCTTTTCTCACTTACTCTTTTCACAGAGGGTCATGGTCAACTGACATATTCAGCTGTGTTGTAAGCAGCTGCAGCACAACCAATTTCATAGGCAGCTGGATTAATTTCTTCCAGTACTGAATTTGGCCCTTCATTTTTTTCCCTACTGGCCTTCTCCAGGGCAATGCTGTAAACAGGTGTCAGAAGAGTCCCTCAAATGAACTCATGGTCTCAAATGAAAACATGACATGTCCATAAAATGTGATCTATGTGTAATCATCACACACATGCCTTCAGACGGGAAGAGAAGTGACTTTGCTAATTAAGTTTTACAATCCAGTGGTTGTGAGAAAGATAAAAACATGCCCCTGGTCAATCCATTACAGAAAGAACAGAACAGCTGACCTTTTCAGCCTGCCTTCCGTTTGCACTCGCTAGATCCATAACCTTTTCCAGCTGGAACGGAAAGTTCAATTAAGTTTTGTTGGCTCTGAAATCTGTCCGTGTCCTGGAGAGCAGATTAAGCACTCAGGGGCTGCAATTATCCATCTGGTGCCTCTTCAAAAATAATATTTTTACATGTATAATATATATATTACTTCTGCAATGCACATGACTAGACATTGCAATGGAGCATCTCCAAAGAGAGACACCAGAGCTATACTGGGAGTTTCACCGCATTCCAGGACCAAGATCTACCATGCAGTTTCATCACCTCCGCCGCCTCTGCCAGTTCCAACATCAGAAATGACTTGTCAAGGGAAACAGGATTCATGGCTTGCCATTCCACCGTTCAGGTTTCCATCTGCGTCAATTCATTGATTTATGGACTCACATTTTGCTGCATTTTGAGTGAGATGTATAGAACCTTTAGAAATGGTTCAATCTCTGTCAAGCAGGCATCCTTTTTTTTTTTTTTTTTAAATATTGTTAATGCATTTGAGCATGTAGCGCACGGCCCAGGCAAATAAGTCATGCAATTATAGCAAAGATGAGGCACTGACAGCGACCGGCACATCCGTCTTCCAGCAGATCAATAATACCTACGCAACATGCAATCAAACCTAACCAGTTTCATGTAGCCCCAGGATTTGAGAACATCCCTGCTCCTCACCGCACACAGACGTGCCAGAGCTTGGAGGGTTAGGCTGGAAATCTGCGGTCCAGTCTTTCCACTGGATATGTTCCTGTGCAAATCCCTCTCTCTGCCCAAGGGTTCTGCTCACAAAGCCTGAACTATAGGAGACTCCCGAAGGAGGTGTTCATGTGGTCCCAGTGGCCAGTTATCCACATCACAAAGCTACCCAGCACACCATGCAAGAAGAGGCTCCCTTTGCTGGAGGTCTAAGGAGAGAGGGCCAGGACTAATTATTCACTAAAAGAATGAAGTTCCTTTTCACCCCCAGGATCCAGCTACTATAGAACAATTAGTATCTGTATTTCAGCAGCCAGCCTGCAGTGGTGCAGAGCCTAAGCAATAGCATAGATAGGGCTCTGTGTTTTTTCATCACCCTCTCATGGAAATCTGCTTGGTGCTGCTCAGTCTAGGAAGGAAGCCATTGCCTAACCTCTTTATGACCTGTGTATGCTGGGAAAATCTGGGCAGCTATTTCATAGTGCCTCCCCGGGGTTAGAGTGCCCAGGGGAAATCTGCATGCGGGCACCAGCTGCACACGAAGCAATGCATCCTGGGATGCCCAAATACAGAGAGAACTGAGACACGATGGCGGACCAGCCAGACCACTTCTACAGGCAAAATAACGGGGTCCTGCCCATGCTGCAAAACAACGGTGTGCCCAAACGGTTACAGTAATCCCACCATATGCCAAACTAGGCCACCAGCATGGGCCAAGCCCTGCCAACTGCCTTGGCTCCTAAATCAAATATTCGCCAACTCATGTAAAGTTAGCAGGCATGTTTGGAACTGGCTTTGCCGCAGACTGGCTACAAACTCAGTGAAAAGTGGCAGTGTAGATCAGTGATCAGCTCACAGCCATTTCACCCTAAGCAGAGAGACCCAGAAAAAGTCCCATTCTCGAGCTGGCCCTGCCAGCACTTTCCTCCCTAGAGCGAGTGAACTTTGCCAGTCTACCCAAACACCCCCCCTTTTCCTTCAGACTTTCCGCACCATGCCTCATTAACCACTTCGTTCTCTTCAGAGGTGAGAAAGGCGCCTGGTGCAAACAGCTCGTGTAACTGGGTGTTTCAAACAAAAGCACTGTCATTTTGAAGCTAACTTACACACAGGCTGCTTGAACATCACTTCCCCCATCTGCACCGAGTTAAGGCTACTCTGAGTGAGTGTGTGAACATGAGGGAGACTAACACTAAGAGGTGGTCCTTCAGGAGTATAAGGCAGCGTTTATACCCTCCATAAGAGTAAGCCGACATCTTTGATTCCTCTGCACGGAATCATCTGGTTCTGCGCTATCTTAGAATGACACATCTTTCTCTCCTCTTTTCACCAGCTCTCCTCTATGCAAGTGTCCTCTATACTTTTAGGTCTCTCTTCCTTCCTGATCTTCATGGCCATGCTTACTTAGGCCAGGGTAGGTTGCCACAGGCCTGCTTTCAGGCCCCTCTCTTCCCACTGCAGCACTGGTGCAGCTCTGGCTTTTCCAGATCTAGCCAGGACTCTCTGCCTGTGGAAGCAACGATGGGTGAAAACCCGTCCAGAGTGAGATGTGCAATTAAATTACGTCAGCACCACTTCTGGGAATGGATGCGTAACAAGAAGGAAAGTATGCTGTGATAGGATGGACCCTCCCAACTCACCACCCCTCCCATGCATGGCAGCACCAGACGGCCGTGTTGATGGCTGACATGCACGGTGTCCTGCGAGATTCATTTCTCTAGATGGGAGCTATTTTTAAATATTGCCGGTGGCACAAGTTTAAAAATACATCCCCAACAGCAAAGCGTTCAGATTTTTGCCTGCCCCGACTATGACAGACAGGGATTGAGTTGTGTTGTTCAGACACCTGCATCTGTGGGCTGTCCAGTCCCTTCATGTTTATTTAAAATCACAGCTGATGGGAAAAGACAGGTCCATAAGGCCTGAAAGTCAAATTTCGCAGGGGGTCATTGGTTTTATCACCTGCACCTCATGTCTTTGGGTTCAGCTGTGCCTCAGTTTACTTCAGCTGAGCAAAATATCTCCATGCAAATGGGAACTTTGTTCTAGCACTTCAATTTTGCTGATGATATAGTAAGTCCCATCAAAGGCTGTTATTCTGCCTCCAGAACTGGCTGTGGTGGTGTTACAGTTACACCTTTGTATTGTGTGTACCGCACACTGATGGTTCTGGGTCCACTCAGCACGAGGGCGCTTTCTCCTGACTGCTCTGGTGATTAACTTCTTCCAGGTCCCATGCCCCCTTTCTGCTGCTAACTGCAGGCCCTGCCACTGCTCTCTGTCTCTCTCTCTCTCTTTGCAATTCAGGGCGCTCTGTCTTTGTGGCTTGGCCTTCCAACCAGGTCACTGTGTGGTTCCCCCTCTCCAGGGTATCAAAGCCCCACTGAATCAGTGGCCTGCTTGCCATTCCAGTCAACCTTCCAGCCCAAGACCAGATCCAGCACCGCTTTCCCAGAGGCTGGTAGGTGAACCTGGGCCCACCCACTATTCAAGTTCCCGTCCAAGGACCCTATCTCTGGAAACCACAGTCTGCTTTTCCTCGGACCCTGTAGTTCTTTCCCTGGACTCCTTCCTACAGCTTCTGGTTCCCTCCCTCTGGGTGTACCATCTTAAACTCCCTCCCTCCGGGGAATAACTGCAGACCGCTGAACTCAGTAGCCTCAAGTACACCTCCCTATTCTCAGGGAGCAACGGTACCCTACTTCCCCGGAAGCCCCTTTCTGCTGCCAGCTTCCTGGCTTCATGCCAGCCACTCCTGTTCCTCCCCAGCTGGGCTCCATCTTTTATCAGTCCTTCAAACCCTGGCCCTTCCCTGCACGCGGTCTATCACGTTAATTATCCTAATCGGCCAGCTCTGCCTTGTGTGGGATGGACATTCCATCATACACATCTTTTAATAGCTATGATGGCAAGTGGCAGAGACTGGCGGTTATTTTGTGTTCAGTTCAGTGCAGACTTAAAAGAAGCCTGAGACTTGGTTCAAGCCCCTGCTCTGCCCCAAATTTTCTTTAGGACTTTGGGTAAACCATTCTCTTTGCCTCAGTTCCCCATCTGTACACCCCTTCCTCATAGGGGTGTTGAGAGAATAGCTACATGAAAGATTGTGAAGTGCTTCAAGAGAACTACTGAGGAAACACTGCTATGTACAATACAGGCATTGTTTGTATTATTATGAGATAGATACACTGTTCTCTACAGGAGACTTTTTTCCCCTGTGGTTTGGACTGGAAAGGAGTTAGATACAAAAGTCCAGATCTAAACACAGATTAGATTTTTTCCCAAAATTGGAAGATGGTTCATAGTTAGGGCGTCATTCGAGGAGCAAGAAATGGTATTTAGATTCCTATGCGAACATCTCCTAAATTCCTTTCTGTGTGTGTGTGAATACAGGCTTTATGTCCAAGTTTGTTATAGAAATGGGGCCAGCCAGGAAGTGCAGATTGAGATATGAACTCCTGCGCAGTTGGGAATTGTATTTAAATGCCAGTTTTTGGTGTTGGCCCATTTTTACTTGATCGAAAATAAGAAATGAGAAGAATCTTAGTCCAAAACTCAAGTGCAATCTGTAAATAATTTCATGGATTTTAAGGGCAGAAGAGACAATTATGATTATGCATTCTGACCTCCTGCAAAACACAGCAAATTTCACCTAGAGAGTCCTCCTTTGAGCATAACAGCTTATTTTTGAACAAAAGCATTTATCTTTCAGAAAGACATCAGGTCTTC
This sequence comes from Mesoclemmys tuberculata, assembly GCA_007922155.1. Classification (NCBI taxonomy): domain Eukaryota; kingdom Metazoa; phylum Chordata; order Testudines; family Chelidae; genus Mesoclemmys; species Mesoclemmys tuberculata. Next base: position 13,317,938 of record ML675655.1, read on the forward strand.
ATTTAAACAATTCAAATGATGGAGAATACAATCATATTCTTTAGGAAACTCTTCCAATGGTTAATTACCTTCTTTGTTAAAAATGTGTGCCTCATTTCCAGTTTGATTTTTTTCTAGCTCCAGTTTCCAACTCAGAAGTTAAAACCAGTTTGGATATAGATGTATAATGGTGTCTCATTTAGGTATGTCTTTGCACATCCCGGTCTGAGCACAACAGCTGAAATACACACAAATGGCTGGTCTTGGGGTCTGTTTGGCACAGCTGTATGCAAAATGTTCTGGAAATTTCCCGAGACAGGCCCATTCTCTTGATATTCCCAATTCGGGTTTTGCAGGATAAAGGAGAGGCCCATTGTACCTGAATTAAGAAGCAGCAAACTTTTCAGTGCTTCTCTGAACTGCACCTCTCAACCTTTTGAGGTTCGCCACCCATAAATTAAGCTTTTTGTAACTGAAAGTCTCTGCACGAAACACAGCCACCAGGGCACAAGGCAGTGTCTAATTTTTCAGCTTCCTGCACTGGGATTCAATTGTTTTCCATGGCCTTTTGTGCTCTTAGTTTATGAAAAATCAATAGTTTAATATAGAAAAAGAATCCCCTGGCTATCTATTTAGAGCGGTATTACCTCCAGCATTGTCGCTCTCCCTGTTCCAGCCAGTGCTTTCAGAGTTACTGACACACCAGAGCCTCTCATTCAGCCATTATGGGACCTGCTTACGAGATGTCACACTAAGAGGCAATTACATCGACTGTAACATACAGCTCAATCCCTTCTTGGATACCGGTGAGAAATGGGGGTAAAAAATAGGGGATGAAAAAACAGCGGAGAAAACAGTTTGGATTCAGTGCACTGCCTCAGTCCTAGAGCTGCTTGGGAAACCATTTGTTTTAATCAGAAAAAGGCCGGTTTGTGAAACCTGAATGTGGTTCCGAGAAAGGGTCAGTTTTGGTGAGTCTCCCCATATTAAGAAAAAATAAATAAAACCATTGAAAAGTTTGAAATTGTCAAAATGTCTCTGGGACTGGGTGTACCAAGCCTTCGCAGCCCTCTGCTGCTACCGCACCCCGCCTGAGGAAACAGCTTTCTGAGAGGAAAAAATCAGAGAGTATCAGATCTCTCGGCTTGCCTAGAGAAGCATCTTAGGTGCAGCCATTGTGAGAACCACTGAGATCGGGTCCTCCAGCAACTAGAATGGTTGGGTGTCAGTAACAGGCAATCAAGGTCCAGCAAGCTGGAATAAAACACGCTACCTGCTGCTAGCATGACAGTTCCTGGTGGGACCTGGTGGTGTGAGGACAGCTGCTACCAAGGCTACAGCCAAAGGAACCAGGTCAGGCAAGGACGTATTGCTGGCCACAATTGGTAGCAGGAATCAAGCCCCAGAAGGGTAAGAAACCATTTTATTTGTAATTGGCCCTGAAGGGCAAAGGGCTTCTGTTTAAGTTTGTGTTACCCCAGAGGGGTTTGAAATGTGAGACCTAGCCAGAGGGCAGAGCTACAGAAAACTTCAGAGATAGGCAGCGGAGACACTGGCTGCTAAGTTGAGAAGTCACAACACACGGCCTGCACATGGCAACATGGCTGAGCACAGCAGAGATGCACAGCAGTGTGTGATGATGGTGCGGTAGGGTTTACGTTTAAAAAAAAGCAACCAGAAAAACCCAAGGAAGCATCTTTAGATCACTGGTTCCCACCAAGAGAAGGACAATGGTTGCTAGGAGTCATGATCTCCCCACAGAGGTTTGTTGGCCTGATGATTCCCAGTCCATTTCCATGCGTCCACACTGCAGATGTCCACATCACCCTCGGCTCTAGCTAGAAACTTTGCTGTCAATCAGAGCAGGAAGGCCAAGGTCGGAACTCCTTTGCCAGGACGATGAACTCTAGGTAGGGTGGAGGCGAACGGGAAAGGCAGTGTTGGGGTTGCAAGCTGCCTGTCTTGTGCCTTTTCGGAGGATAAAGAGGGGGTTGCAGTCCCATACCTATAGCTGCACAGGCAGCAGACACAGCATGACACCTGTATTTCCTCCTCATTGCTTCGTCTCGCAGCATTTCAAATGGAAGAAAGGCAGCACGGCCACCGCTGAGAGTTGTCAGTCCCATCCTTCCTGCTTGGTGGGGAAAGGGGCTGGTGAAGGTCTTCCAGGGTCAGCGAAGAGAAAGAAGCAGCTTTTCAGTGGGACGCTCCCAACGCCCTACAGTGACTGCTGATCGCTGAGCGAGATGCCTTTTGTGAACAAGCTGTGGTCAGTAGCCAATGGGAGGCTGTTTGGTGCTGATGTTTTCACCTCTTCCCTGCTACTTCTGTCCCATTGGGAGGGGGAAAGAAAATACCAGCTTCTTCTGACCAAACTAGCACTAGGCTGTCAAACAGATTTCCCCTTTCATCAGACTCCAAGCCCAAGAAAAAGCAGTCGGGGAATAAATGGCCACTGCAGGGAGCTAACCAGTCCCTACTTTCAGAGGTTATTTTTGGCCAGGTATGAAATACCATGTGACACAGTCTTCAGAAAATGCCAAGCAGTCAAGGCAAGAGCAATGTGCTTCTAATCTCTTGCAGCGAGGTAAAAATAACCTTTAATAAAAGGTGGTGGAGGCTTAATGGGAAGTGGAAATGCAAAAGTAAAATGACTTGCTCCACGGAAAGGCGAGGGGACAGCAGAGATGTTTCTAATTTTGTCTCTCTCTAGCTCTCTCTCTGTCTTACTCACTCATTGGACTTCTGGTGGAGTCAGAAGGCATGGAATGTGTGGCATTCTTCAGAAAAGCATCTGTATGACGCTATCAGAACAAGGGACAATCTTGTAGCATGAGGTGTTAGGTCATGGGCAGCTGGGTAAAATTATCTGCACTAGGCAGTGTGGCTTAGTGGCCAAAGTACTGGACTGGGCTTCCGAAAATCTGTGTTCCTGGCTCTGCTCCTGGCCTGCTGGGTGGCCTTGAGCAAGTCATTGCACTGCTCTATGCCTCAGTTTCCCCATCTGTAAATTAGAGGTAACAATATTGGCCTGATTGTCATTTGCTACTTCAAAAGAGATGTCATCCAAAGTTCTTTTAATAAAATGTGCTTCAAGAATAATGGATGAAAAGTGCCAAAAGAAAGCTAGGTGTTATTATCTGCTACAGTGCAGTCCTGCATCTTTGATATAGGAGGCCTATCTAGAAAGAAGAAGCACTTTAATGCAAAAATCGGGTACTTACTAATGGCACCAGATATAGAAATAGTAATTATACACAGACAATCCACATTCCCTGTGGTGAGCCTTCTCCCTTTCTAGTTATTTTATTCCAGCAACTCTGGCTCCATTACAAATAATTTCAGGGGTCATCAAAATAATTTTGCTTTCCCATGACCTTCCTGTTAGAAGATGTATATCAAAATCCAGAGGCAGTCTGAGACAGCCGGATTGCTCCTTGTGCTTTCTGTTTCATCTCATTCCCTGGTTCTTATCCTTGGCAGAATTTATTCACCTGTTTTGTCAAATCACTTCATAAAATTCATGGACATAAAATATATACATAAAAACCCCCAAGTCACAGGCATTCCATAAAATGCATATTACTTTTAAAACAAAGGAAATTCTTAAATAAACAGTGCATCTTCCCTGCCAGACCATACCATCTATCTATCATGACAGCACAGACCAAAACTAATCAACCAGAGGGTGAAACTACTCTGGGTGAGGCTCTGGTTGTCAAATACGAACAGCTTCGCAAGTTCTGGGGAATGGACCGTACTCCTGTGGTATCCTATCACAGGAAGATGAAGTCTCCCTGCTAGACTGGGATCTGCTGAAGGTCCTGGAGAGGTCAGACTGCTTGCATTCCCATTTGCCTGACAAATTAGGACCCCGGGACGCAGGATTCACATGCGAGTGCTGACAAGATGGAATAGACATCACAGAAAGGCCGGCCCATCACTCAGCGCACCATGCAAGGCTGTACTTCAAGAGCAGCACCGTGTCCCCTGCTTCTGTGCGACATCGCAGCTCAAATTCAATGGTGGAGACCTACAACAATGGCCCTGAGTAGGCAGCATTTGTTGGGTTCATCACAGCGAGGCCCTCAATCAAAACAACAACACCCTCCCCTCTCCCTATCCCCCACTGCCGGGTGCCCCTTCCTCATGCAGGATTCATGCACAGACACCAAGGTCGGGGGCCAAAGCTGAACCCAAGCTGTGCAAATGCAGTTCAAGCTTGCCAGTCAATGCCCGTTGTTGGGACAGAGCCCTTCCCAAGAAGGCAGGTAAAATTCAGCAAGTACCCAGCAAACAGGGTCTAGATCAACACAAAAGCAGCACAGATAGCCTCTGCAGGATGGCTGGTCAGACAGCAGCTGGAGAAGGCAGATCGAAGGCGATATGTTTTAAGGTCACTAGTGATTTATTCAACTTTTACATCTAGAGACAAAAACTTTTAATTAAAGCCAAGAAGAAAAGCTGGAGACAGAGCAGGGAGCGCACACAGCCTGACAGTTTCAATTTTCATGTACAGCTTACTTCCTGGGATTGATATCTTTCTTTCTGCCGAGGAGCATCTACTCACCACTGTAAATCACGCAATGGCACAGCCGCCGAAGGCTGCTGCATTAACCCTTACAGCTGTCCTGACACGCCCGTCGATGAATGCCATCCCAGGAAGCAGTGGAATTCGATAGGCTGGGAAACGGGAAGGGTGGCAGAGAGCAGTCCCCGAGAGCCAGCCGAGGGGAGTATCTCCTACTGGGGGTTTGGGAAGTAATCACGGTCCATGATATTATATGAGGGGAAAGCAAGCAGCTGCTAGTGGGACTGAACAAGACACTACAGGAGAAACAAGGTGAGAGATACGTACCCAGAGAGAACATGACCATAAAAAGTGCCACATCCTTTCTGGGTAGGAGAGGTCAAGACTCAGCTGCAATGAAAATAAAGAGGATTCTTCACTGAGGCAGCTTGACACAGACAGCTTCTCTGGTTTTCTAGCTCCCAGACTAGTACAGTTCCACTACACAGGGAATCCTTAAGTCCTGGCTTTTCATGGAAAGGACTGTTGATCACACTGCTCTTGAGATGGGGAGAATAAAAATTGGAAGGAGTCGCAATGAGCCTGTCTTAGGAATTCCATTCTCCCCAGAGCTCAGCTGTGAAGCATTTCACGGTGGGAGTTACCTTACCTTCCCCTATAATCCCACCTCCTATGGGCTAAACCAGTTAATTAATATTGACAATTAAATCCAGGGGAATTCAAGAAAAATCAAGGAGCATGGAGGAAGAGAACTGGAACTAGATATTGGTCTGAACCCAAACTCTGGGTCAGCTCATAACTTTAGTTGACGTTCACTCCATGGGTCTGAATTTTGCAGCTGCTTAGGCTCATCTAATTCCTTATGCAGCTCTAGTATTTCTAAGGTGGCTACTGCTGTCATATATAAAATAGATAGCCTTAGTGCATTTTTAGAATGAGAACCTTTGTTTTTTGATGTTCTGAAAGTTTTGTTTTTTCCTCTCACTTAGTTTCCCGGTGAGACTAGAAACAAGGGTGTGCTTGGATCCTCATACATTGGCTTCTGCTTATTTTCTAAGATCAAGAGGGACAAGGAAGCTTTGGATTAGTCAATCAGCATCCAAACAGAGCTGGATGCTCCAAGTCATTTGCCCAGCCTTCATTTCAAGGTCACCTTAAAAGGGTGTTTTCACTGGACTCAAGAAAAAATGGTGGAAAAGCAAGGCAAACATCCCAATGACAGACCACAAAGAACGGTGGAGTCATTCTGGATGAAATCTATCAGGCCTGGATGTTGTTCATCCTCATTGATAAAGAAAGGAAGAGCTAAGAACAAATGAATAAGAGTCCTGGAGTAAGGGATTAAATCCTGAATTGAACAGGAGGACTGGAAAAATTACAATTAAATAAAATATGTGAAATAAGCACGGGGGGGGGGGAAGGCAGAGGAGGAAAAGATTGTGTGAAAGGCTAAGCTAAAATGACAAGAAATGTTTCAAGCACACAAGGATCAAGATGTCAGTGAAGGAGCTGGCCAGGCCTCCAGGATACAGCAAGAGGGAACTGTTTGCACAAGTGACATTGTAAACAGTGATGCTGGGTGATCTGTAAATTCAGGGCCTCATTCTCTACAGAGTAAGGAGAGGCATGGAGGCCAAAGGGAGATGTATGCTAACAGCCAAGATAGCCCCTAGACTCCTTTGACACTCCCTCAGTGAAAACTGCCTCTGAAATAAAATAAATAGATCATGGAGCAATTTTCATCCATAGATCTGAGACTTTCCAAAGGAAGGATGTGTCACATTTTCTGTGTAAAGTTGGGGGAAACTGAGGTACAGAGACTTACCCAGTCTATATAGATGAGTGCTGACAAGATGAAACAGATGCCACAGCAAGGCTGGCCCATTGCTCAGCTTGGTATGCCGGCTTTCTGGTGTAAGTCAGAAAAAAATAGCGTAGAAGGGGAAGGATGATCATGTGGCTTTGACTTCAAGAAATCTGGGTTCAAGTTCCCAGTTCTACTACGAATTTGGGCCAGTCACCTCGTATCTTAGTTCCCCACCTATACTAAGTTCAATATTTCCTTTCTCCTACCATTGGTAGGGTTGCCTATTCAGACTGTTAGCTCTGTAGTTAGTATGATGTCTGTTAATTGGCATAGGATAGTGCTTAATACAACGGGACTCGTGTTGTATGATAGAGAGAAAGAAATGAAGTCTTCAAGCACACACATTCTTTGATCTTTTGGCCGCAAAGGTTTGTTATGGCCATGTTAACGTTTTTTAAAGTTAGCTTTTATTTTACTTTTTTTTACGTGGGGGAAAAACTCTGAAGGAAAATAGGATCCTGACAAAGCAATGCAATATGTCTGAAGAGGAAAAAAAACTCTAGGGTCATGTGAGTCTAAGATAGAGAAAGATGAAAGAAGAGGAAGAGGAAATTGTTTTTCCTCCGAGGAGAAAAACTTATTGGAGTGAAACAAGCAGATGCCTCTTCATTCCTTCTCTGAGACCTTTCACTATGATCTTGTCAGGTATCCTGAACAAAGCAGCATTGAGCCTGGTTGGCACTTGGCTGGGAGACCAGCCAGAAAGCCCTGGGGACTGTGGGAAGTGGGGTTAACGATTCAGTAATTGGTGCTCTCCCTTCAGAAGCGGCAATGAGCAAATGCATGCAGTGGTTTAAGAGGTGATGCCATGCTGTGCTGGAAAGGCAGTTGCCTTTCAGGAGAAATCTAAACTGAAGGTTGTGTTCAATCAAGACCCTAGTGTGCTTTTCACATTTGGAGTGCTGGTGGTTATGTTAGTCTGGGGGCCCTGCCAAATCACCTCTTGAGCAATTGCCCTGCACTTCCAACTAAGGGAGATACAGTAGTAGCCGGCAGAGCGCCCAGAGCCTCTCTTCTTTCTGTTCACACACACACACCCCATGATCTTTACCTGCTCCAGAGAGCCGGTTACATGTGGCAACTTTACCACCTCCAGATGTCACCATCCGTGCTGAGCCAACTGACTGACGGATAATGTTGGTAACAGGACAAATGCCACATTTCTGCCTTTCAGAAGGTGAGAAGATGATAGTGTTATCTTACTATCTGGTTTGCAAAGTCCCTTGGGTTCCTTTGGACTAAAACTGCTCTAGAAGATGCCATTATCCTTATTAATGGGAACACTTGCATTTAGGGAGAGTGCTAGGGAAGGTTGAGGAACCGTGAGGCCCGTAAAACCTGATTTCGCACAGCAGGGGTTGTAGATACTGGATATGGTAATCAGCGACAGAACAGGGGAGCACCAAGGGATGGTGATTTAATTAAAGATAGTCAGCAGGGATTCACAAAGGGGAACTAGGCCTAACAAATCCGAGCAAATTGTTGGAGGGAGCAACAAAAGAGTTGAGGAAAGGAACATTGTAAACTTTGGCATTAGGCAAGCTGTGAATAGGCCCCATGCTAACTCAGCTGTGCAATCTCTCGCAGATCAGCAAGTATATAGTCTCAGGAGCGAGAAGCTGGGAGAAACTGTGGCAGGTCCAGATTGTGCTTGGCTTCTGTGTGGCAGTGCAAAGTGATGGGAGGCCACTCGCACTTGCATTCCGGAGCAAGGGCTGACAGAGATACTCTGCTTCCCTCCTAGGGCCTCTAGGGACATTAGCTTTTATGCTTTCGTTGGATTGCTGCACATTGAATGAATGGCTTTCTATTTCTGAACCCTTGGGTTCTCAGACTGGGGTTCGGGGGCGCATTCAGATGATCCATTGAGTTGCTTCTGTCACTGTTGCAAAAGATCTGTCACTTTTCAAGCACTGACATGTCCCAGGCAAAGATCCATGCAAAGGGAAGACTGGGAAAGGTGTCCGCTTGTGGACGGGGTGCTGGGAATAGTTTTTTGGATAAAAACCTGCGTAGGAGTGTGCTGAGAATGGTCCCCTCAAAAGGCCAAAAACTTGCCATGCAGAATACAGGGCGATGACTAACTCGTGGCAGCATGTTTCCATGGGTGCAAATTCAGCCACCGTGAATTTGCTGACATCACCAGGAAAGTACCAGTTTGAGGGGAGGGAGTTGTCATCAGTGAGTGGAAATTCAGTTCTAATAAGGTGAGGAAGAGAACAGCACAGTCAGCCTGTGGGGAGGGGACGTAATTAGCCAGCTCACCTTCATTTGTTTTCAGCTTGTCTCCTTAACATTGCCCTAACATTACATTGCCAGTAATCAAGAGCTACTGTTGTGCAAGGAAAGAATAGACGGGGGCTTGCGAATGGGTTTTTTTCCCTTACAAAAGGGGTCTAACACCAAGCAAACCTTTGAATCTGATCAAGAGATACAGATGGGTATGGGCAAAGTTTGTTAGCCTGTTTTTTTCCCTGCCCTTAGGTAGAGCAGGCCTGGAGGACAAGCTTTAGCCAACGCAAAGGGTTAATCCATCACTGTCACAAAGCACTGAGAGGACGGGGCAATGCTGCACACAGCAGGGTGCCTGGCTATTCCCTCCCCCGTGGGAGTGGGTCTAAAACCACAGAGACAGCACTGCCTCTTTGTGCTGTGAAGGGAATACTCCTGGAAGCTGAGTTGTGGTTTCGGGGGACGGCATGATTCCCCATCCCACTCTTTACACCGTGAATGCAGAGAACTGGGAAACACAATTGTGTGCGTTTCCCACCGCAATTAAACAAAACTCCGGAAGAATACTGTGTTTCCTCTTTAAAACCTATTGGGAGGAGGTTGGGGGTGGACTCAGTTTCCCTGAATGGCAGGAGACTCCAAGCATCAATGGTAAACGTGAAGGGGGCTTTTGCATACCTTTCAGCAGGCCAGACACTCCAGGATTTTGCTTTCCATTTATAGCTGTTGGCAGAACAGAAATACCATTGGGAAGTCTGGTCACCTTATTACATAACGGATGTGCTGGAAATTGAGACAGCCTAGCAGAGGGTTAGGGCAAACAGCAGGATGCAGGCCCTTGAAGAGCTTAGCTTTTCAGAAAGGTCAGAGAAACAAGGTCTGTTTCTTTGGAAAAGAGGGGAATGAGAAGGAAGTTATTTGAGGTCTGAGAAATTCTGAAGGGAAAAGCCAGAGGAGAGATGCTAAGAGAATATATAAGTGTCCACACAAGAAGAAAATAAGTGCAAGGGGCAGATTCAGCTAATGGTTAGATTTAAACCAGATAGGTTCCTGAACTGAAGAGAACAGAACCAAATCCTTTGGAGGAAAGCCCGTGTGAAATTCTTGTATGAGTATGTATTTGATATCCATCCTCCTCCGTGGCCAACCCCTGGAGTTGAGCTGCTAATGTAGACAGTTCTGTGGCTCAAGCAGAGAAGCTTATTGCAATGATGCTAGAATTTCCAGGTTCCAACTCTGCTTCTGACCCTGGACTGTGGGGGGAGGTTGTTGGATTTGGATGCAACGTTCTGATATATGCTAATGTGTTATTTGAACTTTGGCTCCCCTCCAAAGACAGGACTCTCTGCTCAAGTCCACACAGCACTGACATTAATTAGAGAGGATAGTTTTGGTGTGGTGCCGAGAGAGGAGAATTCTGCAATAGTGAGAAGGTCATCAGGGGGAAAGCAGTATTTAGGAATCCCAAAAGAGGGGACAGATTCTGATAATCCTCAAGGCATCTATGGGGTCTGTCCTGAAGTTGCTCCAGGTATGGAATTCCCATTGAATTCAGTGTCACTTCTACATGAGGAGAGGCTCATGGATTAAGTCCGTTTTGTCCTACAATCTCCCTTTCTCTTACAAAGCTTCACCTGACTTTTGGGTATCCTGTGCTCTGATTCCTACAATTCATGGGCTGTTTTCCTGCAGGAACTCCTATGGCTCCAGAGACGATGGCATGCATTTGGAAAAGATGGCGCTTTAGGGGATCTGCCGCTTGTTATTCATGAGTGCCCCTTGGGTTCAATCTCTCTACCCCGAATTCTAGAAGGCTGAAGTCTCTACCTGTTTAATTCACATCCGGAGCAGCCACAGCTCGTCCCTTCAACCGTGTGTCTCAATTAACGCACTCACCCTAGTCCAGAATATTCCCATATATCACCATCTTCAGTCCCCAAGCTCCCCCGAGCAGGAATACAAACGGCAGTCTGTCTCCGTGCCCCGCTGGCCCCGGGTTGGTCTGTGTGCCTCTTTGCTTCTTATCTCAGTAGCAGGAGGTCTTACCAACATCTGGATCCGCTGCAGCCCCTCCTCCCCATTGCTCCTAAGCAGAGTCAAGATGAACTGGGAGGGCCTTCTTTGGTTCTCCAGCTAAGCTGTCTAGGCTGAGGCCCACTAGATGCTCAAAGGAAACCCAGGACTATGGAAGGTTCTGCCAACAACTCCGAGCACAAACAGGGCACTGCAGGGGAGGAGCAGGCGACGCACATGCTGGGCTGTTGGCATGAAAAATGAATCACCTGCTTTACTCATGCTCTCTGGGCACTATTCGTATTTCAAGGTGACATTAAGACTGTGAAAGCATCTATCAAAAGTCCATGTTGAAGCATGGATTTAACCCCTTTCTCCAGCTAGTCCTGCTCCCGTCTCTTGGCTTTTGTTTCCCTCCATGTTTCGTGGTCCAGAAACCTCCTCAGCTTCTGCCAGAGCCATCCCTTCCTGCACCGTTGCTCTGTCCTCTCTGCCTTCCCACAGGGCTGTACTCTCACAAAGTTTATGAACGCCTGGCTCCCAGTCCTAGTTCTGAATGAATAAAGGGAGACAGCATTGTGAATGGCCCTCCTGCAGAGATCCCCACCAGGGGGACCCCTAGAGATGAGTCCTAGCCCTCCCAGGGGGAGATCTCTTCCAGGGGGAACACAGGGACTGTCCCCCCTCCTGGGCGAGATTCCACCTGAAAGTGTTCTGGGTATATACCATGGAGAATACCTGTGCCAGGGAGAGCGTGGTGAATGGCTCTCAGTCATGACCCCTGCCAGAGGGTGTATGGCGAGCAGCCCTGTGCGTAATCTCTCTGCAATCAGCCCTGAGTGGGGGCCTGGGAAAGCAGCACTGAAGACTAGCCTTCTTCAAAAGCACATTTTGTAACTTTTTTTTTTTTAAGGGAGAATAAATTAAGAGTTTATCTGTAATTTTCTCATCAGGACAACTGCATTGAAGTGCTAGGTAGGGTCCCCTATTGTATAAATCAATGCTTTTTATCACAAGCTTGGGCCTTCTGGTAATAAACTAAACAAGAGCAGCTGCTTTCTTCAGGGATGTAATCAGCAAACAGGTAAGCAAAGGCGCGTCGCTCATACTGATGGCGGTGGCGGAGCGAGTTAATTTGACCCAGAGTGCGGATTTAGTGTCTCCTGCAGTGGGACTGTTTCCACAGTTATCTCTCCAAGTCCAGCCTCTGTGGCTTTCAGCCTTATATCCAGTCCAGACATGCTCTAGAAACCATTACCATATTTATAAAGCTACCTGGACTGGCGGAGCACGCATGAGAGGGTTAGAAAGACCTATCTATTTTGCCAGCTGTGCAGCCAGTATTTGTAAGGGAGAGGAGATGGGGAGGAAATAATGATCCTGCATTTGCTATGATGGGAATGTGGATGGGCCTCTTCAAAAGGAAGTGTGTGACATTCATCAGGCCTGGGGATTGTAACTGCCCACCTGAGCGTGCCAACTTCCCTCCTTTGTGGCAACTGGCTGGCTCCTGGGCACATTTTCTTAGTGTTCGGGCAAATCGCTCTGAAAACTCCCCCTTTCCCTGGATTGCAGGATGGATCAGCAAACAAAGCTGGCCCTGAGGAGGAGTGTAGTCTGGGAGAGTCACAGCACGAGGAGAGGGAAGGTCAGGACTCCAGGGTTCTAGTTCCTGATTCTGCCCTAGATTCACTGTGTGATTTGGGGGCAAGTCAGAAATGATCTGTGCCAGTAAAATGGAGATGAACGTTCTTGGAGGAAGAGTTAGGAAGCCCAGTGAATGCACGCTGCTGTAATATCTTTGAAGGGAAGTTGGCACGGGTCTGTGGGTCGTGCTCGGAACCAGTCCAGTTAAAGTTTCACTACAGCAGTCAGGAAGGGCCAAGAATATCTCAAAGCCCCGGCACTCCTCCTCCCACCAAAAAGTGGTCAGTTCAATCTTTCTGTACCGTGGCTTCGGGATATTCTGGGGCCTGTGTTACCAGGATTGACCTGTTACTACGTTAGTTTTTAAGTGTACTTTCCAGAGCTGCTCGACAACTGCTGTGAGCCAAGGCAGTAAGCACTCTGAAATAACGGCTTCCTTTTCGTGCCGCTGCATGAAAGTGCGAGGTTCTGAAAGGAGAACGAAACAGAAAGGCAACAAGAAGGTCTAGGACGCCCAGGATAAGAGGAGATCTTCTTGAAGAGGAAAGATTTTTATTATGCTTGCACTGCCTATGACCATGAGGCACAGACGACTTCTCTGAGATTGTGCGTGCTGTATTTGGGATGTTTTCAGGGTGTCTCTGAAGAGGGATCACTCCCTCAGCTGAGGGCATCTGCCCACCCACTAGCAGAGCTGTCCATAACACCAGGGAGAGGAGGTCGGCGGAGGGGGCGTTCTGCGACTGTGGGTCCTATTTCCATTTTTCCATCCATTCATGCATCTGGGCAAAGTTTCTCTGGGCAGCATCCACTGGCTCCCTAGTTGCCTTCTGGGAGCAGTGGTCACTCTCTGGGATTCTCTGCTCGGTGTCCCTTTCCGGTTCCCTTCGTTTGACCCTGTGAACCCCATGCCTGTTCCTGTTCTTTCATTAGTTGTCCCCTGAAATCAGTTGCATCCCGGGTCCAGTGACTCCTCCCCTTAGGATGGAGGAGGGGCCATTAGCAGTGCCCGCCCACTTCCCGGAACACAAATAGAGCACAGCTGTCCACAATGTCAGACTCCGACTAGGTGCATCTGCACACCTGATGCCAACCTCATTATGTTACCTGCAGACTGGCTTTCCAGTCACCTGGAAGGCCACTCACCACATGCAGTTTCTGCAACACCCTTTAGCCACAAAAGACACCCTGACACACCAGCTTGTGCAGAACGAGGTTGCTGCCCTCTGTGTGAGATGGAACAGCCAGAATTTCTCACTCCTAAAGTCTGTGCTCTGCGCTGAGAGCCTGTAAACGTCTGTAAAATTCAAGGTGCTGGTTACCACACACAATATTGGACATGGACTGGGGTTTCCGCTGCCTCTGCTGCTTTCCCCCGACACTCCAGAAAACCACATGAAGGCCAAGACATTGTCAACAGCATGCCCTCAAGTCTGCAATTTGTTACCACCAGGAGTTTGCTTTAGCATAATCTCGGAAAGCTTTGCAAGGTGCATCCTTTCATCCAGACTTTTCAATAGATGCCAGCTCTATTGCCCCTTTCATTCCATCTCCTGGCAAGGTGGTCTTGATTTGTCCTTTCTTAAAGTGGTAGTGTCAAGGAGAGTTCATGGGGTATGAACTGAGCACGCGCATGAAATGCACCCACTGAGGTGAAATGTGTCATAAATGCTTGTAATAATAATACATTTCTATTCAACACAGATGCAGGAGGACATTTAATGGTCAGAAAGAAAATAGTTTAACTGGAAACGTGTGTGTGTGTGTGTGCGCGTGTGCGTGTGCGGGCACGCGCACCCAGCTGCTGGGGTCCCTGACTTTTAGTGGTCTGCCTGACCAGCTGAGGGAAAAAGATCGGACACTTGTAGAGTCAGAGACGTTTGATTTATTTTGTTTACATGTCTTTGCTTTTCCCTCTTGCATGGGGAGGCCAGTAGGAAGTGATCCATGGAGGCAGCCGCATGGCAGGACTCAGCTGCCTGCCTTTGGGTCCTGTACAGGAAACAGGCAGAGAGGGTGGCCCTGGGTCTCCCTACCCACCCCCAGTAGGGCTGGAGGCAAAAAGTCTATCCCTAACACTAGAGCCTCAGGATGATGAAGACCCTCATATCCCAGACAGTCCCACATTTGGGACTTTGGTTGGGAGAAGCCAGAAGCCCTCCTTGCTCAGCAGTGGAGCTAGACTGTTGAACTCTTTACGTACCCCCAAAGACATCCTACATGAGAGCAGAGAGAAATATTGACAGAGTCCCAGGATCTATGATCTAACACTGTGGTGTTTCCCCTAATGTCAATTCAGAGCACTGCCCTCCCCCCCGAAATCAGGGATAAATCAAAAGAAAGAACTTTTCTGCTCCCAAATCAGAGAGATACACTACAGTACAGCATGAGAGAAACACTCAGAGCATGGAGGATGATTGGGTGGGTCTGACATGCCGAATGGCATTCCTGGATATCACCACTCAATCAAAAGAATTTCACAGAGAAAGGCTCACATGGCAGAAAAAAAGGCCGACGATTCTGCTGAAATCAGCCCCCCCCCCGTAACAAAGGTTACACAGGAGGCTGATTGTCTGGATGCTAAAAAAGTGAAGGGGAGAAACTGCTATAATTCTGGACCGCAAAGTGAGAAGAGAGCTCCAAGCATCTCCAAGCAAAACTGCACTAATAATGGTTTTATGATCCCAAAGGGTTTTTCACTACTTGCAAGCTATGATCTGAGATCTAGCACTGATGTGCAGCCAGCTCTGAGGTGAAATGCAGCAGCTGTTTAACAGCGACAGCAACATTATGACTTATTTGCGGATAAGTAATGATGAAGAACTATTGATAGTGGGAACAGATTGCACGTAAGCCTGTGCAATTCTATTGACTTTATTGGTGTCATTCCTGATTCTTACTGATGAGAAACAGGAGACACATGCCCCCTGTACCTAACTGAATCTGCAGGAAGGCGTTTCGGGAGGCTGGAATTTGGCTGTGACACCAGGGTTGACGAGTCTGTTCTTGCAAAATGTGAAAAAAAGAGGCCAGAGCCTTCTCTCTTTGGCTCTCAAAGAAGCAAAACTCAAAATTGGCAGAAATGACTAGAATCATGTTCAGGATCTTTAACGAACAAGGTTAGTCATAATCTTCGTTTTATGCCTGTTGAAGAAGGCAAGACTATGCCTACGAATGGCCCTGGGGCGCCGTTCAGTAGAGTCAGGTGGAAGAGCGCCTTCTACTGAATCGTCATCCCAGCTAGGCATGGAAACACCTGGAGAAGTCTGGGTGTTTACCCCAAAATTTGGCAAAACTGCCCCCCATGTGCCAGGACCTCAACCCCAGCAAACAGCCTCAGGGGATGGTCTGCTCTTGTGTTCCTCACCCCTGTTATCCAAGGAGCTTTCACTCTAAGAAATATCTGTCCCTTCCTCTAAGTTGCTGTGTCAGGGACCTGGCTGTGAGTTTGGAGGAGTGAACACCTAACTCTTTTGAGCAATATTACAGAGCAATGGCTGGGTTGGAGACAATGCTAAACCTCTTCAGATATTCAGCTGGATTGTTCTTCACCTGTGCTGAGCTGGTCATTTCAGTTCTTTTCTTTGGCTTTATCTCCTCCTTCCTCTCCCCACCCCATTGGTTGTTAAATTGACTTTATTTCCCTGCAGTGGCAATTAATTTTGCCAAAGCCTCCTCCACAATTTGGTTGAAGGGTTCCAAGTAGTTCTAAATCTGAGGCTGCTGGGTCAAACATCTGGCCCTGACTCTGAAAACCCAGATCAACACAGGCAACCTTTCCCTGGTCCCCTCCAGAACCATGTATCTCTAATCCCACCATTGTTCTCAGTCCTTAAGCCTTTCAGATCCCTCTCTGTTTCCAAGGATGATGGTCAAGAAGGACACACCTCAAAGATGTAGCTGTGACACTCTGCTCTGGGCACCCAGAACTGTAAGCCACTGTGTTATCTTTCTGTCTTAGCAAGAGACATCAGCTGGATCTTAGATTGTGAAGTCACTCCCTGCCACCGCAGTCTGTCTGCCTCCCCAGCAAATTCCTCGAGACTCTGCCAGTGTTAACCTTGCCTGCCAGGTAACAATCAATGAACCCCAGTGCCCAAATTCCCCAGAGACATCTCTGTGGTGTACAGTCCCTCTCATTGGGCACTCACAGAAATGTAGTGTGCTGCCTCCAAAGAGACAATGCACACCGCATCTGTTGGTTTAGCTGAGGTCCCACACTTTAATATACAGCACTGACATGCTTTTGTAATCAAACAAGAATAAGTCTATTAATAAAGATCCCAGATTTACATGATATCAGGCAAGATAGAAAAAGGCTACAAGCAAAACAAAAATAGCTTGCTCTCTAGTGCTCAAAACATGATTTTAACAAGCTATGTCTTTGCCTAACAGTTTCCCACTTATATCGTCCTACCAGCATCTCCAGACAAGAAGATCCAATGTGCAAAGAATCAAAAGGTGCTGTTCCCCTTGTCCTTCAAATGATGGATAACTCGCTCGATGGATAGCTTTTCTCCCCTTATTTCCCAAAGTCCGTTGTCTTTGCCTCAAGAGCCAGGAAGACCTCCTGGGCCTTCAGATTCCAGTGTGTTCTCCAAGGTGTTTCCTCCATCACCTGTTAGCTTGATTGCTTTGTTTACCATATATGTAAATATGCTTGCATTGTCCTCTGCCTGTAATCCAGCTAGGCAGAGAGGTAAGAACACATTCCTTTGTCTAAGGCAAGCTTGTTTATTCACTGCCTCCCAAACGCATGGAGAACATTTTCCAGTACACAGACATAGCTCTTTATAGATAACCCATATGTACAACGCACAGTGATATTCATGACCAGCGGGTCACCTGTTTTATATACCTTAGATGACACTGTTTGGCTAAATATTCTGACAATTATGTGTTGAGTGCACCCTTTGTCAGTTGGCATAAAGAGCTCTTAGAGTCACGGTATCTATTTTTTTTTCTATAAAAGCCCTGCCTTTGTAGGAGCTGTGGCTGATCTTAAAGCACACAGGACCCTGAGCTTGAGCAGAAACCTAATTGCATAAGGGGAGGAGCTAGCTAGGTTTGCGTCAGTCTCTGATTCCACTGTCAGACAGGGAGACCATGCAGTCAGCTGCTTTTTTTCCCCTCTTCTAGTGCCAGGGCAGTAGTGGGAGTTCAGAGCAGCCCACATGTTGCCCAGAAGCCTGGAGCTCCATGCACACACTTGCATCTCATGGATTTAAAGCCAGCTCTGGCTGAACTTCCCTCTCTCTCTCCAGTGCATGCATCCTCACAGCATCAAGGAATCGCAGAATGTAGCCTCAAGCGTTTCTGAAAGGATGGAATTATTATCCACATTTTATTAATCAGGAAACCAAGCCACAAAGAGGTTAAGTAACTTATCTAAAAATCACAGCAAAATCACAAACAGGAGAGGACCCAGGGCTCCCCCTTTTGCAGGCCTGAGTATTAGCCACAAGCCTATTCGCTCCCTCTTGATGTAGGGAAGAATTTGGTATCAAATCTCTCTCTAGTGCGAGCTGCCGTCCGCCTGTTTGGCATTCTGGACGACTCTGTGAATGAATACTTTTCAAATGCTATAAATATTTTATGAATGTTCATCCACTTACTTTAATAGGGGATTGTAAAAGCATTTAAGCATATTACACCCAATCTCTCAGACACTGCATTATTCCAACAGAACTGTTTTATTAGAAGCAACTGGCAGGGTGTTGGGATTTTGTTTATAATATCTCAAAGCAGATGAAATCAAATGGCAGTGAAGGGGAAACAGCCTCGCTAGCACCATGTCCTGAGTTTGCTCCGATGCACCGGAAAGGTTTCATTTGCGGGGTTTTGCCTGACTGGATGTGAGCTTTTTAAAGGTCTGTTTTTATGGACTCGGCTTGAGCTGGCGTCTGAATATTTAACAACCTCCCTGCTACCTGTCCCCCTTCAGACACACAGCACGTGCAGCTGTGAACATCTGTCAGTGCCTGGCAGAAGCAGCAAGTGGGCAGTGTCTGGAAGAGTTCACAATCACGGCTCAGCCTGGGCAATTCCTGATGCCTCTCGCTGCAGTGAGCAAAAGGATGAAAAGCACCAGGGCTGCCTTTGAGCCACAGCTATGGGCTTATGTCAGAAGCTGCTTCTGCCGGTGACCAGCAGAGGCAGATGCGAGAGACAGTTGGTACTGGTCACGTCAAGCAGCAGGCGCTCTGGGATCCTGTTTGCTGCTTCTGCTGGGGATTTCAATTACCTTCCTGCCCTGGCAATGAGCAGAGGAGATGAATGTGAGAAAGCTGTATTTCATATCCTTGCCCTGCTTCACCTGGATCTGAAAGCTACGAACTAATTCAACCATCTGTGGGCAGCTACCCTCAATAGGGGCTCCCCAGGCAGTGTCGACACAGTGTCACTTCTTATGCTGTCTCTAGAAATGCGCCTGACCCCCAAATGCATGATCCAAACATTGCGTTGAGCCCCTGTTTCTATAGAGGGCGAGGGCTCAGACGCAAACGCTGTGGCGTGAGATCATAGCTAAAAAAACATCATGAACAAATCAGGGCTGCACCGATCCTAGAACCCTACGGGCTGAACGGAGGGCATAGCAAACGTGCACACACACAAACCAAGAGGCACTGGCGAAATGACAGGTGCAGGCCACAGGCAAAGCACATGCATGCATGTTAAGGATGGAGCCTAGGGTCTCATTTTCAGAGGTGATGGGCCCTCTGTGGTGCAGTTAGGAGGGCTGCAAGTGTTCAGAGCTTCTAAAAACCAAACCCATTGCGTTTCCCTGGGCCTCGGGCTCCTCTCTCACCGGGGTTTGGCAGGTTTCCTCCTGGGATTTCTGTTGTGTATGTTATGTCTTGCATAAGTGCCTAGGCTGCTGTAGCAACAGAGCTTAGTCTAACTCTTTTGCTATGGCAACTAGCTATTAGGGGATAGCTCAGCCCGTCCTGGCTAGTTTTAGTGTTAGCTCAATAAAGACACTCCCTGTGTTGCATCTCTCTGTGATCCTGCGCTGGTTTCGCTCTCTCTGAGCACAAGCCACCTAACACTTTGTGGTGCCGTTTTTTATTTGTACCAGTTTCTCTGGGAATTATGCCTACAGCTCAGCTTCCACCACTTCCTGTGATCTCCTTCATTATGGGATACCCACCAGGGTTCAAGTATCCTAAGACAGAAATAGGGTGAAATTAACGGGAGCTGAGCCTGTAAACCCATTCGGTGGCTTTGAAAACTTCATCTGCAATCTCCAGCTGCCTTTCTCTGAGCCTCCAGCACCAGTGGAGGATAAAATGTGCCTCCTCTCCCCCCGCCACCACTCCCAATTTATTCCCAGCCTCATACATGAGCCTTTAAAAGCCCATCAAGTTATTTGTGACCATGTCACCATTGGTTAAATGAATTTATGGTCTGACAGACTGATTTATGACTGGCCTTTCTGCTTCAGGCTGGTGGGCTGCTGATTTTATACCTCCAGCCATGCAGGACATCGAGCCGAGCTGATCAAAGAGGCGCCAATTTCACTGGCATGATTGAGTCACGCCTGAAGAAGAATTACAGTGGAAACACGCTCGCACACCACAGTAATCACAGGTCAACGGCATCTCCTACCATCAAAGAGACCAAGTATGAAGTCTTGGAAAGCTGGAGGATTTTAACCTTTCTAATCCGCCCGCTCACCCCTAAAATCAAGCAGTCGTTCATCCATATCGGAGTACTCCAAAAGGCAGCGCTGTTATATTGTAACGCTTGAGTTGCTGCTACTCATAGAGCCTCTTGGATCTCCGCTGCTGACACAAAGAGGAGGAGTTTTACCGGGCCACTTACACAATCCTTGGGAAGCCCAGTATGATTTCGTGACGCAGTATCCATGGAGCGGGATGCCTTCGGGACTCAACCCCCTTGTAGTTATCTGGACAGCCATGCTCACTGGTTCCTAATCAGGGCTGGTCAAAGGTTTCCTGTCAAGTTTTCAAGTGGAAAATTGGTTTTTGATTTAACCCAATGTTCCCAGAAAGTGTCGGATTTCCTCAGTATTTTTGGTTGTCGCTAGAAATCCACAAGTTTAAAAATGTTCGGGTTTTTTTGGCCAGTCTTGGCCAAACGATTTCCAGTTTTTGGTGAACATTTTCTGGTTTTTGATTAAACATTTTTGGCTTATGGATGCCAAAAAACTGACAAGGTTTTTGGCAAAAATTCAAATTTTCCAGTGAAAAAACAACAACTCTATTTTCCTACCAGTTCTGTTTTTAGCTTATTCCATACCATGACCCCCTGTTGCAACCAAAAACATATGTCAAGATCTCCTTTCCTTTCTAGCTAGAAAGAAATGTCACAAACCCCATGAGGCCAAACCCCACAGGCTGAGGGCTCTTGTACTAGCTGTACAGTTGCTGGGATGAGGACCAAGTGTTCCTCAACGTGGTAATAGGGCAGGGGCTAATGAATGTAGAGACTTCCAGAGAAGGGGCTAAATCCTGAAGTTTTTGCTGAAAGTTTATGCCCACTGAACTCAAGAAAGTTGTTCTTTGGTGATCTCCCTTCCCCTAGCTCATTTCCAGATGGTCGTTGCAGAGCCTTTTTGGGGGGCAGAGAGCCATGACAGTTCCTTGGATCGGTGAGGTTGATCTCAACCTCTTTGCCACACAAATAAAAAGCATATAGACTACTTCCAACGTAATCCCCAAGAAAGTTGGTTTAGTCATTGGGGCAGTAGTTTAACGCTGTAGAGGAGACACGGCCTAGATCAACAGAAGGGCTTTTATTGTTGATGCAGGTAATCCATCTCTCTCTGAGGAAGTAGCTAGGTCAGCGGAGGGATACGTCCATTGACATAGCTGCTTCGACAGTGGGGGTTAGGGAAACCTAACAGCGCTACACAGGGCATGACATTTTTCACAGCTCTGAGCGATTCAACTAGGTTGACTTACGTTTTAGGTGTAGACCAGGCTTTGGCCTCTCTGTGCCTCAGTGCCCCATCTATAAAATGGGGATAATAGCACTGTCCTGCCTCACAGGGTTGTGATGAGGATAAACAGATTAAAGATTATAAGGTGTGCAGGTATTATGATAATGGGGGCCATAAAAATGCCATAAATAGACAGCCTGCAATGTTCCCTGTGATTTGGAAGATGCTTCGTTCATTCCACTCTCACCGAGCCCTACCTAAAAGACAGAAAAAATATAAACGAACACTGCAAAAACCTCCTGTAACCATAATTACAGTAGTCAACAGACAGCAACTCCTTCTGGGTGAGGGACAGTTCACCTCTGGGTCCCTGATCCAGGTTACATGACTGGGGCTAGGCAGGAAAGCCTCCTAGCAACATTCCCGTGTCTCATATCTTACTACAAATACACCATTCGTTCACAAAACCAAACCCTACATGCACCATGTGTCTGAATGAAACACAAGACACGCAAAATATGGAACGGATCATAGCTCAGATGAGACAGTGCCAAAGCTAGTTTGAGGGGTCCTGGGATTTAGCCAGTGAGCAACTTGTAATGCACAAGAAACAGTTGTAATACCAAAAGAAACTGACACGGTACTGTCTCTCGAAAAATGTCAATCTTTCATTTAGACACTGGATAAATAACACCTGCCTTCTTCCTTTGATATAACAATTCTGCACAAAATTTCCCTGTTCCTACCAGTTTATAAAATTTCTACACCGACTATTGATGGACGCGTACATATAATATTACATCAAATACTTCTGCATATCATTCTGTACAACGTTCCACCAAGTATAGCTATATTTTTATGTGGAACAATACTGCCCCACATTCCTAGGAACCCATATTCTTATTTTCCTGTATATTATAACACTACAACTGTAAGATGTATACCTAATGTGTGTGGTATATGGGTGCATTATATACTTATCTGGCCTACTTGCAAAAGCCTCTGGCCTACTTGCAAAAGTAAAGGGAAATCCATGAATCCCTTTGTAAGGATATCCTCAGGGAGCCCAAAACCATAAGCCTCTGCGTTACCTCTCTGCTTCAGCAAGGGGAAGCATTACTGGTTCTTATACTATGTGTCAGCTCCTTGCCACACTCATTCTGTCATCCTCACCAGCAAACTCCCTGAGATGCCACAAATTTTAAACTTTCCTTACAGGTAACATTCAGTGAACCCCAGTTCCTGAGTTCCTCAGAGGTGTCTCTCCATAACGTCCAGTCCCTCTCATTCAGAGGTCACGGAACTGATTAAGTCCACTGTCTCCAAAGCGACAGAATGCACACCCAGCTGTTGGCTCACTGAGGTCGCTCTAGCTTCATACATAGTACTGTGATGGTTTATAGTAAAACTAAGCATAAGTTTATCAGTAAAGAACAGAGATTTAAGTGCTACTGAGCAAGAGAAAAAGGTTCCAAACCAAACAAAGGTAAAAATAAGTTGATACTAGAAAGTCACAGTTTACAGTTCTGATCTCAGGCATTTTCTCACCTAACTTCAGCCACATTCATGAAGGATCCACCTTTCACTCTATCCAAAAGCACTAGCCTCGTCTGTCTCTTAAATGGTGGATAACAAAGGAGTCCCCTTTCTTCTCTTTTAGAGTTCAGAAAACTTTTGAAATGTATTCTTTGAAAAGTGAACCCAAAGTTCCCTTCCCCTGCTGTTTGTTTGTCGGGGTGCAGCATCAAACCACTTTTTAGTCCTCTGGTCAATTTGCTTTTTTGATTGGCTTGGTTACTTTGTTTCCCTTAGATGCAAATCTATGTCCATTGTCCCTGGCCTCACCTTGCTCAATTTTCATTGGGAACACAGGCAAAACAACATTCCTTTGTCTAGGACAAACTTGATTATCCTCTCAGATTGCTTGATCTGAATATATTTCCAGCATACATACATCACTTCTTACCCACAATGTATATACACCACACAATGAATTCATGACTAGTGCGTCACCAGTTCATAGCAGATAGCGTTTGTTAAATATTTTGGCAACACTGTGATGGGTGCACCCATTGCCGATTCACATAAAGGGGATCTTAGGGTCATACCTTTAAATCCCAAGGCCCAGAAAGGTGAGCTATTGGGATTCTTCCTCCGGGATACACAGGACCCTCCTTGTGAGGGTACCCAGGAAGAATTCGCTCTTGGATTCCTACCTTTCACACCTTCATGCTCCCAAATACAATCGCTTTTTTGCAATTTTCATGATTGGCGGAGGCATTTGTCAGCTGACCAGAATATTGACAACCCATTGGCTGAGTGACCGGAATCACTCGCAGACTCGGTACAGCAGGAATGATGGAGGGACGAAAGCACGTGTAGGGATCACAGCATTCATAGCGCTCAGCCTGGCCATGTGTCACCCTCACCCTGTCCCTATTCCTGTATTCGATGTTATCTGGACAGCACCTTGCACTGGGGTCTCAGGCCCTGTCCTGTGCCTCATGCCTCTATCCTTTGCATAACTCGAAATATAGTTTGAGATTGAGGAATGAATTCCACTGCCAGTGCAAATCAGACTTCCCTAACTGGCCTAACACAGCCTCTTCCACGGGAGACTTTTACTGGTCTGTTATTTCTCATCCAAGACAGCAAACATTTCAGCACGTGACAGCTTCTGTCAATGTGACATCCCGGTGTCTTGTTTCTGAGATGCTAACACACCTGGAGAGTCAGGCCCTGTTTCCTCTGTCTGCTGCTTTACCCTGAAATAACAAGCCTGGGATAGCAGGGAAAGGTGGAGGCAGTGCTAATCCATCTCTCTGGCCGTGCACTGAAGAGCTGCTGCTCCCACTTCCATCCGCTTTCAGACAGGCAACCACAAGGCAGTCGGAGGGTGGTGCTGGGAGAGATTGGTTCAGTCTCCCAAAGCGATGGAGTCAACTCCACTTGCACAAAGTGTTCTCAACACTCGGAAAGGCTAAAGCACCCTAGCCTGGCTTGCTACGCCCATTCTAGGAGGAAAGGCTGGTAGAAATGCAAAGGCATGACTGACCCCAAGGTCAGATTTGCATATGTAGGGATTCAAAGCAACCAGAACGCATCCAGAACACAGCTGGGGCTGGTGTTGATGGCTGATTTCTCTAGCAATAGCAGAAAGCCAAGAACATTACTGAACGATGAAGCAAAGTGTAGGTTACAGTGCCTTTAAAGGCTACTTACCTACCTCACTATTAGTGTGCCTCTACACTGGACACTTGCAGCGCTAGGCCACTTTACACTGCACTGGCCGTGTAAAGGGCCCTGAAAGTGAGTAATTCCCCCACCACCACCAATTCGCTGTCAGGAAAATCAAAGTGATATATTCTGTTCTGTGTCACATAGATGTTAGCCAGCTTTAGCTGCTGCAGTGATGGTTCTAGTAACCCATACGCCCCCATCTTTCTCTATGGGCTGGACTCCCCAGCTGGACTTTATCTCCCATTATGCACTACGGTCTCTTCTCTGGGGTGCATCGAGGGAGTCACGTGACTTTGATACCTCCTGATTCGGGGTGAAAACACTCTGAAATACTGGGATGGAAAGTCTGATTTTTGACCTTCTCTAGTACTTGGTATGTACTGGTAGGTCCAAAAGTAGTTGGACTAGAGATTTGATGCACGGAAAGCCGGGCAATGTGGTTATTTTGTGTGTATAATTATTATGTTAGAGGTAAGAATGCAGGTGTTATTTTATGAAGTATATAACCTCTCTGATGGAATCATCAGGACCTCTAGGGAGTCATTACACTTAATGTAGTCAAAGGGGAATTGTCAACTGAAAGTGCCTACTCCAGAAAGTTTTGGGTACTGCTCCATTTCCGATTAAATTTTAATGTAGCGACTGCTATTCTCTTTTCATTTTGCATTTCCATCCTGCAGTTGTAAAGTAGCCCTTTCTCTAGTCAGCATGATGTGATGCATTTGTTAGCTTCGATAACTAGAATTTAAATATGCATTTTCCCCTTATTTGTTTGCAGATCTCAAGCATTTTCCCCAACAACATATAAATTGGATCCCATGGGATCCAAAACAGCATCTGCTTCTACAAACATGTCATCTCTGGACATCCTTAACAGATAAGGGTATAGACATCATATCACTTACAATCTCTCCAACAGTTTTTGGTAACATTTCAAATCCATTTTATACTGAAATGACACAGCTTGCTGTTTCAGGAATGGGTATAGTCCAGGTAAGTAACTTATAGTTTGAAAATTAATGGGTGCCACTGATTGACTTTATCCATGTAAATTAAAAGAAAATTCTAGGAAAGCTACAATAAAAAAGGTACATTTGTTCGTCGGTATATTGCCAGCTGGTATTGAGATTTTATTAATATCTTGCAATATTTAGGTCATAAATCAAATCTGAATCCTTATTGCACATCCAGAGAAAATTACTTTTCAGTGACATATGGTACAACCTTCAACTATTATAAATTAATAAAATTCCAGTAAATCTACTAAAATTCAGATATTATTTTTTACCCTCATATTACTTTTTATGGACACTATTAACCACGCACAGAATTGAGGTTGAAGTCCAAAGGTGAGAGTTTATTACACAGCTAGGGGAAATTACCTTTCAAATGACTCAGGGCATGAACTTCACATCCCAATAGTCAGCAAGGACTTCAAATCATTTACACATTCGGGATGCCTGATTTATATTCTCGGCCTGATTAAAGAGTTAGAAGGATCCAGTTATAGTTTGCCACTGAAAATTCTTGCCAAGGCAGTAAAGTTGTTGTAGTTTGTATAGATTCTTTTGCGTCTTTCCAGGCATTCCCTGTTGTGTTTCTTGTTCCCAAGTTTTGTGCTTAATAGATTCTGTATGTCCTTGGTGTTAGTCAGCCAAGAATGAACGTATTTGGGCAATTTGTCCTTCATTAGTGGAGGTATTTTTGTGCCTCGAGGTAATGAGCTGCTCAGAAGGACAAAAATCTCTTTGTGTGTGTCCTGGTTAGCTTTGGGATTTTAAATTGAGTCTGATTGGTTAATATCTGGAAAAGTCACATTTGCCTAACTCACATTTCTCTGCCAAATTTGTGTAAAACTATGTTAAATCCGGTACTCTCAAATATACCTTCCAGATTCGTGCCTGCTGGCTCCCATCTTGTCATATTTTGTGTTTTTCCTCAATTGTAGAAATTAGAGACCAAACAAAGCAACTGGACTTTTCTGCATCGCTTGCTACATTGCTTCAACATAATCTTCACAGCTCCATCCCCCCTCCTCCTTAATGTCTCTGGGCAGCCTTTCCCTTTCTTCTTCACTAAGAAGTCTAGATGACCTCAACTGCTCCCATGCTTTTATTAGCTATTGATGTACTCTAATGGCTCACAAAATACCTCTCTAATCTGATATCTTCTCCTCTGTCCAGCCTTATCTCTGTCTCTGTACCCCTGTATGTAGCACTGCTTTCTCAAAAGCTCAGCTTCTCACCTTTTCTTCCATAACTTTTCTTTTCCCCATTCTTAACTTCACCTTCACTTCTCATCTAAATCCATCCCTTTCACTAGAAGAGAGAGAGGAAACTCCAGTTGTATGCCTCGATATCTCATTTCTACCAGGCAATGGTATAATATGATCCAGTGGCTGGAAGTCAAAATCAAAGTTGAAATGGGAAATGAGATGCAGATTTTTAACAAGTAGGGCTATTAATCATCAGAACAGCATCCCAAGAGGTGCAGTGGATTCTGCAGCTCGGGGATGGCTGGCTGTCTTTCCAAGAGATATATGCTTTGTTCAGCCACAAGTTGCCAGGACTGCCGCTGGAGTCACTGGGTGAAGTTTTCTGGACTGGGTTATGCGGAAGGCCAGACATGATGAGCATAATGGTCCCTTCTGACCTACGCTCTATGAGTGGCTTCCTTTTTCTTTCTGCATCATATTCAGGCTCACCTAGTTTCTCACTTTCAAAGACATCCAGAGCTTTCTTCCTGCCTACATCCCAGCTCTCACTTGCTGCTCTGCCCTTCATATATTCTGCACTCTGCTTGCTCCTATTTTTGTTTCCTCATTCTCCTGACACAGGGTTTTGTTTTGTTTTGTTGTCTTTCACTACCTGAGCATTAAGAGACATTGCTCTTCTCTTCCAAATCCCTCATCACAGCTCCCTTTCTCAGGCTCTTATTCCAGCCACCTTTTTGCTCCTTTATTCAACTGAAAGCACAGGGTGGCTAGAAGTAATTACCTTGATTAGAGCTTGGCCACCACGGCTATACATTTTGATTTCCACTGCTCTTTCCATTCCCAAATAGTATTGGATGACTTCTATTCATTATTTATTGATTTAGTCACATCCATCCGTTGTACTGAAAGCAATGCCAGTTGGTCTCTGTCTAGTAACCACCTTTTCTCAGGTTTCTGTATCACTACTTTTATATGCAGAAAGGTCTCCAAGTTCCTCAGTGATGCTGAAGAGCTAAGGAGCAGATTCTGTGCGGGCGTGGAAACATATTAGAGCATGGCATCCATGTACCATGCAGTGTTTGAATCTTCCCTCCGTCTTCCCTCCTCCGTCACTGCTCCCTGACATTCTCTCTAATGCAGGTGGTTAAGGGCTCCAACTCCAGCACGAGAGGGCATAAGGGTTAAATCTACAGATGGGTCAAGTGGTAAATACATATCGCTTAGCTGAAGGCAGACGTGGGCCTGAGTAGGATGTAATAGGAACGCCACTGGGGAACTCAGGGACCCTTGGGGCCTCAGGGGTGCAGAACCCCTGGATGATCTTGGCACTCTGGGGACTGCACCTCGTGCAGCATCCTTTCAGAGGATGGAGGCTTTAGTCCTGTAATATCACAGATTATTGCAGAGGAGCCCAAGCCCTGCTTCCTCCCCATCTCCTTTGGGTGCTGTATGACCCCAGGGGGATCATGTAGAAATCAGGCACAGCACCCCCGCGTGCACAGGGGCTGCAAATGTGGCAGGCCTTATGAGTAGCCATACAAAGTGTTCCTTGCAAGTTCCCCCAGCCCACCACGCACTGGTGAATGAGCCCGTAGTAGGAAAAGGAATGGATTAGGGTTGTACAGGATTGGTTAGATACGGACACCACGGGGAGAGGAATTGCTTAGGGTGGTCCATGGAGGGGGGCACTAGGAGTAACATGATGGAATTGAATGCAGGGAAGCTCAGGGTGGATACCAGGAAAAGATTCCTACCAGTGAGGTCTCTTAGAGGGTGGAATAACATCCCATTGGAAACAGAGGGGGCTCCAGGTTGATTAGTTTAAACAACACTAAACATATCAAATCAATATAGCAATGAAAGGAAGAATCCTGCCAGGAGGAGGGATGGACAGGAGGACACAATGGGTCTGGGAATTGCTCTGAAAAGCAAAGGAATTAAAAAGAACATCAGCTGTGACCTGCCCCATGGGTCTGACCAGGGCATTAATCCAGGAGACACCTGGGAAGGAGAGTTTCCATAGCCTTCAATGGCTTTGAACAAATACCACTGGCTTCGCGGAGTCTGACATAAGTCCCCAATTTTGGTCTGCCCATTGTTCCTTCTTTGTTATTGCAATAAACCTCCTTACTTCTAACGGCACCTTCCCCCAACGTGATTTGCAAATACTAAATGATATTTGACCCTGATGCAGCACTTCCACTGCAAGAACTGACTCCTTGCAGCCCTACCGCACCCTCTATCTGGGGAGCATTGAGACTCCATGGTAGAGTGTGAGGAAACTGAGGCACGGAGAGGTTAAATGACTTTCAGGTCTCATAACAAGTCGGTGGCAGAGCTCAGGTGGTTTGGCTGGAATGCCTGGAAAAACACCCAGATCGTTTGTTTAGTCACCCATCAATATATAAGAGAGAAATAGTTCTGTATGAACTGTCTCATTCAGGGAGCTGAGAAGGAAAGAAAATATGCGCGGCCATTTCTTTGATGTGCCTTTTCCGGGGGGGAGGGAGAGTTTTTGAAGGGAGGCATGATGGGGAGGGGCACAGTTGGGGCATTTAGTAGGTTATTTCAGAATGATGAAGCTCATATGTTTATTTAGGAGCTGTAATTTTAAATAACCAGTTGGCAAATACCTAGCAGGCTTAATAATCATAGTGGTCCCTTCTGGTCCGATAAGTTATGCATTGGGGGGTGCTGTTTGTGTGTCTAGCAATCCAAATAAATAGTTAGCGAAGGGTCTTTGCTTCCAGGTCCTTTTGAAGTCAGTTGGGCTGCTGGCGTGTGGAGCTGCTTACAGGATTGGGGCCTCAATCAACTGGTTTAGTTCCCTTAAAAGCTCTTGGCTCAAGAGCACCCTTTTAGGGCCAGATTTTCAAAAGTGGCCAGCATGTTTGCATGCTGAGATCCTTGGAGACTCTGATCCTCGTGTTTGATTTCCTCACTCCCTGTGCCTCATGCTCTGGTCACACTAGCGGAACTACCCAGCTGATGGTGTCTTAGGTGGGGGTGGCAGGGCAGAGGGGTTTAATTTTGTAATGATACATTGAAGTACTCCCAGCCGCAATTTGTCTGGCTTGTTTGTGAACAAATTACTATAGACGCTGTATCTATAAAAGATAGTGTAGCATGTGTGTTATTCACAAAATAAAGCCTTGTTTTATTGCTCTGGCCCTTATTATACTGAGTGTAAGTCATCCAATTGCTTTTATTAATGATTTGTAGATGGCATTATTTGAGCCTGAGCTGTGGAACTAGAACAGTTTTGTTTCACCCAAGAAAAAATGAGAGAGCACGAGGAGGAAAAAAAAAAACCCAACAACAAAAACCCGCTAGCTCTGATGATTGATTCCTGCTGTCAGGAATCATTAGGCATTTGGTACTTATGGAGGTTTTGGGCTGTGGGCCCATGTTGGATAATCCCTCAATCCCTAAATCATTTCACTGTAAACATAATCTTTGAGTAGCAAAGTCATTCTTGGGACTCTGCCAGCATCTAGGGATGAAGCTTGTCAAACGATTTCTCCACTTGCATTTGGATGTAAATTGCTTGAAAGACCGAATGGCAGGTGAGCCAGGCAGATGCTGAATCAACAGCTAAAAAGTGGACCCGTCATGATCTGGGAGCTCTGCCCACCCCATTGAACCCCCTGTCTGCCACCATGACCTCCTCAAGCTGTTCCAACAGCCACTGAGCTCACGCTGACCTGTCCCCAGGCCACGTTCTCTCAACAGCTGGACAAACAAGTGAGCTTTGTTCTTTACAGCGTTTGCATTTGGATTGTTTGCATGTAGGACACTGCTGTTGTGTTGTTCTCTGCTTCCGATATACTGGTCTGTGTCTTATTTCACCTATAGCGAGCGAAATTCCTACATTGTAGAGTGCTCTATAGACTTGAGTAACCACTTGATTGCCAACCTATAACCTTTAGTCCACTCCTTTCCAAAAGCACTGGAGGAAAAGAGATGAGATTTCTCCAGCATGTTCAGTAAAGAACAGATCTGGGCTGTGTTGGAAAGAGGGGTTGGCAGGTGTAACTGACAGCAGAATCTGTTCATATGATTGTGACATATTGCAATATTTGGGTGCCTCGTTTATGATGTTATGAGCCATTAGGATCTGAAAATATGGCAGAGCTCTCTTTTAGGAAGACATTGTATTACTTCTCTGTGTGTCCCAGGCCAGCCAGGAATTTGCCCAAACCTCTTTCAGGCCTAGTTATCAAGAGTTAAGTTGAACAAAGATTGAAATGATTAAGCATGTGACATTAGAAGTGGATGCTTAAAGAGAATGGGTGAAATTCCTTTTGGGTGAAAGGCCACTGATGGTGCTGGAGTCACACCAAAGGAAGAATTTGTTACCGTGTTGCTTCGATGTTCATGGCAGGATCGATTAAGGCCAGAAGGGACCATTAGATAATCTAGTCTGACTTTCTGAATAACACAGGCCACCCATTGACCCCTGATTAGCATTAGCTGGTATCAGAACTGGATTGATCCTAGCTTTTCCACTCTGTTCTGGTTCTGAAAGGTGGTGGAACCCGCAAATCTGTATTCCCCAGAAACAGGGAAAGAAACTTTTTTTAGGATATATGGCAAGCAGGAGCACTGGGAAACGTTTAGGTTGAGACCTTTTGTTCAGCCGTGATGCGATATCCCCTTACTTTTCAATGCCAAATTTGTCTCAACCAACCAATGGTTTTGATGTTACTCAACTAGGGACTTATTTCCAATGATCTTTTATTTTGTGATGTTCCCTGATGTATTGATAACTTGCTGATAAATGCTGTGCTGTCCTAAACCAAAGGGAATTGGATCATGGGTACTGCTCTGAGAGAGGAAGGGCTTAGCTGTCAGAGGGAGCAGAATCTGAAATGGGCAACGGATTGAATGGAAGAGGTTAGGGTCAAAGAGGGTTGCAGTCACCTCCTTAAGCAGTGCCACAATGGTCAGTGTCAGTATTAGAATGGTTTCAACATGTCTGTCTATTTGGTCCCAAGAATCTGTCTTAGGTGCTTACGTGACTCATTATCGTAGTTTCTGAGCATCTCACAATCTTTCATGTGTTTAGCCTCACAACACCCCTGAGAGCAGCACAGTGCAGTTCTTCCCATTTTACAGCTGGGAACTGAGGCACAGAGAGACAAAGCGACATGCCCAAAGACACGCAGAAATCGGGGGCAAATCAGGGAATTAAACCTGAGTCTCCTAAGTCCCATGCTGGCACCCTAACCGCTGAGCCATCCTACCTCTGGGACAAGAGTCATTTGTCTTATTTGCACTACTTTCAATCTCTCCTCTTCTCTACAGCGTGGTGCACTTCAGTAAGAGACTGTCCATGAAGATATTGCTGCAAGCAAATGACATTTTGCTCTTCATGCCACAGTGAGATACAACTCTTCTCTCTGCAACAGTTAAATTGAGACACAGGCTCTCCCAGGAAGAAAGTGTCATCTCGGACTCTGTCCAAACCACAAAGCACTCATTTTTTTGACTGATACCATAATACTTTACTTTCTCAGAGCGCCTTTCCTGCTGCCAGATCCCGCAGCACTTTGCAGATGGTATATAAAAGGATCACGTCCAACCTGCACTGAAACACAGCATCCTCCAGGGTGAGAGGCACCAGACAGTTTGCATCTACACAGCTGAGATTTTTGGAGGGGGGAGAGAGGAATAACTTCTGTGTGAAACTAAAAGGGGATGGGATTGAAGCAGGAAAAATGCAATTCACAGGAGATGCCGGCTTTAATGCCCCATTCATAAAAAAAAAAATGTACCAGAATATTTTAGAATGACCAGGAGTGATTTGGTCCCGATTTCCATCTCACTCCAAAGCCTTACGTTACTGTGCCCAAAGTCTATAATGGGACATTGATTCAATCCCTTACTTGGAAAGGAAAAGCTGCCACATTCACTCTGAGCATCTTGTGCATTTTACTGAAGCCCATCCCCTCTTTAGCTTAGAAAAGAAGGTTAGGACCACACCCTGAGGTGGACTGGCCTGATTTGTCATTGTGGAAATGATTATAAAATTACAGGTACAGGAATTATAACCTTGGCACCCAGAGCAAGAAAGGGGGTGGATGACTTGTGAGCGGTGCACACATGCACGCACACACTTACAGTATTTAGTAATAATGACAAGAGTGGTAAAATGTGGGTTAAAAGCCAGTTATGCTGGGCCAAATCCTGAGCCCTTTATTCAATTTTTCCTCCACCCCCACATAGACGAACATCACTGACTTCAGTGGGAGTTTGGCCAAGTAAGGGACACAGCATTGGGCCCATTTTCTATGGGCCCATATAGGTTCCTAGGCCACAAAACACAAGCAAAACACTTGGAGAGTAAGCTCTTTGGGGCAGGGCCTGTCCTTTGCTTTATGGTTTTGTTCTGTGTTTGGAAAGTGCCTAGCACAATGGGGTCCATCGCTGGGACTCCTAGGTGCTCCACCGATAATAGCTGTAATAATTTGTAGTCGTCTATGAAAATTTCGGCCTCGACCTTTGTGTCAGACTCTCCTCAAGGGAAGAAGAGCAAATCACCAGCAATGATGAATCTCCCCTTGACTTCAGCCCATGCCTCTGAAGCGAGCTGGAGGTCAGAGTCACCCAGCCTGTTTCCAAAGCCAGCTTGCTTCAGCAGCCACCAACTGCACTGCCACCACTTTGACCCCCAACGGGCTAGCGGCGCCTCACGCTGTTTATTTAGGAAGTGGCATAAAAGCTTTGGACTCCACTGACGCCTGCTGGCTGGCTCTTTGCTGCAGCCATATCCAGCTGCTATTGGGCTCGCTAAAACATCCGGATGAAATCGTGGTTCTAATTGTGCTCTTTGGCGCACCTCTGTAAATTCCAATGGCCAACAGCAACCCGAGGTGTTTCAGGCTGTGCACAACGAGCTCCGTCACGGAGCTTCCTCCAGCAATTTTAGTGACTCCCGTCGGCTCCTAACCTTACACTCATGAGACCCTCTCTCCACATTGCCCGGCCCCACGTCATCATTTCTGTCTGTCATGAAACCGTTCTGAAAAGTTGCTTCTTCCCTTAGGCTGCCCTCTGGTGGGAACGGTGGAAAAGTGCAGTCCACGCCATCAATGCGAGCACGTTCCAGAGCGTGAGCAGCGGGCGATGTAGGAGCCTTCCCCCTCGACCCCAGACAGGTCACACTCATGGCTTCAAGCAAGTTTCCTCTTTGCGCTGGCTGGGGAGAAGCTTTTTACGTTCTTGCTTGTTTGTATTGAAATGTTTGGGGTGTGGGGGGGGAGATTGCTAGCAATATCAGCCGGTCCCCCCAGCAGGCTAGAGAGAGAGAAATCCCATCTTCTCCTCACCTTCCCACCCCAGCTGGGATCAGTGGCCTGCTCTCGACCATCACTCTTACTCCTCCCACTCCACGTAGTTGCTTAATTGCCCTGCCTGTGTTAGTCAGCGGGGGACACTCTACCCAGGATCACCTCTCCCCCAGGCTTATCCACTTGGGAAGAGTGGGGGAAGTCTCTGGAAGATGCTGTAACATGACGATTTGCTACAGTAGCTCCTAGAGGTCCCAGTCCCGGTCAGGCCTCATTGGGCTAGGTACTGTGCAAACGGAGTATGAGCGTCCCTCAGCCAGACAGCTTACAGTGTGAAGAGACAAAGGGTGGGGGGAAAGGCAGTGTTGTTATCCCCATTTTACAGATGGGGAACTGAGGCACAGAGGGGAGTGAGTGACTTGCTCAAGGTCACCCAGGCAGTCGGTGGCGAAGCCAGGACTTGACCACGATTCTCCCAAGTCCCAGCATAGCGTCTTAACCACAAGACCCTCCTTTCCTCTAGCAGCCATGTTAAGCAGCCCTGTCCTTGCAGAATAATCTCAGCAGACACGTCTACTCTCCACTTCTTCTTCAGGCCCTCCCATGAGCCCTTCTTGCTTGGGATGTCATTGCTGTGAACCCAACCAGGCCAACACAGGTGAGGGCTAGAGTTAGCGTGAGCCTCACATCAAAGGCCTGTTTGCTGAGGAGCACATTCCATGTCAGTGAAGAAGCTGCCAGGTAGGGTGACCAGATGTCCTTATTTTATAGGGACAGTCGTGGTATTCGGGGCTTTTTCTTATACAGGTGCCTGTTACCCCACCACCACCTATCCCGATTTTTCACACTTGCTGTCTCGTCACCCTGCTCTGGAGCCTTCTTGCAGGGGCTACTGGAGTGCTGTAGGCATGGCCCCATGTTGTTGGATTGGCATGGCTCCATGGTATTGATAACTGACTTTCTCTGGCTAGAGACTTCTCCCTGCTGCAGCATGGTGGACTCCCCTCTAGGCCTCTCTGTTTAAAAACGGAGGGTGTCTAACAAATCCAGCTGAGCATCTAAACTCTTCGGTGCTTTTCTGAAGGTCGTTCCTCAGTGAAGGACACAGCTGGCAGCAGCTGTTTGCTAGGCTAAAAGACTCTGGAGATCATGCTAAAAAGGGATCATTTGACAGCTCCACTGGCTGCTCAGGATGATGCACTGCAACGGTCTGGTCACCTTTCTTCTTCTTCATCCTCCCACACACTCAGGTGCATGGGGCATCCATCAATTCCTGCCTGTTAGTTTGGTCTTGTACTTGTTTGCTCAGGCGTCCGAGTGTCACGTTGATGGATTTGGCTTCTCTCTCTATTGTTCTGTGTCAAGTTCACATACTGTTGAACTCTTGCCCTGGCCCGCTGCACACCGATTGCATCCTGGGGTTCCTGATTGAAACAAGCTAGGTTTTATGTGACGGGGTTCTGGCCACTTTGTGGGGGAGCAATATCAATAGGGACAAGGCTATAATTATAATATGGATTCGGTTTACTGTATTAAGTTTGGATTTCCAAATACAGGAATAGGCCTGTGTATTGAACAAACCTCTCTGTTTCTTGCATAACATGACCTTAAACAGCAGTCCAGGATGACACAGAATAGGGCACGTAAGGACAATATGTTCCAGCTTTCACACCGGGCTGCCAGATCTGAGGCTTACTTCCACCTTTATCTATTCTACTTTCTCCTCCTATTTAACCATTGCCCATCCTGGAACAGGCTATCTGGGAGGCTGCCAGGATCTGCAGTCCCACAGCCTGGTAACCTGTTTCATGGAACTTGCATGG
Organism: Mesoclemmys tuberculata; assembly: GCA_007922155.1. NCBI lineage: Eukaryota > Metazoa > Chordata > Testudines > Chelidae > Mesoclemmys > Mesoclemmys tuberculata. The sequence goes on from ML675655.1 coordinate 13,353,682, forward strand.
CAGAAATAGACCACTCTGGTTGCATGTTAGGTCCTGAAATGATGGCTGGAAAATGGGCTTGGGGGAAATGGGAAGAGAAGGGTCATAGCAGCACAGGGAAACGTTTATGAAACCAAAGCTGTTTAACATATTCATAAATGATCTGGAAAAACAGGTGAATAACGAGATGGCGAAATTTGCAGACAATGCACAATTACTCAAGATAGACCCAAAACAGACTGTGAAAAGTTACACAGGGCTCTCACAAAACTGGGTGACTGGGCAACAAAATGACAGATGAAATTCAATGCTGATAAATGCAAAGCAATGCACATTGGAAAACATAATTCTAACTATACATACAATATGTTCGGATCTAAATTAGCTGTTACCACTGAAAAGAGAGATCTTCTGTGGATAGTTCTCTGAAAACATATTCTCAGTGTGCAGCAGCAGTCAAAAAAAGCTAACAGAATGTTAGGAACCATTAGAAAAGGGATAGGTAATAGGACAGAAAATATCATAATGCCACTGTATAAATCCATGGTACGCTCACACCTTGAATACTGCATGCAATTCTGGTCACCCTATCTCAAAAAAGATATATTAGTATTGGAAAAGGTACAGAGAAGGGCAACAAAAATGATTAAGGGCATGGAACAGCTTCCATATGAGGAGAGATTAAAAAGACTGGGACTTTTCAGCTTGGGAAAGAGACGACAGAGGGAATATGATAGAGGACTGTAAAATCGTGACTGGTGTGTAGAAAGTGAATAGGGAAATGTTATTTACTCCTTCACCGAACACGAGAATAAGGGTGAGCCAATGAAATTAAAAGGCAGCAGGTTTAAAACAAACAAAAGGAAGTACTTCTTTACATTGTGCACAGTCAGCCTAGGAAACTCATTGTGGGGGGATGTTGTGAAGGCTAAAACTTAAATGGGATTCAAAAAAGAATGAGAAGTTCATGGAGGAGAGGTGCATCAATGGCTTTGAGCCAAGAGAGTCAGGGATTCAACCCCGTGCTCTGGGAGTCCTTAGCTTCTGATTGCCAGAACCTGGGAATGGACGACAGTAGATGATTGCCATGTTCTGTTCGCTCCCCCTGAATCATCTGGCACTGGCCACTGTCGGAAGACAGGATGCTGGATAGATGGGATTTTGGATTATTGGCAGATAAGTCTGCTCAATGGTCTGTGGGAATGCTGGATGGGATGGGAACTGAGTTACTGCAGAGAAATCTTTTTTGGGTGCTGGCTGGTGAGTCTTGCCCACATGCTCAGGGTTTAGCTGATCGCCATATTTGGGGTCGGGAAGGAATTTTCCTCCGGGGCGGATTGGCAGGGGCCACGGAGGTTTTTCGCCTTCCTCCGCAGCATGGGGCATGGGTCGCTTGCTGGTGGATTCCCTGCAGCTTGAGGTCTTCAAATCTCACTTTTGAGGATTTCAATAACTCAGTCATGGGTTCGGGGTTGTTATAAATGTGTATGGGTAGGGTTTTGTGGCCTGCCTTGTGCGGGAGGTCAGACTAGATGATCATATTGGTCCCTTCTGACCTATGAGTCTATGAGTCTATGAGATGGACCATTGGTCTGACCCAGTATAGCCGTTCTTATGAGAAATGGATATATATGCAGGATCAAGCCCCAGGACAGCCTGATCCGTTAGTGGCGATTAGAAGGAAAGGGCTGATATAGGGAAATCCCAAAGGAACTGGGTCAGAAGCTCTCTACTAATTGTGACAGCATTCATGAAGCAGAGTACAGGGAACAGGAACTGTTCTTGGGGAGAGGAGCTTGTGCTCTGGTATGAAGCTAAATCAGTCGAGGCTTTGAGCCTGCTCCCATTGAAATCTAAGACAAATCTCCCACTGCCTTCGCTGGACCCAAATCCTGGAAACCTAGTGGCTAGGGCACTAGAGCAGGACACCTGGGTTCTATTCCCATCTCTGCCACTAACCTGCTCTTTGACCTTGGGCAAGTCGATTCCCCAGTTTCCCCTCCCACCCATTGTCTTTTCTATTTAGATTATAAACTCTGTGGGACAGGGACCATCTCTCCCTGTGTGTCTGTACAGCACCTAGTGCAATGGGCCCTGATCTCTGTTGACGTCCCGAGGCGTGATAACACAGATCATGGCAATGGGAGGCTAAAAATGCCATGCACCTCTGAGTTGGGGGTGAAAACGGGTTTTCCTTTAAAGATGACTGACAGTTATTTCCAGCCAGGGGAATGATTGAAGGACAGTACCGGACAGCCATGCTCTTTCAGGATCCCTATAGGATGACCTTTCTGCATCCAAGAGCTGCCGCTTCTGCTGCGAGCACAAAGCGTGTTCTAACCCTGCTCTTAGATCTTGCCCCACATGGAGCGGTAGGTGTGTTCTGAAGCCTGGATCGAATTCGCCAGCGTTCCTGGGTGCTCAGATGCCTGCCCATCCCAGAGAGGCTCCAGATTGTCATTTTAGATCCTCTCCGTTGTCACTCACATATCTGATGTGACTGAATTCCTCCAGACAGGCGGGACTGAGAGAACGGAGTTCGCTGATGGGGCCACCATGTAAACTCAGAGATGGAACAAGAAGGACAGCCAGCAATAACCAAGGGCATGTTCACTCGGCTCCAGTTCTGTCGCTCCTCTGAAAGGCCCAGCTTCCGGGTCTGTCTCTCTGCGCCAGAGTCCTAGAGACCCTGGCCCAGCTCTGTTTGGGACATGCTTCTGGAGTGCCTCATTCTTCAGAAAAATCTGGGTCAGGGCCACGTGGGGGGCCACACCCAGCTCTGCCCGTCTCTGGCTGTCATCTGGGGTGGCAGTCCTAGGTTACTTTGTCCTCTCAAGGGATGTGCTAACTCATGGCTCCCCCAACAAGGTCCTTGTTTTCCTGTCCCCACACTTGGTTCCCCCTGGCACTCGTCAGCCTCCATTCATCTGCCTGTCTCTCCCTACCTAGTCTGCAGTGCCCCGACATTGCGGTGACTCATTCAGGCCTGCTGGCTCCCTGCGGTAATTACCAGCGGAGCTTTCTCTCGTCACAGCTCTTAAGGTGGGCTCACGCTGTGATAAATAAGCTGCTTAGCAGCATGGAAAGAAATGGTATTTAAAGTTTAATATCTTTTTTTAGCCCCTTTTCAAAGAGCGCTGATTGTGTGATCTGTTTCAGGGAAATGCAACGTGCTTTGTTGCTTTCATTCTGCAGGGAGGGTGCGCTGGTGGGGAGTGGGGGGTAAGGGGGAAAGAGGGATGGTTTGTGTGCAGCAGCTAATGATGAAACCAGGCTGTGCTCCCTCTTTCTAGCCTTCCTAAAGCTTTGTAAAATGACTGACACCCTCATTATACAGTTTAATGTCAGCCTGGCGGCTTAGCTCTGCCACCGCAACTCTGACCGGATCAGCAATCTACACCTTTGCCCGTCCAGCTCCTTCCTCCGGAGCAGAAGAATGACAAGATGCCCAGTTTCCAGGGGCATCTCGAGCCCTTGCCGTGGAGAAATTTGCTCTGCCGGGCTGGCCTTCCCCAGGATAGCAGCCTGAGGGCCCAAGGTAGAGCATGGGGGTAAGTCAGGGAGGGGAAGAGGGAAACAGCTCAACAATTCAGGGCTGTGAGTACAGGCTGCTTCCCCCAACCCTGCTTGGTGTGGCACTTGGCCATCAGCCCTGAAATCTTGCAAAAAACCATTGTGACGCCCGTTTCTGCAGACAGTCAAAAAAAAAAAAAAGACATTGTCCTTTTCTCGAAGCATTGCACAGGGATAGCACCAGTCCATAAGGCTTGTGTAATGCCTAGGCGTCCTGCTGGATCTTTGCACAGGGGTGGATTTCAGTCATTACTGCATTAAGCCTTACAATGCTCCCATGGGTGGGGGTGAGCGCATTGGCCTCATTATACAGATAGGGAAACTGAGGCACAGAGCAGTGCCGTGACATGCCCAAGGTCACAAAGAGACTCATTACCAGACCTGAGAATGGAACCCACAGTCCCTAGCTTCCAGTCCCATGTCCTAACCGCTAGGCAGCACCATATCACCTCCTCGGGGGGGGCCAAGTTACAGCTACCACATCTGTCTCCAGCTTTGCCCCTGTACCCGCAGCCAATCATATTCTGGCTCTGGGTGGGACTTGAAGGCATCAGAACAGCAAAGATTTCGGGATATGTCAATTCTGTCTCTCCCTGCACCTTCATGGTTTGCAAGCAAGCCCCAGGGAGCAGGGAAAGTGGAGGGGGAAAGTGGCCAGCTCGGCCACTGTGGCGAGGATAATGCAAGAAGGATATGGCAGGCCCTAGCTAACAGTTTCTGTGCTTTGCAAGGTGGCAGATAGTGTTAAGCAAGCAGGGTGGGGTGTGTGGGGGAGGTGGCTGCCGGCTGGAATTATGCGTTCAGATTTCACACCTCCAGAAGGCTGGCAGACTCCAAACAAGCTCTCTGAATTCAAAGCCCCATGAATCAAGTTACCAGGAACATCTGAGTGATTCCAAAGGCTTGTACTGCTTTGAGTAACAATTTATAACAACAAAAGCCTCATTTAAGACAGGGACCCCTGTGGGAATGTTCCTATTCATTTCCCTCTTCTGTGGGTAATTGCAGGAAGATGACATTTAAGTTGTTTTACAAAAGTGGCAAGGAAAAAGAAAGACACACACACCACTGCTGCATGGGGGTGAGGAAGAGGTAGCCTGGCTCAGATCCCCAGGGGGCTAGCTATCTGAATGTGGATCCTGCCATGGTTGGATGGGTGGGGAAGTGGGCTGTGGGGGGGGAGGCAAGGTCCTGAATTGATGCAGCACTTCACTGCTCACTGGGTGAGCCTGCTAAGTGCCTTTGTGCAGTGGAATTCAAGTGCTGGTGCACCAGTCACCCATGGCAGGGGGCTGGTTCCTTTCACCAGCGGGAGGTACTGCAGTGCTCAGCGGTGGGAATGAGATCCTTGGTCCCAGTGGCCAGGTGAGTAGCTCCTGCGGTGTTCAGCGGCTTCAGAGTCACAGTCTTGGCACCGGCGCTCAGGTGCATGGATGCTGACTCACTCAGGCACCGGGAGTCAGAACTCAGCCAGTCCGGCCATAGCTGGAATTGGAGCGCCAGACGGAGCAGACCTGTGGTCCAGAAAATCCTCTTTCTAGATGCCTGGCTAGTCCGAGTTGCCAGATTTGGGTTGGGAAGGAATTTTCCCCCAGGCTGGAACCTGGTTTTTTTGCCTTCCTCTGCAGCCCAGAGAATTGGTCACCTGCTAAGATCATGTGGGTGTCTCCTTTAATCAATTCCCTGGCATTTCAGGAGCAGCAGGAATTGCTGGCACCTCAGTCTCGCCTGTTCCCAGCCCTGCAGCTTCCCGCGCACAAACCTGACATGCTTTGGTTTAAAGTCTTTGGAAACAATATAGGGGTAACCTAGGTGAAAATTAATGGCCTGTGTTATTTAGGAGGTCAGACTAGATGATCCAATAGGCCCTTCTGGCCTTAAACCCTATGAAATCCTGGTGATAATGCCGAGGTGCATGGATCCCGGTGTGCTCAGGGGTTGAGAATTTCAAAACATTTCACTCAAGTTCCTAGAGGACCCCTAATTACCAAGCGGAGGCAGGTGTTATTGAACTAGCAATGATGCGAAAACTCAAACATGTCATCACAAGAAAGGGCAGGGGATGGGAGAAGGCAGAAGGGGGCTGTCAGAAGGCAGCTGATTTGAAGGACAAGCAATAACTTTTCTCTCTCATCAAGCTAGCTCATCACCAATCAGAATAGGAGATGCATGCCTGCTGTTCTCAGGACTCCTAGAGCTGGGATATATAATCTCTGTGTTAATATTCTGCTTTTAAAAGAGGGGTTCCTCTCAGGCCCACTAGCAATACATGCACACTGCGGAAGGAGCTGGTACAGGCATCCCTGACAAGTTATTTGCTAGATGAAGCCTGCTAAGTAGGTTGGGTGGGGCCCATTAAAACCCATTGGATGTCATCAATCATTTGGTAGAGTAAGGAAGCCTGACCCTCCCAAGGAGAGAGCAAACACTGATTGTTGTTATTTAACATTATATTGTGCGTTCGCCTACAAACTAGAGGGAATAGGGGAATAAGAGCAAACCCAAACTCACACTGTAAGGAAGGAGCAGCAGCAGACACTAGAGGGGTGTAAAATGTTTGCAGTACGATGTAGAACTCATCATCACAATTCTGGGCTTGACATGAATGTGATGCAACACCCAGCCATCTCCCCACACTTTTGTAGTTACTGTGTGGGAGAAAAAAAAAGACAAAAACCCTGAGGGCTCTGCAAATTAACCTGAAACCACTATTTTCCCCCATGGGCCCAGGTAAAAAGTTTGCATAGCTTGGCTAGGAATCTCACCTTAGTGGAACAGATTGGAAGTAGACCTGGTTGGGAATTTTCCAACTAAACTTCTTTCAGAACAGCAAATGCCAATTCGTTGACCCCAAAACTATTTGCGGGAAGAGGTCGGTTATGACACGTCTCCGAATTGGAAAAAAAGTTTTAAAAAAAGTTTCAAAGGTTGTCAAAACAGCCTGCTGACATTTATGAAACCACAAATATTGCGTTTCAAAATCTGAGCTTATTTATACTCAACTTGTTTGCTCATTTGCTTGAGAGGTTAACACTGAAACAAAAGCGTTTGCTTGACCGGATTCCCATTTCTTTATTATTAGGTGACACAAATCTGAGGTGTTGGCAAAAATTTGAGGTTTTGACTTTCTATCTCAACATGGGATGGGAAAAGTATTAAAAAGTTTTTATTTCCCATCCAGCTTTAATTGGAAAGTCATGGCCAACCATCACCTTTCTATGGGCAGACACAAAATTCACAGTGGTGGAGGAGATCATCTCCACGAGCCTGTGCCATCGCTTCTCTCCTGGGAGGAATGAGGAGACACTGGGAAGAAGTGTAGTAACAATTTAGTCTTGGTCAGGGGTGCGACTGTATGCTCTGGGCATCCCTAGCCTCTGATTGCCAAAAACAGGGAGTAAACAATAAATGGAGGATGGATCACTCAATGATGGCCTGTTCTGTTCATTCCCTCTGAAGCACCTGGCATTAGCCACTATCAGAAGACAGGACACTGGGCTGGATGGACCATTGATTTGACCCAATATGGTTCTTCTTATGCTTCGTTCTTCTGAAAATGGAAGTGCTTTAGACTAATTAAAGTCACTGGGATTAATATGCGGGTATCTGGATGACCTCTATGGGCCTGTGATATACAGGAGATCAGACTAGATGATCCTTTTCTGGTCTGAAACGACATGAAATCTATGAAACTCTGGGACTAGTCTATATTGGGAATAGAGACATCTCACTCCCAGCATCAGATAGAGGGGTCTGGGAAGTGTGAAACAGCCTATTCCTTCTACTGTGGAGCCGCCTTCTTTTTTTGTGTCACTCCAGAGCCTTGCTGTATATTAGATCTGATTTAAATCCCTTAGACAGGATTAAACTCAGGTGAAGGCCCAAGCCTTTCATCTCTCATGAGTTACAAAGAGATAAAATTCAATCTTTTCCCTGCCACGCTCGGGCGGCTTTGGAGGAACCCGAAGGCCGAGGCTGGGGTAATCCATTGCACCATGCAGACGGCCTGTGCGTGTGTAAAATTGTTTTAATGATCCATAGCAGAAGGGCGAAGGAGGGGGGTGTCGTCTGGGGGCTTGTTTCTGTGATCGAGATAATTGGCCCTGCAATGGTAAAGGCGAGTTGGCTGTCAGCTGCTAACAAAGCGTGCGAGAGGACGAGTGACACGCTGACAGGCCCTGCGAACATTCAGGCCTACACTTCCCTGCCAGCCAGATCATTGCAACCCTTCCGCTCATGTTCAGAAAGTGAACTGGAGGCAATGGCTCTCCTGGGGCAGTTGGAATAGCAATGGGATGTCAGAGCTTTGCCACAAATCCCTACAAGGAGACGGTCCTCCTCCCTTGCCCCTCACAAACAAAGGAGCTTTGCCCAACTGAGAAACATGCAGCCATGTTTGGAATGGCTACCGGCCCTTCCCCCCTCCCCTGGGTTGCACAGAAGGGTCTCTCTGGGGGTGATGGCGTGAGCCTGCGCGGTTGCACTCAGGGCACGGACAGATAGATGGGTATGGTTCATTCTTGCTATTAGGAACGGAGGGGGGGGTCTTTGCTGTAGTAGGTTCTCCCTTCTAAAAACCTGAAGGCTCCAATTCATGGGAATGTTCATTTTTTGGTACGTTTCCCTCATGGTAGGGATACTCTGCCCCCTGTCAGACATAACCCCACCTCCCTTAGCTTTCTTGTTCGTTGTACTCTTTCCCACCTGCCTTCCAACTCTCTCTACAACCAGACCAGAAGGGGTTGCTGGAAAGCAACACAAGACACTTCCCTTCCTGCAAGGCCAACCTGCTGAGTAAGGGTTTGCTCTCAGGCCCTGTTCAAAGGTGAAACTTGGATTGCCTACATTGCGCTACCATGCACCAAGGAAAGGGCAGAAAGGAGACTCTGTGGGCACGGGTCAGGCTGAGACCCTGTTGAAATGGATATTTTAATGTTGTTGGGTCTTGTGTCTAGGGTTCCTAGAGCCATGGGTAGGCATATTTCACATCTAAATAAAATTCTCTTACTCTCCTTTTTCACTAGATCGCCTCATAGACTCATAGGTCAGAAGGGACCAATATGATCA
>ML675655.1:13362700-13375446 GCA_007922155.1 Mesoclemmys tuberculata
GTCTCTGAACCTGTTCCAGTTTGAATTCATCCTCGTTATGAAACTGATTTGTTTGGCTCCTAGAAGGCGGTGTTGAGATGATCACACAGGGAGTTTTGTTTACTTTTCAGCAGGGGAAGGGGCCTTTTGTTTCCTGTGCATTCATCCAACTCCACAACACCTGTCAAAGCACTCCACAACTTTGCCTCTTCTTGTTGGAAGAAAAAGGTTTGAAAACCAGCCCCCAAGAGAACATGATCATCAAAGATTAAATGGACTCCGGGTGACCCACTTGACACACTGCTTTCTGCAGTATCCTGGGGTCATTCCAATGGAACCCCATTTCTAGCACACCAGAGGGGTCATGCTGCGTCATATTCTGATCTCATTTACTTCCTAAAGCAAGGTTGCAGTGGGGGAGATCTAGGTTGGACATTAGGAAAAAGTTTTTCACTAGGAGGGTGGTGAGGCACTGGACTGGGTTACCCAGGGAGGTGGTGGCATCTGCATCTTTAGAGGTTTTTAAGCTGCAGCTTGACAAAACCCTCACTGGGATTTTTTAGCTTTATTAGAGCTGGAAGGGACCTCAGGAGGTCATCTAGTCCAACCCCCTGCTCAATCTATGATTCTAATTCCTTTCACTTCAGTAGAAGTGCAGGTTCTTCATTACTGGTGAAGGAAGATCATAATTTAGCCTTTTGCACTTAAAATAAAACTCAGTTGCAAGTGTATTTGTTAAAAGGCTTCTAAAATAAAAAAAGATGGTCAACAAAGGTCTTTTTTCATTGCCTGTTTCTATTGCAGTAGCAGCCCCAGTAAAGATCCCATTGTATGGGATACTCAAAGATGAAGATTCAGTGTCCTTCCAGTCCACATACACTCCATACAGGACTCTTTTCACTAGCAAAACAGCCACTTGCTTTTGCTTGATTGACACACCCCAAGAACACAGTTTCTGTTTAGGAGAAAGCCCTATAGTTTTGGCAGCTAGCACTGTTCCCTTGTGTCCCTTCCTGAAACTCTCTAATCTCAAAGTATTTCAAGGGAGCATAAAGGCAAATCTCTATCTTTCCTCTACCACTATTTTATAGATCGCCTCCCTACCAAATATTCTACAACATAACCCCAGTTTACCAGCCCCAAAGAAAGAAAAGCTGTGCCGGCAGGGAGCTTATATACTGCTCCTCCCTTCTCTCAGCTGTCTGCATTTATGGCCCATACTGGCTTCAGCTCATGCCCAAATGAGCTTCAGCTGCTCTTCGTCATCCACTCTGTTAGTCCATTGATCAACACAGATTGTCTTCCTCAGATTGTGCCTGGAATCTTTAACCCTTTGTGTGCCCTATGACACCACCAAAGGCTGGGAAAGGCAGGAGAATTGCTCAAGCTACTACAAGGAGGTTTCCTTCAGGGTCTGATCTATTTCCATAAGGGGCATGCTGCCATTGTAGCCTCCTCCCCCATAGCCTAGCCCTCAGTCCAGTTTGGCGGCAGTACTCTTGGAGACTATATTTACACCCTCAGGGCTGACATTCCCTTTCAGCACGTGAGCATCTTGCTTCTGACTTAAAACAACTGTTCTCTAGTGAGGGGGCATGGAGTGCTGGTGACCTGGGCCAAGATCCTCAAAGGATCTGGGCCCTAGTGAGCTTTTCCACATGGTGGGCAGAGACTCTCACGTGTGTGGGTCTCCAACTACGCAATGATGCTTGCTGAGAACAATAGCCAAATCCAGATTCCTGGAGGCTTTTCAGAGGCTTTCAAAGCTAGTGAAAACCTAAGCCCAGCTCGGCCTACTGTTTCATAGCTCTGTGTAGCTATTATTTGTATTACTGGAACAGGGTTCCATTGTGCTAGGTGTTGCACATGCTAATAGTAAGATACAGCCCCCCTCCTCCTAAGAGATTACTGTCCAAGGCCCAGATTCATCAAGTCACAATATGCTAGGGACATCTACATCTGTACAGTGCCCATTGCATGATCAGGCCCTATTCTTGATTCCTTGTGCCAGCTCAGCCGTCACCACTGACCCGACTTCTCCTGCTTTCCCAGTCCCATGAGCTTTGCTGACCTTAGTGGGATGCTTAGGAGTTTACTTGTTGGGTCAGCTCATGACACCAGGCTGGTGCATGCGACTCCCACTGCTGATCCTAGGGAATAAAAGCCTTTCATGGTATGCTCCTGGAGGGAAGTTCATGGAACTCTTGTTCCATGTGGCTGCTGTAGGGAGAGGTCTCTGGAGCTGGGTGTCCTAACTGGTCCCAGTGCTGCTGTTGGGTTGAGCAGATGTGAGGGGCAGGCAAGCCTGACTTTCTTACTTCTGCTGCACCTCAGGGCCAGGAGACATTTATAGGCCTACTTCATGCTGGAGAAGGAGCTTGCAGTCTATACAAGTGGTGACTTTCCAACTGAGATGAGAGCAGAACATCATCTAGCAACGTAGCCTCAAGCAGGTTCCATTTTAGTTCCCTCAGTGGAAGTGCTTCTGAGGGTCCACAAAGAGCCCTGGATCGAGTCTTTCCCTCATTGTAATACACAGAAAACACTCACAGCAAACTTAGTCACTGGATGAAAAATGGAGGAACTCCATCAGTTAGTTACACTCACCTCTAGTGTTTGGCCAGCAGGCGCAGTAGAGTTCATGCCGGCCCAGGGTCTCTCAGTCAGCCATCCATTTGATTCTGGTATTCCACTCCTAGGTTAAGACAATGTCCCATGGAGCACGAGGCGGGTAGACTTATTTCCTTTATAATCAATAGGACCAAAAAATCAGTTCAGTAGTTTGCTTAGCTCTAGCCAGAAGTAAAACCATTATTTTATTATAAGCAAAACCTCTCTCATATTTGCCTCTAATTTGAGAAGAAGGTGGCCGATCGCCAAAGGACTAATGAAGTATTCCAGTTGTCATCAAAGGGTTTTATCTTTGAGCATAAACAGACAGCAAGCAGAAGAGGACTTATTATTATTTTCCATTCAGTGATGTTGAATGTTTAATCACAGCTTCACAAGGGCAAGTGTTTCTCTTTGGATTTCTCTCTGGGCTTCAGTGGCTCACCCTGGCTTAGTTACAGACCTCAGGCTAGTCCCAATAGACTCTTGTTTTGTCCGGACTTGTCTGTTATCACTAGTTTGTTTGAAAGGCCTTCAGGAGCACTGGGGGAGATGGGTGGTTTTTGCAAGGTTTTAGCACAATGCTTTTGTAATGGAAATTTCTTATTGGAGAGAAATTTTAATAAAATATGAGTTTTCTTCTGAACTTTTGGCAGGGAAATGTGATTGGGTTCCCTTGGTGTGAAAGAATATCTGAAGTGTCATTAGGCATTTCTGGCACATTGATATACCCAAGATCTCAAGATAAGCCCAGTCTGGCATCCACAGAAGCTGTTTAGATCTTTCTGTTGGGGTCCTTTTATGAAATGCAGGGCTTGAAGTTATTACATTTGTTTCAGCTGAATGACAATTTTTTCCAGATTTTAGAAAGCAAAGAGCTAAATGTCCAAAGTTCAGAGGGCCAAGAAACTCTGCTGGAGCCTGAACGCTCTTCTGAGGGAAACTGGTTTCTGACAGAAGAATAAATCAAATGCAAGTATTGTTAAGCACATAGATTCTCAGTGGAATCTGTACATCACAGTTAATTAACAGAATTGGTCAATGTTTTTCTTTTAAAAAGAAATTGGAATTTGACCATTTTTCAAAAATGGATTTTTTGTAAAAACATGTTGTTTACCAAAAATGCCATTTTGAAAAATATTGACCAAAATGTATCATGAAAATTTGAGGATTTTTGCTGTTCTTTCTGTCTGTCTGTGGCCAATTTTGATTGGTCACCTTAGCCATATGGTAGAATGTTTTGGGGGTTTTTTTTCAAAAAGGAAAATTTTCCTTTTCAAAGTTTTCCATTATCAAAACGGACGTTTTACAAAAATCTTGAAAATCTGCAGAATGAAAAATAGGAAAACACTTCAGAGAGTTGGTGGTGCTGCTCCCGGGGCTTGAAATGACAGATGTGCTTAAGTACTGGGTCAGGGCCAGAGTTCTCAGTATACTGCAGGACTGAGTCCAAAATGGATCAGCTAAGCATCTGGACAGTGTTCTTTGAATGACCAGCTCTAGCAGGGTTAATGGATTCATCTACTGACTATTCAAGGCCACTTTTCCAGAACAACCACCATTCAGAAATCCAGCGTTGTATTCCCAGGCACACAGTTTAGAGCCCCTGGGCTAAACAAGCTCACTTCCATGTTTAACCATTCCATAGAGATGTTCTGTGAGTTTCAACCTCTGTCACAAAACACGCCGGGTAGAAAATGTAATCCCGACTGCCTCCGTTATTGACATGCACAATTTCAGTGCAGGATGATAGTAGATTCCCGAGCTGCTCTTGTGTCCCTTTCTTTATTTTCAGAGAAAAATGTAGAGACCTTATATTCTTTTTCTGTTATTCACCTTCCTTTCCTGTCAGAGAAGAAATATTGATGGTTGTCCTCATGAGGGCTTGTGGAAGTACTAGTTATGAATAATTTTCATTAAGAAATTAGGCTCCATTTCAGCAAATCAGTTAACTTTTTAACCACTTAACTATAAGCACATGCTTAAGTCCCAGTGACTTCAACAGAGCTTCTGCATGTACTTCAATGCTTTCCTGAATCAGGGCCTTAGTCTGGTTAGCAAATTGTTTATGAACCGATCCTGCTTTATGTGAATGGATTTATTATTTGTAAGTATTTTTCAAACAGGTTGGGCAAATTATTTTTTCAGCTTGTGGGCTCTTGCTCTTTGCTTTACACTATTTTCTACTCATTCATTATTAATGTTGCATGATTGGCCAGCTACATCACATGGTATGATTTCTGCTTCCTGAAGCTTTTTAAACAGGAGGAAAAAATGATTAACAAATAATGGATAACATACTTTCTTACATAAATCTGCATACTAATGTGGGTGAAACATTCAATGTTTGCAAATATTTTCATAAATTCTCTGCAGCTGTCCGAATGCTAACATATAACGAATAATATAACTCTATGAGTCATACTTAATTAAACCGATTGGTTTCATTCACTATGGGCCAGAGTTTCAAAGGTATTTAGGTGTTTAAAGATGGTGGTAGATGCCTGGTGGGATTTTCAAAAGGGCTTGAGCAGGAACGGTGCCAAACTCCCACTGAAATCGACAGGCTTAGGGGTGTTTGAATATGCTACTTAGCACCTAGCTGTGTCTTCAGGTGCCTAAATACAGAGACTTGGCCAGCCACAAAACATGCAATGGATATGAACTCCACCATGTAATTGTAAGACACGCCATCAATTGTAAGACTCCACCATCAATTGTAAGACACTCCATGACAGGAAATGAAATGACGGTGTAAGGGGCCTAATGTGGGTTGTTCCAACTGAAGACAAGTTAAGGGAAGCTGGACTGTGTGGTATGGGTGTATCCAGAGGAGATCTGACGGCTATATTGGTAGAATGGCTCTTGCAATGATTATGGATGGAAGATGAGCAAGGAGGAGGTCGGAGACTCTGTGCATGAAACAGATGTAAATGCACATCAGCGAGACCAATTTGCATGCTCGCCTGGTGTATGATCATGAGTTTCAGACGAAGGCTATAAAAGTCGCCAACCCCAAATAGCAAAGAGGCAAGGAAGAAGAAGGTGTATGCATCTTTAAGTTAAGCCTGTACTTAATGTTTTGCTGAATCAGGACCTGTCAGATTTAAAACTCAAACTTGTTTTCTTCTCACTGTTTGACCAACTCTGCCTCACAAAGTAGATTATTTTCTTGTAGACTGTTGAGCCTTTTGGACTGACGAATCATCTTAATCTCCAGTTTCATGGCCATTCTCATGAATTTTTTAAACTTCCGTGGGAAAGAGGAGACAGAATTTTGGGCTGGGAGCTAGGGTAGTGATTCCCAACTCCTGCAGACATACTTGTGATAGCCCTGATCTGAGCTCGCACGGTAAAAATAGTCGTGTCGCCATGGTAGCTTGGCAGCAGCAGAAGTGACCAGTCCTAGCTGCACCCAATACAAACTAGCCTGAACCCCGGGGGTACGTACTCAGGGTGCTAGCTCATGCTGTCACTGCTGCTGACCACGCTACCACAGCTACACTACTATATTTAGCACGCTAGCTCCGATGAGAGGAACTGGACTCACGTCGAGCTCATAGTGTAGAGGTAACCTTTGCCTCTTATTTGCATTTCTTCTGGGGAAAAAGCAAATTTGGGGGCATTCAGAAGCCTAGTGAGCTTGGTTCAATGGAGAAACCATCAAAAGCCATGAATGAAGAAGGACGAAGTATCCTAAGAGACACACTAATTAGTCCACGAGTGTCTTAAAACTCTACTCTGTTATAATGTCCACAGCCCCGCCCCTGGCTAGGTGAGTGGTGTGCTGTGGCCATTGCTGATCATGTTGCGCTGTGTCATCCCATTGTTACTCTGCGCTGCCTCCCATCTGCCACCTGTTGTCTCTTGTTTTATGCTTAGATTGTGGGCAGGGGCTGTCTCTTTAGTTATACATTTTTATGGCACCTATCACAGTGGGGCTAGGCCCCGAGGCATACCAGTAAGTAACAATAACAAAGTGCCTGTAATCCCACTGCAAAAGAAAAATGCAAGGAACCAACAGTGTCTGGTTGTGGTCTCTGTTCAGTGATCTGAAGGTTAAAGGAAATTATCCTGCATTTAGTCCCGGGAACATTTGGGTGATGAATTGGATGGTCTAAATTTCTATAGGACAGGTCCTGCCCTTTGATAAGCAGCAACTGAAAGTCAATGGGAGTGATATTAGAGTTGGTCAGAAAATGGATTTTTTTCCCCTTGGAAAATGTTGACTTTCAATCAAAAAAGCTTAAATCTGAAAACCAATTTTGGGGTGTCAAAATTTTTGTTTAGTTCAAAACCCAATTTTCTGTTGAGAAACATTTTTGATGGAAAACATTTCTTCAACATTGGGTGGAATTTGGCTGTCGTGTTTTGTGTGGAATGCTCTAAAGTCAAGCTGAGCAGAAGGCATTTCCCTCCAGTTTTAGTTAGCAATATCAAAGTGGGAGTATTTCCATTTAGAAAACAAGCCCCCTCCTTTCCTCTGCAACTTCTTTTGCTCCGCTGCCCTCAGGATGCCTTTCCCCTCTGTAAGCAGAGACATCACAGTCTGAACCCTCTTTATGTACCACCTGGACTCGGTCCACCGCTCACCTCTGCAAACCCTTCATAAATCCAGCCAGCTTCCTCCGACGACTGGAACTCAGAGAGCTGCTATCGTTTACCATGCGGCTCCGTCTCCTCACAAATAACGTCCACTCAGTGAGAGAACCAAGTGTCAGAACCAATCGATTTGCAAGCGAGCCACCAGACGCAGTGCCCTGCTCATTAGAAACAATTTGCATGCTCAACATCAGGATGACAGGCCTAGCAAGGGATTTGTTTAGCTAATTTGTAGTAATGGAGAAGAGAAAATAATCACATTAGAGCTGATGCTACCTGGCACGGTAAGTCTAGTAGTCATTCCATACACCTGTTAGCTCTGAACCCCTTCCCCATTTCCTGGCCTCTGCACCCCTGAGAAGAGTGTTCAGTGCTAAAATCACAGGCCCGGAGTAACAGACCAGGCACTGTCAGTGCAAAGACGACCACAAGGCAGCTACAGAGCACGTACAGGAAGGTTAAAGCAAGCAGGATTATCTGTTTGAAGCACTTGAGAGAGCTCATGCTTTTGAAACAGAGGACAGAGACAGCAATCTGAATAGAGCTATGCTCAGGGCCCCCCACACAGAGACCAAGAGTACGTAATACTGGGCTATTGTTTTATTAATTATTTGTTGCGGGAACACTGCTGGGATGCAGAAATCACGTGCACAGCAATATCCCTCTCCTTCAAACACGGGCAGGTGTTTAATTCCTGTTAAAGAGCCCGAGGCTGTAGAACGCTATGTCTGCTCAGTACCGGGCCGACAGGGAAGGAACTCATCTTAGGGATCCGTTGGAGCTAGGCCCATTTACAACAGCAGAGGATCCAACCTTATTTGGTTATTGCTTCTTTATCTCATCTTTCTATGGCGGCGAACAAACGAAAAGCGCCTATTCGCATAGCCCTGGGCACCTTCACATCAGTTACAATATTCCACCATGTGAAGCATTTAAATCACACCTGGCACAGGAAAGCCAATTAACCATGCTGTGGCAGTTTTACTGCCCCGGTAGGTATTCAGCGTGCTTTAGCTATATTCCTGAGAGGGGGGAAAACAGAGATATGGGAAGTGCATGAGAGCTGTGGTCTGCACCCATACTGTTAATCTCGCCTGATACTGTTATCATTAATTATTAGTATTACAGTAATGACTAGAGGACCCTGCTGACACTGGGTCCTGGGTGTGGTAGGCCATACAGTGATGTATAGCAAGAGACTGTCCTTGTATTGAAGAGCTTGCCGTCTAAATAGACAGGACAGACAAAGGGTGGAAGAGGAAATGGGGGCCCAGAGAGGTGAAGTGACTTTCTCAAGGCCACACAGTGGAAGAATTAGGAACAAACCCAGCAGCAGAGCCTCGGCCCAGTTCTTTATCTACTAAACTGTGCATCCGCCCAAGATTGACGCTAATTCCCTCTCCCTCCTTGGATAAGCCATTTCACATCTCTTTGCCTCAGGTTCCTGACCTGAGACGTACGGCTAGTAATATTCAGCCACTTCACTTAGGGTTATCAGGGTCTGAAGATAAAAAGTGTTCCCCAAATGCTGATTATTATTATTGTAGTCACCCCAACTTCAAACATACGCGCTTGTCTTTCTCACTTGTAGAGGTTGGCCCAATACAAGAGACCACCTCACCCACCTTGTCTCTCTAATACCCTGGGAGCAAGACATCCACTATCTTGCACCACATCTCATCCATTTCCAACATGGCTCTGCTCTATAGGCTGACCTTTGCAGCTCCTGATTATCTTTCCATTTCCCATGTGAAGTTCATCAACCCCATCCATGTTTGTCCAACAGACAGAAATGTGACCGGAATGTGCTTGTTGACTCTGTCGCCACACCCAACCACATCCACTGGGATAGAGGGGTAGTCATCGCAATTGCTGGTCTTGAGAACCAAAATCTCTGGTGGCTGGATCACACTGATCACTCTGTGGGAGGCCCTCTGCTGGAGAATTAACAGCCACTGGAGAGCAGGAGAAATCCAAGTCACACCGTCTACGGTTGCATACAAGACGCATCTCTTTCTACAGACCTTTGCTCAATAACTGTGGCTTCAAAATAACCAGCAATATTTTTTCTAGAATAAGAATAACTGAACATAGACTTGTATCATGAAATAAGAGGGCGGTGGAAATATTGGTCTTTTTATGGACAGAAATGATGCCAGCCTGTGCGGCATGTAAGCAAAGTATGGGTGCTGTAAAATAATACGCTTGAATATGTATCAGAACCAAGGCTTTCAGTAACAGAACCTAAACTTAGACACTGAAAGCCCTGAGCACCAACAGCTGTCATTGGAAAATCAGGGCAGATGCCTAAATAAGGATTTACGTGCTTTATTTTAGTTCTCTCTCTGTGTAAATCTTGGTCATGGCGCACACATATTATAGCAACAGGCACATTTGAAGTGAAGTTTAGATAGATACGATTAGAAAGTAGGACTGATGGAACACTGGCATGCTATTATAACCCTTTACTGTTCTAAGTGGATTTTAATTATGTTCTATCCTGGAGCTGGGACATATGAGGCTACTCTTAGCTCATGAGTGTGTCCTAAAAGGTTGATTGGCCTGTATTGAGGTCAATGACAAAAGTCCCACTGACTTCACTGGGAGAAGAATCTAGTCTTGAGAAACCAATCTCCTAAGAGAACTTTCACCACTGAAGTCTCCTGAAATACATTGCACTATGCCTTGTAGATTAGAGCATTGAAAGTCACTCTGGGAGTTTCTAAAGTACTCAGTGTGGACGTAACTTAATTCCCCTATTGACGCCAATGTGAGCAGAATTAGACCAATGTCAGGTGATTTTGAATATCCCACCCTTTATGGATCACAGGCCAGATCCAAAGTCCACTGAAATCAGTGGGAGACTTTCCACCAATTTTAAAGGGCTTTGGATCAGGCTCTCACAAAAATATTTGAGCCCAAGATTTCCAAGTGATACAAGATGTGTCAGGAATTTCATCCTGTGCTTTCATCAGAAGAATCTTAATATTTTTTACGAATATTATCTTTGCCATTGAGAACTTTTTTTAATGTTTTATAATAAAAGCTCAGAAACAAAGCTACACTTTATTTGCAATGGAATGTGTATTAGCATATTTTGATAGTTCTTGATCATTTTTTGCATGCATTAAAATGAAACATTCTATAAAAATTAAACATTATATGCAAATGAGTGCAACAAACCTTCTTCTTTGAATAATAATAATTCATTATCTCCCTATAGTATATGTAAGTGGTTTCCTCTTTTTTAAAAAAATGCACTGTAGGCATTAATTCAGCATACCAGAAGTTTACAGAGATCCACTGAAATTATAATTGAGGAACACATTCTTCATTTGCATAAATCCCAGAATCCCACCTGCCAAAAACCTCCAGCTATTAATAGGTGATATGAATGTCACTCGGTATTCATTTAGAATGTTGTCACTATAATATAATGCATACTTAAGGCACATTTTAAGAATCATTGTAATTAACAAAGCACACCATTACCAGAAAATGTTTATTTGTGCTATAGAATAAAGACGTTGCATTAGAAACAATTATAACTCCACTGGTGTTGAATTATCCCTTTGGAAGCTTTGCTGCCATGTATTGAATGTGACACATTCTTGACAGAGTGGTTGCATTTTTTATTTTATTGTATTTGTTAGTTTAAAGAAACAGCAGCTATGTACATGCATAATTACAATAATATTAATTCATGTTCCACGGTCTGTACTGATAATACGTAATTATTCTTCACCCATGTCAGTACCTAGATGAGAAAGGATTACTGTCACATAAAATCATAGAATATTAGGGTTGAAAGGGCCCTCAGGAGGTCATCTTGTCCAATCCTCTGCTCAAAGCAGGACCAACCCCAACTACTTCATCCCAGTCAGGACTTTGTCAAACTGCACCTTAAAAACCTCTAAGAATGGAGATTCCACCACCTATCTAGGTATCCCATTCCAATGCTTCACCACCCTCCTGGTGAAAAAGTTTTTCCCAATATCCAACCTAGACCTTCCCCACTGCAACTTGAGATCATTGCTCCTAGTTCTGTCTTCTACTACCACTGAGAACAGCCCAGGTCCATCCTCCCTGGAACCCCCTTTCAGATAGTTAAAAGCTTCTATCAAATCCCCCCTCATTCTTCTCTTCTGAAGGATAAACAAGCTTAGTTCTCTCAGCTCTCTCAACAGTCACACCTGAGGAAACTAAATCAGAGAGTGGGGCTGGGACTTTCAGATTTTCCTAGTTTAATAGAATTTCAGGTCAGAAAGGACCATTAGATCATCCAGTCTGACCACAGGCCACTATATTCCACCTAAACATCCTATGTTGAGCTCAATGTCTAAGTTAGACCAAAACATCTTAGTCCTCAGGCGACTAAACTGTTGTGTGCCAGAGGCAGAGAACAGGAGATATTGAGGCCTGAGGCCTTTGCAGTGACAGGGAACTGATTAGGAGAAACATATCCTGACCATCCATTGTGTTTGGGCACGTATCTCCATTAGGGTACCTTGAAACTCCCAGCATAAGTGACTTGCCCGCCCTCACACAGGCAGTCAGAGTGAGAGCTAGTGCTGGATCATAATACTTCCTAGTGACCAATGGTCAAGCCATTAAACCATGCTGAGTCCACAGGATGTGCCCGGTTGATGCGTATCCTCCTGAGTCCTGCTCCAATAGGAGACAGACATCCTGGACATAGACTTCCCTGCTTGAAACCTTCTGAAACAAGATGGCTTCAAGGACACATGCACGGCAAGAATAGATTGTTCAGGGCCAGATCTTGGGGTCCTTACGTAGGCAGTCTCCAGTTAACGTCAGTAACCGTGTTTCCTGAGGAAGTTCTGGGTGAACTCTGAGTAAAGATTTCAGGATCTGGCCAGAGGTAAGTACCTCAGGATATAGTCCTTAGTACTCAGAGTTCTATATAGCTTACCAGTTCCTATCTTTTCAAGCAGGAGTAACTGTCGAGCACTTAGGTCAGGCATCACGCACCCCACTATATGTCTGTAGGGCTGATTCTCTTCTCATGAACAACAGCGCTAACCACTCCACTGAAGCCAGTTACCTCAGCGTAAATCCAGTGCCAGTGAGAGGAGAATCAGGCCCCACGTGTCACTGTTCCCTCGCTCAAGGACATAGGCAAAACTTCGCTATGTCAAACGTTGATTCCCGCAATACTTCCCGGCATCAAATGGAAATTTCCGTCAACAAGAGTCAATCCCAGCCTGAGAGTGGAGCCACTCTCCTTGGGGGGTGAGGAGGGCAAGGAGGGGATCATGGGTAGTGGGGAATGCTTCAGAACCACATCTGCCCCGACCCACTGTAAAACCAAACGCTGCAGATAAAGGAACAGGCTGCTCCTTGAATGCCACCATCAGCTCTTATCGGAGCTCTTAACGCACCTGAGCTTGGGCATTTCTTTCCTCTACTTCTGCAGCAGTCCGCTCAGCCATAAGAGCATGTCATGTGTCCTGCCGAGTCCCTAGCAGAGAACACCTCTAGTAGCATACACTTCCTTTCCCCTTCCCCACCCCAGCCCGAGAGCAGATGGAAAG